>JAVTVJ010000332.1:0-677992 GCA_034509425.1 Eopsaltria australis | reverse complement strand
TCTCCTTTATCAGTCTGAAATAAAAAGAGATACAAGAAGAGGGAATTTAAAGGCTTTGCTGTCTCCTTTTAGTGCATTTACCCAGGACTTCACATTTATTTAGAGTTTTATCACCTAGTTTACTTTCCCTACCAGCAGGGCATCTAGTCAGAACTAAGTGCTTAGGACAACCTCAGAGGTTTTAAGTTGCTCTAGGTGCTGCTCCACCACTCTTGAGGTACAGTTCAGAATGTGTCATTGCCCAGAGGGAGCTTTCACCACTGCTTGTGATGGGAACCTTCAGAGCTGGGGAGGACAAGCTGCCTGATGGCTTGATGCCTGATGGTAGATGAGATTAAATCTACCTGGGAGTTCAAGTGAAGACTCTAGTCAACCTGTTGTTTATAAGTGCTCTTTGTACCTGAAAATTATTTTCAGGCATGAAATACACTTAAGACACTTCAGGAGTGTGTGTATCTATCTATCTATCTATCTATCTATCTATCCATCTATCTATCTATCTATCTATCTATCTTTATTTTACAGGTGTACTTGGAAATTCCAGAAATTCCTCAGAAGTTTATTTGTTGGGACCAATTATATATCCTGACATGTTAATCAGTATTCCTGTTGGATTCATAGGACCATGTTGTCCTGAATATCAATGCCTAACTGTCCCTTCCCACCAACATAATTCTCATGGTTTTCCACTTCTCTGTGTAATGTAGTGGAGTTTATAGAGTTCGTGAAGCCTTTTCATGGCTATAGGGATATTCAACTAACTGGAAAAATATATAACATTTATGATCCTGACTAATGCAAGGCATGTTTGTCAGTAGTAACAGATAATAGGGGTTTTCCAGTTTTCCTAAGGGAGGAATAGCTTTCCAAAAAATTGAAAAGGAAAATTTTATTGGGAATTTTTTTTGAGAGGTTAATAGTTGAATATGTTTGGATGCTTGAGAAATAAGCTTTTTCAATCTTGGATGCCGTGTTTTGTGAAAGGTGGTACATTGTATGCTTTAGTAAGTGGGAGACTAATTTTAAACTATTTTAAAATTAATTTGTCCTTTTTCCTGTTTGAATTTTGAATATTATTGAAAGCAAAGGAAAAAATAAATTGCTATATATTTTCACTTGGAGAATTAAAAAGGTGTTTTTGAACTTTTTAGCTCACCTAAAACTTCAGTAGCAACAGAGCAATGGATGGTTGCCTAATAGCAATAACAACCAGCCTGAAGTTTTCTGAGGAGTTTATTATACATGGTAGCTTCTCAAGCTGCAAGATGAGATCTAATATATAATCTTTATGCATATCAAAACACAAATGCATGGTGCATGTGTTTGTATTAGCTCAGTTACGAGAGAGTACTTTTAAACTATTCAGAAATGCTTTATTAAGGCTGATTTTTTTCATGTTTTATGTGAGCAAAGCCATACTGTCTGAAACAGCAAAATCTGAAAGTCTTACAGACTTTTAGAGAGAACCCTTTTTCTCTTGCTTCCCGATCACTTGCTTTCCTAGGAATGTACAGTCCATGACAAGGAGAAGCTCACTCTGCATCTTCTCAGCAATGACAGCAGCCTTGACTGCTTTTTGCCTCAGAATCTGACACTTCTAAACACAATTCTGTCTTTTCCTGAATGAAGTTCCCAAATCTTTGTTCAGACACAGCGTTCTGACATATGATGACCTTTTCATTTTCCCGTAAGCAAAGTGTGTCTCGTGAGATGATTCTTCCAATTGTCAGAGATGTTTTATTATTATTTATACTATTTATGCTTTTTGCTGGAACAAGCTCGGTTCTTTTTGAAGAAATTACTGCACAAGTTCAAAAAGGAGCCCTAGTCCTGCTAACAGCACAGAAATCCAGCACTGCCAGTGGTGTTCTGACAGTGGGTATGAGAGTGGGAATTACTAGAGCTGAAATGTTCAATGAGGTAAATAGAGCAATGCAAATCTCAAGGGCTTCTGAAATACAGAATATGCAAGGACAATTTTGAGAATGTGTATTACATTGCTGCTTCCTCTCACACCATCTACCACACATCTATTCCCTCTTTTCAGCTTCTAAAAATCAATTTGATGTGACTGCCTCCAGTTTGAAATTAGCATGATTTAATCTGTGATACAGGAAATATTCCTCTCCGTGGAAAGGACCCAAATGGGAAATCTAATGATAGCATATTCCCCAAGGAAAGCTGCCACCTTAGACTGTGTCCCTGTAGAAGGGAAAGTGAACAGCTGCAATATTTTATATATAAAATATGTGTGTGTGCATGTGTATGGTGACATGACACGATGCTTTGTGACAGCTCATTTTATTCTGGGTTCTTCACATGACAGATGAAATGATTTCTGTAATTATTCTTAGATATAAGTCAGTTCTGTTGATACTTGGACTGTTTGGCATAAAATACATTTAGGTATCTCATTTAAGCATCCCTCTGGAAAAAAAGCTCTGGAAATCAGAAGTGATTGAGTGGATGAGCTGCAACTGTATTGCTTCTAGGCCCAGTAAAAAGGTAAGTGTAAGGGGCTGATTTTCATTTCAAGTGTTTCATTTGAGGTGAAGTTTCATCCCAAGGCTTACATAACTAGACTAGATTTTCTTGTAATTGAATTAGCTCTTGTTTTACTTCCAAGTTAAATTAAGATCCCTGCAATTTTATGCTAAAGAGTAGGAAAAGTTGAAATATATCCTTTAGAAAAAAAATGTACATTAACCATAACCACTGATAAAATACTACTTGTCATTACAACCCTTCATCACTACTTAGGATTAGAAATAGATCAATTATATGATTTGACATACTGCCAAGGAAATTACTGTACTTGTATCTATGCCTTATTTTAAAATAATTGATAGGTTTATAATTTTATGTGAATGTAGAATATTTTAAAAATACGTACTACAATTAGTAAACTAAGTAAGAAAAGTGTATGTAATCTAAAGCTTGAAGAGGATTTGTTGCATACCAATAATGCAATTCTTATTATTCATTTAGAGAAAACACTGCTGAACTTTGGTGAAAATTCTTTTCTTTTTCTGAACATTCAGTGTGACTTTGTCATACATTTTTAGGTTTCCAGCTGGGCTGGTTTGCTTTCATTCAGGATTGAAGTCAGTTGCTGTGTTTCCAGGATTACTGAAAGGTTGAACCTACTTCAGTGATATATAGGGCCAACAGAATAATAGTTTTGCAACTTATATGCTTAAGAGAGAGGGAATATGTTCAGAAAAATTCACTTACATAATCTATCAAAGATGCCAGCACAGCTAGTGGCTTTATTTCTCAGAAAAGCAGAGAGAGATGGAAGGGCATGAAGGGAACTTTTATTGATTGCTTTCTGTGAAAATTATTCTATGAGTTACTTTTGCAAAGAATGTAATTTGCCTGAGGTATAGCTGGAATAGTAAGAAAAGCTCTGGGAGAAATAGTTTCCTGATAGATTTTTTTCGATAAGAAATGATGGTGTTCTCTCAGAACCAGAACTATATCAGCTCCATAAGTATCACTAGAGATGGGTGTGACTTCATGTGTTTGATAATGCTACAGGTAACTTTGGAAATATCTACTGGAAGGAAAAAATGGAAATTGCAAAGAAGAGAAATTTTTACTTCTCAATGAACTGTTAATGTAATAACAAAGAAATAATTAATTGTGGGATGTAAAGCCCCGAGTGTCTTACAAGGCTGCTTTCCCTTGAAAATACACTAGTGCAGGTCAAGATAATTCTAACCTGTACTGTAATGTTGACTAATTTAAGATCTACAGCCAAAAGCATTATCCTCCTTAAAACTGAAACAGACTTGTACAACTCTATCAGTTTTTCCACATCAAATGCTATGTATAGAGCTGCCAGTATGTGATTTGGACATAGGCTCAACTCCCATAAGTGAAAGCAGCTTAAAATAAAAAAATAATAAAAAAGCCCTCAGTTTAGAAATTATATTATTTTATGGATTTGTCTTATATTTACCATTTTTCAGTATTATAGGAATCTGATAAGGGAATTGAACTTGAGATAGAAATTTATATAAATGTTTGTGGGAGACTAGTCTTTTATAATTAGGGAAGAAAAGCAATTTTTAAGAAGATAAAACACAAAAAGAAAAAAGAACTTGGTGTTCCTGCATGTGACAGGTGAAAGGTCTGAAGTGTGAGGAAATTGGATGTCAGTCAGTAACTCTCAATCCTCATTGCTCGCTGTCACACTGCAGAAAAGCAGTTAATTTTTTCTGAGTTGCAGAGTCTTACCTTACAGCCACACACTGACATCATTTCACATTGGCATTAATGTACAATATTTGTAAAGCAATCTTGTTGCTGGAAAACATTGCTTCAGTAGTCAAAGTGATGGAGTCATGTTCTGAATTTAATTTTGATACACCGTATTATTTCTTAGAGTAATTGCAAGCTGTATACATATTTTTGTGTTCCAAATTCAGGAATGTATTTACAAGAGGTGAATTGTTTTGTCTTCCTCCAGACTAAGAAGAGACCTCTATAATTTGAAGTTCAGAAAGACAGTGATCAACAAACCAGCAGAATTATAAATGAAGAACTGTTCTGTGGTGAGTAGACTGAGGCTTTTGTACATTGGGCTTCTTGAGTGAAAATTCTCTGTCACATTCCTCAAATAAGTAGAAATTACAAAGTATCAGTAATTGATTGAAACCTCAGAGAATTGCTCTTACAAAAATAGTACTAAAAATTAAATATTTATTACTGTTTCACTACTTCAGCTGAAGTATTCCATTCTACTGCAGACTTTTATTTTTCTTCTGATTTGATCAATATTCTCACATTTTGCTATAATTTTTGACATCTAATGCTATATATTGTAGTTTCTTCCAACAATTTCTGTAGTTGACGCCAGGAAGCACTTTGGTTGCTAAGAAATCTCCTAATCCTTGACAAGCTTGTATCAGAACATCCCATTGGTGCTGTATTTGCAGTTAAGTACTGTGGAGTGGCACTTTAGGCATTGACTGTATAGTGACCTCACTGTTTTCATCTGTTCTGGTCTCAGTCGGCAAAGAGGTAAAGCACATTTTTGCCAAAATTGGATCAGTTCTCACTTGAGACTGTAATGTGGCTGGCATGAGGATGCTCCTTGGTGCAGCCCCTGGCCAAACAGCTGAGAGAGAATTGCTGCAGGCAGAACAGGATTCTTCCCACAGGGCTCAGCCTTGGTGACAGCTGGTAATGCAGAGCACTTCCTGAGCTGAGTGCAGGAGTTCTAACAGCACTGATATGCACAGTCACCACTTTTCTAGAAAAACAAAACCCAAGGATCTGTTAGTGATTGTGAGAATATGGAGCATTTTTCTTAAGAATTTAGTCTTTTAGGGGACATGACTGTGCAGAGGAATAAATAAAGAGGAATCTAACATTTAGGAACTTTTTTAAAAAAATTGTCCCTTAGACTGTTTTACTGAGGCGTTGAGAAGTAATATGGCTGAGTTTGTTTAGTGGGATAAATGGAAATAATCTGAAAATTATTTGACATGTTGATACAACATCTTATAGCTGAGAAATTATTTTAAGGATCTCTTGATAGTTGCAGAGATAAAAAACCCCACAAATTTCAATGAGATTTCCATGTTTAAATACTTCTGAACCAATAGAGTGGTCAGTAGCAAGAAAATGATGGCTGGAAAAAACTGCTGCCCAAGTGAAGGCATTTTCCTAATTCTCCTTCAAAAACAAAGCAAGGTTGGAGTGGTTTTCTAGAACATACAGAACTTGTCTTAATGTATTAACCACACTCTCATATGTGGCTTTTCTCTGCAGGAAAATGTATTTGCTTTGCAGAAGCACTGAGTGACTACCTCCTCCCCCAGGGGAAAACAAAAATACTTTATAGCACAGTAGATTTTGCTCCTTAGTAGTTGTAATGAACCACAGAGAGCTTGTCAGTAAAAATCATGTATGTACATATAGATGTTCCTATGTGTATATTACATGCACGTCTTTGTTATTGTGTATAATATTTATATTTGCTATACATATGCATATGCTTAGTAAATGCATGTGTGTTTATATGTATGTACAGCTATATATGCACATATGTGAAAGAGAAATCAGAAAGTGGTCTCTAAGCTCTGTGGAAGAACTAGAAGATAGTGCTATTACTTCCAATATGTGTCTTGTAGGAAGTATGACTTACATGATTGTTGGTTGGTAATGACTCTCTTCAATGTTTGCTCACTTCTTCAAGCTAAGGTAAGATTGCTGTTAGAGCTATTACGTTCTTTAGATCTATTCCTTTCTTTCTTCTCTTCTTCATTTTCTGCCCAAAGATTGTTGCCCCATCCAAAAAGCCTTTAGCTGGTACTTTCTGAATGCATTTTCACTCAGTTCAAAGGGTTTTGTGTTTCTCTGGCAATGGTGCCTAAAATGAAGAGATCCAACACACCTTGTGATTGAGCACACTGCCAGCATAACAGATGGATGTGATTGCTGGCAGCCAAGAAGCCTTATGAAATATCAGTGTCAAATGGTTAGAGACAGCCTTTTTAAATGAAAAGTATATGTTAGATGCTCTGGGTTTATTCACATGGTGGAACACAGTCTAATCAGGTTGACTGACTTCTTTTAAATTTTAACTATAATTCAGTAATTCTGCAGTTTGGGTGTTACTTGCATAACCTTCAGCTGTTGTATTTCTGTATATTCAAGAGTTATATTTACTTTGATATAAAAAAAATTGTGTTAGGAATAAGTTCAAAGGACTAATATCTGTGCTGGCTTCTTAGACCACATTGTGCGTGATGTGATATGATACCCAGTATCATGTCATATATACTGATTTTTTGCCCAGATCTAGATCATGTGAAATTCATTGCAGGCATTAATTTATTTTTCTCTTTTAATATCCCACATTGCTGCATTTTCAAGTTGTATTCTTTTATTTTAGCTAATTTAATTATGCTGATGTAGGGTGACATTTTTGAGATATAACTGACCTACTGCTCTTTTGCCTCCTTTTCTGTTTCACATGGAGAGAAAATATTTACAGGTAGAAAACTGGGACAATTAGGTATTTAGGAGATCCCACTGGATTCTTGTCTCTATCCCTTAGTTGGTAATTACCTTTGAAATGAACCAATTAAATAATGTTAAACCATACTGATTTTTATCAGGGTTTTGTGACCCAAAATCAAGTAAGTGCTTTAAAACATTTACCCTAAATAATAAACTGTAGACTTACTTATTTTGAAAATTATTTGGTTATCTTGTTGAGTATGAAATGCATACTCAAAATACTTGGGATCCTCTGGTTCGTTATACTGCTCAGCATAATCCCATAAAACCAAGCCCCTGTCTTATTTGTTAACATCTGTTAATTTAATTATAAGAGAGCTTTCTATTTCAAAAGGTGAGGGGTGCAATGGTCTGTGGGGAACTTGTGGTGTGTAATTTGTCGTCACATAGTGTTCACATGCAGATAAATGAAAGAGGGAATGTTTTCATGAAGAAATAGAAAAAAGGTGTTCTGAAAAGAAGATTCACAGCTTATAAAATTACTGTAATGTGATAAATTAGCACATTAAATCGAATCCCATTAATCAATTTTAAGCCAAACACAGATAGTTCTACTTCGTATTTAAAATTAATGTCTGAGGATATTTTTTTAAACCTGAGATAGCTTCTGAAATGAGACTATCAGTATTATCCTCTGAAATCCAAAGCACTATTAAAGAGATAGGCAAGCCAGTAGATAGCAGGTTGAGGAGTCATTGAAAGCAGGCAGTTCCATATCCTTATCATAAATGTTGCCCACCATAAGCATTGCAGCACTGGCGCTTTGTGCCCTTGCCCCTGCACCCCACAGCACCCCTGTGCACCCCTCTGTTCCAGCAGTGAGAGGAAAGGACTCAACAGGCAACAAAAAATCCCCCTTTCTGAACATTCCCTTTGCTGGGCACCATCACCATCCCCAGCTCTTCCACCGTCCTCACAACAATGTTGACAGGGAGCCCAGCACAGACGGAGCTGAGCCCAACTTGCACTGGGCCAAACCCCAAGTCCCCACACTCCTCCGCACCCCCGACCAGTCAAAGAACCCCGGGACATCCTCCAGCCACTGGTGTCATGGGGATCTGAGGGATTCAGGGGACAAAGCCCACGGGCTGCTCTCGAAACACACTGCAGGGTCCTGCGGCCGGGGGTTCCCGGGGAGTGCAGCGGGTAAAGGCGAGGACCCCCCCCTTCCCCTGCCGGCTGCTGACCCCCGCCCCAGCCCTGCCCAGATCCCCCCACCAGCCCCCGCCTCAGCTCCCCCGCAAAAGCAGCTGCAGAAAAGTTTCCGACAAGTTCAGGCGAGAGACGGCAGTGGCGCAACGAGGAGGAGACGGGAGACTCCTCTTCCAGCCAACCCCCAGCACGGTAAAGGGGGCTTGGGGGGTGTCTTTGGGAAAGGGGGGCTGAGGGTGAGCCCTGCAGGGAGGGGGAAGGCAGCGTCTGTCCCTGATGATGCAAAATCCTCTTGTGCCCAGGGCTCCCCTCCCTCATCAGCCCCACAGCTTCCTCAGGGGAAAGGTGGGGGTCCTGTCCCTTCGCCGCGGGCAGCCCGAGCCCCTCCCGGTTCGCTGCTGGGTCCCACAGCGGGGTACAGCCACCCCTAACATTTTGGGGCTAGGGACGCTGCTACCAGAGGGGTCCCTGTTCCTCCCGAAGGTCCCTGTCCCCTAAGGATCCCCATTCCCCCGCAGGCCCCCATTCCTTCGAATCTGTTCTTTGAATCCTGTTACTCCAAGATCACCCCGAGCCCCCAGTTCCCCCGCTCTCCCCCCCGCATTGTCCTTCGGGTCCCTGCTACCCTCGGCTCTCTGTTCCCCTCACAGTCTCCCGTATTCCCCTGGACCCTCCTCCCCCCTCCCACGATCCCCATCCCCCGGGGTTCCCCGTTATCCCCGCGGTCCCTGTGACTCCAGTACCCCGGCTCCCCCCGAGATGCCCATTCCCCACAGCCCTCTCCTCCCTCAGGATCTCTGCCACTCTCCGCACCGCGCGGTGCCCGCTCCCCGCGGCGCCCCGGCTCCCCCCGGGGGTCCCGCTCCCTCACCACAGGGCGATGCTGCCCGCGGGATAATCCAAGCGCTCCAGGGCTCCCAGGCAGTGCGGCAGCGAGTGCTGCGCGTTCCGGGCCAGGAGGGCGAGTACCAGGCGCGGTGGGGCTGGCCCGGTGCCGGTCCCGGTGCTGGTCCCGGTGCCGGTCCCGGTGCCGGTCCCGGTGCCCAGCAGCAGGAGGAGGGCGCAGAGCGGCCCCGCGGCGCCCATGGCGGAGGCGGCGGGCGGGGAAGGGGCGGGCTGGGACCCGCCGCGCTCAGCGCACCCCCCGCCCCCGCCCCCGGCCCGGCCCCGCCGCCGCCGCAAGCCCCGGGGGCCAGTCTGGGTCGGGTTTCCTTAAATAGAGTCGATATCTGTGCAGAGCCCCGCACAGCCCACGGCTGGGGGGCGAGAGACCGGGGGGCACCCCGGGACCCCCTCCCCGAGGATGCTCCTGGGCATCCCCGTGCGCCCCTGGCCAGCACGCGGCTGGGTCCCCACGGTGCCTGCACGGCGTGGGGGGTGGGCAATGGCATGGGGGGGCTCATGGTTTGGGGAACATGGCCAGGGGCGCTGGTTACCGGGGGCATCATCGCCAGGGGGGATCGTGGACAGGGGGATCATGGCCAGAGAGGTTTGGGGTTGGGCAGGGCTTGTACGGTGAGTGCTGGCTGAGAGGGCTCACGGCTGTCGAACTCACCAGGGCAGCCCAGCCCCCTGAGCCGTGTCCCAGCCAGGCTGTCCTCCATGGCTGACCATTTGCAGCCCCACAGGCGTGTCTGTGACGTGTCCGAGCCGCGGGCAGGGGCAGGCCCGGGGCCTGTGGGACGTTTGACCGAGCCTTCTGGGTTTCCACCCAATCCATAAATACAGCTGTCAGCTCCTAGAGCAAGCGCAGGCCTGGAGGTGGTCACGTCCTGCAGAGCAGTAACCCCGTGCTCCCCACCAGTAATGCCGGGCACCTCTCACTGCCGTGGCACCAGAGCCCTGGTGAGGGACGCGTGGGTGCCACACATGGCCAAACCCGTGCCCACCCGCATCAGGGTGAGGGGTGCCCCCGGCGGCTGCTCTCGCTGGCTCCCTCTGTCCCCCCGGGGAGCTCCATCAGGGTGCGGCAGAGGATTCGGGAAGTGAACGATGCAGGAACACCTGAAAGAAGCAACAGAGAGGGCGGGGGACTCACAGGACCCGGCAGTGACTGCAAGGAGAGAAAAATGCTGTTTACAGCTCCGTCTCGGACAAGTATTTCGGGAAGGGCTCGGCGCCAGCGCAGCCGGGAATTCCCAGCCATGGAGGAGCTGCGGGAAGGGGCAGGAGCCCAAGAGCCCAGCACAGCCGGACCCACCCGTGTCCGTGTCGGGACTCCACCCGTGTGCATCCCCCCGGGAAGGCTGAGCGAGGGGCAGCCCCTCTCCCCTCCGCCGGAGCCCTCGAGCACGGCCCCGCGGCCCGGGAGGGGACGAGGGCGGAGCAAGGGCCGCGGAGTAGCGGGGATGCCCGCGGAGCCCGCGGCCCCCCCGTCCCTCGGGGACACCCCCGGCGGCACCGCCCCCGCACCGCGGCCCCGCGCTCGGCCGCTGCTGCCACCTCCCGGCTCTCGGTGGGGAGCCCGGCGTCTGTCCGAACTGGGTCTGATTCCCACGTCCCCACAACCCTCTCTCTCTGCCTTTCTTCATCCCTGCATCCCATCATCCTTATATCCCTGATCCCCACACCCCTCCATCCCTTCACCCCTCCATTCTTTCATCCCTGCTCTTCTTCATGCCTGCATCTCTTTTCATCTCTTCATGCCTTCATCCCTGCATTCCTTCCCTTCTTCATCCTGCTATCCCCACATCCCTCCATCCTCCATCGTCTCTTGGGGTCACAGATGGACGTGCCCTTCCCCTGGCACCCCACACGGTTCAGCCACCCAGGCACAGCCAACGCCCCACTGCCCTGGTACAGCCCTCGTCAACACTCCCGGCCCGTGGGCTCCAGAGCAGAAGGAAGAGAGGGAGAGACTGCCCTTCCCACAGCCCCATCACCCCCGGAGCAGGCAGAGGAAGTGCGGCCGCCACTGTGGCATGGGGAAACTGAGGCACAGGCCACAGAAATGTGCTGCACACGGGCTGGGACTGGCAGAGGGACAGCATCCCGTGCCTGTCCTCGCAAGCTCGGTTGGGGTCAGAATTATCCCTGCCTTTGCAATCTGCCTTCCCCCCACATCCTGGCTGCTGCCGGGCTCACAATGGACCCTCAGAGCCCACTGAGAGCCGAGTGGCACCTTACAAGCAGCTTTGGGCATGCAATGGAAAAAACAGCCCTGGGTGAGCGCGGGGAGAAGGGGGACATGGAGACACCTGTCAGGGCACCTGCTGTGTGCTCCTCAGGGTGACGGACCCACCCAGCTCCGTGCTGTGCCTCAGCATCTCCATCTGCACCACGCTGCTACCACAGGGCTCTGACAGCTCCTGTGCCCCAGGAGCGGGACTGGAGGGCAGGTGGCAGGTCCCCACAGGGCCCAGGGTGTCCCCACGGGGCTCAGAACATCCTCACGGCTCCGTGCACTCATGGTGACACCTGCAACAGAGAGCCAGCATCAGGCCTGCAAACATCCTGCCTGGAAAACCACCTTCCCATTCCCAAGGCTCCAGGCAGGAGCAGCACTGCACAATGTTTACAAGAGAATGTTTTCTTATTTTTACAGGAAAAGGTTGCTTTTGGACCCGGGGATGTGGATTTTGGTTACCTCTCACCTCTCTCCACCCCTTCCTTGAAATTTTCCAGGATTTTCAGCAAAGCCTTTGAAAAGTTTCCTCAAACGTCATATTTTTCTGCTTTAAAAAGCTCAACCTTAGTTGCAAAAGGCAAATATATAAAGATATGTGTGTATATATAAATATACAGAGATGTATATATAAATGCGGATTCTGTGCGTGTACATGGCCAGGGCTCGTACAAGTCCCTTGGTCAACAAAAATTTTTATTAATCTTATTTCACAAGAAAAAACATCCTGGTGACCCAAATAGCTCCCCAACCTCCATGGTACCCCCAAGGGTCCCCATTCCTGTGCTGTGACACTGCCTAAGTGATGCTCTCTCCTCCAGACCTGCCTTCTCCAGACCTCCCCTGACTTACCCAGCCTCAAAACATCAGCCCTGTTTCCTGCTGGGGAAACTGAGGCACAGAGCCCTCCCCTCAGCCTCCCAGCAAATGCCTGTCCAGAGAGAATTCCAGAACCAAGGGAGTGCCTGTGAATCCACCAAACCCTCTGCTATGCAAGCCCCTCATCCTGAGCCATTCCAGCTGTTCCAGATGTTTTCACTGCCTCCCAGCTGTTGGGTAACTCAGGAGGCCAGTGCTCCCCTCTCAGCTGGGTTTTCCTTCCAGGTTTCTGCTAAAGCCATCACATCCATGGGCTCTGCTTTCCTCCTTGCAGGCTGCTTGTGCAGCGAGCAAAAACTACGGATCATCCCACACAGAAAAATACAGGGGAATTTACGCCATCTTGGAGGGATTTTGGCCATCCTGGGAGGGATTTTGGCCACCCGGGGGGATTCTGGCCCACCCAAGAGATGTTGTGCCAGAGGAGCTGGAGGCTGATGGGAACAGCATTCTCATCCTGGCTGTGGGGAAAGGGAGATTTGTGCCACTGCAAATGGGGCAGTGACACGCTGCTGGTGTCCCCCAAACCTCAACCCACTGGGAGACAGACTGGGGTCTTCCTGGTGGGCTGTGAAATTCTGGGAGTGTGAAGGTTTCCTGGGGGTCCCTCCTCATGTCCTGCTGGGAACAGGAACCCAGGGCCATGCTCCTCTCCACCTGCCAGGCACTGCCACCCCTGGAGCCACATTCGAGCCCTGCAGTGCCCAAATCCTGACTGTCCTGGGTGGTGTCCCCAGTCTGGACCAATCCTTTTGCCCTGGCTCTGCGTGTCAAACGGGACCCCAGGCACCTGGCAGTGGGCAGGGGGACACCTCCCGCAGCAAGGGGAAACTGAGGCAGGAAACCAACGCTAGGCTGCCTCAGCCGCAGTGGGCAGGGAGAGGCTGCACACCCTGAGCCTTCACTCCAGGGACAACAGGGAGCTGCCCTGTGTCCCCTCCAGTGCCAGCTCTCAGAGGGACAGCGACAGAGGGGTACCCCATGGAGCAGGTCCCCCCTGCGATGCGCTGACCGCTGCACTCCCGTCCCCTCCGTCCCCTCCCTCCTCTCCCCCCAGTGGGGCTGACGGTCGGTCCCGTCCCAACCCGGGGCAGCTGTGACCGAAAACAAAGCTGTCCCCTTCGGCACAATACCCTTCTGTCCCCCCCCCAGCTGCTGACCGCTGGGGTGGGCAGCGGCCGGGCTGGAGGCGTCGAGGGGCCGTGCCAGGCCCCCGCTGGCAGGGGACAATGTTGGCAGTGATGGAGAGTAGGTATTTCAAAAGGTTTTGTTTTCGGGTTGACCCGCCGAGCCGGCGTGACCCCGCAGCCCCCCACCCAGCCCTGCTCCTCCGTCCCAATAGAAACCGGCCACATTCCTGACCTCGAGAGGAGGGGGGGGAAGTTTCAAACCTCCCCGGGAAGGAGACAATGGGGGTGTCAGGGCAGTGATTTAGGAGGGGGGGCTCTTTCCATCACAAAGGCGAGACAAAGGCGCTCGACGCTGGGAAAGGGGCTTCGGCGGCGGCTCAGGAGAGGGGCCGCGGTATTGTGCCTGGCCAGCCGGCCTCGGCAGCAGGGCTGCCAGGGCCCACCGGGTTCCACTGTGTCCCATTGGATCCCACTGGATCCCATCGGGAGCCAGCAGGTGCCACTGGGTCCCATTTGGTCCCACCTGACTCTTCCCCCCAGTCCGTGCTGCAGCTTTCCCCGTGGCCACCCTGGATACCCCGGTCTGGTGGCTTCGCGGATGTCACCATGACCCATGGTGGGAGGGAGCGAGTCCCCATCCCCCCGTGGGATGCCTGGGGCACCCCCTGCTCCCCGCAGTTCCCCAGTCCCGCGGGGCTGGCCAAGGACCAGCCCATCCCTTGGGCTCAGACTGGGGCCAGGCCCCCATGGGCAGCTGTCCCTGACCCGGGGGATGCTCAGACCCAGAGCCCTGAGCTCCCCTCCCCATCAGCCCTGCCGGGTGTGCAGGGCCAGGGTTCCATTCTCCCCTGCAGTGGCCATTCCCGGTTCCGAGGGATCAGCAGCTCCTCTGTGAGCGGCTCAAAGGGGCTTTGTGCATCCCGGGGCTGCCGGCACCCAGCACCACCGGCCACCGCCGGCACGGGCACCGCGCGGTGCCCACCCTGCCCACACCTCGCAGCCCGAGCCCCCCAAAAACCCCCCTGTTTGCAACTGCCCCCTGTCCGACCCTCCTCCTCCATCCCCGTGGGTCTCAGCCCCTAAACCGTGGCATAACTGCCCCACCAAAAAGAAAACGCCAGGAAACTGTTTAAGCCCAACTTACAGTGTCCTGTGCTGCCGAGCTGAGCCCCTGTCTCCAGCCAGTGTCCCAGTGACGAAGGGATCGGAGCCTGCACGGAGAGGGGAGTTTTTTTAAAGGATAAATGTTTTTCTCCCGGTGCTGGACGGCTGATCCGAAGGAAAAGCTGGAAACAAGTTCATTGGTTTTGCTCTCGCTCCCTGTCCTTGCCCTAATTTTTTTTCCTGGCAGCTGGTGGGAGGAAGGGAGCTGGCAAGGTGATGCTTTTTGGGGAAATGGGGAACTGCTGGTTAAAGAAGCATTCACCGCACCGGGAGGCTGGGAAAGCCGGGGGGCTACGGGCAGGGCTGGAGCCTGATCCTCGAGCACCGTGCCGGGGCTCAGGGCTGTGCCCGGGCTGACCGTCCTGCCGAGGCTCGTGGTCGTGCTGAGGCTCATGGCCAAGCAGAGCCCGGCGGCAGGTGGAGGGGCGCCGGCGGGATACACCAGAAAGCCAATGACATCATGTTGTGGGTTTGTTGGTTTTGGTTTTTTTTTTTTTTTTTTCCAGGATGAAATTCGCAGGCAACTTCCCCGACCGCCCGCGAGCGCTGGGGCTCCGCGGTGAGGAGCAGGACGGGTCTGCCCAGGACACTCAGGCGCCCATCGAGGAAGTGCAGGGCTTGGGCAGGGCTTCATTTTATTTATCCTTTGGGGTTAGGAGAGCTACATTTTATTTCTTAACTCGCTGGTGCCGTGCAAGGGGCTCCCCAGCAGGCAGGGAGCGGGTCCTGAGAGGAGCAGCCCGGCACAGCCGGCGCCAGAGCCCCGGCGGGGACCCCCCATCCCCACGGCGGGGCAGGATCCGTCCCCGGCCGCCCAACCTGGGATGGCTCCTTTCGCCTCTTCCCTCTTAATTTTGTTTAGAAACTTGTCAGGTTGGTAGATAAAGGAGGTGGAAAGATCAATCCCGGCTTTTCATCAGTGTGGGAAAAAGTATTTCACTAATCCATATTTATTGGTGTAAGGAACCGGGGGGGTGGGGGGGGGAGGGCAAGAGACCCTAATGGTCAGAGCAAAGGACAGAAGGGACAGTTTAAGGCTGCCCTTTTCCGAGAGGTCACATGTCACCAAAATCTTTCGGTTGTCTCGGGATTGGTTACATTCTGTTCTCTTTTTTTCTATTGAGGTTGCCAAGCAACTGGCTAAGACCAGCCAAGATATTTTCTTTATTACAAGTGGAGCAGAAAGCAGCAAGGAGGAGAGAGATAAAAAAAAAAAAAAAAAAGGGAAAAGAAGAGAAGAAGTTTAGACAATTAACATTTATAGGATCACATAACTTCATTAACTCGGCTGAGGTTTGGGAAAGAGACTTAAAAAAAAAAGAGAAGGAAAAAAAAAAAAGGTGGTGGTGAGGAGCGTTAGGAATTAAAACAAGTTAAAAGGCCGGCAGGTCCGGGGCTAAAACAATACCAGAACACCCAGGGCAGCAACAGGGGCTTCCCTCGGATGGTTCCCGCTTCCCAAAGAGTGGCCAGTCCCAGGCAATGGCTGCAACCCAGCTCAGGGGCCTTCAGCTGCTGCTGCTCTTTTCTCTTTTTATTAAATGCTGGCTTTCTTTTGGTTTTCACACTCGTAGGAAGTGGGTTTATTGCTACTCGCGCTGGCAGGGATGTGTTGGGATGCAGAGGAGCCCTTTCGAGGGAGGTGCATGGCTGTGGCAGGAGCTGGGCATCCCCCAGGCCCTGGCCCATGGGGAAGGGGCTGTGAGGATGTGGCTGTCCCCAAGCCCTGGAACACCTTCATGGCCTCTTCAGGGTGGGCAAAACCTCCCAGGGAGGGAATGAGACTCTGTGGGAGAGCAATCTCCAGTCGCAGATCCCTGCCCTGTTGGTCCCTGCTCAGGGTTTGGGCCTGACAGTCTCTGACACTGTCCCTGGTCTCCAGGAGCAAGGCCTAAGGCAGGGGACACTGCTAAGGGTTGGGGACAGAGACTGGAGTCACCCTGCAGCTCCATGGGGCCGGGCTGCCCCAAGCATCCCTGGGGCTGCGGGATTTTGTCTGCCAGCACTCACCAGTCCCTCTCCCTGTGTGTCCAGACTCTGTGAGGACACGAGGGGAAGCGAGGACAAGCGGGGATCTCCCAGGGGAACCCTTCCAGGCCCCCCTCCAGTTCTGCCCGAGGACCTCTGTGACACCCAGGGTGGTGGCAGGCAGCAGTGGAGAAGGCACCGGCCACCTCCATGCCCTTCCCTGCGACTGCGGGGACCTTCGGCAGGTTGGAGCTGGGGGGTCCCCGGACGGGGAGAGGCAGGCGATGTCCCCGCTCCTCCGGCCGGAGCCCGCAGCTGCCGGCCTGGCACCTCGGTAATATTCATTAGGGGAAAACAATGAGCATTATTTATCCCCAGCACTTTCCTTGCCGCTGGGGGGCCGAGTTGGGGTGCAGGTGACCCCATACCCCACGGGGTACCCGGGCAGTGTCACTCCCACGGCAGCAAAACGGAGGGGGTCTCCAAGGGGGGCCGAGTGGGTGGGAGGGGACCCCAGACCCAGCTCTGCCCGGCGGCTCGGGGGGGACCCCCACAACCCCGAGTGGGGCCAACCGCAGCCGTCCCCGGGGCCGGGCGCCGAGCCCCCGGGGCAGAGCGCACCCCGCGCCCCGGGCCCGGCGGTGCGGCGGCTGCGGGCCGGGCCGGAGCCGGGGTTTGGGAGCTGTGTCTTTAAGAGATGGCTGGCTCCAGGTTGCAGCTGCTGTTTCTGTGCTATAGAGACAGTGGAGATTCATTACTCCTAAAACACAATGGGCATTTATCACCCCGTGGTGTTATTCAAATCCAGTACCAATTGAAGGTCATCCCCATTCTTTTCTCGCCGGCTCTGCAACACATTATTGTTGTGCCGTTCAACTAAAAGCCCTGCCCGGCCCCGGCGCAGCCCGCAGAGCCCCGGTGTGCGCATCCCTCCCGGGCGGATTTGGGACCCTCCCGGGTGGATACGGCGTGGAGGAAGAGGGGCAGAGCGGCGGCGGCTCGGCCGGGCTCGGGGCCGGCAGCAGGTGCCGCGGGAGCCCCGCCGCTGTGCCCCGCCGAGCCGCGGGGGCCGCCCGCTCCGCCCCCGCGGGACGCACTTTCCGCGCCCCGTGGAAACTCGGAGCCCCGTGGGCCGCCGGGGCCGAGGGCGGCTCGGGCAGCCAGGGGTCCGCCGCTGGCCCGCAGCCCCCAGCCTTCTCTCGGGGCGACCTGCCCGGCCCCGCCGCGGAGCGGCCACGGCCACCGGCGCCGGCATCGGCAGGGGAAGCGCCGGCAGCGGGCCGGGATTTTCCCTGGCTGGAGAGGGGGGATTTGTTCTCAACTTCGTGGGCGCCGGTCGGTGAGGAGGGGCTGGGGAAGAAGCCTGGATTTTTCATCTTTTTCCTTTATTTTTATTATTATTATTATTAATATTTCCTCCCCCAGTGGTCATTTATAAATTTCGGAGATTTTTTCAAAGTGCACGAATTTTGAGGGCGATCCGCTTGGAACTGGTGGATTCTCCAAGGCAGGAGCGGCGCGGCTGCAGCGCGGGGCCGGGGTCTGTGCCCGCAGCATCACCCCCGCGGAGCCCCGCGGCTGCCGGAGGCACCGAGCCCCGCCGCGGCCGCCAGCCCCGGCGCACCGAGCCCCCGCTCCACCGGGGCTGCTCCGGCAGGGATGGATCATCGCTTTTCGTTTTCTATCTTTTTTCTTGTTCGTTTCTTTTTCGTTTCTTTTTTTATTTTATTTTTTTTTAATGTTGGGATTTTTCCTTTCTTTTTTCTTTTTTCTTTTTTTCTTTTCTTTTTTTTTTTTTTTTTAAGATTTTAAAATAAGGATGGTTTTTAAATTTTTCCCTTTTTTTGAGGGGTAAGAATCGAGTAGATAAAATTAAACTCCTCTCGGTGCCATTAAATGGAACCCGGGATGCGAAACGCCGCGGCTGCGCTCGAAACTTGTCGGGGCTGGAGCAGCGGCTCGGCGGGGCCGGGGAGCGGGAGCGGGGGGCGGCGGGAGCCGGCTCAGGGCCCGTGTGTCCTTCTTTTCCAGGCTCCAGCCGGATTCCCCCTGGAAGATCCCGCGAGCCCGGGATGGGAATCTCCGCTCCTGATTGTCCAAACGCAATTCTTGTGCGATGGAGCCGTACGAACCAAGAATTGTGTCTGGACATCTGTAGCAGAGGTTTCACCTCCTCCGGCGGGGCTCCAGGACGGCTCTCGGGGCACAGGACAGAGGACGGACCTTCCCCGGGCCCGGGGCACGGCAGGTAACCGCTCCCGGCTGCGTCCCGGGGGTCGGGGCCAGCATTTCAGGGAAACTAAGGAAACACCAACGGCGGCTCCGCTCTGCTCGGCGCGGCCGAGGGTGCTCGGTCTTAATGCGTCAAACACTGGCCGGGACATCACCGGGGCGGCCAGCCCCGAGCGGGCAGGCACCGGGCAGGCACCGGGCAGGCACCGGGCAGGCACCGGGCAGGGACGGAGGGGCCGAGCCTCGGGCACCGGCGCTTTGCCGGGGGCGGTGGGGCCGCAGCCGGGCGCGGCGGGCGAGCGCTTCGGCCCTGCGGCTCCATCCCGGCTTATCCTTCTTATGTTTATTTATTTACCTATCTATTTTAACATTGCGGCTTGATTTCACTTAACGTATGCGTGCGCCCGGCCCCCTGCACCGGGACACTCTTCTGCTCCTCTTGCCGCAGCCCCGGCTGGCCCCGGGCACACGGAGGCCGCTCCGACTGCGCCGGGTCTCCGTCGGGCCGGGAATCGGCCCCGCCGCTCGGGCACCGGGCGGGCTTGGCGGAGAGCGGATCCGGGCTCCGGGCTGCGGGCGCGGCCCTCGCCGCTGTGGCAGTGCCCGGAGAGCCCCTCGGAGCGGAGCAGCCCCCGTGGAACGGCGGCCGGAGGAAGGCTCGTTCTAACAGAGAGGCTTTATGAATCCACCAGCCAAACGGCTCGGCCGGGGCTGCCAAGGAAACCCAGGAGGAGGAGGGAAGCATTACAAGATCCGAGCAGAATTTCACCAAGAGCCTATCTAGGACAAAGCTGGAGGGGGAGAATGTTTTAAAACGTTTTTATTTCAGAAACTTTTTGTTGCTGTTGTTGTTGCAGGATTTTGCTGTACCCCTCTTCTCCACCCCCCTGGCTTCCCTCATCTTCCCATTTCTAGCTTTTTTTAGCAGTGATTGGCAGCTTTTACTACAGCAGGAGCTAAGCCACCTGGGTCTACCTGCACTATCGAGGGGAATAACAGCTTCTGGGGAAGAAACCCATCTTATCTGAGCAAACAGCTGGGGGGGATGAGAACAGACAAGCCCAGCCTAAGGCACAGAGGCAGGGTAGAGGAAGGGCAGGCAGCCGTGCTGAAGATGAACCTCCTTTTTCCCATTGTGTTTCAGTCCGTTTCAAGCCGTACGCCACACAGGTTCCTTGTTTTTCAGCAAGCTCCTACCACCACCCGGAATCCCCTTCCACTGTCCCGGCCCAGCTGAGCTAAGGGCCAGAAACTTGGGACAGAGAAGAGCCTTTGGCCGGTCTGTGTCATTTACAAATGGCGTGAGCTGGACTCAAGTTGCTGTGGCTGGATTTGGAAAAGGCTGAATATCGGTTTGTCACCAGCAGTGGGTTCAAGCTGGGGCTCCTCGGAGGCAGCGGCATCGTGGGCTGTGGGTGCTTTCAGTTACACAGGTTGTGGAGGGGTAGACGTGAGAGAGGAGTCAGTGGAGAAGTCAGCTGAGGGAATTACTCTCCGCATCAGACAGAGGAATTCCTCCTTCAGGCGCAGCGCGGGAGAGGCTCCCTGTGCGCAGCACTCGGGGTGCTGGGCCAGGCTGCCTGAGCAGGGGCTGCTGCACTGGCTGCTCCTCACCTCCACAGCAGCTCCTGAAGATCTCGGGCTCGTAGAGCAGTGTGTGGTGCAGATCAGCTCTGAGATGCAGCGACTGAGCACTGGCAAGCCCCCTGCTCTACGACAGCCGCGGCTCAGGCAGGAGCTGGGGACCTCTGCATGCTGCTGGAGCCGTGCTGGAACAGGTGAGCAGGGCAGGGGGACAGTCCTGGTCAGGCACTCCTGGAAGCTCATGCTGCACGTTTCAGACCTGTTGGTGCCAATGCTATCCTATCCTCTCTGAGCCCATCCCTCTGCTCTTGCCGTAGCCTCCTGGCTGGCAGGGGCCAGTCCCTCTACCCGAGGAAACTTCTGGAAAGCCACCAACACCCGTGCCCTAGCAGAACCACACACACCCACTTCCACAGTGCTCACAGGACTTCCTCAGGTCACGCAGCAAGAAGCCTCTCCCTCCCACTGACACAAAGCCACTGACTTTCTCAGGTCTTGGCACTTTAACTGTGTATCTCCAGCCCCAGCCCTTCCCCAGCCAGACTGCAGCTCCCACCTGCACAGAATGCAGTGCAGCCCGATCAATTCTGCCCATCACGGTGACAGAAAGATCATTTGCTGCCCTGATCACTCTGTGCTGTCTCAGGCCGGGTGAGGGTTTGTTTCCCCTCCAACCAAATCATTATAAATTGACATTATTCATGGGCCACTACTCCACCCTGCCTCAGCTCTGGTAATGAAAGCAGCACAAGGGATCAGAAACACAAAACCAAAAAAGCCCATTTCTCTCCTGCTTCCCATAAATAAATATCATGACAAGTGGAAAGTCACTTCCGAGGGCTCTGGAGCTGTCATGTTTGCTACACCATGGAAAAGCTAGTCAAGCCACCTTTTGTTTCCTTGCACTTTCTCACCCTTCCCATGGCTGCTGCAGAGACTGTACCAACATCAAGCACCGTGTTAGAAGAATCTGGTTCCCAGCACCAGAACATCTCACTGCATGTTAAGACATGTTATCCTACTCAGGGTTCAGCCTCCCTTTTCTTCCTGTCAGAGAAAAACAAAGTCCCACATGCTGAGGTGCTCTCTGCTTGTTAGGGTACCTGGAAGTGCAGTCAGGAGAGGTGAAATGAGGACCAAAAGATGGATGCTGCTGTGGTGAACAGAAGGCCGCAGGCTGGCGGGGCTTTATTTGGATGTCTAGAACAAGTGAACGCAGTGGGAAGATGCAGAGACTGGACACAGGCAGTTCAAGAGAGGTTTGGGTGGGTTAAGGTTTTTGTTTGGGTTTTTTTTTCCCAGGGATTTGGATTTTCATCCTCTTGTTTTTTTTCAGGAGTTCACCCGCCGTGCAATGTTGAGATGAAAAGCACATTATCCTGGTCCTGGAGTTTATAATCCAGCTCACCCTGCAGGCCAAGAAAAGAAAAGAAAAATTGTTTAAATGTCATTTCCAAATGCAAGCTGCAAAGAGAAAACAGCTCATAAAAAGATGGTGAGTATTAGGAAGAGCAGAAGGGGACAGACTGATGTTTTCATCCTAAGAGAAGCAAAGGTGAGAGATCGCCACAGTGCTGATGCTGATCACCCCACATTGTTTTCTGGACCAGGGTTTTGACAGAATAGGTGGTTGCCTGAGGCAGGGAAATGGTGAGGGGCTGTTTGCTGTCTGAGCACAACAGTGGGCTGAGAAGGGAAGACATTTACCAGGTGCCTGTTTGAGTTGCAATCTCCTTGTGGCTTTTACCTGCCAGGCACCACCTGACTTCAGGGAAGGTGGTGCTGTGTGGGGCCTGGAGGTCCCAGGTGCCTCTCACACTGTCACTCCGTATGTGGGAGGACCTGCCAGCAGCCAGAGGTGCAAAACCCAGTGCCAGAGAGCAGGGAAAAAGGGTGATCTCTCTTCAGATCCTGTCTGGCTGATGAGACTCAGCAGGTTAGTGAGAGGCTCCAGGCTTTTGAACAGCCACAGTACAGGAGATAGATTCCAGCCTGCCCCTTCCCCCTCAAATATGAGATGCTTTGCTTGGGGCAAGAATCAGAAATAGCTTCTGTGAGAGCAACCACAGAACAGAGAGAGCAATATTTTCAACAAAGAAAGTCAAACTGAAGGAGTACAGACCATTAGTTCCCAGTCTGCCTCGTTGATGAGCACCAAAATTCCTGGCCTCCTGCAGAATAGAGAGAAATAATTAGGATACAGGGCTGCTAAAAAGCTCCACAAATAGTTAAGAACAAGGGATGTCACAGCACAGATCACAAGCTGACTGCCTATAAAGCCAAAAAAGGGATCCTAGCATGGAGGTGGAAACAGGTACAGTCTGTGCCCTTTCTAGATCAAATAAAGGGGACGCAGGAGCAATCCCAAAGCTCATTTGAATGAGAAGGCACCGCTCCCGAGGATGCTCCAGGATGACTGCATTTCCTTACGATGCACAAAAGCCAGGTAATTAAAACCCACGCACGACAGGCGAGCGCAGAGAGCTCAGTGGGAAGGTAGGGAAAGCCATTCCGGTGCCCCTACCAGAGGCACTAAACACCTGGGATCCATTCCAAGCCCCTGATTCTGAGCAAAGGGATTCCCCCTCTTTGATCTTCAGTGTCCTGCAATTGTCTCTCCTGTTACCAGGGGACCTGGCACACGCTTCAGCTCACAAAGATCCGTGACGAATGTTAAACACCCCCAGCGCCACCCCGTAGTCAGGGATGGCTTGCACAGCTCACTCTGCTCCATTTCTCTTGCCTTCCTTTTTTTTTTTCCCTTCTACCCCCACCCCTCCACGAGGCTGGCCCCATTTTGATAATAAAAATACATTTCCCAGAAGAAGTATTTGTTGGCATTTCTCAGAATGACTGCTTCAGTCCCAGTGATGTCAGCAGGGAACAGGCAGACCTGCTAAAACTCCTGGAATTGAGGATACAGGTGCTACTCTGTTCCAAGTGACAATGAAGAGGAAGTATAAATGGCCCTGCTTCATGTTTAAGGTGTAAAGATTTAGGGTGAGGGCTGCAAAAGATGCTCTCTCTGTGGACAGTGCAAGGTGTGGGTGGGATACCTGCCATTATCACTTTAGCAAATCCTGTGTTTTCATGGTCGTTGACTTATTCAATAGGAAATCCCCCCCCCAGAGGAAAAATCCCCCCAACTGTGGGGATCAACAGAGGAACACGAGGAGGATTCATAACAGTTGTACTTACACAGATTCCCCTTGCATAAATAACTCTGGTCGCTCTTTCAAAAGATTCTGTTTGATCCACTTGAGCAGGTTTCTGATATCCCCTGGAAGAAGGAAGGACAGGGTTTACAAACCAGCTGATGTCTCCCGGTGATGCCAGAGCAAAGTGATTGTTTATCCATGAAAGAACAGATGAGGAACATGCAGGTTGGATGGGGATAGCTGCAAAGAAACCCACAGACAGTCCTGTCCCTATGGTTTGGCAGAAGAGGTTTCTCACAGAAAACTCATCCCACAAAGAATGAATGCAGCTCCTGCTGAAGCACCAATCTGACAGCAGACTCCCAGTGTTCAGGTCTCTTTGGCACATCCCATATCCTGTGCATTATCTTGTCACCCAACAAATTATGTCTAATTCTCTGTGCGTTTAATTAGATTTAAAAAGTCCAAATAAGCAAGCCTAAGAACCTGAAGGGAGCAAAGACAGACACTTTTGCACCAAAACCAGCACAAACTCTTGGAGTTCTGAGGCCCAAACCTGTCCATGGCCATGCATTAAACAGACAGGTGGGCCCTGGCCCAGAGTTGCATTTTGGACACTTACAGCATCCCTCAGCATCACACCTGCTGCTGTGGAGTGTTCCCCATGCTGTGCCTGCTCCCTCCTTCTACACTTTATGCTTAGAGCTTCTTTATTAAAGCTCAGCCTTTATCTTTCCATTTCAGTAGGTGACAGGAAGGATTTGTCTTCATGTAAAAGGAGGAGGAGACACTGCTGGCGGGTTTTTATAGTATCAATTTTACTTTGTGAGGCAAAAACAATTTCTTTAGTGATAGCATCAGTTAATTTCCTATTGGAGAGGTGAGAAGAGACAGAGGGGGGGAACAATCCGTTACAGGGTTTAGAGAAGCTGACAAATTGCAAAGTGGAGGTTCTCCTGCATTTGCCTCTATATTTCAGTGTTCCACAAACCACTTCATCATTCCGAATCCACAATCAGTTATTCTCCTGGGGCTCCTTTAAACAGCCCTTTGAAAGCCCCAAAAGAGTTTTGTTTGTTTTCAAGAAGCAAGGAAGCTTTCTGAAGGCACAAATCCACCAGTGAGGGCTGCAGCCCCGCTCCAGGAGGAGCGGGGATGGCAGGATGGGTTTCTTATGTGAGGTAAGCTCGCTGCAGTCATGAGGAACCTTTTCACAAGCGTTTCTCTGAGTTAAATTCACTCTATGTACCATTCCCCATGTGTTTGCTTCATGACCAGCAATAATAAATGCATTTGAAGTGGCTTGACTCAGCCCAGGCCTTACCCCAGGATTTTATGGGATCGTGGATGTTACCAAGAGCCAAACTGGGGTTGTTCCAAATAACATCATCCTCGTTGCTTCTGTCACACCCAGGATGAACAGCCCTGGTGTCGACAGGTGCACAGCAACCAGGCAATGGGGATATGTCCATCTGCAGCAGATGGGGGCCTCTTCTCCCAGGGAAAGGGGGAGGGGGATGCTCTGAGATTCCCTCTGTTCCCCCTGCTCTCCCAGGGCATTGGTGCCTCCAAACCAGCACTCTGACCCCAAAACCCTGATCCCACCACGAGGCTGCCCAGAGCACAACAGGTATTGCTGCCTCCAAGCACTGGATCACTCTGATCTGGCCAAAAGGAGCTGCTTTGTGCCTCAAAACTGCCTGGTGAGCTGGATCACCTGCCTAGGGCCAACCCACGACTGCCTTGTAATGAGATGTAGTTAAAAGAACAAAATAGACCATTTTCTGCCTCCTTCCTAGCAACATGCACCAGGGACAGGGAGCACCACTACGAAGGTGTGTATATTTACACGTATATATATACACATACATACATATATATATGTATGTATACGCACACACACACACGCACCACAGCGGTCGGTCAGCCATCAGAACAAGAGTTAACCACGTTCACCTTCCCCTGAAAAACGCTGCTGCAACGTCAAGCCCTCAGGATCTCACACCCAAATGGCTCCCGCTCTCCATCACCCAGAAATGAAAGCTGTAAAGGAAGGAAGATGGAGAGGAGCCTTCAGGAGAGGGAGGGGGGTGTGAAGGGGACACCAGCCCCACCGCAGCATCGCCCGCGAGCTGTTTCATATTTATGCACTTGCAGCAGGGCACACAACAATGAGCTGTGCCATATACCATTCTCCTTGCATGGAATAAGCAGCCCTTTCCTCTGGGACCTTTCAGGAGAGATCATTTAAACAGAAACACGCTGCACCAGCTGGATAAAAGGCAGCCACCTAGAAGCAGCCTGGACGGAGGGGCCAGAGGACTGATTTATTCCAGGCTGAGCTGGAAGACTCCCTCGCCCCATCTCCTTCCATAACAAATGTTATTTTCAGTCCCACCTGAGTCGACATTCATTTACTCCTACCCAGAAGTCACGTACACACATACTAAAGAATATCAACAGTAGGGAAAAAACCCAGACACCCCTGTGCATGTCTGCAGCTTGCCCACTCCAAAAGGTACAAAAATTAAGACCCTTTCTCCACAGCCAACTTTAAGACAGAATACTTTCATCTGCTTTATCAGCACTGAATTTTTTTCACCCACCTTCATTTCTCTATTTCCTATACACCAATATTAGTAGAACAAATCAATTATAAAGGATGACAGATGACCACAGCCACACCAAAACCATCACCCACAAGTAAGATATTGAAAAGGAACAAGATTACTTCCATTGCAAGTGGGCTGTGGAGAAGCCATCTTGCAGCTCAGTGCCTCGAACAGCAGTCTTGATCAACAGCTCAGGACTCTGTGTTCTCATGATGGAAATAATAAGAGGTAAATTACAGCACAACTGCTTATCTCTTGCAGTTGACACACGTAGTGTTCCTAAGACATTTTCTTTCTGATACTCTGCTTCAGGTCTAACAGGTTTCCTGCTCCCTGGGCCAAGGATTTGCTATGCAAACAGCAGGTTCCCTACAGATGACATATAAAGAAGGAAAAAATCACAGCCTGGTCAGGCACCACATCTGCTGACAAGTTAAACCAGCGTTACAATGCAGTGATTTCACACTTGTGTTGGTTTGAAGCTGGCCCCCATCACAGAACAGAGGCATCTGCCTTGGCAGGAGCACAGTTGTACTACAGGTGCCGTGATTTGGCTGCAAAACCTGCCGTGCATTTTGGCTCCGGAGGGAGGTTCAGGTGAGAGCTGAGACAATCCAGCACTTTGCTCCAGCATCACCAACTTGAGCCCAGCTCATCCCAGTAATGATACATTTTTATCACTGCTGCATGGTCTTACTGAAATCCTTTTGGTAGCCTACTCCATTTCACTCGCAGCAAAAAAATATCACACCACCAAATGCACTCTTAATTCTCATTAACTGTCCTCACCATTGGCAGCATCAGAGGAGAAGCAAGGCTGAACCAGCCAAGGAAGAGGAAATATTCTCAAACTGCAAAGGAGGGACTGAAGCACATGATAGGAAATCCCTGTCTTATTTCTACACCGAGGCAGCTTCTGCTGCCTGTGCTAACAGGGATCAACCCTCTACAAATTCTTCGGGAAAAAATAATCTAAAGTTAATTAAAAAAAAAAGGAAAACTGACAAACATTGGAGAAAACTGCTTAGTTCAAGTGCACAGATGGGAGCTCAAGCCCACAATATATGCAGAAAACCGATCACCCAGTGAAACACAGCGCTCAGGAAAACGAGATGTGTGCTTGCAGTGACACAAAGTCATTGCCTTGTCACGCAAGAGGACGGGATGCAGGAACTGCAGCGAGCGCACACAAAACCCAGTGGCCTCGGCTCCTGTTCAGCCCAGCTGCACCACTCCTGGTTGTGGCAGAGAGAATTGCATGTTCTGCTCTGTCCTCCTGCAAATCCTCCAAGGCCTGACCTTCTGCATTGCCCCAACTGCTCCTTCATGAAGAATCTGAGCTTCCTCTGCAACAGGAATGCATCTAACAGTTCATTTTAGTGCTGCTTGGGTTCATTTGCACCCTCAAAAGCAGGGCTGAAATCCATAGATCTTTCCTAGCTCAATAAAACCTCCTGGGCCTGACAGATCCATCAGTGACAACTCAGAAAAGAGGGCACTCGCTGTGTGCAGAGAGAAACCAGGTACCTTGAATAAGAAACACCAAGCTGGGTGTTGCACCAGAAGGATCTCACAATGAACTGATAAAGGTGCAGAAACACGGAAGGATTTTGTGCATCTGACACGGACACACAGCCCTTGGCTCCCACAGGTCACTCACAGATTCACACACACATGCAAGGACCGGACACCTCTCGGTCCCCTTAAAAATCCACACACAAACTCGCACAAAGCCTCGAAAGGCACCCAAAAGGTGAAATTACACCCATTTTCTTGCCGTGCCTGCAGAACTGGGAGATTATTTCAGGGAAATAGGGGAACCCTATAAAGGCTGAACCATGGAAAATTCCCTTCTGGTCCGCACTAAATAAGATATATGTGGCACTGGTCACTAAGGGGTCAGTGCTGCAGGAGCACGGCGCTTTCCCGGGCCGCCTTGCGGACACCTCCCTGTGGGGTACCATTTCTTTGACCCAGAATAAGATCATTTATCATACTGACCATGGCTGAGCTCCAATTTGCTGAGGTCACTAACTCTGGACGAGCGCTGCTCCACCCACATTCTCAGCCACCGGCCTGTAACCATGACAAAGCCCCTTCCCTGCCGCTTCTCTGCCATTATTCCCCCAGCCTGCATGGAAATGTATGGAAAAACAATTTGTATGTCCCTTTCCCTGCTTAAGCAGCTTGTTTTTAACACAGACAAACCAGCTCCCAATACCTGCTGCTCTTCCAGGTGTGTGACTGCTCTTTGCTTGTGGATCCGAGCAGACCCTCCAGGAATCTGCTCTCTAAAAGAGCTCAAAACCAGATCTAAGGGATCCTTCCAGCTCCTCCAGCCTCCCATCTGATATGCAAATCACTCTCTGAAGCAGACCACGGTGTGCCATAAACTGCAGAAGAAGACCTGGAATGGCTGATATAAATGCAGTCACAGGCAAATGGATTTGGTACTACGCAGAATGAGCAGCCAGGCAAATTTTGCAGCAAGAGCAAAATCCATTTTCTCTGACAAGTGCACAAGCCAATCCTGCCACACACTGGAATGGTCAGTGATTTAAGTACTAGGGAAGAAATTAGGGGGTAACTACAGCCAGGCATAAGAGAGTTGCAATTGTTGCTCTCATCTGTTCTTGCCTGCTACAAACGAACACCAAGGTTTTGGCTTCTGTAATTTTTAATTGATTTAAGACATCTTTTTCTTGCTTCTCATCTAGAAGAGCAATGCTTTTCTTAATTTTCTTGTGTCCACAAAATGGGAAAGGATCACAGAGGTCTTTCATAGTCTTCCTGTTAGCAGTGAGGACTCAGATCCCAGCTATCACTCAGCAATTCTCAACCCTGAGGTTTTAATCACAATGCTTACGAACTGGAGAGGAGCTGCTTGGGATCTTCCACTCCCCTCAGATTGCTGGTAGGGAAATACAAGTTCAAGGGATCTCCAATCCCACTGCTAGCCAGCAGCAAGCCTCCAGATCCATCAGCTCCCATGACAAAAAAAGCAGCTTCGAGCTGATTCTCAGGGTAAACCTAATCCCTACTCATTTCCAAAGTCAGAGTATCTAATCCCGTAACACCCAACGCTATTGTCACTTCAGGCTCCCCAATAAATGCCAGTGCACCAAACTGTCTCTTTTAATTAGGATCACAGATCACTAGTGTTGGCCCAGGGTCTTGCCTCTCGTTCAATATTGTCAAAGGAAGGAGCTGAGAGAGCCTCAAAGACTATTGCCCCAGCAAAGTACCAGCCTGGGGACCGCAGACATTAAAAAAGCCATCTCCTTAACAGGTCCTGTGATTTTATCCCTCTGCCAGCACAGAATTATTCTCAACAAAAGACCATCCTGAGCCTTGTGTGCTCTGATTTTAAGAGGCTTGAGCACTGTAGACCTGCTACCAAACCCCAAGGAGACTGTGCCATGGTCTAATAGTTTTTGCAGTCAGGAATCTTCTGCTAATGCACTAAACTCCCGTTTCTTCATTCCTCCCTATCAATCTATGCTAGACGATATTGCATCATGCTGGCTATAATCTGTCCTTCCCAATGATAAAGGAGATATCCCACCTCATCACTTTTCCATTCATTTATCCTGTTTAACCTTGAATGTTACTGGTTAATTTTTTTTTTTAAGCTCTCAGCAAGACAATTCAGAGAATGCATTACTAACCACCAGCGTAAAGCTTTGCCAAAAACCCAGCAAACTGAAATTTCCCCTCTCTCCTGTTTTCCTGGTTTCTGAGTTTTGGGTGTGTGCACAGGCACTGAGGGGTAAAAAGGAAAACCTTATTGCTGTTAAAGAGGCTACACAGAGCTGATGTGCAACCCCGGACCACGGAGGAAGGTGGCTGCTCCTGCCAGAGTGGAGAGGGATTCCCTGGCAGCCTAGCACTGCTCTGCACGAAGCCAGCCTGGCCGAGGGAATTCCCTGGGTTGGGCTCTCCCTGGCACTGCCAGCTGGATCAGAAAATGCCTTGAAGTCAAATCCTTGCCCCCCTCCCAGCCTGGCTGGTGGCTGTGTCCCCTCTGGCTGCTGGATGAGTCAGTGTCTCAGCTCGGCTCAGGAAACTGCCACGATTTTATTCCTCTAAATACAGAAATCGCCTCTCACTTTTGGGCTCAGATCTGCTTTGCTATTATTAGACTTTCATACAGGGCCAAGCACCATTAAACCGATTCCTGTCCACCCAACCCAGCCACCCCCACAGATACTCCAAGCCCCTCAGTCTTACTTGAAAGGGAAAAAGAAAGGGCCAGTGAGATGATCAGGGTGGAGGAGAGGGGGGGTAAGATTTACAAGTGAATGGAGGTAAGAATGGAGCAGTTTGTGGGATAAAGGGGCTGCGGAGGGAGCTTTACAGATGTGCAGAGGGACGGCGGCTCATTGTTTAATTAAGCAGAAAGTGGCTCTTTTGAAAAGCAATTTTGCACAGGAGCTCTGAGCTCAGCAAACAACTCCTGCGAGTGAGGGCAGCAGGAGAAAGGAACAGCTGGCCCGGAGCCGTGTGAACCGCATGCTAAGCGGTTTAAAGGGCCCGGATCCTCCTCCCCAGCCCTGCTCCGCTGCCACCCTCTGAACAGCGCTGTCAGCACAGCAAATCCCACCGAGAGAAAAGAGGCAGCGGAGGGGGGGTGGGACAGAGGGGTTATCCTGCTAGGTGTCCGCACTGCAATACAGCGGCTGGGAAGGAGAGTGTAACAGCCAGGCTTTGTTAGCCCAGGGATTTGGTCGCACACAAGAGCTGGTTTCCCAGTGCCTGGGAAGCTCCTTCCACAATGAGTTGGGATGAGCTGATCCGATAAAGCGGCTCCGCGGCCTCCCAGGAGAGTGATGGGACTGCTCCTGTGAGGACAAGCGTTTATTTGCCCGTTCCCTCTAAAGGAGAGGAGCTGGAGCTGAGCCCCGCGCCAGGAACCGCTCGATCGCGACGTGGCAGCGCTGCGGCATCGCGACAGCTCCGGTGCTGCAAACACCGCTCACCCCGACTGCTGCCAGCGGCGACAGGGCTGGGCTGGTCCAGCCTGAGCTCCCATCCTGCAGAACCCCCCGAGCCCCCTTCCCTTGCCACCAAATCTGTAATTTCCTGCCTAAAAGAGATGCACGAGTGGGACGCACGAGGAGGGGAATAACCCGAGTCCTTTGAGAGCTGCAAGTACCACACACTGTGGTTAAAAAGACTTGACTGCATGAAGTTCCACAGATCTATGGGGTTTTTTTTTTTTACTATTCTTCTAATAAGCTTCTACATTAGCAAATATATTTTTATTCTTTCTTTGGAGCAAGTTTTAAAACGTCAGGAATAATAAACAGAGCAATAAAAGCATGCCAGAATATTAATGACTGTACTACTATGTACTACCCAGCACTAGGCACTTACCAACAGCCAACACCAACTGCTACTCTGGATTTTACAGGTTCTTTTAGCCCAGCACCCCAGTCAACCCTGAAAACGTGCCATGCTGTATTTTCTAAGCCACATAGGTCTGATCTCTCAAGAATCCCCAGGCTCTTTTCCCAGAAGATGAATGCTCCCAGTCCCCAGCAGTCCTCCATGCTGTGCAGAACAAGGCCCCTGGAAAGCAAAGCTCTCGAGGAGCACACCATGCTCTTCTCTACGGGGATTCAACATAAGCAGCGTTTGGCAGATTATTTTAATTTTCCCTCTTAAAAAATATCTGATTGGCAGTGGGCTTTTTTTTCCCTGGAGTTTTGGTAAAGGGAAACTACAAACAATTACCAAAATACACTGGTTAATAATTTAACCCTCCAGACTTGTAAAGTGCCAAAACACAGCGTGAATTCTCGATTAGCCCAGAAGCACTGGTGAAACTGGTCACTGCTGCTCTGAAAACACAAGTCCCACCACTGAAGCCACAGAAGTTGGAACTCAAAGGTCTGTGCCAGCAGCTGAGCAGCCTGCAGCACAAGTGCCAGAGATTTTACACACAACCCCAACCTCTGGGTACAACATCCAGAAGACAGCACAGCAGAGCGGTTTTGTAAACACTCTTCATCAGATGACACTGCTGAGCTAAACCTAAAATGACTACAAGGGTTAAACAATGCCAGTGACTTCCTACCCTTCCAACAGCATCCATGCAACTCACATGGCCAAGACAAATCCACCACTGTGAGTCCCAGCGAGATGGAGGAAGGAGCTCCAGCATCACTTGCAGAGCAGTCATACAATGATCTATTTGATTACTGAAGCACTTGGTTAAATTACTGTGGCTTGTTTCAGGAGGAGGCTGCCAAATACATTTTCAGTTTTTAATCTAGGGTTTCTCTCTTTTATGCTCCATTGTCTCTAATAGCCTCTTAGATGCTTGAAAATAAAGTTGATTTCCCTGCCAATTTAATCCTCTCTCCATGTGACAAATATCGTTATTCCCCCAGCTGCTTTCTCCCACACACACTGTTTTTATGCAGAAGAAGCCAACAGGGCATAATGCCTTTAGATCCTCTAACAGCATTATCAGTGAGATCATCAGAATAGCCAGAAATTTGGGACAAGATTCTTGCTGCACTTGAGGTCTTCTTTCTGCAACAGCTCTACAAGGTTACACAGTCCCGCACAAAATGTGGCTTGGGTAAATCTGCTGCCTGTGCACATGCACCACACCTTTCAAAGTTCCCACTTTGGCAGCAACTTCAAAATGCAGACTGAGACAGCTCCACTTTGGAAATAAAGAACAGCTATTTAACTGATATCAGGAAACAAAATGCCCCTCGGATAATAAAAATAGGTCCTGCCACGTGGCTGTACCCCTTGTGGCTTGCTCTTGTCCCATTTGCAGCTTCCTTCCTCCTTCCTTTCCCAATCCCTCCAGGAGTCCTTCTCCAGGCATTAGAAAAGGACAGAGAATCAAATCTTCTTCAAAAAGTTAACTGGATCTTGAACCCACCTACTTTCCATCTAGTGCCTGTTACCAGGAAAAATAAACGACCACATAAAGAGTTTGCTCAAGAAACATTATCCTTTAGAGAACACTGATTGCCCCTGCCAGCTCTGGAGCACAGCTTGTTTTATTCATGTAAATATTTGCAGGTATTTCTTCATATAATTTTCCACTTCATTTCTGGGATAGATATAAAAATGCCTAAACAATTAAAATACAGGTGGGCCCAATAACCCAGAGAGAAGCAACTGTTCTGCAAAAAGGAGGACAAAGACAAAAATAACTTAGAAAAAAGGAAGAGTAGGTAAGAGAGGCCAAAATGGCCAAAAATAAACTTGACAGCTAATGAAATCACTTAAAATGGGGTTAGAAGTGCAGGTCTTCAAGCAGTGTTCATACTACAGGTCTTTCCCTGGAGATTTCAGTGATGGACATTCAGGGTAAGGTAAGCAACAGGATGTGCTAAGTAGAACTGAGCTGTTTTATTTCTCTAATCATTGCAATTCTGGCTGCACGAGGGCAGCAGGGACCATGCTGTATATATCTTTATCTACCCAGAGACAGGAGAGTTAAAATTTCTTAGTGTGAACAAGGGAAATACATGATATCAGGAACAATATAAAACTGCACCAAAATTATTCATATTTTCTGATATGATTCGATTGATTCCTCACCACTACAACATTAATTGTCTTCTGGAAGTATCATGAGGGATGTTTCCAGCAATCCCTTACAGTCAGACATTCAGGCCACCTCTGCTTGCCCCATCCCTGTGCTGGGTGTAAAAGTCACTACAGCAGCTGCCTCACTTTATGCTCCTCAGATGCTGCAATCCACAAGCAGCCCCAAAATGAAACTTTCCTGACAGCCAAGGCACGAGACAGCAGCAAAGTCAGGGAGCTGACAAGGGGGTGCACTGTCAGTTCTGCCACTCCTGTCACAGGGAGAGCAGCGTCTGGAAAACAAGGCAGCAGGAAAAGCTGGGAGCAGTAATGTGTTAGCTGAATCTGGAAGGAATCACTGGAGATCATGAGTTTGGACCCTGAGGCTGAGACAGACCTTCATGGAGAGATTTATCCCTTAGGATAAACGCAGACCCTACTAAGGCTGCAGAAGTCTTTCCCAGCAGCTTCAAGTGGGAATGGATCAGGCCATATAAAACTGCACTGCTGACAACCATCCAGGGCTAGAAGAATCCCTCTTTGGTATTAGTCCCCTCCCCTGGCAGAAATAAACATCTCCTGTAATAACCCCTTTTTCTTGAGCATCTGATCATGGCTTGAACACCACCAAAACTGTGGGTGTTACTGGGTATTTTAAATTTGCAGAGCACTGAAGAAAATTATGCTCTAGCCCCCAAGTTTATAAACCAACTAAATGAGTGTTTTAGCATTTCTTTGCTACCTTTCATTTAAGGACCTTAAGTGCTTTAACAGTGCTGGAATTTAATGCTGAATTCTCTTGTGATACATGAAAGTATCACTAGCAACAGGGGAAAGTTAAGCAACATGACTAAACTCACAAAGCAAATCAGCAGCAGGTCATGTTTCTGGAGCCTGAGTCCCTGTCCTTAACCACAAGATAACACAATATTGCAGTATTCCTATTATATTTGAATTACACATGCTTACGTCCAAGCATCAAAAGCACTTCTACCCATCTCTAATTACTTCCAGGCACAGCAAAAAGATTTCAGGCCTGGACGTTCCCAGCACATGGATTATGATATCAGCCATTTGTGAGATATTGGTTGTTAACATTCCCTCATGACTTTGTGTTATTCTGGTTTATAATCCCACTCCAATGGCATACAGCAGTGCTATCTAGCTGGAAAAATTCAGAACATACCTGTGGCAAAATTACACTACAACTGAAGTATGCACACAAGTGAGTGAGTGAATGCAGCACTGCTCAGTATTGATATTCCAAACTGCAAATCAGGAATTATGACTGCTTATCCACAGGACACTAAAGTCCTGTTTTTTTCTTGCAGGGAAGGCCATGGGCAGGATGTCCAGCATCCTATTTGAGCATTAGGTTTACTGTTTTCAACTGCAGAGTTCATATTAAAATTCTCACATTTACTTGAAAAGTCAAATGAGTAGATAAACAACATTTCTGTTACACTGCTACACATCCCCCCACATACCCATACACCACATAAACACACACATATAGATATATATATAATGTGCCTCTTGGAAACCTCAGAACAGACAGAAAAAAAACAAAGGAGAGAGGATGTTGTTGTTGGTGGTTTCAAGTACCAAGAAAGACAAATGTAGACTTGATGGAAACATCCAGGGGCTGCTGTCTATCCAGCAGGAGGGAGGCAAAAGTCTTAAGGAAGGACTTGATTCACAAGTGTTTAAAGGACAGGAAAGACCTCAGACTTTGAGAACTAACCCCTGTTTGCCAAGCTGCCTGATCCATGGCATGTCTGAAAGAGCTTTTAAAATACTTTGATCCTTGTTGGCAAATGTAAGTGCTGTACAAACCAGCTTTGTTTCATTTGATGTTACTCTGTCAAGTTATCCAACAGGTTCTGATACTCACAAGGCTCTGGTTGACAGGGCAAAGTCACCTGATGCTTTTTGACACCATCGAATAAGAGCTCTGCACCACCTCTGAAATAAAAACAATGAACCACTGAGATTTTGCTTTATTGTCAAAAGAAGGCAGTACAAAAGAGGCGATTTACATAGATGCCACAACAGAGAAAACAAATGACACAGACTATATTTAGCACAGGATTCCCTTTGTCTTTTTTTCCCCCTGTCACAAACCAGAAGTCCACAGGAGAAGCTGCCAGCTCCTGTTGCCAGCACAGAGAGGAGGCTCTGCTGTGGGCCAGAACCCCACGGTGCCAGGCATCATCCCAAGGGAACGGGAGGATGGTTCCCATCTCCATGTGCTCCCAAACCGCTGTGCAGAGCTGCCTTCCCTCTCCAGCCAGCAGCACTGCCTCCACCCAAACCACACCACAGACAGCACACTGCATCCAGCACTGCTCATCCCTAACACCTGCTGGCCACAAGTCTCAAAAACTGAGCATCCTTCTGGAATAAATATTCCCCCAGTTCCCACATGTGAACACACAGAAAGGGGAAATGACTCACATGAAGTTACAGAGTAAGTCAGAGCCAGCAGCCTGAGAGTCCTGGCACCTCTTTCTTGGTCTGCTGACTACAAAGTGTCCCAGAGAGAGATTTGACGGGGAGAAGCAAGTGATGAGGGTGACAAGGTAAAATATAAACAAGTAAATCCACGCTGTTCCTCCACTGAACAACGTGACGTTCATCCCTGTTCTGACACTTTGAACACATTAGGGAATACCCTCAGATAACAACTGCTGGCCTCTGCAAGCACAGGAGATCAGGTGTGAGCAGGATATGCAGAGGCTGGCAAGTAAAGGAGCTGGTCCTCACACTGGAAAAGAATGGGATTTGAATTGGGTCCAGGCACATAACCTCAGGCTCTTCCAAAGAGTAACTTATTTTTGTAACTACAGCTTAGAAGCCTCAGCAAGCTCATCACCTCTACTCCTGCTCTGGAAAAAGTACAGTTGTGACAATCTTGAGCTTTACCAACATCAGTCATTTTTCATGATGTTGTGAGGCCACAGGCCAAACTCAGATTAGAAAACTTTTACCGTGTGAGCAGGGACATGGATAATAAACACAAAAGCTACTTTAAGTTACAGGACACAGCAGCAGAGTGCGAGCTTTTGACTCTAGACTGAACTCTACACCGGACAAAGTTTTAACAATTAGAGAACTCTTAAAAAACTCAATTCACTTAATATTAAACTGAGGCAGAAAAATGATCAACCCACTTTTAAAGGGCATATAATTGTGGCAAAAAGTTCTTTTTCTTCGGAAAAATTTTCCTGAGAAGCTACTTTCTGGGAACTTACTGGTGCCTCTGCTCCTTGGAAAGCAACATAATAAAGAGAAATATTTAAAACAAGCAATCCCCACCTAAGTACCGACAAAGATACTTCCAGATGTTATGAAGTTCCTTTAAATCCAATATCTAAAAATGCCACAGTAGGTTTTCTTGGCTCTGCAGTGGCAGGAGCACAACAGAACCCTTGTTATGCCTTCGGCAGCATTACTTATATGCAGCAACCCTCCTAAAGAGCACTCTGTTGGTGTTCTTCCACCAGCTCACAACAAGCAGCATTCTCAAAACTGAAGCAGTGACTATTAACGTGAGCCGAGGAACGAGTCATAACAATGATATGAAAAACATTTTTTCATGTAAGGAAAACAAGGTCACGCTTTGTTACAGCGGGAGATGTAGATTGCAAGATAAGGTCCTTCTGTAAGGCGCGAGCTGTGGGGAACTCAGCTGTGGTTCCTACATAGAGAGCTCATTTATGCATTTCCAAGGGAAGCAAAAATGCATCTCACTCTTCTGGGAAAATTAGGAGAGTTGCTGCAGCTGGAAGCGGGAAAGATAGAGGAAAGGATTCTTAAGGAGAAGGGTATTTAAAGGGTTATGGCGTTTCTGTGTTCGTGAAAGGGTGGGAAAAAGTGAATAAATAGCAGCCTTTTAGCTTCTGCTAAAAGGAGGCTTTAACGGAATAACACAAGTATTTCCACAAATATGCACAGCTTCCACTGCAAATGCTTTAAGATCCCAGGGCCAGAGCATGAGCAATGCTGATACTACAGCAGCAAAGGCCTGGAAACTGAAATGCTACAGAGTGAGAACCTGGCAGCTTTACAGACCTGACAGGGCTCCGACACAAAGCACAGTGAGGGCACGTGTACACACACAGACACACACAGAGACAGTGCTCGGAAAAAAAAAAAAAACAAAGCCGAGAAACGAAGGGAAAGTTTTCATAAATAATTTTAATAATTAAAATTAAAAAAAAACAAACAACTCAAAAAGGTTGAAAGAGGTGGAAGAAAAAGAAAGGCCTGGCACAGGACGCTCACAGAGAGACGGGAGCGAGGCCCCGGGACGGACGGGCAGGACGGCCCGGCCCCACGCTGCGGACACCCTCCAGCGGTATTCGGCCCCTCCCGCCGATGCCTGGGTGCCCGGTGCCCCGGCGGCGGCCGCTCCCGCTACCCCGGCCCGCAGCCCCGTGACAGCGGCGGCGCCCGGGCCCAGACGCGCCCGTAGCGGCCCCCCAGGCCGCACGCAGTAGCCGCCCCACGACCATGCCGCGGGCGCCTCACCGAGGGGCCGGCCCATCGCGGTGCATCCCGGCCCTGCCCTGCCCTCCGCCCGGCCCCGGCCCCGCCGCCGCCGCCGCCCGCGCTCACCCGAACTCCACCTGCAGCGACACGGGCGCCGCCATCTTGGCGGCGGCGGGCGGGAGGGGCGGGCGCGCGCGGCGGCGCCGGAAGTGCCGCGCAGACTTCCGGTGCCGCCGGGCTGAGCCGGGGGAGGACGGGGCGGCCTCGGGCCCTGCCCGCGGCCCGGATCCCTCCCGATCCCCCGGGATCCCTCCCGATCCCTCCTGAGCCCTCCCGATCCCTCCTGAGCCCTCCTGAGCCCTCCCGGCCCGGATCCCTCCTGAGCCCTCCCGATCCCTCCTGAGCCTTCCCGATCCCTCCTGAGCCTTCCCGATCCCTCCTGAACCCTCCCGATCCCTCCTGAGCCTTCCCGATCCCTCCCGGCCCGGCTCCCTCCTGAACCCTCCCGACCGGATCCCTCCTGAGCCCTCCCGGCCCGGATCCCTCCCGGCCCGATCCCTCCTGGTCCCGATTCCTCCCGGCCCGATCCTTCCTTCCCCGATCCCTCCCGGCCGATCCCTCCTGGCCTGATCCCTCCCGGCCCGATCCCTCCTGGCCTGATCTCTCCTGCCCCGATCCCTCCTCCCCGCTCCTGCTCCTGTTCCTGCCCCGGAGAAGCTCCCGCAGTGCCGGGGCCCGGCGCTCAGCGCGGCCCGTGCCCCCGGTGATGTTATTTTAAAATACCCGGGCGCTGGCGCCAGGCGGTGTTACTTTAAAATACCGATTTCTGCACCAAGTTCAGGCTTCGCCACGCACAGAAGCCTCTTAATGTGCTCAGAACCACACACGGGGCCCTGTTCGCTCGGAGCGCTTGGGCTGCACAAAGGCAGGAGCTGCAGACGGGTTTTCCAGCGGGGGTTTCCCATCACCAAAACTGCTACAACACGAGAAGTTCCACCTCAACATGAGGAAGGACTTCTTTACACTGAGGATGGCAGAGCTCTGGAACAGGTGTCCAAGGAGGGTGCGGAGTCTCCCTCTCTGGAGACATTCCAAACCCACCAGGCTGTGTTCCTGTGTCACCTGCTCCAGGTGACCCTGCCTTGCCAGGGGGGTCGCACTGGGTGATCTCCGGAGATCCGTCCCAACCCTACAATTCCGTGATGCTGTGATGCCAACCTGCCGCCTCGCAGCTCACTGGGATTGTTGTGGGCGACACCCACAAACAGCTGGGTGATGCTAAGGACGGCTCCTGTCAGCACCGGGAAGATGCAGCTCTGTTCGGGGCTGGCTCTTCAGCATCCCCTCCTGCTCGGGCAGCCCCTGCCAGCCAGCACATCCCCACGGCGCCAGGCCCCAGCACAGCGTTAAACAACGCGGCTCACATCTGTCGCCTGTTTGTTTTCCCCTCCTGTCCCCAGAGAAGGCCCGTGTACACAGACAGAACGCAGCCACGGCGGTGACAGCTGGGCTGTGCTGCTCCCCCACAGCACCGAGCTGCACAGGGGCAGCACTGCTAGAAAAACTGCAGCCCCTTAACCCTCCCTCCACTCAGCGGAGGGTATGGGTTTAAAGAAACACATGTACATGTGCACACATGCACATAGAAATGTAACAGCTATGCATATACATGATGCATTATGTGTAACTGGCATAAATTTACACGGACAGATTGCTCTTCGTTTATGCTAACGGGGGTCAGAGCACGCCTAACCCCGGGAGCAGAAGGTGGTGGTGTTTGTAATGGCCTTTTGTTCTCCGAGGAGATCATTCTCTGGGCTGGGCCCCAGGAAAGGCTGGTCCCTCCGGCAGATGAATGCTGCCGGCGCTGCCGGGGTTACGTGATGGCAGAGCCGTGAAGCTGTTGACCGTGGTCTTCATCCAAAAATTCCAGCTGGAGTTTATGTATCTCTAAATCCCAAGGCCTTTGAGTACCTCGGTGATACGGCCCAGGATGGAATTGTATGGAAAATAGGCTGAGGAAAGAAGCCTTCAACAAAAATCTTTGCTTCAGAAATGAGTGAAGCATTCTGTGCTCAGAGGATCTGGTAATCTTGATTCCAGATCAGTGGTTGCAGTTATGGTTTTATATGAGCTATCCTTCTTGCTCCCAGAAATCATTTATGAGGCCAAATAAAAGCAGAACTAGCTCCTAAAAGAATTTTGATTCCTGACTAACACAACAAAATGTTACAGATTTAGTGTTAGTACCTCTCTGGAAAAGCAAAAGTAAATTACAGGAAAGGGAACAGTAATCATAAATACCAATTTGGCTCATTCAAGCATTCAAAGGTGGTTACTCTTAACAACTGTCCTGGACAAAAAGTGACCACATGAGATAACAGGGGACGTTTTTATGGACATTTTGTGCTTGGGAGAGGAATGAGTCCTGTCTCCATGCTGCCCGCTGAAATCAGGGCACCACAAATTCTCTGGGATACGTTTGGGATGGGGAAACTAAGCACGCAGTCTCCTCAAGGAAATGTAATGCTGCCATTGTTGAAGTGCTGTAAACACGGACGGTGTTTGCATAACACAGAAAACAGGTCCATAAACCCAGGTAGCTGTGGTGCTCACTGGGGCTGCTGGAGCAGGAGGCTGCTGACCAGGGGCTCCGGCCGCTCCCATTCCCCTCCCACAAAGCCAGGCAAAGGGAACAGGTTGGAAATGGAGCCTGGCAATGAAGAGGGTTTAATTTCTTTTGTCTAACTCCTGTGTTCTGTCTTTTCCCCTGCCATTTGCACGCTCTCCCTGTCTCCTTGAGTGCAGAAGGAACACGCTTCCATTCCTCCACCGAGGGTTTATTCTGGAGGAAGCGTTTTAGGTCGCCATCACATCCTACAGGGAAACGTAGTTTATAAATACAGCAGGGCCTAGCGCTGCGAGGAAACATTTTATCAGAGAGCCCCGAACTGACGATTCAATTATTTTTCAATAAAACATCAGGGGAATGCGCAAACAGCTGCTCGCATCCTTCCACACAGCAAGTCAAACTTCAAGGGGAACAATAGCTGGCGAAAGGGGAGCCATCGCGGAGGCGGTGACAATGGGTTTCCTTACTCGGGGCTTTGTTTGATTTCCCCGTCTCAGTTTTGAACTCCCTCCGCCGGAGAAAGGCGAGGGGGTAGGACGGGGAGAGAGGGAAGCAGGCAGAGGGGAAGGAGGGTCAGTGGGAGTTAAAGCCTTTTGCAGCCTTTCTCTCCCATTCATGTGGTAATTGGGTGTCAAGCAGAGATCAGTAAGATGGAGCCCGGCCTCTGTGCCCGGGTTAAACTGCAGCAGAAAGAAAGCGGGAGCTGAACCGATGGAGGCCTGAATGTCATTAGGGCGGGAGGAAGCGCCTCTCCCCCGGGAGCCCTTCTGCCGGGGTGCTGGGCTGGGGGGGCCGCTTCCCATTCAGGGCATCCCTGAAAGCGGCCAGACAAAGCGGGAGGGCGTCCGAACAATGCCGCACCCCCGGCTCTACCTTCAATAGGGAGCTCTAAACAGGCGTTTAACCTTCAGAATAGCTGAAAGTGATACTCAAAGCTGAGGGGGTGGCTCGCCCGCCGCTGTTAGCCTCTTCCTGCGGCCGAGCCGGCGGCCACTTGCATGGCCGGAGGCAGGAGGAAGGCTCTCGCTGCCCTCGCTTCCTCAGGCCCCTGGGCACAGAGCTGCGGGTGTGCTGGGCCCCGAGCAGGTCGTGGGAGGTGTCACCCCCAGGTCACAAATCCTGCCTGGGCTGGCAGCGTGCTGGGGGCACTGGGAATGCTGCTCCGCACCCTCAAGGATGGGACTGGAGGAAGGCAGGGCTGTAACAAGGAGGGGGATGCGGCACAGTAGGGGTCATATCCCACTTCACAAGCCTGGGATCATTTGTCGAGGGATCAGGGAAGCTCTGGGCAATGACCCACAGTCTGAGCAGGAATATGTCCTGGACTTGGATAGCATCACCATCACCCGCAGTTCCCAGCCTGTACTGCATGATCTCACCTGCCCAAAGCTGTCCCAGAGCCTGGCCTGCCATCATTTGTGCCTATGTGTGGATTTTTCATGAACCAGGAGAAAATCAGATCAAACCCAAGGTTACTTTGGAAGGTGGGATTTGCCACTGAAATGGGCCAGGCTTAAAGAAAGCAGAGCAGGACCCATCCCTGCTCCCTGAGCCTTCCTCAGCTGCACATTCCAGCCATCCAGTGCTGTCCAGGAGATCAGCAGCAAACAGCCCCAAGGACATTTGCTTCCCTTCTGAAGCCTTTCTGCTTTGGGAAGGAAAGCTGCTGTCCCTTTCCTCTCACACAGCATGATGAGATCTCCACAGACAATAATTTTGGAACCCCTGGCCACACAGTCCCTTCAAACTGGAGAGAGAGAAGCCACTCTTGGCCCTGTTTCTGGTTATACTGGAACCACTCATGGGAATCAAATATTTCCATTTCCAAAGAGTGCACCAAAGGATAGTCTCTTCTTTAGTCCAGAATATTTCCCTGTCACTGCTTAAAGGCAAAGCCAGCTCCCCAGCATGTGGAGGAGCAGGCGGCTGTCATTGTTTGGGAAGGCTCTGACACACCAGGAGTGGCAGGAGGAGGCTGGAGAGATGCAGTGTTAAAGACTGTCACAGACTCTCTCAGCAGCAGAAATTAATTTCACCCAGAAAGGTCCTGAGCAACTTGCAAAGCCCCCATCTGCATTAAAGTTAAAATACACTCCAGTTTTGCACACCAAGCATGGCCTGGCTGAGCTGGACCTAGAGCTGATCAGAAAGAAAAGTTGCCACATTTTTTGTCTTGATATATTGTCACTGTCCAGGACACAGGGTCTGGGAGAAGCAGTCATCTCCATGGGAAAGAGTACATTTGGTTTGTAAAGCTCTTTGGCTTTGCTTAAATTAGCAGTTTGATAATAACCCTGGAAAGGATTTTAATGTTTTCTTAACCTCATGCAAACAGAATTTTAAAGTGTTTTAATTAAAACACAACAATACCTCGCACTTTATGTATAGGACTTTTATCTACATGCAGCTGTTGAGCCAGACTAGTGCATTGATCAAAGGGGAGAGATGTCTCACAAGGTGTCTCTAATCACCGAGGATTCAATTAGCCTCTTCCTTAAAACTGCACAAATAAAAAGATATTTTTAAAAATCAGACCATGATTAAACACTGGCTACTTCATTCCAAATACCTCTCTGCTGGAAGTGCTGTGTCTCAGCATTGATCCCAGGCTCAGCACCACACCTGCACTTGTATTTCTGGGCCAAGAGCTGCAGGGACACTTGCACATAAACTTCATTTTTCCAGAGGAGCTGGGACTTTAGAAAGGCCCCAGGATTTCAACCCGAAGCTGACAGCCAGCGGAAAACCTCTAATTGGTGTAGCTGGGTGTTTCAGGGAATGTTGAAGCACTGCCAAGTGCGACACAACCCTCCTCAGTCAGGACAAACAGCACACACAGTGAGTGATCCCCTGGCACCAGATCTGCAGTGGGGACCAACCCCCCAACACCAGCATCGCTGGGCAGGGGGGCTCCTTTGAGCATAACTCAGAGCTATGAACACACCTCCCTGGGGCTCCCCTGTCCCTGGGAAATCCTCTGGCACAGAGGTGTGTGTGGCACGTGTGCGCCCCAGCCCTCCGGCACGGCACTGCAGGTCTCTGCTATCGATGGGCTGAGTACCAGAGCCCTCCAGGATGTTTGCTGAGCTCTTTCCCAGTGACTCAGCACCTCCCATCTCCCCAGAGCAGGAGCTCTCACCTCGGGGGGGGCCTCATCCTGCTCCTCTTGCCTGCATCCTCACAGCTGGCCAGGAATACAGGGCTTGGGGTGAGCTGTGCTCCAGCCAGGGCCCAGCTCCTGACTTGTGCTGGCACCAGCAAGGGCCACATCCTGCTCCTCTCACAGGCCTGTAATTCCCATCCCATCTTGCATTGCACCCAGCAATGCAAGACAGTCTCCATTTGTAGGGGCTCACTTGCAAACAAGTAACAGCCATACACCCGTAAGTTTACAAAGCTATTCACATCTGCGTTTAACAGGCAGTGCCCTGAATGTGTAATTTCCTTGGTAGGCTTTTTTAACCTACCCTGCCCTCAGACAGACAGAAACACAGTGCTGAGCTTTGCCCTGCAACCCCTCTTTCTTCAGCACAGCCATCTCTTCTGGGAAGGGAGTAGAGTCCCCCTGTATCCTCCTCTACTACTCCAAACCACCCATCTCCAGATGACCACCCGCAGGTCTGACTTCAGGGAGGCCAAGCTTTTCCTCACTGCCTTTAGGACAAGGCTGGATGAGGCCCGGTGGTTCAGGTCGCTGCCCACCACCCACCTGGCACAGCTCGGTGACCTCGCTGCTGCCCAGGTCTCCATCAGGCACAGCCTCCAGCCAGGAGCACAGAGGGCACCAGAGCCCGGGATTACCAGCACCATTATCTGCATCTGAAACTTCCTCTGCACCTCAGGCAGGGTCCGAGCGGCTCCCTGCGTGGGCAACCCCTCTCCCTGCTCCAAAATCCACACCTGCAGGGCTCTGAGCGCCACACGAGGGCTGTGAAAGCCCGGGGAGCCCCTGCAGTGTGTCCCCCCGAGGGGACGCGTTTGCCGAGCCCAGCCTGCCCTCCTCTGGTGGCTGCGAGTGGAACAGAGCCCAGCAGTGCGAGCAGAGCACCCGCACAGGCACCACTGCTGCACTCCGTGCCCCTAAATGCGACCCCCCGGGCAAAGCCACGCTGTGTGAGAGCTGAGCCCCCCGGATACTTGGGGGTGACGTCTGTTTTCCACCGGCTGCTTTGGGACAGAGGTTGGCGAGCGTCCAGGGGACTGAAAAACTGTCCTGAGTTTGCCTAAAATTGAAATTTGCCTAAAATTAAAGCTTTCACCTTAGAGATGCTGCAGAAGACACCCATTTGAACGTGGCCAAAGGTGAAGCTGGTATATAAAGGATGCAAATTTCCAACATTTTTCTTACGGTGGGTTTCACCAGGCAATACATTTCACTCAGGCCCATGGAAGACATTTGTCCCTGGCTCCCCCATACCAAGAAGGAGCCAAGTTCTCCTGTTGCCAGGGTTGGATGCAGAAGGTCTAAAAGGTGGTTCTGGCAGCAAGAGAAGTGGAATGGCTATCAAAAATTTGTCTGCAAGGGCAGAAATGAGTTGGGAAGTTCAGCATGGACAAACACAGAGAGAAGCAGCAGGAAGAGGAAGTAACAGGAGAGGGGTGGAAGAGCCTCATGTCGCAGGGTAAACAGGGAGAACCGCGCCAGTACAAACTGGGATGGCAATGCTGAGGACAGGACAAGGAAAAAAGGGGTGTGGAGAGTTAGTGGAGGGAACTGGGGAGGGTCTGATCAAGACGTTGTGTTCACACAGTCATTAAACCCAGCAGCAAGGGGCTCATTCCCCCTGCTCTAAGATGAGCCAAAATGCACACAGGGAAGTGATGCTCTGGAGTGGCAGTTCCCAAACCAGCACAGTCCCCCACCTTCCCTCACAGAGCAGGACTGTACAAGGAAGAGGTAGGAAACTCCAGCATAGACCCATACTTGTGTTTAATTGTGAGACTGGGACGGACTGGGGCAGGCAGGTACGATGGTGTGGAAGCACAGCTAGAAGAGCAGACACACCCTGCCCTCACAGAAGACAGATGTCATTTTAAGGAGTAACCCTGCTAAAAGCATAAAACCAAATTATTAAAAAAAAAAACCAAACCAAAAAACAACCCAACCCAGAGTTTTCTCTGGAAGAGATATTTCTGCATGTTTTCCGAAGGCTGGAATCGGACACCGCAGCTGAGGCTGTTTCACGTCAGACACAACACGGGGAATTCACAGAGCACAAGTCAGGTGTTTCACACGGACATTTCAGTTCAGGGCCCTGCTCCGGTGCTGGAGACAGGGAGGGCTCTTTTGGGAAGGGATGCAGAGCACGTGAAGTCAGGCTCTCACAGAGGCCACCCTCCAGAGGACGTTCTCTCCCCAGGCAAGTTACCTCCTGAAAACATCTAAGCAAAACCAAACTCAGCCCTTCTTCCCACTCTCCTGCTTGCTTTCTGCAAGGAGTAAGGTCCACAAAACAATGCTGCATCCACAAAAGATGGAAGTAAAAGACCCAGAGAAGTATCCACAAGATAGTGGGATTTGCTCATGTCCTCCACCATGGAGCAAGGCCACAAGGACATATACAGTTGCACCCACGCTGGAAGAAGAGATTCAGTCCCAGATGAGCATCCCACCTCCCTGCAAGAGAAAAGGAATCTCCAAGAGAGGACAGGTCTGGGCTATCCCTCCACCTACTGCACAAACCCGGGACACATTCAAAAGTACAGACAATAAATTAAGATTGAAAAAAAAAAGTCAGCGTGTATTACATATATATATATATATACACATACATATATATATATATATAATATAATATAATATAATGTGCGTGTGATTGTGAAAAATAGACATGTCATCCCCAGGAGAGAGAAAGGCATGGCAGAAACACCTGTCCCCCCTCCTGAGCCCAACACTACCCTGCTTCACTGATTCACAGCAGACACACAACACCAGCAGGGCCAAGCAGAGGGAAGAGGTTGCGCCTGGCACCCACCTTCCCTCTGCCAGCTGGGTCCCTGTGCCAAGGAGGAGCTGGCTGCTTGGTAGAGGAGTGGGGAAGAGCCCAGCACTGGTCCCTTCATGGCCTTCATAAGGAAGGGTTGCTGCAGGCAGGAAAAGGTAGGGAAAGACAGGAAAAGCAAAGTAGAATAGAAGGGGCACCCCACCCCTCCTCAACTGGCCAGGGCCCTGCCCCTCCCATGGCATGGGACCACCACCACTGTACCAAGTAGAAAATAAAGCCATAATGAGTCAATGCTTTGGTATGTGACCATCCCCTCCCCTCAGTCCCCTCTGTGTTCCCCCCAAACCCTTATCTGTAAAACTTGTCAAATAAAATCTCTAGCGTGCCTTTTATATCACTCTGTGAACCTTTCCTTCCCCAGTGCCTGCCTTGCTCCCTCTCCCCAGCAGGATTTGGGAGGTGCCTTGCTGGAGCCCCACCAGTTACAGCTTCTGTTCTCCCGACTGGATTCTGCTGAATGCTGCCTGGTCCAGAGGCAGGTAACAGCCTTGCCTGGAGTCCAGAAAATACAACCTGTCCTTCACCAGCGCGGGGTCAAAGCCCTGCTTCCGCAGCTCCATCTTCTGGAACTTGTAAGTGCCTGGAATGGGGAGAGAAGGAGTAAGGGCTCACCAGCCACACACACTTCCATCCCCACCATACCTGTGTTGCCCCAGACCCAACCTTGCCATCCCCATGCCTCAAAACCACCTGAGGAACTGGCCATGGGCTCTGTGGAGCAGAGAGGCTCCATCCCCACCCTACAGACTGTAGCTGTCCCTCTGGAACCAGTTTTTCCCCTTCCAGGCTCCCCCAGCTCCATGTCCAGTGTAAGTGTGCATGCCATGGCTCACTTGTCTTGGAGACTTCGTGCAGGAACCGCAGGAAGACGGGACGTGCATACAGTGGCAGGGCCTTTTTCAGCTTGCTGGAAAAGTCTTCTAGGTCACAGGAGTTCTCTGGGTCAGCAATGGCTGCCATTCCTGCCCTCCCTTCAATCCCTAAGAGGCAGAGAACAAAGAGCACTCAGACACACTGTCCCTGTAGCACCATCTCCCCTCTGCCCTACATCAGCAACACCCTGCTTTGAACTGAAGCGCTGGCATGTCCAGCTGTGTCACTGCTGTGTCATCACCCTGTGGCAAGGGCTCCCAGTGACACCCTGCAGTCACAGTCATGGCCTGGGAGGACACAGGGTCCTAACAAACCAGCCAGAATTGAACCAAAGCTTGAGAGAGAGAGGAACCCCTCTGGTTCCTGCTAGCCACACCCCTTGCGGCCTCTTCCCAGCTCACCCACAGGGAGCCTCAGTCCACCCTCTTGTCAAAGGACTCATCAATCTGGACATGCAGGACATGTTCAAGTGTTGGAGGCCTGCCTGCCTCCCCTGGTTGTCCACTTCCCTCTCAGCTACCTGGGACCTCCACACCATAAACCACCACGTCTGTCAGGTTGAGGATGCGGCTCAGCGTTCCCTCCACCTCCGTGGTGGAGACATTCTCCCCTTTCCATCGGAACGTGTCCCCAGTGCGGTCTCTGAAGTACATGTAGCCATATTTGTCCATCACCAGGACATCCCCTATCAGAAAGCAATGAACAGGCAAAAAAAAATGAGGTGTCAGAGTGGCCAGGAGCAATCCTGGAGCATCTCAGGGCAGTGCTGCTACCCTGGAAAAGTCCCCACTCCTACACAGGTGCCTTTCTCTTCCATTCCCAGTGGACAGAGGGGTCCTGCTGGCCTCACCTGTGAGATAGGCAGCGTCCCCTTTTCTAAACACATCCCTGGCGATCTTCTTGTTGGTGGCTGACTGATTCAGGTAGCCATCAAAGTGCTGCAGGGGATTGCTCTTGACAATGCGACCCACCAGCTGCCCCGGCTCCCCTGCAGTGAGAAGAGGGGATGAAGGGGGGAAACACCACCACCCCACACTCCCAAGCAAAAAGGGTGTCTGGTGGGGTTGGTGTGGTTTAAGTGAGCAGAGACAAATCCAGGGAAATTATCCTGAGGTATAATGAAACACACTCATCCAGGGCTGAGTGTGTTTCCCTCTGGTTGTCCTCACCTGGTTTGCAGCTGATACAGACACCATCCGGCCCCCGGATCAGCTCCATAGTGTCTTCATCCACCTTCACCAAACCAATGGGGTACACACCTGGTAGGATCCTGCTGTTGAAGCCGCATGACCCAACCTAGAACAGGAAAAGAGCTGTGGGTAGCAAGGACACCTGAGCCCACTGCTCACACACTCCCAGGACACCACAGAGGTGGCACCACACAACAGCCAAAACCCCTCTGGGTGGATGGCAACCCATGCCAAGGAGCAAACAGCCCATTTGGGTTTCCAACCCTGCCCAGGTCACCCTTTGGGACACGAGGTGGGATTGTGGGGCCTTACGTTGCCGTCAAAGTTTCCCAGGCTGCAGTTGCACTCGGTGGCCCCGTAGAACTCGGCCACCTGGGCGATGCCAAAGCGGGCCATGAACTCCCTCCAGATGGAGGCCCGCAGCCCGTTGCCCACGGCCATGCGCACCCGGTGCCGCCGCTCCGCGTCCTGGTACGGCTGGTTCAGCAGGTAGCGGCAGATCTCCCCGATGTACTGCACGATCTGGGAGCAACGGAGAGCAAAGACTCACTAGGACCCCTCTGCCAGGCCCTGCCTTGTCTCAGGTTTCTTCAGGGCAGGAAGGAATGGCACAACACACCCAAAGTTTGCTAAAGAGGCCGCAGTAAAAAAGAGAAGCTCTGCTAACTCATGCAGCCCGTCCTTCCCTGGTTAACCCCCTCTCCAGCCTGTGAAACCCATCCACTCTCCTCCTGGAACATGAGGAGGACACATGGAGCTACCAGCCCAGGTAGGAAGGACACAGCTCCACCGCCCTGAAAGGTGGCTTGGACAGACAGAACCAGTCCAGGCATCCCCCACTTCCAGCAGCTGGGCTCTCCCCAGCACAGCACAGACCCCCAGGCTTCACTCCCCACTCCCAGCTGGCCCCTTGCCTCATGGCCTCACCGTGCAGTTGTATTTCACACAGTCCTCCCAAAACTGTGAGGCCGAGAACTTCTTGCGGATGACAATCGTCATGCCCTGCAGCAGGCACTGCCCAATGCCCACGATGTTCCCTGCAGAGAGGCAGCCAGGAAAGCCCTCAGTCCCCAAACACCTTCAGCCCAGCCCACATAGCGAAAGAACTGGCAGGGCAAGGCACAGGCCATGGCTGGCTCACAGCATGCCATGGTGGGGGTTCACCCAGCCAAAGCCCCCAGGACCACGGGCACAAGGGAGGAGACACATGGCAGTAACATGTAGGGCAGCACTTCGCCCCTAAGCATCCCAGCATGTCTCAGCCAGCCAGGCAGGCACTGCTTCCCCTTCCCCTAGACTTTCCCCTCTTCCTTTCCACAGGGAGCAGCAATAAGGAACAGGTGTTCCAAAACCAGGTTAGGATAATGCCCTCCCCACACACTCCCCACTCCAAAGGTCAGCCAGATCGATTCTTGGCTTCCAGGGAAACAGCAGAAAAAGCCTCAGTCACACAGTGCAAGCAGCAGTCACATCCTCCTCGACATGGAGATCACAGCCACACCAGCCTCCAGCCCGAGCCCTGGGCTTGGCTGAGGGAAGAGTCAGCCCCAGGATGCCGGGCTGTGCACGGCACAGGTTACCTGCAGCGTGGTAGAGCGGGAGGCAGTCGTACATCACATCATCAGCTCTCATCCGAAAACCGTAAAAAACCAAGCTGGACATGCGGAAGTACCTGAGGGGAGGGTGAAAAGGCACGTCAGGAGCAGGGTCAGGGGTGCTGTGCTAGGACAGGGCAGAGCTCAGCCCCATCCTCCCTGAGCCCCTGTCCACAGCCTTACCGGCAGTTCACCACAATGGCAGCCTTGGGCAGCCCCGTCGTGCCAGAGGTGTAGATGTAGAAGAGTTTATCTGGGGAGCAATGAGGAGACAGGGTCACATTCCCAATCTAGGAGCTGGCCTAACCAGGAGAGCAAAATTTAAACACCCTACTCGTGCCAGCTGAGCCAAAAGTCTCAAGTAACAGCTCCAAGGACATGCTGGGATCACCCTGGGCAGATCAGGTTTGTTGGACACAGGGAGGGTATGACAGGACAGGGCTCCACTCAGGGCTGGGCTTCCAATGCCAGAGTAAGACCCATCCCAAACACCCCTTGCCACTGGCATCCCCAGCAGTCTTGACAGAGTTGTAACCCTCAAAATCACCACCACATGTCTGGCCCCAAGAACTGACCACATACCAAGAAAGCCCTTATCAGGGGGGGCTGGCTGGTGTCTCTGGGCCGCCTGCAGGAGGGGATCCAGGTGTTTTGCACCAGGAAGCATGGATTTGGGATTTCCTTCTCCAGACCAGAAGAGATGGATGGATTTATCCAGGGAGGGCTGCACTTCCTGCATTGCTGAGAAAGTAAAGAGGGGAGGTGGAGAAGAGTGGCAGGGTGACTACAGCACAGACTACACATTACTGCCCTCCCAGACAGTCTGAGGGACACGCTGGCCCGGGCAGCAGTACCCCACTGTGCTTGGCAGAGTCCCCAAAGGGCTCACAGCCATCCCAGGCAGATATTGTTCCCATAATTAACAGATGCAGGGGCCACAGCCCAGACCTCTTCAGGGACCAGAAGATCCTGTTTTCCACCTTTCCCCATCCAAAACCTCTTTGGTGCCAAGAGGTCTGTTGACACCATCAACCTCAGAGGTGTGGGCTGAAATACACAAGGAACTGGAGCCAAGGTGCTGCAGGGATGTGGCAACAGCCATGGAGAGCAAGGGGAGGCTCCTGCCGTGCAGTGGGGGAGGCCCAGCCCAACCCAGGGCTCCATGGAACGGACCAGAGAGACACAAGGAAGGGTCCTCAAAGCCAGGCTGACCTGCCTGGGAGGCAGACAGCACTGCACTCCAGATCCTGCCCAGTGTCCAAAGGAATCAACAACACAAAAACCCCAAACCCAAATCTAATTCCTGGATGATTCAACTGCCCACTCTCTTCCAGATCTCTGTTCTGTGGTGGGCAGGAAAGGGACACTGAACCCATTGATGGGACACGCCTCCCTCCAGCCCAAAGCACTCCCAAAGCATCTGCCGGCTCCTCACCTTCCACCATTTCCACCCCAAAAACCACAGCCTTGGAGTTGGAGATGGTGATGCAGTGCAGCAGGGCCTCCATGCGCAGGTGGGAGTTGACGAGGGCCGTCTCCACGCCGATCTTGGCCAGGCCGAGCCACAGCCCCACGTACTGATTGCGGGACTCCATGAAAAGCGCCACCACGTCCCCCGAGCGGAAGCCCTGGCCGTAGAAGAAATTGGCCACCTGGTTGGAGTACTCGTCCAGCTGACGGAAGGTCCAGCTCTCGCCTGTGCCTTGGAAGATCAGCGCTGTCTTCTCTGGGTACTTCCTCGCCGTCTTCTGGAAGATCTTGGCGATTGTGTTCTTCTCCCTCACGTGCCTCCATACCTGCCACTTCACCCGCAACAGGACCAGCCCCGTGCTGCCAAAGGAAGGGGAGCAAGAGGGCAGCTGCTCAGTGACCCCTGCTAAACCACTTCCTCCAGCAAAGCCAGCACAGCACAAGGACCTTCCAAGGAGCTGCAACAGCCCAGCGCTTACACCAGACCCCACTCTAGGTCAGCAGCAGCCCTGCGTGCTCCCCTGGGCAGCTTGCACATAGGCACAACACATCTGCAAAGATGCTCATAGCCAGGGACTGATGGAGGCCACGGAGAGATGTGTTTTGGAAGTCTGCAGACAGGGATGTTCCCAATCAAAGGGGCATTTTTGAGCCTCGGGTGCTCTCCGAGAGGTACCACCACTCCCTCCCCCACAAATCCTTGCCAGGAGCTGGCACAGCCTGATACCAACTCAGAATCAACCCTGCACAGGGGCCTCGTGCCACGCCAGCAGCTTTAGGGACAGAGTGAAGTACAAGGACAGTCAATAGACTTTGAGCTCAGCTGAAATCTATCCTTGTTGGGAAAACTTTGCCCGAGAGTATGGAGTCACCCAGACACGGCAGAGGGAGATCTCCTTCCAGCCAGGCCAGGTGCCAGCAGCAACCCAGGCTGTGCAAGGAGTGCTGTGCTCACACACACACATAGACCAGGGCAGAGCACAGGGCCAGGGGTGGATGGTTGGGCCATCCCAGCCAGGACACCTACGTGACGTCCCTGTGTATTGTCTTGAGGAATATGAGGAAGAAGTCCCATCCGCCAGATCCCAGGTAGAAGATGAAGAGAGCAGGGATGGCCTGGGACCAGGACAGTTCCAGAGTGACCCTGAAGAACAGCAGCACGGCTGCAAAAGCAGCCAAACGCAGCATCATGGCCTGCGGGGAGAGAGAACCACGACCATCAACCCACGCACACTGGACCTGGTGATTACAGCCCCATGGGCATGGGATGCCTGAGCAGCCCCCAGTTTCCTGGATGAGGTCCCTGAGTCATCAGTCCTCCCGGCAGTGAGGATGTAACCCAGCTGCCCAGAGCTCCCAGAGCTGTAACTTTATCTGACCTTGGAGATGGCCTCCAATTGAGCCATCAGCACGGCATTGCTTGGTGCAAGCCCAGCCATTCCCACCTGGGGAGCCACATCCTGCACGCCAGCCAGGGGTCTGGCCACGCCCCAGCAACATGAGATGCACGATAAAGTCACTTCCATGGATGTGTGAGCAAAGTCATGGCAGGAGACCTTGTACAGATGATTGGAAACCTCCACTCAGATCCCCTCCATCCTCAAAACCCAGAGTCTCCCAGGCCCCAAGCACGAGCTCTCCTGCACGCCTGGCTCCAGGACAGCCAGCACAGCTGCTGGAAGAGCAAAGCTTCATGTGCTCCACAACACAGCTTGGACAGGATCAGGGACAGGAAGCTCAGTTCTTTGAGCTCTGCTTGTGTTTGCAAACCCTCATGTTGGTGGGCAGATTCCTGGACTGGCTAGGCTGGAGAGAGTGCCAGAGCAGGTCAGGGATGAGGCCAGGCTGGAGTGGGCAGAACAAGGGCTGTCACTGCTGCCAGGAGTGCTCAGGCCCCTGCCCTGGGGACAGTGACTCCGTCTCTGGAACTTGTCCCTGCAAAACAGCATCTCTGTCCCCATCCCAGACACACCCCAGAAGTGGCTCTGAGATTCAGAGACCGTGATCTAGCAATGGCTCTTTTCAGGCAACAGCATTGGGAGGAGGAAAATGACAGAGATGTGACCCTCACACTTTTATCCTAGATAAAACTGGCCTTTCCTGGCATGGACACAGGCCAAAGAGGAAGGAAACACTTGCATCATTTCCCTCTTTGAAGACTGATTGCTGGAAGCCCTGCATGGGCTCTTCTACAGTTGGTGGGGCTGGAAGCCACACTTGTGGCTTTCCCTCTGCTCTGTGCAGTCCCCCCAGATCCAAGGAGCTTCTGTGGATTTGATCCCAGATGCTGGCAGGGTGGGAGCCGAGGCAGTGCCACATGGTCATTGTGCCCTGGCATGTCTTCTTGGCTGTCCCACCTCTAAATCGTGCCACCAGCAGCAGCCTGGGATGCATCAGAGCACAAGACACCACTCCCAGGTGGACACCTGGAGATATTTTCCTACCCAGAGCCCTTACCCTGACACTCCTCCTTGTGCCAGTGACCTCTGAACACCCTCCACCAAACACCTACCTCCCAGCGGTGATGTCCCACAACAGAGTCCCTCTGCCTTTTGGCAGGGCAGGACTCACTGTGTTTTTGCCTGGGAGCCTCTCTCTGCACTTAAACACGGCAACTTTTAGATCACCATCAAACTCCTGTGCCTCAGCCGGGACCTGGGCTCTCTGTTACAGGCTCACACCAGCCAGATTTGGCGAGGCAGCAGCGGGGGAGCCCCGCTCTGTGTGGGCAGCACAGTGCTTAATCTCCCGCTCGAAGGCAAGGCAGGCTCAGGCAAGCCCCTGTCATCCTCTGCTCGTATCTCCACCTCCCTCCGGCATCCCGGTGCCTCCTGCGGAGATAACCGGGGAGAGATTCCCGGGATTCCCGAGAGATTCCCGGTGTGTCGCTGCCAGAGACCTCCAGCCCTGCGTTACAGATTCAGGTCTTGTCCAGCTGCATCAGCACAGAGAAAACGAAGCCCTGTCTGTAGCTCACAGCCAGCAGGCAGCGAGGCAAAGCGAGGGGACCCACCCCGGGAGCAGCGAGCCCGAGCAGGGCCCGGGGAGCGGCTCACAGGGGGGACAGCGGGCAGGTGGCCGGGCTGGGAGAAGCCCCAGCGCTAATGGCACCTGGGAGGCACCTGTCCCCCACCTGCCCTGGGCAGGGACTCCCGTCTCACCCTCCTGGGGTCCCCAGCAGGGAGGGTCGAGCAGCGCCGCCCCAGCCCCATCGCACGGGGCAGAAAAGCCAGGAGGGCCCCGCACCGGGATGCAGCCGGGCCCCGCCACCCAACCCCGGCCAGGCCCCGGAACCGCCCGGGCACAGCCGCTCTCGGCGGGGCGAGGGCCCGCGGGCGCGCTGCTGGGGACAGCGGGGGGCTGAGGGATCCCGGCGCTCGCCACGGTGCCCCACGAGGAGCCCCGGTACCTCATGCGGAGACCGGCGGGACGGAGGGACCCTGGTGCCGCCGGCAGGGCCGCGGCGCCTGATGGGGAGCCCGCGGGGCCGCCCGCGGGGAGGGAGCGCGGCCGCCGCGCCGGCGCCGGGAGCTGACGGACCGGGAGGGGGAGGACGGTGCCACGCTCTTACCGGACTCCGGGGCGTCCGCTGCGGCCCGGCCACCTGCACCGGGAGCGGGGCCCGCCCGACTCTGCGGCAGGGGCGGGGAGGGGCGGGCAGCGCGGGCCGCCGGGAGCTGTAGTCCCGCCCGGTGCACCGGCCCGGCCCCGCGGTGACGGACGCGGTGCCGGGGAGCGGCGGCGCGGGCGGGGCGGGCGGGGCGCGGGGAAGAGGCGGTGAGGGCGGCGCGGCAGAGCGAGGGCTCTGTGGCGCAATGGATAGCGCATTGGACTTCTAGCGTGTGACGGGAGTCATTCAAAGGTTGTGGGTTCGAGTCCCACCAGAGTCGCATTTTGCCGCCGGGGCGCGGCGATCGCTCCCGGGGCTCCGCGGCCGCACCGGGCCCGGGGGGACCCGCGGCTGCTCCCGGGCGCTGCCGCCGCGCGGGGTCCGCCCGTCCGCGGGAGCGCCGAGGGGGACAATCGTTTTGGGAGCGGGGTCAGGGGCGGCCCGGGCACCGGGGAAACCCCGGCATCCGTCCCAGCATTTCAGGAGTTACTGTTATCGCCTCCCAGCACGGGCATGGTGGAGCTGCCGCTTGCCCACAGCGGATAAATGTTCTCCAAAAAAAGCGTTTTCGCGTGCTCTCTGGTGTCTGCCCTCCCCAAACCACCCTCTGCTCCCCCTGCCGCCTTCTTTCCGCAGGCTCCTCAAGCGATGGCTGCAGGAACAGGAGCCAAAGAGGCTGTTACTTGATCCGGCTGAGCAGATGCCGTTTAAAATTACATGATGTGCCATTTCTGTAGCGCTGGCACCAGCCCACTGAGCCACACGTGGCTGCACGAAGGCGGCACCACCAACACTGACAGCCCGGGCACTTCAGGGCCTCGCTAAATAACCCAAAATGCAGCAAAACCCTCTCTCATGGCCAACATTTCCCACGTTTCTTAAGTGCTGCTCACAGTTCCTGGAAGCAAATCTTTGCTGCCCTTTGGTTTATCCACCCCAAGGCTCTGACGTTTCTGGGTCATTTTAGAGGAAAATGTTTCTTTCATCTCGACCACTGCACCAGGACAACCCCCACACTGTGAGTTTTACAGGCAGTTAAAGGATGTATTTTTATGCTGTCTTTCAGTATCTGTTTGAAATAACTCTGGGGGCCAAGGGAGGATTTGGAGAAAAACCCAAAGTCTGGCTCGTGGGGTGGCTGATGCAGGGAGAAGTTAGAAAAAGGGAGGCTGGGGGGTAGGAATGAAACCTGCTGGAACCAAAAAGGGGTGAGGTTTCACATCAGATCTCCAGCTCAGGAGGGGAGATGGGGCTAAAGGACAGGGGTCATGAACGACAAGCCCCAGTGTGGATTTTATTAAACAAGAAGGAATTCCAACAGCAAACACATGAAAAAAGGGGCCCTGGCCTCGTGGCTCTTTGCCATCACATCCAGCTCCCTGGCTGCTGGCAGTCTGGAGCAGTTTAATTAACCCAGACAGCAATCAGCTCCCAGACACAGCACCAGCAGCCACTGTTTCTGCACTCACTGGATTCAACCCCATAATCCCAACTGTGTCATTTTGTTGCCCAAGAAAGGGATGATTCCTACTGAAGAGCCAGCACAATCATGGGGATTTCATAATTTTTGATGGGGAGGGACTAGAGGGAGACACAGCAGACTGGGATCGGCTCTCAAAACAGCCAATCCAGGAGGGAAAATATCCAGAGGTATTTCCCTGCCTGCCCCGTGGGCACACAATTACACACTGCCTGGTCTCTGAGGCATGAGTGAGGCACATCCAGTATGACCCAACAGGAGACCAGTCAGGCACCAGTAAAAATGGGATTTCACCACTGCACACACCAAACCAGCCCCTGCGCTCCTCTGGAAATCACTGGTCTAGCTCCAGTCCAAGGCAGCCCCAAGAGTTGAAGCCTTGATCTTCCCAGGAGGGGTGGGAGGAAGGATTGGCCTGCACAGCCCCAGAGCTGCAGAAGGCCAAGGCATCAGTTTGCTGCAGTGTGCTCCCTCCCCATCCCAGAATTTGGGAGCATCAGCACCAGAATGCTGCTGCTGCTGGGAGCCCTGAGCAGCCAGACCAGCTGGCAAAGGCACAGCAGACCCTGACATCCCGCAACCAAAATCACTAAGAGCAAAAAAGGTCGAGGTTTGTCACAGCACTGGGAGGTGCCAGTTGGCCTCTACCAACGGGATGATGCCAGCTCTTGGCAGGAGAATACACAGCCCTCGGGTGCGTGGTGGCACAGCTACAGCCACACCGTGCTCCTGGGCAGGGCAGGAGGGCTCAGAGTGCGGCAGGGGCCGGCTGCTGGCTGCCAGCAGGGATTCCCTGGGCCCTTCCCGATGGGAGCTCTCACACTCTGACGGCCGGGGGAGGGAAGATGCCGAGCTCCTCCCGCAGGGACTCCACTGGCTGCTCCCAGCGCTGCTCGTAGTAGACGTTCAGGATACAGCTGGCGTTGAGCCCGCTCCGGATCGCCCAGGGAACCAGCTCGGTGGCCAGGACCTGCAGCTTTCTGGAACAAACGATACAGATGGTGGCAGTTTTGATATCCACATTTTGTTAATTCCTTCTCCAGGTCCCCACTGTAGGCTGATGCCAAGCCCATGTGTTCCATGTATCCCTCTAACTTTCTGGCATCCTCTCTGCTTAAGTCACGGGGGAAACTGAGGCACAGAAGAAGATGGTGTGCCAGGAAGGTTACAGGCAGCACCAACCCAAGGCCAGAACTCAGGTTCTGCAACTGCTGGGTCACCAAAACAGATGTGCTGGGGCAGGGAACAGCTGTCAGTGTGGTGAGGGTTCTGCTGGCCCTCAACACATGCCCATCCAAGGCGTGGAAATTGCTCCTGCCTGGCACAGGGGAGCTGGTGTTGAATGCAGATTAAGCATCAGGTTCTGCTTCAGTGACAAGGCAAAGCTGTCACAGCTTCCTTGGGATGTGGGGAGGGCAGCAGGCTCATGGAGGGACCCGTGACTGACTCCCCCCTGCAAACCAGCAGTGTCTCCAGTGGACATGGGAAAGCACCCCCAGGCTGGGTGTAGCCAGGACAGAGACCGGGCACCTACCGTGTGCTGAGCCGGACAGGGCCGAACGCTGCTCCCAGGACACACATGGGCAGCCCTGTCTGGATGGCTTCAAACCACTTCACCACCACCTCACCTGGAGGGAGCAGGGAGGCCTTGAGTGGGCAGAGCACCTGCAGCCAGGGCCAGCCAGGGCTGTGTGGTTCCTTAACACAGGCTGCACATCTGCCCTTCCCAAGGATGGCTCCTTGGGAATGCCCTTCCCAAGTCTGGCCATGGCCTCATCCTGTGCCAGGTGTCACACACCACCCACCCACCCCAGAGGGATGGCATCCCACAAGCCCTGGGAGCCCGGGGAACATGTCCCAGGCACTCCAAGCCCCTGCAGACCTCAGCAATGCAGTGCCAAGGCCCAATGCTCTGTGTGGCTCTCCCAATCTCCCAGCACAGGACAGGCCTTTTACAAAACTGCCTGGGCTCAGGCACAGCCTGCATGGGAGACCAGTCATGCTGGTTCCCACATGCAAGGCTGCACTTGTGACTTGCTATTGAGTCAGACAAAACGAGGGCAAAGGACACAGAGATGAGCAGATAAGGAGCAACGAGGGATTCCCTTCTGCCTTCACACAGAGCTTGCAAAACATCCCTCCCTACATGCCACCCTCCCTGCCTGGCAGAAACCACCCATGCAGTGTTTGCCTGTGCCCAGGGCTTGGGCAGAGCATGTCCCAGCAGGGAAAAGGTGACATCTCATGGCCTCCTGGTCACCACAGAGCCAATGATGTAGGACAGTGATGATGCAAAATCCCCACACACTGAGCCGGGCTGAGGATCAAGGAGTGGAGCTGGCCCAGCCTGCTCCATTTCTGGGAGAGGCAGCCGAGCACTATCGGTGGGTTTGGCAGTGCAGCTCCCTGAGCCCACTGCTGCTCACCCAACATGTTGGTTGGCATGCCCAGGAGGGTGTGCATCAGGTCATGGACTTCGCGGTACCGCTGGATCACGTACGCCAGCTCTTCATCATCAACAAACTTGGGCGGCATCCGCGTGTCCGGAGAAACCTTCTGCAAATCCAAAGTGGTCCAACTCAACTCCATGGCTCCAATCTCACCTGTGCTCCCAGCACAGGGATCAGCCACAGGAATTTGCACCCCATGGAACCCCACACTCACATTGTCCTCCAAGAACCGGACATACTCCCGGCCCAGCGAGCCGTCCGGCAGCCCCTGCAGCCTGGCCATGTCCAGGGTGGAGAGACGGATGCGAGGCCGTTCCCTGGAAGCAAAACACAGCTCAGTGAGACTCCCAGTGAAACCCACAGCAGCAGGTCCTGGAGAAAAGAAGCCCTTGGAAACCCCCACCCCTGCCTCTGCCCATCCTTGCTATTTTCTCTGTGCAGATCCTGACTGCTCACTGCAGGGACAGCACTGTCTGCACTTCTGTCGCAGAGGCTGGGACACAAATTGCTTAAAGGATCTACCTGAAGCCTTGGCAATAAAAGGGCCTTTATCTTGTACCCTTGTAACAACTCTGGTGGGAAAAACACTGGTGTCCTCTCTACTGAAATGCTGCTGCTGTGTGGGCTGCCAGCCAGGCACAGCCCCCAGCAACAGCCAGCCCTGCAGAGCACAGATCTTTAGTGCCCCTGCAAAGCAGCCAGAGCTTCAAAGGATCAACCCCAAAGAGAAGGAATTTGTTCTAAACAGATTTAATTTCAATCCTCCTCAGGTTTTTACCACCAGCCACATGGCAGCCAACAAAAGGTTGTTGACAAACAGGTGCCGCACAGCCTTGGAAAGTAAACAAAAGCCCTTTTATTTTCATTCACAGGGTAAACTTTTCCCATTATAAAAGCACTGCAGTGGATCCAGGAGCTGCTCAGCTCCTAGAGTGGAGGTGCCAGGGAGATAAGCAGGACTGGCACCAGTTTCACACTGACTGCAGGTATTTCCTTGTGCATTTGTTGTCAAAGGGACCTCAGCAGCTTGGGGGATAAAAACAAAAATACCTGTGTGCCCAATTCAGACCCCTGCAAATCCCTGCAATACCACAGGGCAAGGAGTAGGTGGTTATAACCCTTCCCAGCCCTCTCCGTGGGTGGTTCCACAAGGATTCAGCCCCATCCCAGTGCTCTGGATGTTTTATCAAGTCAACTTTGCAAGCCAGGATGAGGCTGGTCTGCACAAACATATGGCAAAAGGCAGCTTTTCTCAAGCTCCTATGTGACACAAGCAGCAGGTGTGACACATGGCAGGGAAGAGGGAGAAGGCAAGCAGATTTGCAGTGAGAGCTTGGTTAGTAAGAGAAATCCCTCCTGGTCCTCAGACTTGCTGCACTCAACAAGTCCTTGCAGACATGGAAGCAGAAGTGATGGAGTCTTAAAAAAGAAAACAAGATAAGGGGCTTCATTTCAGCATGAGCCAGGAAAGAAAATATGGAAGTGTCTAAGGAGGACGCAGACCAGCAGAGACAAAGTCTCCAATGCAAGAAAATGCAGCAGCAAGCACAGGGAAGAAATCTATGAATTTAGTGTTCTCATCACTGCTCAGCATCCACATCCATGGATTTCTCCCCTGCGCCTGCTGCTGCATCTCGTGGTGTTGGCAGCTGCCAGTTCCAGCAGTGAAGCAGAACAGACAGGCAGTATGCTGGCCCTTAGATGTGTCACAGGGCTCCTGTGAACTTTAAAAATAAAGTGAAATAAACAGCCTGGAGGGTTAGAGCTAACAAAACACTTGTGCTGCCTCCAAGCTCTCCCTTCACAGGGCCAAGGAACCTGCTTGGCCTCGTGTCAGCCTCCCCACCACAAACAATCCCCACTCAGCGAGGGTGGGAGGGATGGGGAGGGACGCACTGGAGGATGCGGTAACCTTCAGGGTGGTTTTTCATCTTGTCTCGCAGGTTTGGCAGGGCCAGGCAGCCTGTGGTCTCCCCAAGGACTGCCACCATGTCTGAAAGAGAGACCAGAGAGTGAGCCAAGAGATGTTTTTGCAACACCCAGCTATCCTTGGTTGGCAGGTGAGGAAACATCACCTTCAGGGCTACTCTGCCCTGGTGTCACCCACAGGACCCTTCCTGGGAATGGGATGGAGGAGCAGGCATGAGGCCTGAGGGGCTCTGGAGAAACAGACCGGTCTGGGTGGCATCACAAAGGGTCACACTGGGGTGTGTTTGGGTTTCCTCACTCCCTCTCTTTCACAGCCTCCTGCCCCGGGTCAGTTCTCAGCCCTGCGCTTGCCCCATAACTAAAGGTGTCACACAACAAAGGGAGAAATAAACTCTCCTATGAAGCTTCCAGTAGGCAGGGAGCGGGATTTTCTGGACGCGGGTGGCAGGCGCTCCCCTCGCCGCCCTTACCGTGTCTGTAGGGGTCATAAAGCGCCATGACCGCGGAGCCGGCGGCCAGCAGCGCCTTCTGCAGCGGGCTGGTGGGGATGTGCCCGGGGTACAGCTGGTGCCACCCTTCCATCTCCTCCTCCTCATCCTCCTCCTCCTCCCTGCGGTGTCCATCCCGCTCGCTGTGGCTCGGCCGAGCTCTGCCTGCGGGGAGCAGCGGGTAAGGGGCCGGCCCGGGTGAGCGGCTGGTCCGGACACCCCTGGGGCTGCGGTGGGAGGCACTTGCCTGGGGAAGCGGGACCCCCCCGCAGCAGCGGAACCCCCGCCCTCGCCGCCCGCAGCAGCAGCGGCCGCATCCCCGGCCCGGCGCCGCCGCTGCCCCGGAAGCGCCCGGATCGGGGCGGAGCGGAGCGGGACGGAGCGGCCATGGCGGCGGCGGCGGCCGAGCTGGCCGGGCTCTTCGCCGTGTACAAGCCGGCAGGGGTGGCGTGGGGCCGCGTCCGGGAGGCGGTGGAGACGCGGCTGCTGCGGGGTGAGCGCGGGCGGCGGGACAGCCAGCCCGTCCCGTCCCCAGGGGCTACCGGTGGGACCCGACCCATGCCGTCCCGTCCCGTCCCCGGGGTTCGCCGGCCGCCCCCGACCCTCCCCGCTTCTCTTTCAGAGCTGAACGCGATGCCGGGACGCGCCCCGCGGCAGCGAGTGCGCTTCCTGCCGACCCCCGCCCCGGGCGGCGGCGGGGCCGTGGAGCTGGTGGCTGCCAAGGTGCCGGTGCTGGCCGACCACCCCCTCGGTAAGGGCACAGCAGGGTATGGGCCGGTGGGAGCCCCGGGCAGGCGCTGCGGACCGGCTCCATCACTGTGTCCCTTGCAGTGCGAGGCCCGCGGTTCAGGAAGCTGAAGATCGGAGCAGGTCACCGGCTGGATGTGAAGGCCTCGGGAGTCTTCGGTGGGTCTCGTCCCGGAGCAGCACCGTGTCCTGCCGTCTGCGAGGTTTCCATGCAGGGAAGAAGGGTGGATGCACGGCCACTGCACTGCAGCAACCCCTGCATCTCACAGCCCCACTGGGAGTTCAAGTGCTAAACACAGAAGAAATGTCCCAGCAAGCCGCAGGCAAAGCTAGATGGGAGAGACCCAGGCACACTGGGTTTTGCTGGGGAGCACCAATCCCCATGTCTGCTCCACCACCTGAACTGGCTTTGCTATGGCTGGCACTGCTGAGCATTTGCTGAGTACCCAGGTGGAAAGTTCTGGGGAAATCCATGAGCTCTGGTTACAGTCTTATGCTGTAAAATAACTTTTCATGCCAGGCAGTAATCTGGGGGTCTAATTGCACTGCTCAGACATGACTCCTAAGGAGACACAGCCCTGTCCAGGGGGCAAGAGTGGTGTGAGTGTTCAGTGCTGTGTAAATGCACACCAGTGACTTTTTGTGAGGCTGAATAACTGATTCCCCATTTTCTGTTGCAGTGCTTGGGATTGGCCATGGGAACAAGCTGCTCACTGACCTGCACAATTGCCACCTGACCAAGGTAGGTGCTGGCTCTGAACAGGCCACGGAGCCCCAGAGTGCCATTGCACACTTGATCCTGCTCCAGTGCCCCACAGCAGCCTTGTGATGTTGATTCTGCTCTCAAGTCTCAAGCCTACCAATGCTTTTGAGAGCTTTTGAGGGTTCAGAGTTTTGTCCTTCACATGAGCATCCACTTGTGGCCTTTTGAGCAGAGGGTGCTGCTGTCTTTTTGTGCAAAACTCTCATAGCCTGCACTTCTAGCAGCTGCATGGTGCAATACTGCTGCTCAATTGCTTGGACTATTTTTTTGATAAATTGTACTCTTTGTGTTTCTTCCAGGTTTATACTGTTGGTGGGCTTTTTGGTAAAGCCACTGATGACTTCTCAGACACAGGGAATTTAGTAGAGAAAACAACATTTGGTAAGAAACTGATTTGATGTGTTGTTTTGTTGTTTGTTTGTTTTTCTAATAGAACACCAAACAGCAGATTAACTGCAAAGCATTTAACCAGGTGAATTGCAGTGACAAAAGCCCACATCTTGCATGTGTTCTAGTCCTTGTTGATGTTCTAAATCTAACCACAATATATACAAAGCCAGTGTGAATGCTGGTCACAGTGGTTGTTACTGGGTTGGTCAGGACGCAGACCTCCCTGTGAATCCCACTGCAGTTAAGAGATTTCATTGAATGAAAATATACAATAAGAAAACTGGAGCATCAACGTTTTGGGATCATTTAAGCAAAATAACTCTTTCTCTTGCAGTCCAGCTCTGTGCTGCTCCATGTAGGGCCAGGGGAAGTGACTTTGCAAAGGCCACCCCTCAGCTCTCATCAGCCCCTTTTGATGTGACTGCCTGAGGGACAGCAGTACCTCAGTGGCACTTTCCAGACTTTCCAGTCTCTGGATGGATAACTGAGACTTTGTTTCTGCCTTAATATTTGCAGATCATATCACAAGGGAGAAGCTGGAGCGGATTCTTGCTGTCATTCAAGGGACAAATCAAAAGGCGCTGCTGATGTGGGTATCCACTGGGAAAAGGAGCTGATTTTCAAAACAAATGAGAGGGTTTCCCATAATCTAAATCTGTAAAGGTTGGAGTGCTAGCGAGGGGCAGAGAGGAGTTACTCTTGAGTGCTCTGGTGAGAGGTTGCAGCTAAACGTCCTTCTTGTAACCCAGAATCTCCAAGCTGCTGGTTTACGACCAATCTGCTGTATTAGGGCTGACAAAAATAACTTGCAGATATGACCAAGTATCTCCCAAACTCTGCTACACTACTGACAGTACATACACCACTAAAATACATGCAAAAACTCAATGGATAGTTTTAAGAATAAAAACTGCATCTCTTGTTTTACTGGGGATAGACATATTCCAAATCTCTTTGGAGAGAAGTTCTAAATGTCTCTGCTGCTCTCTTTTTTTTCCCCAAGGTATTCTAACATTGATATGAAAACACAAGAGGCATACGAGCTGGCTGTCAAAGGGTTGCTTCGCCCCATGGGAAAAAGCCCCCCAATAATCACAGCAATCCGATGCCTCCAGTTTGCACTTCCAGAATTCCAGCTAGGTAGGTCTGGCACAGAATGTACTGGGGAACTCTGAGTACATATTATGGCAAATAAGTTGGTAAACTTCATTTTCTTACTCATGATTTAATGCTAAATGAGTTGATGGGAATTTCTTATCAACTTATAACTTCTCTAGTAAATCCAGCCAATTTCTTATCAACTCTATAACTTCTCTAGTAAATCCAGCCAGGTGCCTTTTTATCCCCTGTGAAATACCTGAATTTCTGCACTACTCTTCTGTATCTGTAGGTTTGTTTTCTAAAGTATTCACTTTGGAAGGGTGTAGAACAGCATGCAGTATTCCAGAAAATCATACCATGCTCTATCTTAGTGTCTTCTGCCAAACCTGATCTTTCAGCGTAACTGCGAGTGATGTCTGGATTTACAATGTCAGAGCTTGTGTCAGAGCTTTGCTTCTTCTGAAAGAATGTCTGTGTCCTCCTAGAAATCCACTGCTTGCATGAGACTCAGCAGTACCTGCGGAAGATGGTTCACGAGATTGGTCTGGAGCTGAAGTCATCTGCTGTGTGCACACAAGTGCGGAGAATCCGCGACGGCGTTTTCACGGTGGACGACGCTCTCCCGAGAACTCAGTGGAACCTGCAGAGCATCCAGGAGGCCATTCAGAACTGTCAGCTCAGAGTGGAAACAGAGCTGGAGAAAACACTGGGACATGGGGAGAACAGTCCTCTTCACCAGCTGGATGGGGACACAGCTGAGCATGCTCTGCAGGAGCGTCCGTGAGCAATCCCTGCAGCACAATACGGCAGTGACATGCCAGCAACGTGATGGACAGCAGAAGGAAAGAGGTTAATTGCAGTTCACTTCCACCCTTTCCTTGAGATGACTTTTATCAGAGACTTTTTTTTCTTCAGTGACAGGCTGTATCTTTTTTTTTTTTGAAGCATCACAAACAGTTCATTAACAGGAGGTAGCTGTGCCAAAATTCCTGTTGTTGACTTTGAGAACATTAGGTTGCTAAGGGGTATAAAAACCCATCCCTGAATTGTTTAGCAGCAGGAAGTAGTTTCTCTTAGAAAGCTGTATTCCCTTGACTGCACAGATTTGTTCCTTGCAACTGGCAGCATAACTTATCTGCTGTATGGATTTTATTTTGCCTGTGTTCTCCTGGAGTATTTTCTTTCCATTAGCCCTGCTCTCAGACACACGAGAGCTCAAAAGCGGGCTAAATGAGGGATGTGCAGGAGAAAACACAGCGTACCCAAAGCAATGCAAGGAAATGGTTTTATCCAGAGTGGGCATGTGATGAAAAGACTTATAATGGGGACTAATGCACAGGATACACAAAAAATAAAACAGAAAATGACCTGACGGGGAAGAGGTTGGTTCTTGCCTCAGTACTCATCCATCTCCATTGACCTATAAAAAACCCCAGCATGTGCTACTTTATTTTACCCTTTTTTTCTGAGGAGCCAAGAGTGGTCTCTGCTATCCTGCTCTGCAGCAGTTCCTTGCAGACAGCATGTCCTGCCCTTTGGTGAAACTGTGAACTGTGATACCATTTGGTCTCTGTTAGCTCATTATAGCTGGGTCTGACTTTGCAGAAACACACTTTCTAAATTAAAGTTAAAAATCTGGAATTACACTTTACCATTATTGCACTCAGTGGTTTTCCAGTTATATACTTAGCAAGTTTGGAGATTTATTTATAGAAAGATTTGTTCTGTTCTTCTCCTGGACTTGGACAAAGGCCAACATATTTCATCCTCCAGGTGACAGCCATAAAGGTACAAGAGTAACTCTGGGAGGGGCAGTCACAGGGGCCATGATGAAGTACCTCAGTGGCAGCGTGCAGTCCTGTCCTGAAGCATCCCAGGAGTGCTTAACTGAGTCCCTGGAATCTCTCAGCTCTTGGTTTCTCTGGGCTGCACAGAGCAGCCAGAACAGCCGTGGAACGCAGCTGCCACCGCGTGGCAGAGCCACTGTGCCAGCAGCAGGGACTCCCCAAGGACACCGTGCCCTGTCCTTGGGTTCTTTGGGTGTTCTCATCCTCCATGGACAAGGGATTGGGATCAGGGAGCCTTCCCTGGATACCTGCCCAGTGCTACCTGAAGTGTAAACCCATCCCTGCAGCCACAGCAGGACACTTGCACAGCTACAGCTGCAAGTTTTAACCCCAGTGCTCCTACATAGTGGAAAGAAAACATGGACTTCTTACTCCTTGAACAACCTTCAGTAACTTTGGCATTGGACTATACTTCATCCCCTCAGCTCACACCTCACACAAACTGAAGAATTTCCCTATGTATTTCCCATTGCAAAAACAATTTCCAGTTGTGTGTGTCACTGACAGAGGAACATTTTGGTTGGAACACTCCAGGCTGAACCAGTCCTTCTACACAGGAAATACCAGCCAAAACAGCAGCTTCAGCAACAAAGTTTGCATTTCCCAGTTCTTGCCACCTTGTGACTTTTTTCCTCCCCATAAAACTACTCCAAAACACCTGAGTGTTCCACACTTGGCAGAGGGGTCTGTGGTGGGGAGGGGTGTGGACATCCCCTGAGAGTCCACTCTGATCTGGCCACAGCAAATATCCTGCACAGCTGTACGTCAACAGAGACTTACTTGGATGAATCATGGAAAATACAGGCTCTTTCTGTCTCCCTGACTTAAGATCACTCCCCACAGCTTTTGAGGCAAAACAAGACACTTATTGATGTTTCTGTGCCACATCCAGAGCCAGGAGTGCTCAGTAAAACCAATTATCTATTCTCAGCAGCCGCCTTGTGACTGGTTTCTGGCTTCCAATCACAATGAAGACAGATTAATTTAATTCAGATTTGGAAGTAACAAGGAGACTGCAGCACAGGCCTAACTGGAGACCACAGGATAACTTACTGGCTAGAAAGTCTTGGAAAGTAGAAATGGGCAGGACATCAAGCCTGAGTGAAAAAGGGACAATAGATCTGCAGTCAGCAGAGCACTTCATCACTCCAACTACCCAAAGCAGCCAAATTTAGTCTGTGCAGTCACCCTCAGCCCTAACACTGACATTGAAACACTCGTGCTCCCAACATCATCCACTGGCCAGGACAGTGCTCACTCCCACCATGACTCTGCACTTAGAGCAGAGAGAGGTGATTCTGCATCTGCACATTCCTGGAGAAAACATTTGAGTAACTGGTGTTACAGGTGACTCAGTATAGTTTTAGAATTTGTTCCCAGATTCATGCAATGTTTTATAGGCTCTTTTGACAGATGTGAAGGCTGCTTTATTCTGAGTGGACAGTTCAACACAACTTTACATTTTGCCATTTACTACAGAAATGATACAAAACCTCCAGATACCAGAGCAGTAAGTACAAAATGCAGAACACCCAAACTTCCCTGGATTTTTTGATAAAACAAAACCCCCCAAACCACCACAATTTCCACCTTCCTCCCTCCCTTCTTCTGAGGGTTTTCCTTTCAAAGCAGCTATTGCACATTTTCATGTCCTCACTTCCTCTATCCATTCAGTAACCAAACAGCCCCTGGATACTGCAGGGAATCAAAGGCTCCATGGAAGAGGCTCAACATCAACTACAACCTGAACTACAACCTTTCAAAAAGAAAAATATTTAAAAAAAATTCCTGTTGATTGGGTAGTACATGAAATTATCTAAAAATCCTACATCCCTTTTCCAAAGGTTCCTTTTCCACCTTCTGTCTCTTCTAAACCAGGATGACACCAACATGTAATGGCCCAGTGGCAGTCACTTTTGCAGGACATGGCACTCTCCAGGTTCAGGACTAGTCACTGAGCTCCAGGTCATACTCAGGGTAGAGCTGTTTTGTAGTGACCCCTCGGATAACAGCTAGAAAATAAAGAAACAGCATTGCCTTCATTAAACAAAGATCAGATGAGGCAAACGTGGTGTTTTCCTCCCCTAATTATTCCATAACACATCCCATAGCCAAGAAACCCAAAGTTTTGCAGCTGTGCCTCCTGCTTGCCCCAACACTTTTTTTTTAAGTGAAGAATCTGCAATGCAAGCTTTGCCTCCATGGCAGCAGCTTCTTTCTGTGTCTATATGAAAACACTGACTGAAAAGGTCTTTACCAGCTTTCCCTTCCTTACCGAGCTTGCCCAGCAGCATCTGCCCAGCATCTTTGATTTCATTGTACTCATGGAGCAGAGAGATGTGCTTGTCCAGTTCCTCCAGGCTGTAGCCCCTGTAAAATAACACCAGAAAGGTCACAAATGACACAGAGGGACTGGAGATTCCTGCTGCTGTGGGAGATACCCAAGCCTGGCACCTTGGAATGCAGCAAAGTGCAGTTGCTGCAAGTCATAAACATGAAAGCTCTAAATAAGCTTAAAGCCAAGTAGAGTCAAGTAGAAACAAGAGTGGGCTGTGGTGAATTCTATTGATACGTGTCTCTAATCTGTATACAGGGAAAAAAATTAAGAATCATAGAACCATTTAGGATGGAAAAGACTTCCAAGATCATCAAGTCCAACCTTTGGCCAAGCATCACCACATTAACTAAACCAGAGCACTGAAAGCCATGTCCAGTCATCTCTTGAACACCTCCAGGGACCATGACTCCATCACCTCCCTGGCCAGCCCACTCCAATGTTTAATCACCCTTTCAGGGAAGAAATTCCTCCTGATGTCCAGCCTGAAGTTTCCCTGGCACAGCCTGAGGCCATTTCCTTTTTTCCTGTTGCTGGAAGGTTTGTTTATCCTTGAGGATAAATCAAAAAGGGTTCTGGAACTGCCTTTGTTGTTCTACCATCTCCATCCTATGCACTACTTACCTTAGAAAATCTCAGTCCTTCACAACAAATGACAAATGGCTAAAATTATCTGTTTCCAGTAAACACATAATTACCTCAGGAACACCCAGTCTAAAGCTAAAATCCTCTTATGCAAGCTCCTAATAAAACTTGTTTTGCTTTACCATGTAAAGTGGAAAGAATTCCCTCTTGTCTCTAACAAGCCCCATCACTTGCAACAACACTGTAACCAACACTGCACCACACCAACAATGGCATCATAGAAGGTCAGCCCTCAGCTCCAATTCCTGGATCACATTTTGTTTTAAAAACAAAAACAACTGAGGCATCACAGCGAACACTGAGCTTGCCAAGGACGTACTCGGACAATAATTGTGCAATTTCCTGGTCTAGAGCAAGGTCTTTCTGCTTCAGCTCTTTTATTTCACACCGCAGGGCCTCTTCGCTGGCTCCATTAGGCTGGAGGGACCTTGGAGACGGGATCTGTAGAGCACAGAAGACATGCAGCAGGAACTCGGCTCTGGAGAAGATGCTACAATGCCGGAGCATTGGGAAAATAGTGTGTGTGCCGCTGGATAAAACAGGAAAAAAAGAAAAAAAATATCCCCAGGGCAGGGAGGGGGAGGCTCAAGTAAAATATGGATCAGCGTACATAATGTTAGCCTGCTCCATATAACATCCTACAGAACTTTGGAGAGTTATAGTGTAAACAAACAATTAAAAATCCCAATGTGCCTTTTAGGAGAAACTCCCAGCACGACACAGTACAAACTGCGGTGCCGGCACTAACCCGGGGAACCAGCAAACCCACCCTCAAGGAAAAACACTCCCCACCGGGACGGGCTGAGCCCCCGCGAGCGTTGGAGCGGCTCCCGGGGGAGCCCCGCGCAGGACTCACCGGTGCCCTGAATGCGGCCGCGCCGCTCCGCCGGCCGCCGGCCGAGACCCTGCCAAAGCAGAGGGCAGCGCGTCAGGGGCCGGCACCGCCGCCTCGGCGGGGACACGGCCCGGGAGGGGAGGGGCAGCGGGGAACCGGCTCCTACCTCCTGGGCAGGGCCCGCGGCGGCGGGTGGCGGGGCGGGCTGCGGCCCGCGCTCGGCGGGACCCGCTCGGCCAGGGCTGAGGGCTCCGCGCTGAGGGCTCGGGGCTCCCGCCACACCGGAGCGCTGCAGCCTCCCCGCCGCACAGAACGCCGGGAGGCGTAGTCCTGCCGCCGAGGGGCACACCGGGAGGTGTAGTCCTGCCGCCGAGGGGCACACCGGGAGGTGTAGTCCTGCCGCCGAGGGGGCACGGCGGGAGTTGTAGTCCCCTGCCAGGCCCGACTGTGGTGGGGCTGCAGGTGACGATGGGTGTGGCGGGACACAATTGTCCCCCAAAGGCCGCAGCCGAGGTAGTTACATTCGGTGCCTCAGAGACACCTCAGCACCGCGGCTCGGCTCGGGGCTCAGGGGATCTCGGGGTCACTCACACAGAATCACTGAATCAATCAGGTTCGAAAAGACCCCGAGATCACCGAGGCCAACCTGTGCTCGGACACCACCATGCCAACCAGACCACGGCACTCAGTGCCACGTTCCGTCTTTATCCTTAAGCTCCTCCCCGGTGTTGTTTCCGCAAGGTAAAGGCTGCCCACGCCCCTGGCTGACCCCGTGTCCTGCCGGGCCACCACAGCTCCCCCCGGGCCCGGCCCCCAGGTCGCGTAGAGCGGCTCGGACAGCGCAGGAGCCCCGTCCCGCCGCGCTCGGGCCCGGCTGGTGCAGGGAGCCGTGTCCCTGTGAGCGCCGTGTCTCAGCGCCGGCGCTGCCCGAGCCTCTGGTGCTGCCGCGCTCGGAGGGTCAAAGGGTTTGGGATCACACACAGCGACACCGCCGCCTGCGCTGCCCGTGGGATCACAGGCAGCGCTCGGACAGCGCAGGGCAGAACGCGAGGCGGGTCCGCGGGGCGCGCCCGCAAAGGCGAGGGAAGGCGGGCTGGCTCCTCCCGGCATTTGCTCTGGGCTGTCGGGTCATTCCAGCAGCGGGACAGCGCCGGGTGTCCCACGGGGGCCGGGCTGTGCCGGGCCGGGGTGTTCCAGCGGGGCCGGGCCGTCCCGCGGTGTCACCCCAGGGTGTCCCGGGGCGGAGCGGGCCCGGCCGGGGGCGGAGCCGCCGCCGCCCCCGCCGCTCCTGGCGGGCTGACGTGGCCCGGGCGCGGGGCGGACATGGCGGACGGCAGCAGGCAGAGCCGGTTGGCCGCGGCCAAGAAGAAGGTGAGGGGTCGGGGGTCCGGGCAGGACGGGACACGACACGACGGACAAAGCGGCGGTTCCGTGCCGCGGGCTGGACCCCGGGCCGGGCCGGGCGCGGCCTCCCCTGAGGGGCGCGGGCCGGGCCGCCGCCCCCTCGCTCCGGGCCGGGCCGCGCTGGGGCCCCGAGAGCCTGCGGGTGTTCGGGGCTGCGGCCCGGCCTTCTCGGCGGGCGGCCGGGGCGAGGCCGGGCCTGGGCGGCTGCGGTGCGGTGAGGGTTGCCCGGGCTGGTGTGCGGGCCCTACTCCCCCTTCCCCCCCCCCCCCCTTTTTTTTTTCCTGTTTTTTCCCGTATGTTTTCCCTCGGGGCGGCCCGGCTGCCTGCGTCCCGGCGGGATGCGCTTCTGTGTCAAAGTCACAGGAACGGGAAAGTGTCCTGGAGCAGTTCAGGCTTCCATTTTGAAATCCTACCAATAATGGGATCCTCCTCCATCCTTGTCCCTCGCCCGCTGCCCGCCGTGCCCCGCTGGGCTGGGCTGTGCGGCCCGGGGCTGCCGTTGTTTGCACAAACGACTGCCGGCACCGGCCGCTCTGGGGCTCGGGCGTGCAGGAATCGCACAGAAATGCCGGCAGACCTGGCGGGATTCGAGTTTCATCTTATCAGACTGCCACTTCCTGGGCGAAGTGGATGCGATTAAAAATCGTTTGTAGGTTGTTTCTCCCCGTAGTTCGCAGTTGTTGCGGTGTCTGCTGTGGGGATTGCGAGTGTCCTTCATAAAATCTTTCATGGAGTGGAAGATTTTACTATCAGGCAGTGCTTTTTCAGTGTGCATGCAGGATTAATTGCCCTTTATTAATTTTGCCTTATTGCTCTTACTTATAAACCTAAAAAGTTCCCCAAACCAGTGCTTTCAGTCTCCTTTTAGTTGCACAAATAATTTCCCAGGAACAGCATTGGCTGTAAACAAAAGTTGAATGTTTACAACTCTTGTCATAAACCCATCACTTCAGTCTTACTTTAGCCTTCTCTGGGCTTCTTTTGATTCATGTTTTCCCCCAAACAAAAGAATTCATGGAAGAACATTTCTCTTGTCCTTACACTTCATCTGTATTTTTACCAGTGAAGTTAGGTTTTGAGGGTTTTTTGCGGTTATAGAAGGCATATTCTGTTTGGACTTCAGATTCTTCTTCTTCTGTTCACAGCTGAAGGAATATCAGCAGAAGAACAGCCCTGGAGCAACTGCAGGAACGAAGAAAAAACGCAAAACTAAAGAAGGCAGCAGGCCTGCGACCCCCACCACTGATGACCAGCAGCCTCCAGAGAATGTGAGTGTCTCACTCTTTCTCTCAAGTAATTTGCCACCTCCCTCTTCTTTGGTTTTCCGGACAATCTGACTGGAGCTGGAAGTGGTTGTGCTGGGGTAAGAGCTGAGTGGTGTAGGTGCTGTGTGAAGTATGCCACAGTGGTTGGCAGCTGCCTGTTCTGGAGGGTGCAGCTGGTGTTGGAATCTGTCTGATGGCGCCCTGGGTGTGCCCAGAGCTGCTGGGCTGAGACGTGTGGTCCTCACGAGCTGCTTCCTTGGCTGCCTTGGGTTGACATTTTCTCTCTGTCCTTCTCTGAGCCATTTCTCTTTCCCCTTTTCTTTCACCTCCTGTAGATTCAGAACATTCTGAAGGTGCTGGTGTCAGACCTTAACCGCTCCAATGGGGTAGCCATACCCTCATTGGACAAGAGGAAGGTGAGGCAGTGCTCGTGTCCCTCTCCCTCCCGCATGCTTCGGGTTCTGTTCACACCGAGCTCCATCTCCAGGATGGAGCCTTGTCCTCACACATCCATTGTCACTTGCTTCAGTTTTGTTGCTGTTTTTATTAACATGGAGCTCTTTGTTACCATTGCTTGTTAAGTGCTTGTTTCCTTCTGGTTTGTGTCGAAGTTAACACCAAGTCAAAAAGTGAGCTGTGTCAAAAAGTCTTCCTTGAGACAGCTAAGCTTGGAGGAAAACAGGAATTTGGGGTGAAGCAATAAATTCATTTAACAGCTGAGGAAAACAGCACTAGGAAGAGGCAGTGTTTCTTTATTCTGTATTTCTCCTGCTCTGAGTGTCGTTGCTTTGTTTCCTGGAGCTTGGTTTCTGAAGGGCACGTTTCTGCTCATCTCCAGGCAAACAGCTGCCCTGGCTGGTTATTCCAGCCACCCCTTTTATGACAGGTGATGAAGCTGGCACAGGTGATGTACAGTCTGGCAAGTACCAGGGGTTTAAATATGCCTAGGCAGGAAGTCAGATACTTCAAAGCCAGGCATGTACAGGCTTTGGCGTCTTCACATTCCCAAGATCCTGAAAAGGAAAGGGCAGGAAGTATGCCAAGAAGCAGGAGAAAGGTGTTCAGGAGCATACATGAACAAAAAGCCTTTAAAAAAGATTTCTTTTCAGACAGTCAGTTTATTTAAAATAAGGCCCAAACTGTGATAGGAACTCAGAGGAGTCAAGTTTTGTAGCCCAGAATGTTCTTCCAGTTTTGTTGTACCAAAGCTCTGCTTTTCATTTTCATTTGCATCATTTTGGTAGCTTATTTCCCTACCATTGTTTCAGTGTAGTTGTCATAAAGTAGCTCATTGTTATATTTACTGCATATCCATAGCTCTCCAGCAATAAATATAACTATAGTAATCACATGGGGTACCTGACAGATGAAGTGAAACCTGCAAGGTGGAATGGAATTCCCTCTGAATTGCCTTTGTATCGCTTTTTTTTTCTTTTGTGTGATACTACGTCTGACACACAGAGTTCCACCAGCTGGACTGTGTTGTGTAGGTTCTGTACCAGCAGAACTTGAGTGATGTGAAGACACACTTTGGGGTGCTGGGCGTGCCTCAGAAAACTTGTGTTGTGATTGAAGTGTCACTGTTGTCCTGGGGACTGTTTTCAGTTAATACTTGTAAGCTCAGAGTAATTTAAATATCGGAGAAAGAGACTTGTGTCCCATTGGAGGGTGATATGAAGATAGGTGGTCCAGTGCTGTTGCTGTGGTGACATTTAACCCTGCAGTGAAGGCCTACCTGTGTCTCCAGCTTTAGTTGTGTTCTGCAAAGGGAGAATTTATTGCTCTATTCATTCTTGTTTCCCCTTTTTTCCCCTATTTTCCTCAGAGATACTGTTTGATCTGATTGGCTACTACGGAATTTTTGGATTGTTGCGCCTGGGGTTTTAGGAATTATTTGAAAACTAATCTTTAACTGCAACATGTAATGAAATAACAGTTTCTCATTCCGTTGCTGTCTTGTAAAAATCCTGAGTCAGGAAAATGCTGTTCAGAAACTTGACTCTAATAGGGCAGAAAAGCTGATCATTGGCAGCTGAGCTGCTGCTGCCATTGGTGTCGTGTGAGGCAGAGCCCTCCCTTCTCTCTCACTTCAGCCTTCTTGGCTCTGAAACGCAGGAAAACCAGCAAAGTAGAAGCCTTTGTGTGAAAGCAAATGGATTCTACTGCATGCTAAGCTGGGCAAAATTACTGACTTTTTATTCTGCATTATTGAAATGTCACAATTTCCATATAAGCGTTTTGCTTCTAATGCTTTCTGTTTCCAACAAATTCGATTGTTCAGATAGCATTGGGGTTTTTGACAGTTTATTACAAAACTGCTCCTTGTGAACAAAGAAGGAAGGAGTTCTTGTGGTTAAGGCACATTACTGGTTTCTGCATCTTGGAAGTATTCAGCAGAAAGCATGTTCTGATCAGAAGGATCATTTTGAGATGCACTGGGGAATTAATTCCTCCTGTCCCTCTGATGTTTATATTCATAAGTGTGTGATTAATAAAGGTGAAGTAACCTTTACTGGAAGAAGTGAGGGGAGTACCTGACCTTCCTAATAAGCACCTAACATATATTGCTCCTTCAGAGCATCAGTACCTGTCCTGCTAAAAAGAAATTCAGAAAACTCCGTTTTCCCTTTGTAGTCTTCCATCTTACTGCCTTCATTCAATCTGTCTTCACTGTTGCTGTTTTAACCTTGCTGCTGGATTAGTGAGTGAAGTGCTGAGCAGGTAAACAGGGAATGCCAAGAGAGAGAGATTTCTTGTTTCCTCTGAAGTGCCAAGAAGGAAGTAACTGAAGTAAGAGGGAACTCTTCCAGGTGGAATTGCAGAGTGCTGCAGTATATTGGTGGGGCTGAGTGTTGAAAGATTATCTCATCTGTTTTGTCAAGTTTTTAAGTGATGACTTACCAGAGCTGGATGATGAAGTCAATCAAATTGCTATAAAACACGAGAGCACTGCTGGACCTTTATGGCTCTAGTGCTGTGCAAGGAGATGAAAGGGTCCAGTGCAGTGTGGCTTCCTGGAGGGGGCTGCAGATGCCATCCATTCTCCCACAAAGGCTGGATGAGAACTTGTGCTGCTGTCCAGAAATAGTTTTTTGGTGCTTATTTTCTATTTAGATTCTTCTAGTCATGGGATCCATGGCTGCAGCAGGGCCACAGTCACCTGCTCCCAGCCACCTTCTCTCTGGCCTGTTCATAAATGTCCTGTTTCTAAACTGGTGGGTCATGGCATGCCACAAATTTCACCGAGTTTTAGACAGAGCACTTGAGTCTGACTAACCCAATTTTCAAGTAGTCACTCCCTGTTCTTTTCCATCTTCATTTGCATCCAGTGATCTGTGTTTTCCCCAGGAACACCTCAAAGGTGGTGCTTTTCAAAGCGCAGTGACATTTGGCTTTGCCCTTCCTTGATTTTTGGTGACTCTTTTGCAGTGAATCTCATGTGTGAACTTAAGAGTTTGGGTGACGTTACTGCCCTGTGCTAAAAAAGGGAGTTGGGACACTGGTTCTTTATGAAAGGACACATTCTGGGACAGTGTTTGTCTGTGGTTGATGCAGCCACCTCTTTGCTCTGGGGAGAACACAGGTTCCCTTCCACTTGTTTCTTAATGACTGACTGTTCACATCTGTCTGGTTTTCACGGGCAGGCCACAAGGTTATGTGTTGTTGTGTGTGTTTGTTCATTTTGCATGAAGGCTGTAATCCTGTGCTGTGTTTTGTGACAGGCATACTTTGACAGTGATGTTGCCACTCGTAGTGCTGAACAGCTTGCTCCCGATGTCCCTGTGCTATCTAACAGCAACAGCCTCCCTAGTTGTGGTTCTGTTCTGCCTGCTCCTGAGAGCATGCAGCTGACACAGGTTTGTGACTTACCAATCATCACTACTGCCATTGAACCATTGAATATTGGTTAGTGATGCCACATTGGTGTGGAGAAAGATGACCTTCATAAACATGACATGACTAGTTCAGGTTTTCTCCTGTTCAAAATACTACGTTCTCCTAGTTAAAAATACTACATTCTCCACTCTCCATGCAGTCATCATCTGTCTGTGAGAGCAGAGGGAGTACTAGAACACACGTGTCCCTGCAGCTTCCAGAGCTGTTTTCCTTCCCCTCCTCTCCTATTTCATTAGCAGAAAGTACCCTTAATAAGACAGGTCTCCAGTCCAATCAATCTATATTTCCTTTCACTAATTAAAGATTCAGCTGTAGTTTTTTTCCAGCAAAGTGTTGATTGTCCTGAGAATTAGGAACAGCAGACATAAAGCCTGTTACACTTGAATTTCTCTAATCCAGGAAACCCAGACTCACACCACTCAGAAATTATATGTAAGCCAGGGCTGAGTCGGTAGTTTTAAGTTCATCTTCCTTTGGGAAGCAGTAATTACAGGAGCTGTGGAACTTGAGCCCAGGTGTAATCAAGTCTTAGTGACACATTCATAAGTGTGACTCCCATCTTTTACAAGCTTGTAAGTTTTTATGTTTTAATCCACAGATGCATGAAGGTGAGGATCATAAAAATGCTTTGGATGAGAACAGGTGAGTATCTGTGTTGGCTTTGCAACAGGATCCCAAGAAATTAAGATTCTATTCCTGCCCCAATGCTGTGCTGATTTGGGCAGCTCTCTGGGAGAGGTTTTCATTGCCAGGTCTTTGTTCCCAGGTCTTTCTCGTCAACAGAGGGTCTCCGTCAGTTGTCTGAACAACTCAATGGCCTGGTTTCCCAGGTACTCCTTTTCATCCATTTGCCCCATTAATTCTCTTGGTGTTTGATGTGGAACTTTAAGCAGACAGCTCAAGGAAACAGTCTTCAATCTCAGAGACGTTTGCAGCCATCCTCCTAACCAATGTGATATTTAAACATTGAGGAGCAAAAAAATCCTGGTTTAGGAATGTAAGATTTCAGCAGTAGGAAGAAAAGCAGAGTGGGATGAATGAATTGTATGTATTCATGGGAACATGTATCCTTGATTTACTGGAAAAGAATATGAAGTCAGTCTGAATAATTCACATCAGCTTGTCACAGGGGCAGCTGGCATCTATCCTGAGCCAGAAAAGTGTTTTCTATGCCTGTGTGTGGTGGTTTGAAGTGGCAGGTGCTATAAGGAGTGTTACTGTTATAGTGGGTTCTTACCTAGTAGTGATTTGCCTTGGGGACTAAAACTGACTTACTTGATTTACTTCTAGTCTACGTCATATGTGAATGGAGAAAGTGCTGTTTCTTCCACAAATATTAAGGAAATGGAAGTAAGTTGTTCTCAGTCTGTTCTGTTTTTTATTTTTCTTATTTGCTGCTGTTGATCACTTGTTTGGATTCTGTGCTTACAGCAGTGTTAGTGAGGCCTAACTGAATGCACAGGTCACATACATCACTGTGTAGTGAGTGTCACCTGGGGTTGTAATGGGGTAGCTGTGATCACAACAGTCAGTGGCAGTTATTGGAGGTGTTCCCAATTTGGGGACTGGGGATAATCTGACTTCCATGCAACTGAAGTTCTTATTTCTGATTCACTTTCATGTCAAAATGAGGCCTCAGCAGAAACGGATAAAATAGGTTGACATCCCAGCTGCTTTTGTTGAAACCACAGATTTTGTTTTGTTTGGAGAATCTGGTTATATCAAACTGTGATAATGATTTATTTTTCTGTCCTTTTTAATTATTGCTTTTTTCCTTCCCTCCTCCTCTTCTGCTCCTTCCTTTTTCTCCTATATGCATGTGCCCGTCAGACACGTTACCAGGAGCTGGCAGTAGCCCTGGATTCCAGCAATCTAACTAACAAACAGCTCGTTACAAAGATAGAGGAATTGGTAAGAAACAATCCAACCAACCAGTTTGACATTGTCTTTGCTGCTCCTCCACGCTCTCTGGGTGTCTGCAAGGTTACGGGTTCCCTCTCAGTGCCACAAGGAAGGCTGCTACACAGCACTTTGTATGGAACAAAATGGGCTGCGTGGAAAACCTGTGAGAGGATCAAAGCCTAAGGCCACTTGTGAGTGTGGTGGCTCATCAGAGGAAGCAGAAACAGAGTTTTGTTGTTTCCATTTAAGTGTGCTCTGTTGATCTCCTCACACTGTCCCTGGATGATAAGCATCCTGGTGAAACAGCTATTTCTGGTCCTGGTCTGAATCCTTGAAATAAAGAATTCTGGTGCTGGCAGCAGTGTGAAAACCTGTTTCTGCAGGTGGTGATGCTGTTCTAAATATATCAGCAGAGTGGGAGCAATAGGTCCAAGAGAGCCTGGGGCTGTTTTCTGATCATATCCTCAGCTTCTCTTGGCACAATGAATGAACTGCTTTGTCCTGTGGCCTGCATGGATTCCTGCTGCTGCTTTTCAGCCCTCAGCTTTAACACTGCAAGAAATGCAGCTAAGTGGATCTGTTCCAGGCTGAAAAGAGCCTTTCTTGTGTGAAATACTTTCCCCCATTTTGTTCCTCTCTAAAACTACACTTTTCCCAAAGTTCAGCATTTCCCAGTGTTACCCCATGACCCCTCTTTTTGTTTCATTTTTGGTTTTGTGTTATTTTTGTTCTGTTCTTTTTCTTTTTGTGTTTTAGTTGGGCTGCAGAGGTACAGTGCATTGCCCACCCAGGATTCTCATTGTTTGCCAGCTTTTCTGTTTGTCTGGAACTCTGTAGGGCCTTTGCTGCATTTGTGCTCTTGCCTTTGCTTTTCCTGGTTATGTTATGCGCTGGCTTTTCTAAAATCAAAACCTCATCACCCTTCCATCTGCAGTCACGTTTCAAAACGCATTGAGGTAGTAGTGGTAATAAAGAAACACCTTGACCAATATTCATCATTTGGAAAGGGGGAAAAATACTAATTATGTAGTTACTTAAGAGGCATTTGTGAGAAAACTGCCAGGGGGACAAGAGCAGCAAAGGGCAAACAGGGTTTGGTGGCAGCCTGGACAGCCTTTGTCCCATTCACACCTCCAGATTCACTTTGTGCAGTCACAGACCTCCCATACTTCACCCACAAGACTGAAATTGGCTGGGACAGAATTATCCCTTTCCTTGCATCTGGCTTCAGCTCTGTCTCATACTACCTTGGTGGGAGCCTGCCAATGTACGTGCGGCTCTGCAGGACTTGGCCAGTTGTTAACTGGGATAGAGGTCTAAGGAATCACTTAAAGGAAAGGACTTTTGCTTTGGGATTTAGGTATTTATTTTTTATTGAAAGCATTTTTGCTGATTTTCCAAACACACCAGTTTGACTATGATTAATTGCATAGATGTGGGATATTACGAGTTTAAACTGAAGTTGCTGGATGCTCAGATAGAGGGGTTTCAGCAGAGATATTGGAGGAGAACTGTGATAACGTACTGGACAATGAAAAACATATCACAAGTATTAGTGAAGGGAGCCCCAAATCTCTTACTTAGCTAAGATGAATCTCTTACTTAGCTAAGATGAACTTCCTAGTCTTCTACAGAAATGCAAATTCTCTTTGCATTAACTGGGCATATATTCTACATCATCAAAGTGAAAATGTGTTTTAGCAGTATCAGAATATTTTCTCTTAATATTGGTGCATCAATTTTCTTCCATAGAAACAGCAGAACCAAGAAGCAGTGAATCAGCTGGAGAAGGTAAAGTGTGTCCTATTTTTGGATAGATACAGAAATAGGTGTCTCTTTCTCTGAGGAGTACAAAACAGAGTGGATTGTGGCACAAGCATGCATGATCTTGTCTTTTGTTAGATTCAGTTTTATTTGTACCATAAGTTTGAATATTTTGACTTCATGAGTTGGGCCTGACAGGCAGCATTCTTATTTTGACCAAAGCTAATATTTAAATGCTCAAGTTGGAGGAGTACAGTGGGGGCAGGAGGTTACAGTTAAGGTCCTTGCCAGGAGCTTCCATTCCAACACTGCCACGTGTGTGCTGCAACGATTGCACTGTGCTGTCACTGCTGGTCTGGGATGGAAAAATGATTAAGTAGTTCAAGTAATGGAAGATTAAGTGTGTCTTTAAAAATACTGGCATCATTTAGATGCTGGAAATAGTACCAATGAATTCCTGCTTTTTTTAGTTTGACATAATACGAGGGTTAACTATCTGCATGTTTGTGCTGACCAAGCATTATTTGTTTCTACAGGAAAAGAAGGAGTTTGAACAGAAATTTTCTAAAGAGCAAGCAGCACTGAGGGAACAGTTACAGGTAAGGCAGAGCCTCCCTTACAGTAATATCACCTGACTTCTGCTGTTTTGTGGATTACTGAGCACTCATAGTCCTTATCCTGGAAGCCAGAAGTCCATTCCTTTAGCAAAACTGCGAGTGTCAGCCAGACTGTACTTAACTGCAAGAGTCTTTTCTGAATTGTCCTTTTGTGACAACAGTGATGCTGCAGTGGCAAGCAAAGAAGTTTTGTGCTGAGCTGATTTTCCTTTCCCAAAGGTTCATATCCAGACTATTGGAATTCTCGTTTCTGAGAAGTCTGAGTTGCAGACAGCCCTTGGCCATACTCAGCAAGCTGCACGGCAGAAATCAGGTACGTGACTGTCTGCAGCTCAAGCTGGTGGCTGAACTGTGGATGTCAAGTCACAGGCGTGACAGATGCTGGCAGCCAGCTCACAGCACTCCCTGACCCCTCCGTGAGCAGCCTTTGGCACTGGCACTGCTGCTGTCATCCTAGCTGCCCCCAAATGGGAGCATGTTGGTCTCATGGCACTGAGGTTCTTTTGTGAATCACTGAAGCCTTGTCAGCTCTCTTGGGCCTGGTGACTACCCCAGACCGTTCCTTTCTGATTCTTTTAAAACTTTGTTTCCTTTTTCCACCCTTCCTCCCACACAGCTGTCATGTTAATCTAGGTCTTAGCCAAGCCTTTTATTCTGAACTAAATTTGAGCAATTTATTCTAATAGAAAAAAAATCCCAAACAACATACTGTCTATTGTTCTGCAAAGGAAGTTTCATCATCTCCCTCTAAAAGTGAGGCAGGTAGTTAGAGGGAGCTGTGCTCCCAGGGCTGTCAGTGAATCACCTGTAGAGCCAGGAGTGGAGCCAGCTCTGCTGATTTACAAAGTTCCATGCTGCCTGAAGAGCTTGTTGACAAAGTAGAAAGTGCTGTTCAGCCAGTTTCAAAATGCTTTTTGTGGTCTAGCCTCACCTGACTGTGCTCTGACTTGTCCAGGAGAAGCTGAAAGCCTTGCTGCCCGTTTACACTCGTCCCGCCAGCGAGTCTCGGAGCTGGAGCGCACTTTGTCCTCCATCTCCATGCAGCAAAAGCAGTCAGAGAAGGTAAGAGTCTCCTCTGTTTATGCTTAACCAGCAGCTCTGCCTTTGGCTGTTTGCTTATTACTACACTGCTGCAAAGTATGCAGTACCTGCTTGGAGAAGAGGCAGAAATTAACCTTGTTAATTGTTAATTAACCTTGTAAAGCCCTGTATTCCCCATGATCAAAGCAAACTTCAGTCAGGTTTCTGTGACTAATCATATGGTCCAGTTGGTGTCTTCAGATCTGGCACCTCACTTCATTAGTCTGGCAGCTCCACACAAGAGAGACACCTTGTCCCAGGAATCTCCATTAAACACACACTTCAGTATTGACATTAATCCAGAAGTTTGCAGAAATACTTGTAGCATCACATTTGAAAAGAGTGAGCAGACTTCTTCCTAGCAGAATCAGGAGGTTCTAAGCAAACCTGTCCTGAGGTTTTTGCTAAAGTTATGACCTTTTCTGCTTTAGCTGATCTGTTAAAGGTGAAATGAAGTATTTTTTAAATTCTTTGTTTGTTTGGCTGAAGTCTACAGATAAATCAATAATTTCCTTTTTCTCCAGCACAATAAAGAGTTAGTGAAGGAGCGAGACAACCTGAAACTGGAACTGTACAAACGAAGGTAAGTCCCTTCTGCTCATTACTGCAGAAGAGCCCCAAAACAAGTGGCACAGACCACAGGTGGTGACTTGGGAGGCTGGATAGTCAATTAAAAAAAAAGTAGTCACTAGATGTGATGTTTCTGTGATTCTAGCTGCCAGGAAGCACTGGTTTGTAGATTTATGACCTGGACATCAGCTGACACAGAGCCACTTTAATTTTTTGTTTGTTTTAGCAAAAGTAGTGAGGAAATAAAACAGCAGAATTCAGAGCTATCAGAGAAGGTTCACTCCCTGGTGTCCCAGAATTCAGCTATGAAGTTGGATGTGGAAGATTTGCAGAAGAAATTGGAAATGGCTGAACTGATGATTCAACAGGTGAGGGCAGATGACACTGCCACACTTCCTTCTGAGAGAGGGGGCCAGACTTAACTCTTGGCTTTAAAGGAAGGCATGAAATCTCATGAAGACATCCTCCTAGAAAAAAGCTTTCAGCGAGGCTTCAGAGGAACAGAAAGTTCATATTCTCTAAGGTGTTGGAGCTGTGAATTGATTGTAAAGCACACATTGTTTGAAAAACAATGTGACATTAGTCTGCTAAAACTGTTGTATAGTGAGAGAGGGTGAAATCTGGAAACAGTGGATTTTCTCATTGTATCTATTCAGGATTTTGGTTTCTCAGTTGTGCAGTCTCACTGAGTGACCAGCTGAGTAGGGGTGGTGTTTGTACCCACCAGTGGAAGGTGGTGAATTGGACAGTGGCAGCTTGAAGTCAGCTGGGGGAAGAATGCATGGAGCCAGCTGTTAGCTGGTCAGAGAGCAAACTTTGTGTAACCCTGAGCCTGGGAGGGAAGAAAATGCTCTTTTTTTATTCCTAGCCTGTGTCTTGAATTACCTTTGAAATTAAGCCAACTGCTGCTCTTCTGGGAAAAGTGCTGTGCCTCAGCTGAACCAGCCTTGCTGCTCAGTCCAGTGACATGCTCCAGACACTGGCTTTAAATTCCTGACATGTCTGACAACTTTTAAGGTCACAGGCTTTTATACCATCTGATATGGCTGTATAATGCAGACTCTGGAAATGTAGAAAATTTCTGATCCAAAGTTTGATTGAATCCTAATTTCTTAATTAAAAAAAAAAGTAAATGTAAAATTGGTAGGGAGGAGCTGCCCAGTTCAGCCTGTTTTACAGGACTAAAATCTCAGCTTTTTGTTTTTAATCTCCTTATTTTTTCACACTGAACTTCACTATGAGTTGGAGCACTTTAAAGAACTATATAAGGTTACAACATAGATTACATGGCAGTTTACTCTCAAGGGAAAGGCTGTGCAGGAATTGAATATTAACATTTTGCCTTAACTTTCTGATTTTTATTAACAGTTCTCAAGCCAGGGAGGAAGTCTGGATGCAAACCAGCAGCTGCAGATGGCTCTGGAGGAGAAGGCAAGCCTGGAAACCCAGGTAGCTCAGGTAAGAGGTTGTGTGAAATATGACCCAAATCCTGATGTCTGTAAGGAAACTTGTGGGGCAGAAAAATGTAGTCTGAGCTTTGCACTAACACTGGTTTCTTCCCGTTCTATCCCTTAAACCAAACTTATTTAGCCAATATGATGTTATTTGATTTTGTTTTGAACAGCTCTCAGAGTCACTTCACCAGCTGCAGGCAGAAAGAGATCAGTATGTGGAGAAACTGAGGGAGGAGGGGGGCCTTTGGCAGCAGCGTGTCCAGCAGCTCTCTGAGCAGGTAACCCCAGGGGCAGCATCCCAGCTCTGGACAAACACAGGCAGCAGGAAATGCCCCATGAACATTGTTGTAATTTTCATTTGTGTGGCCTTGTAGGTCCACACAATGGCAGAGGAGAAGGAGAAACACATGGCCAGAATTCAGGAGCTGGAAGACAATGTTACAGAGCTGTTGAGCACATCAGGTAGGACTTCCAAAGTGGGGCTTCCCACTGCAGAGTGGAGCTGGATAACTCTGTCCTGCTGTGCAGATGCTTCTGCACAGGGGGTGCAAGTAGGTCTGATGCTGGGAAGGCAGCTGGAGACCAGGTGACCCTAAGAACCCTTTTCTCCTGGGAAACAGCAAGTGAACTGCAGTGAATGGCCCAGCAGCCTGGTTATGTCTGTAGTATTGGCCTGACTGTACTGTCAGCCTCTCTGGCCCAGGAGTTTGGGAAGGCAGGATGCTCCTGCTAGGGCGTGAGGGAGTCAGCAGCAGACAGCAGGATACTATGCTTGGGTTTGGGGTAGGTTTGCTCTTTGTTCCTCTCAGTGCTATGCACTGAGGATTGGATACTGCAGCTGGTGATCCCTTCTGGGTCACAGAGCCCTGTGGGCTGGGGTGTGCTTGGTGTGTCCAGCAGGGATGTGTCCCACCCAGCCATTTTCCCTGTGACTGAGCCCCTTCTGATTGCATTTCCTCAGCAGTGAAGCCCATGGATATCGAGCCTCCCCCACCCCCGGGGCCCACGGCAGCTGAGCTCAGCCTGCAGGAGGAGATGCAGCGGCTGCAGCACGAGAAGGAGGAGCTGCAGGGGCAGTACCAGGCCCAGGTCCGTGACAATGAGCAGCTGAGCCACCTCAACCGTGAGCAGGAGGAGCGGCTGCTGGAGCTGGAAAAGACTGTGCAGCGCTACAGTGAGGAGGCTGTGGACAGGCAGCAGATCCTGGAGGACATGCAGAGTGACAAGGCCACAATCAGCAGGGCACTGAGCCAGAACCGGGATCTGAAGGAGCAGCTGGCTGAGCTGCAGAATGGGTTTGTCAAACTGGTAGGTCTCTTCTGTGCATCTTTTCCCGCTGCTTCCCTCACTGGTGCAATCTTTTTGTAGCTCAGACATGAAAAACTGGCCAGCAGCATTATCCCTCTCTTACCCTCTGAGACTGTGGCTGCTCCATCCTCTGATGGTAGTGCCATACCAGGAGGTTCCCTCCAATTCCTTACTCCCTCAGGTGCCCTAGCAGATGAACCAGTATCTTTGTCCAGAACTGTTTCCTTTTCCTTCTCATTCCCTGGCAGTCATGCTGTTTCTGTCCCTGGGTATTTCTTCTTTTACCTGAAGATATCCATTTCCTGTTACTTGTATTTGCCCATGAGGAAGTTCTCAACAGTATTCTCTCCTGCTGCTGTCATTCTTACCCATCCTGGAGCTGAATCCTTACTCTTGCTTTGCTTCTTTCAGTTTAACACCTTCCCCTCTGGGGCCCTAGCAGACTGACACATGGTCTAGCTGTTGATTTTTTTTTTTTTTCTTTAGTCCTTTTTGAATTCCTTGTTTTTGAATGTCTATGACTGTCTTTGGGATAGTCATACCACCCATCTGCTTTGGAGCTGACAGGCTGCATGATGTGCCAGGCCTCTTCTTGGCACTGTCCCAGCACTGATTCCCCTGGCTCTTTTCTTGCTGTTCTCCCATCTTCTGAACCTTTCTGTAAGTTATTTACTGTCCTCAACAGTCAATTTATGGCCCTCAGTTACAGTCCAGAAAAATATAAGGGATGGCCCCCTGTTGTACTGGGAACTAACGTGGTTTCCTGAGAGCCTTTTTCATGTCGGCTGGGGCAATTCCCTTTACACAGTCATGTTTGTCTTGCAGACAAATGAAAACATGGAGGTTACAAGTGCCCTACAGTCAGAGCAACACGTAAAGAAAGAGCTGGCCAAGAAGCTTGGGCAGCTGCAGGAGAACCTGGGGGAGCTCAAAGAGACGGTGAGCACCAGCAGTGGGATGGCAGGGCTGGACTGTGCAAATTGCTGGCAACTTCCCAGACACTGATGGAAGGATGGAAATGGGTATTGTAAAGATCCAGCTGGGAGCCTTCCTCTGTCATCTGCTGCCTGATGTGGGGGACCAGCATGTGGGGGCAGATGGTGGCTGCCTGCCTGGTTGGTGGCTGTGGGGCAGTGTTGACAGTTTGGATCACGTCACATGGATCAGGTTTTCAGGCAGAAAGGGTTTGATGTGGTGGTTTGATCTTGTTCTCTCAGCTGGAGCTGAAGACCCAGGAGGCCCGTGGGCTGCAGGAGCAGCGGGACCAGTGCTACAGCCACCTGCAGCAGTACACCCTGGCCTTCCAGCAGCTCGCTGCCGAGAAGGATGAGCTGCACAAGCAGTTCCTGCTTCAGACACAGCTCATGGACCGCCTGCAGCACGAGGAGGTCCAGGGCAAGGTCACAGTGGAAATGCACCTGAAAGAGCTGCAGCAGACAAAGGTAACAGTAAAAAGGGACAAATAGAAAGATGGGAGGTAATCATTAAGTGAGAGATTAGGCCAGTCCCGTCCACCCTGGGCGGTTCTGTGATGCTGTGATTACACCCTGTGCCCTACAGATGGGTGGTACCTGTCTGGAGCTGAAGTCCTGCTTGTGTGTTTGTGTGTGTGGTGCTACTGTCTGAAGATGGAGGGACTGTTTGCAGTCTGGCTTGTGCAGGTTTTTGTGATCCTCTGCTTCTCTCTTGCAGGAAAGTCTAGAAGCTGTAGCCAAGGAAAATAAAGAGCTGCAGGCCCAGATCAGTCAGCTGGCAGCAGAAATGGACGGCAGGATTTTGCACCAACTGGAGGGTGAGTGGCTGCATGCGGGAGGAGGCAGAGCTGGGTTCTCTGCAGCATTGCCTCCTTGTTCACCTTCCTTCTTTTACAGAAGATGATGAAGCAATGAGTGAAGAAATCCAAAAACCTTCACTTGTGATCCCAGAGAAATTTGAAAGCCATGAAGAAATGGTAAGTCTTAATGGATAGAATAGCCTTTGATTTTAGTTCTAAACAATTATCTAGAAAAGGAAACCGGTTAAATTGCAGAGAGGTTCATCAACTGTTATCCTACCAGCTGAGAGCAGTCATGAGGGAAATGCAACAGTTGCTTGTGCATAGCAGAAAGAAGCCAAAACTTCTGCAGCATCCTTGCAAAGGAGGCTGGAAGTCTGGCAGTGGTTTCCTTATGATGACAACTCAGCTGGCAGAGCAGCTCTTTAATGGGGCTTTGATGATGATGTTCTCTTCAGTTTGGAAGGCAATTTGGAAATGGTGTCAAATATCCACAAGATTTATCTGCAAGTACAGTGTAATACTGCAGTCAAGCAGCTCTCAAGGGACCCAGTTTTTAACCTGCACTAATTGGGAATGAGAAGAGGCAGTAGCTGCTGCCTGGCTTAGTTCCAGGGCAGTCACACAGTTCTTTGGTTTCATGCCCATAAATAAAATGGGGTAAACTGTTAACACTGTCCTGTGATGCACCATGCTGAACACAGGGGAAGCACTAACGTCCACACTGACATTCTTCTTAGGTCACTTTCGTGACCTCTGCCATGTCCCAAGTGGAGCAGGAGAGAGAAGATCTGAGGAAGCAGTTGGCTGCTCAGAGGCAGCAGTGCAGAACCCTCCTGCAGCAAATCACAGCTCTTAGGCAGGAGCAGCAACATCACATCACATTGGATGGAGGTAAAATATCATCACAGTTTGGGGACAGTGTGACCATGAGGTGCTGGGCCAGCTGGCCATGGCTGCTCTGAGACAGACCTTTGGGTCTGTGGGTGCATCCTGCCCCAGGAGAAACTGTAAATTGCACACATCCCTTCCAGGCTCCATTATGGATACGGTTCCTGTGGAGGTTCATGAGGCTTTGAAAACTGCCATGGACAAGCTACAGGTAAGCAAAGCATCTCGTGTTGTTTAATCCCTACTACACTGCTCAGCCAGACTTGGATCCAGTGTCAGACAAACACAGCACAGATTGTAGGGGAATAAGCAGCAGATGTCCCATAATAAGACGCTCCATCCTAAAAAGCTTGCTCACTGCTTGGTTGTAAAGGAGCAGGATTTGTTCCCCAGGCTCAGACCAGTGTCATGGGGGGGTGTTATCTTCAGCACAGGTGGTGTCTGTGTGTGAGCAGCCCAGGTGCCTGACCCCACTGTGTGTGTGCAGTTGCGTTTCACAGAGCTGATGCGTGAGAAGGCTGATCTGAAGGAGCGTCTGGAGGAGCTGGAGCACCGCTGCATCCAGCTGTCTGGAGAGACTGACACCATTGGTATGTTTAGCCAGCACCAGCACAGGCTAGAGCTTGCTCAGTGCCTTATTCATGTGGGGAGTAGAAGGTCTCCAACAGCTTTTGGAGCTGAAGCCCTCAAACTACCAAGCCCTTCATGTCTCCTACTGCTGCTTAATGGGGTTAGGTCTCCTTCCTGGGTCCTCAGGCCTCGTACCTCGCCATACCCCAATTTTTCAGACACTCCTGAGGCTTCTCTTGTGTTCCAGGGGAGTACATTGCCCTGTACCAGAGTCAAAGGGCTATCCTCAAACAGCGGCACCAGGAGAAGGAGGAGTACATCAGCAGGTTGGCTCAGGACAAGGAAGAAATGAAGGCAAGGAATCTTTTCTGTGGTACTACTCCAAGCAGGGTGGGCCTGGGCAGTGCAAACCTTTGTGTGTTCATTTGCTAATTCTGTGACTGGAGTAGGACTGAGAGCTGCAGTGGTGTGTTTGTGTGCATGTTTCATGGGCTTTCCTTTACTTGGCTGCAGATGAAACTACTGGAACTGCAGGACTTGGTGATGCGCCTGGTCAGGGAAAGAAATGAATGGTACAGCAAGTATGTAGCAGCTGCTCAGAACCCGGAGCTGTTGGCAAGCCAGACTGAAGGTGTGCTTCCAGCAGAGAGGCGCATTGAGCTGAACGCCACTGATGGAGCAGGTAAGCTGCAGCCAGGACAAACTGTGAGGGGGAACAGCCCCTGCTCTCAGCCTTGTGTGTGGATGGGAGGAGTTACCTGCCTGCCTTGCCTGTGCTCCTTGCAGGGTTACGAGAGGTGAATCTGTCAGATGAAGCAGAACAAGAGGCTGCTGTTCTCCATCAATCTGGTTTCCCCCCTGCTGACAGTAAAGCTGCTCAGCCAAACCAAGAGGACCCCACAGCAAAGCAAATAATGCAGCTTCTCAGAGAAATCCAGAACCCTCAGGAGAGGCTGGGCTCTCTGCTGGAAAACCCATGCATTCCCTTCTTCTACCGTGCTGATGAGAACGATGAGGTCAAAATCATGGTAGTGTAAGTGGTGCTAAATCTTACTGACAGCAACTTTTTGTGGGCCTGAAAGGACTTGACAGACTTGGATGTGCCCATACCTCTGCTCAGTGCCCTTGGTGAGAACAGATTCCTAAAGACATCAGTAAAGAGAGATTGTATCAGATGGAACTCAAGCATCAGACCTCATCTTCTCCTTCTCTTTTCTCTGTTACTTGGTGTGCTTGAAGTACAAGCAGATTCAACTCATCCTGGGAGGCAGCTGGTGCTGCCACATCACCTAGGCCAGGCCCAGACTGGGGAAAAAGGGAGTCCATGACTTTTGGCAAAATGACTTAACCCCTTGTCCCAGACTCTGCTGCCACAGGAGCTTCACATGGTTCTGATCCATCACTCATGCTTGTCATGAGCCCAGTTCCTTCCAGGGCTCCCAAAGTAACTCTAACTGTTCTGGTAATGGACTCTTTGGACTCTAAACAGGTTGGGTTTGTTTTCATACTACGCATTCTAAACTCCCCCTTCCTGCTGCAGCCCTGCCTCTTGCACCTGTATTTCAGAACAGGCCCCCAGCAAGCTGCTCGTGGGCAGCACAGCCCTGTCTGTTCTCATTGCCAGGGAAGGGACCCATGGGAGCCTTGAGGGGTCTTTTGGTTACTTGACAAAGCTTTATGTGATTCTTGGGAGTGGGGTGGAAATGTAACTGCACTTTGAAGGATGATGTGTTTCACTTGTATGTGTCTGAAGGTTTTATTTATTTTAAGAAATGGGAGAAATAAGTAAAAGGAAACCACTTAATAAACATGCTTCGTTTTGAATTTCTGGACTTTAGGAGTTCTAGTTCTCCATCCCTGAACTTTCCTCTTCACCCATTTTGGTAAGGAGTGCAGGAGATGAGTGGAAACCAAGATCCCATGGCCTCTCTTTAAGGTCCTGGGACATCCAGCAACAAGTGTGGTAGTACCTGGCCTTGCCTTGAAGCCATAGCCCTGGTTCTAAGGAGAAAACGGAACATGGAGGGGAAGAGCACTCCCTGAAACAGCAGCAAAACAAATCTCCTGGGTGTGGAAGTGAAGTGCCCTGTATGTGGATATCCTGCAACTGAATCTGCCTTCAGGCAAGAACTGCCTGTTCTTAGGATTGGTAGTGTCAACAGTGGAGTTTTGAGGGAAACCACAGGGGAGGTTAAAGAGACCTGATCACTGGAGCTGCGTGATCAAACACAGGAGTTTGGGCTGCTGCCTGAAGCAGCATCAGCTGCCTCCCTGTTACCTGCCGAGATGCAAGCACAGGAACACAGATTTGTGTCTGTTCAACAGGAGAGATGCTTCATTTCTTCATGTCCAAGTTGGTGAAGCTTTACAGCAGCATCGCAGAGAGTTTCTTCTGCTGCCAAAGGCAGATCATGTAGGGGTTGGTTTTTTAAATGGTTCATATCTTGATCTTTCCAAATACAAATGAAAAAAAGAGACACACAGCACAATCAGTGCTTTCCTGTGAGCCCCAAGGGGAAGGTGGTTTTTGAACTCCTTTCATTTAAATGGCACAAGTGGTGTCAGTCTCTGCTCAGCGCAAGTGATGGGGCTCCCCAGAGCATGGGGTATGTACATACTGTATCTATAAAATGCTGTATATTCCTTCAAGAGAGACTAAGCCTGTTCAGTGTTTATGCCTGCTCAGGCTATTCATAAATCTGTATCATAACTAATAGGGGAAGGGCTGTGATTTAAGACAGAGCATTATTTGTAAAAGGAATAAATAGTTATTGGGTGTTTACTCTAGAACTGTGAAGGAGACAAGACCAGGGAAGAAGGTCTGTGCTCTGCTGCAGAGGTGACTTAACCCTGTTACAAATTTGCTTTCTGAATAAACTTATTCAGAGGGGCACTGACTAGAGGTATTTCTTCTGCACAGACCACCTTGACATGGGGCCAGAAAAAGAGAAGAATGAATTCTTTATTGAAAGCACCTGCCCTGACAGTGATGCCCTTTTCACTGAGCTTTCATGAATGTTTTCTGAACTGCTGCCAAGCCTGAGAGGTGGCTCTTGGCTAGCATTTCACATCCAGACCCCCCCAGCTTCAGATTAATTTTTCACCCTGACCCTTTCAGGAGTGATTCCCTGACCTCAGCTTTACTCAACATCCACTCATTGTGCTCCACAAGTACTACAGGCAAAATTCCTCTTTAAGAAGCAATTTGTGTGCAAACTTCCACCTTCTGTATGCCCCATCTCTGAAGCACCTCTGCACAATTTCTGCTACACAGGGATTCACCTTTCTGCACCTGACAAGCTGTTTGACTCTACTGCAGCTCCTGGACACACAGTGCTGATGCAGATCTGCTCCACCTTCCCTATCAGTGACAGGGATTGCATGTACAGCTTGTGAATTCTATGGGATGAAAAGATCAGGTTATAATCAAACACAGCTTGAAAACCACCCAGAGAAAAAGGAAGAGAAAGAGAGATGGTTTTATTCTAGTCATGGAGACCTTCATTATACAGAAATGAGAGTTTATTTCATCCAATAAACAAGAGTGACAGGTAGATCACAAACTGCATCACAGCTACTACCAGCACTGAGACAGTTCACCCACAAGTCTGGGGTAATACAATAACCCAACTGCACACAGCAGAGAATTTAACAATCAGCTCAAAAACTCAACATTGGGATTTGGTTAACTTTTTGGATGTGTGTGTATATATATATGTATATAGATACTCTTTTCCTACTTAAGTATTTCCTAAAATTCACATGGAAGCACAAATGGCTTTTAACACCTGGACATATATAGATTTTTCATCTTATATATATATTTATAGATATTTATAACAGTAAAGATATGTTTCTCATTACTACAATATACTTGTTTAACTCCTTTAAGCAGCTGGGAAGAAAAAAAAAAACAAACCAAAAAACCCAAACAAAAAAAAAACCCCAAAAACAGTTTCCCTACAATCACATCTGATATGTGTGTGTCACAAATTACAAACAAAACAAGCCATGTGTGAGATTCGAGTCAGACCATTCCAGGACAGAACAGCTAAGAGGCAGGCAAAGAGTCTCAGAGGGAGCAGGCCTACATGTCAAATGGTGGTTTTGGGCTCTCCGGGCGGGCGGGACTGGCCTTACCCGGCCGGCTGGAGGTTAAAGACAAGAAAAACAAAGAAAAAGGAAAAGGGAAAGGGAAGGAGAAGGGGGAGAAGTAGTAAAACAATAGTTAAAATACAGAAAGGAACTGGCATCAGAACAATAGAGGATCCACAACAGAAATTAGAGAGTATTAGCACTGAAACGAGAGAACTGCAACAGGAATCAGGCCTAGAGGACAGCCTGCAACACAGGTGGTTCGTTTAGCTCTGGTAGAGACATGACATCTGAGAGGTACAGGGTTGATATATTTTTTTTAATTCTTAAGTTTTGTTTTTTTTGGTTTTTTTTTTTTTTTTAATACATGTAGCATGAAAAATAAAAACCAAACCTTAAGATGAGTTGTGATCAACAACGGTTACAAGTTTCCCCAAACACGTACCATCCACATGCAAGAAAAGGCTACGGAAGAAGTCACCACAGTACCCCAAAAACACTGAAAGATGTGCTTAGTTCAGAGCAGAAATATTTTCAACAAAACACCACACAGCGAACTCCCTGAAACATTTGGCTGTCCATTTGCAAGGGGGGAGCAGTGTGTCTATTCCCCTCGCCCTGCTGGCTTCAGGAAAGTCAGCCAAAAATGGTGATGCAAGACAACTGCTGGCAGGAGCCAGTGTGTCCCCAGTAGGAATGGCCCGGCTCCGGGAGCCGAGTGTGAGCAGGTCCATGAGCTCCCTGCAGGCTGAGGTGTGTGCACTCTCACACTTCACTCTGGCAGGACTGGACTGATCCATTGATTCCCCCCTTTATTGATCTCCCTGCCTCGCTTGGATAGGAAGTTGATTGCACTGTTCCCAACATGAAATTTTTGCACCTTAGAAGTCAAGCTAATACACAGGACATTTAATCTGTTCCTAACGGGCATCACGTGTTTTGACAGCAGGTTTTTGCAAAGCCACGCTTTTGTCTTAAACCACAAGGAAAGAAAACAGCTACGGCTCAGTCCTGGGTGCTACAGCTAAGTAGTGCAGGCAGGACACTTATCCAGGCTAGACTAGGTGGAATTACTGGACGGACAGCCAGCACTTGGACCTAAGGATGTCCCTGCGGCTGATCTCTCCAGGAGCCTGTGTCCTTCAGGGATCCATGCCACTGAATGAAGGCTACGCTACGCTCACAAAGCAATACAGGACGCACGAGCGAAGACGAAGAGCTCGATCACTAGGCTAGAGTTTTACGACACACCGGGGAGGGGTGGTGGGAGGCAGGGATGTGGGATGGATGAGAGGAGTGACTGTGGCTGTGGAAGGGAGGGTGGAATGGGGAAGCCACCAGCACGGCACTCGTCGCCAGCTGTCTACAGCCTCAAGTTATAAATCTAAGAGGGACGGTTCAGCCGGTCGGATTATGGTAGGTCGAGTAGGTGAGGCGGGGCCCCTTCTGCTGTGAAAAAGCAGGAAACAAAAACAAGAGAACACACACTGTGGTTAGCACAGCAATTGCAGTCACAACCACACATGCTTCTCCACCTCAGCTGAGCCAGCAAAAGAATCCAACCTGAGGCACAAACCCCTGGAGTGCAGCTCCACAAAGGACACTCACAGGCTGCTACTCGGCCTCGCACTGGCCTTCCTGCACAGCACAGATCACCAGTAGAGCAATTCCCTGGACTGCCAGTTTTGCTTCCCCTCTGAAATTTGGAAGTGCAGAGATTTACTGCCAGTAAGTGCCCTGGCTCCGGGATGAGTGGAGAAGCATGGACAACAGTGAGCTTCTGTATCAAGCACATGACAGTCACACAGCATGGATGGGGTCCTCTGAGACGCGCTGCTGCCAGAGGCTCTTGGCTGCTTTGGAGGAGCACCTTCTTCCCCTGCAAACCTGAGATTCCCTATTCTGACAGGAGACTGAGCTTGGATGTCAGGGGCAAGCCTACGGCTCTCAGTTCTCCACTTCTGGCGCACAGCAAATGCAGCTTCTACTTCAATAAAAGGAACTTTGGCTACTCCTACTCCATTCTGTTCCAACTCCTTTGCTGATACTTTAGCTACGTAAATGGGCAGCAACTTAAGTGTTTGCCCTCTGCATGGATTAAGTGTTCTAGAATCTCCTTCCTGTAAGGGACTGAGGAAAAAAAGCCACAACAAAAAAAATACAAGACAATACCCCTGCCATGTCTCTCAGCTCATTACCTGAAATACCACTTCAGTCTCAGACTACAGGCTGTAAGAAGGCTATAAATACAAATGCATTCTGTAAGACTGAGTCCAATCTGTGTTTTTCCTTTAAAGCATCCTCCCTGCAGTGTCTGCAACCTCAACTGCATCTTGCTGATGTTTCATTAAGATAGCTAAATTGTCCAGTACCAAGCCAGAGGAATTTTAAGGTCCAAACTGCCTGAAATGCAAAGAGTAAAGCCAACAGCATGTAGACCAAATGGAGGGGAAGCCCTTGCACTGATCATAGAGGATCAGGTGTCACAGAATTACAGAGAATTAACTCACTGCTAGAAATGAAGGCCCTCTCCTGACACAGGGGCTGTGGGGAGGGAGGGAGGGAGGGAAGAGGGGTAGAGGAGGATATTTGTACCAGTAGTCTATAATCACACTGGCACAAGAGGAGTTACACTCCTATAAATCAGGGCAAGTTCCCTCACTTAGCAAATAAACCAGAGCAACTCTCCAGTCCTGTTTATTAAACCTCAGCAGAACTTACTGCTCCAGATCTATTAAGCCTCAGATCTCAAAACAATTACAACCACTTGTTCCTTGCCTTGGGAAATGAGACCTAAAAATGCTTCAGAGAGTAAAAGCACTTCCAAATGTTCTCTCCTTGACTGAAAACACCAATGGGGACTGCAAGATCCCACTGTCAGCATGGCAGTCAAATTACTGCTCTTGTACAGCAAATAACAACAGGATTGAGCTAACCCAGGAATTACAATCATGTTGGAAGGATGCTGAAGTAATACTGTTGTCCAGAAGTAAAAATTGCAACAGGATGTTACAGCTGGGGAATCTGTGACCCTGAGCTTCATCATGACATGTGGGATCTGTGCATTATCTCTAAGGGTGCTCACGCTGTAAATGCAGCCACACCAACCCTTTGGTGGCTTCTACTGTCAGTGGAACAGCAACAGCACCTGAATTAAAACCTGACAGAACTTCAGCTCAACCTTTAGTGAGATGCTGTTGCATCATCCCGTGTTAGAAGGCATTTTTTGAGAAGGTTGAAGGACTGTTTGCATTTCAGGAGTTTGCACAGGTTGTGCTAAAAGCCTCTGAGGGTTCACGTGAAAAGGATGCTTGAATCCACCAGAGTATGTAAAGTGTTCTGGCAGGAGTGGCCACTTGACCCTAGCAGGATAAACAGGGCTGAAAGGAGCACAAGGAATTCACAAGTAGAGGGGCTGCTTTTTTGTAATGTACTATGATTGATTTTTGCAGATTTATTTCTCTCAGCTTTCAAAGCATTTTAGGGTGTGGGGCTATCACTTTTTAAACTTGTAGGCTGCTTCTGTTGAGATTTTCTGAAGATGCTTGCAAAATCTGTCTGGTAAGGTTAGAAAAGGCTGAAAACTGTTTCCCAGCACTAAAAGGGACAGAGAAGTCTCTCAGGCAACATTTACCCCCAAAATGCTGCTTCAGTCTGACTACATTGCTAGTCAAGCCTTTATATATCACTGAAAAGTCCCTTTTCTCTGTCAGGACAAGGAACAAAGCTTTGCTCACAGGGAAGCCTGTGGCTGTCTCCAGTACGTGAGAAGGAAGACCCGAGCCCTGGCAGGAGCCCAGGGAGATGAGTTACAGTGACACATCCTTTGAAGTCACTCTTTCAGGCCATACCCAGAGAGAACACTGAGCTAATCCTATCTAAGAACCACTGGGCTAATAGGGAGCTCTGATGATAAAGATCTAACAGAGGTGGGAAAATATTACATTTATTCCCTTGGAGTGCAAAAGGTTTTGGGTGTAATTTTTTGGATAATTTGTGTTTGTTCTGGTTTTTTTAAAATTTTTATTTCCTTGGTGCTCTTTATGCCAGATTAAAAACAGAATGCCCCATAACAGCGAGTCCCAGAATGGGGTACAGACAACAGCAAGGCTCCTTCCCAAGGCTGTTCACCAGGATGCATGTTTCCAGGGCTGTCAGGGATGCCTGCAGTAGGCAGAAGATTGGAGGAAACTGCTGATTGCTCCAACACCTCTGCAGTGTGTCATCAGTGAGGAGGGTTGACGATGACGTCCTCAAAGATGTCAATCATGAGCAATCACTGCAATGTGGCACCTCTCAGCTCTAACTGCAGTTCTGTGCAGCAGTAACAGACACCATCTACTGCAAGATGGGGGCTGGCTGAGACCCCCCCTGCCCTGGAATAGGGGCTTGAACTTCTGCTATTCCTATTAAAACAGGATTTCAGCACCTGCTCCTCGCCCCCAGGTCTCTGCCACAACCAGCAGCAAGGGAATCTGCAGGAGCTGCTGCTGCTCCACTCCTCTGTCATGAAACAAAGGGAGAAGGGGCCCAAAAAATCCACACCTGCCCTGTTTCAGCCTCTGTACCTCTTTGTCAATAAGGGCTGGAGGTTTCCAAGAAAAGGACTCAGGAGAATTTGCTAATGTCCCTCTTCACACCCCCACTCGACATTAACAGGATGAGCAGTACACAGCACAAACCCACACCCTGCTACATCACTGAACCACTACAATGTTGCAAAATGCAGGGAGAGAGAGGACAGGGAAAGGGCAGGAGCTCAGGGCAGAGTGTTTCAGGGACACAGATAACTACACCCTTCCTCCTGCAGGGGCAGGAGGCAGAGGAGGGAAGGCAGTTTGAATGGAAGCAGGACAGTAACCTAGAAGGTAAAGGGTAAAGGGGAGAACAAGCAAAGGGAGTTCACATCTAACTGTGATGATGGGACACGAGGATAAAAGGGAACATCCAATGTCAGAGTTATCCTGCACTCAGACATGGAAGTCCTGGTATTAATGACCCAAACTCCTCTTGACTTCCATGAGCACTAGGGACACACTGAGGATGGGAGCACTTCTCCAGCCAGACATTAGAATATAAGAAGAGGAGTCTGAACTATCAGCTCCCCAAGTCTCTAATCTTCATCCTAACAGAGCTGACGAACCAAATCAAAGCAGAGTTTATCCAGCTGATCTTATAGTTAGTGTGGATATAAGCCAAATGAGAGATACACAGAGTTTAGACCTTGTTGCCAGAGCTCATTCCCCCATCCCACCTTCTCTATTTAGAAGCAGAGAAAGGTCCTCCAGACCTTAAATCAGGTTCTGAGGCTTTCCCAGCTCCTGCAGCTCAAGCAGCTGCTCTGTTTTTCTGTTCAAGACTCCTCCCTTTATGAGATCCTGGCAGAGGTGGTTCATCAGACAAGGGACTCTGTTACTAACACAAGAACTGGGCAGCAGAGGAGAGCTGCAGAGCAGAGCTGGAGGATGGGGACACAGTGACTCATGCATCGCAGCGAGAGTGCAGAACCTACCGTGGCTGCCAGTCCTCAGGGGTCACTGATAGTGATTCTGAAAGACAACACGAAATCAACATGGCAGTTCAGACAGTTCAAGGCAGAGGCCACACAGACTGTCAGGAAGGTGGAACAGAGACACAGGCGCTTGCACAGACACAGTCACACATCCCCCTCCCAGCACAGCATGAGTAGGGGGACTGCAAACACACAGAAAACACTCACAGCCTCATCCCTGCACGCATCCAGACCCTGTTGTGCACAGGGGTGCATCAAAACCCATCCATCTGTCCACACACCTACTGGCTGTTGCTCACTCACCCAAGTTCCTCACACATCCAGGCTGATGTTCACACCAGTGTCATACCCAGGTTTCAGCACTCACCAGCTGGGCACAGGTAGCTGGGCTTGTCTCTCACTGAGGATTCCTATCTTCTGACCATATTAAATGTTAAGAAAGAGCTCAGGAAAGAGGGAGGTAACATGCAGTCCTGAGCACAACCCAGAAAGGCACAAAGCAGGTGGAGGCTTTTCTGAAGGTCATAAATCATGAAATCAGCTACTCCAACCTCCTGAATCATTCAGGTCATGATAAGCTGTGTGACCTTATCACAGAACGGTTTGGGTTGGAAGGGACCTTAAAGATCATCTAGTTCCAACACCTGGCCATGGGCATGGACATCAGCCACTAAATCACTACGGAGATAATTTGTCCCTTGAAACTGTGTGTCCAAGAACCCTTTGGGAGCTCCAGTGATGTGTCCCCATTGTACTGACCAGCACAGCAGCCAGTGAGAACCACCCCTGCAAGACCCATGCCCTTGTGATGCTGATCTCTCACATTCTTTTCCTTGAATGTACCAAAGAATGGAGACCCTATTAATGCCTTCAATGCATTTTTACAATGGTTGAGTCATTTGCACTCAAACTTCCTTAATTCTTCTTCAAGCTCTTCTACCTACAGTTTCTATCAAACTATTTTAAACTAAAGAGCCCAAATACCTGGGGGAATCCCTTAATAGATTTCTTTCCCAGGTCAAATCCTAAATGCAGTCCATTGCACACAGATAGGATATTGGATGGCTTGCAACTTTCAGCTCCCAAAATTATGTATTTGCCAATATGGACTTCCACAGTAAAGTGAATAAATGCTAAGCACAGAAGCAGGATGGCAAGTCTTGTTTTAAGTGTCCTTAATTATATGCAGCAAAACCTTTCTGTGCAAAAATAATGTACCATGTGGTGATTGTATGTGAAAACATGTTTATACACTTATGTTTATGAAAGAGGAGTAGCCATGACACTTGTGTAAGTTCATCATTCATAAAATCAGAGCCACAAAACTGCCAAACTTCTCCAGAGGCATCAATGAGCACACAAAGTACACCCAGCCACCACCACACATCTGAGTTCACTCCACACCACCGACCTCCATCAAAGCCCACTCGTGCTGTACACGAGAGCTTTGTTCCTCTCACACACACACACTACACAGCCCAGTTAGCAAGGGAAAGATGGGGATTAAAAAAGCAACAATGGAGATGGCATTCGTTCACCCATGGCAGAAGGACCCGAGTCCAAGTGCTAGCAGGGAACATTCTTATTCTATATACAGGAGAGGAAGAGAAAGAGTCCCTTGTCATTGGGAATTCTCCATTCATCAGTGAACTCAAATGACAAGCTGGTATCAGGATCCGGAGGAGTCTATGAACAACTGGAAGAATCAGAGAGGGGGATCAGAGAATGAGCATCACACTTCACAGCTTCTGGAATTACATTCTCAACTCCAGATCAGGGCAGTCAGTAGCATGCAATCCAACCTACTATCTCTCTTAAACCAAGGGGTTGCTCAGTCAAGCATGAAACTCTTTCCTCCTCTGCTCCAGTGCTGTTTTCTCTACCTTTCCCTAAACCCTTCTACTCATGCAAAAGGCAGAAAAGCCATTAAGACAGGCTATGACAGATTTCTTCAAAAAAAGGCCAATTAATTTCAGCCCGTTTGGGAAATCCTATCACGATGGTCAGGTATATAGAATATTTTTCATGAGTGAAGAAATGAAACTGAGTGAAAGGAGGAAGATGGAGACAGAAAGAAGCGTAAGTATATACTGAAAACAAAACCACAAAGTAACAGTATATGGAAAGGCAGGGTCACAAGAAGCAGGAGCCCAAATACACAGTAGAAGCATGCTGACATCCATAGGTGCCTCCATAGTGTTGTCTCCGGGGCAACACTGAGGAATGTGAGGGCAAGTTACTGTGGGAGCTGCATCAAGGTGCATAGGAAGGATTGGGGCAAAGGCACCAAGAAAGTAAAACCCTTTGCATACACCAGAGTCAGAAACTGGTCTATAAAGCTGTCTGGACTTGTCCACCTCTGGGCTGGCTGCAGCCTGGCAGAGAACACTTTCCTCCAAACAAACAGCCCAGTGAGCTGGGCACTATTGCAGGAGGAAGATTAAACCCACCCTGCCATACACCATCCCCAACCATTGACTGGCTGGATGCTTCCATAGAAAATGGCAAAGTTTCAGACCTGTGCCACCAGCACCCACTGGACTGGTGTTTTCCACAAGGGAAGCATTCCCTCTGGCATGTCACTGGGGAGCTCCTGGTTCTGTTTGTTCTTTACACTGCAATCACCTCCTCTTCCTCAAGGGAAACTAAGTACCCAACATAAAAGCATTCCTGGTTCCAGACTGCTTCCCAAGTCCTGTTCAGGAACACGTGCTCAGCTGCAGAGGGGATAATCCCTTATTACTAAGTTGAAGTGTGTCTGAAGTGACTGAACAGGAAAGGAAATGAGTTTCCTAATGGGAAAGCAAAGCTGTGTGATTTGAACCCTCTAGACTGGAAAATGTTGAAGTTGATTGCACAAGCAACAAAATTGCCTAAGAATTAATTTCCCTGCCAGTGATCCTGCAATACTCTCCTAGCCAAAAAGCAACTGAACAGCTTTGAAGGTCTTCCAACTCACCTTGAAGAACTCTGGGCCAAGAGATAAGGGGCAACTTCAGACTTTGGGGGGCCCTACACAGAGGGGAATCTCACCCCAGTCCTGTGATTTATCTGGTGACTACAAGCATTGGTACAATCACTGTAAACCTTGGGTACAAGGTTCTCTCCCACATTCTTTACAGAGGTTTAGAGAGAGAAACAGCTGCCCCTCTGTTCCTGAGAGCTGCCTTGGCATTGCCTCATCCATACAATGAAATCTCAAGAGGACAACGATGTTCCTGCCTCTGGATCCAATGCAAATATCCAAAGGCTGTACCCACACCATGCACTCCATTCTCCTCCTATGGCCCAGGCAGGCCAAGTGCTGCCAAGGTTCCAACCCAAAACCAGAACACACCCCACCTGCGTGGAGCAGTGCTTCAGGACTTACCTGGGAACACCAGGAGGAGCACGATTAGGCCGAGAAGGAACCTGTGGTGGGGGCCCGAAGGGATCAGGAGAGGCACCTGGCCTGGAGGGCACAGGGGGGGCACCACCCAGCGTGGACCCACCAGCAGGAGGTGGCCCAGGAGCCGGTCCGCGAGACCCAGGTCTGGCGGGGGGCACTGCAGGAGCTCTCCTCTGAGGCGTGGGGCTGGATGTGGGGGACCTGCCAAACAAACAAAGGCATTCAACTGCAGCAACAGCTTTGAGATCCCTCTGCCACCACTGGCTGCCTTCAGTGTTTCTCTCTTTAGCTTCACATCACTTTACACACCACCCTTTGGCTTTCAAGGGCCACATCAGGCCCCAAGTCGCCTTCAAAGCTACATCAGCCCCATCCAACCCAAGGGTTTAGAACATCTCTGTAAAGATGCCCTAGGAGCCTGCCAGCAGAAACACCCAGGACTCTTCATCCACAGGAAGAAGAGGAGGACTCCCTGTGTCAGTGGGAGGCCCCGGCAAGGCACTGAAGAGGCGTCAGGCAGGTCTGCGGGGCTCTCCCCCTGAGCCTCTGGTACCTGCGTCCGGACGGTACGCTCTGCACCTGCAGCCAGGAGTCGTCCACCGGTGGGGGCATGGGGGTGCTGATGGTGCTGGTGTTGATGTCCCCGATGATGTTGAGGGCCTCCTTCAGGGCGTGGTACATGCGCAGCATTTCGTCGCGGCGCTGCGCCTGCTCCGCCGACTCCTCCATCAGCGTGTTTTGGTCCCCACACGAGTACAGGTTTGCCAGCAGCTCTGAATGGATGAAGTCCTTGGTCTGTAAGCGAGCAGAGAGAGGGGATCAGTTTTCACCACCTTTCCTCAAAATAGTGTTCTGTCCCCACCTCTTCCTTCCAAGCTGCCTTCAGTTTTTCTTCATTCTTTTCCTCCTTCCCTATTTTCCCCCCTTCTGTCACTCCCACCTCCACTGACCACAGTGTGATAAGTACATTGTTTATCATGAGGTGCATGATTGTCTTCGGCATGAGGTCTCTGATGGTTTTGTTGACAATTGCCATGTAGGAATCCACCAGGTTCCTGATCGTTTCCACTTGTCTCTCCAGCTGAGGATCCATGGAGTGCATGAAACTGTCTCCTCCATTCTCCTCTGCTTCACTGGCCTGCAGAAAAAAGGAAAAACAGATTGGTTCTTCAAGTGTAACACAAAATTGGCTTTTCATGAGAAGTAAGAGAAGAATAGAAGGGAACAGGCAGGAAGCGCATGCAATAAATAAAACTTATTTAAACTTACATTTTAAGCTGAGATTGTCAATGCACAACTCAGTTTGTACAGACTTCTCCAGCTCAGATCTGAGAAATTTTAGCAATGAAGCTGCTCTCTTAGTAGAAAGTTATTAAACAAAAGTGAAAGGCAACAGGAACTCCTGACCCATGTTCAGAGGTTATGGCTCTGGTGCATACTCAAAGCTGTATTATTACTTTTTAATGTTTACAGCTTCCTGAAAGGTTCTTCATTTGATCTGGATTTTCCATGACCAGAGCCACTTAAAACCAAGAATAATTCACCATAAATTAAGTCTCACAGGCTCTCTGCCATGCTGCATCTTTGTCCTCATTATACAAATGAGAGAACAGATACAGAGAAGTGAAGTAACTGCTCCTCTCAGGCTGACCACAAGTAGATGGAATAAACTAGAAAACTTTCCTAGCACTTCAACTGCAAATCCTAAGTTATAATTATCTTTTCTTTCACACCCAGCAGATGAATCTCTTCCTGTCTGTCTGAAGTGCATTGTTTATTCTGTAAGGTAAAACCTGGACTGTGCTGTTTGACAGCAAGCAATCTCCAAGGCTCCTCCATTTGGGATCAATTTCAAAGCATTGAAGCATGAAAGATCTGCTGCCTTCCTCAATGCTTACTTAAAAAAAACCCCTGTGATTGTATAATGAAACATCTTTGTTTTAAACAACCCTAGCCTGAACAATTTGCCATGTAGGAAATGGCTTCTCTTTTGTTTTGGGGAACAAAATATATGAGAAAGGGCAAATTCTTTGGTTTGTTTGAGCTTTTGCAGAGAAGATCTTACATAATGAAGGAATGCGAGGTCTCAGTGTGAAACAAAGTAAAGGAAGTGGACGTCAAACAGGACAACTTAAAAAAAGTGAGGGTGAAAAAAAACCCAAAAATAAGCTTGCACCAAGATTCAGAAGTTATACAAAAAGGGAGGAATAAAAAGAAAAAAGGAAAACTCAAACCAAGAACAGAAACAGACAGCAGGAATCCAACAGAAGGTACAAAGAGGGAGAAGAAGCAAATGCCTCTCAGGAAATTGTGACAAAAGGAGAAAAAAATGAGAGCTATCTGGTGAGAGCCCCAGGAGGCAACACAGGCAGAGGGGGTCAGACTTACTTTGTCCTTGTCCTGGCAGGCCAGTTTGAGCATACATGGAAAAAATTAAAACAAAAAGGGACAAAAAATAGAAGATGACTTTTAGTCAGTCTCAGAATTTGGAGAAGGTCCCATAATAGCACTGACAAGCAAAGACCAATCCTACTAAAAATACATCAATACCTCTATTACCCTAGAAGAGGAACAAGTGAACTGTTTAGCTAAACTGAAAAGTGGGATGCTCTGCAAAGGAAACCATATTGTTAGCAACAAAGGACAACTTACCTGCAAGGGCCACCTGTCATTCCTTACATGGGTTTTGAGACAGGGATCAGGGTTCCTATGTCAAACCCCCCCACCTGCACAGCAACAGGTGGCCCATGGTCACTGTGGTTAAGAGGCCCAGTCTGCCCATTCTGGTTCAAACCTAATCTGAAATCATGTTACTGTTAAAGCCAAGTCCCTAACTAATTTTAAATCTCTTATCAGTTTGTTAGGAAATGCTTTGAGGCAAACCCAGCAATATTCAAGTGTAACCGGACAGATGAATGCAAGAAATCTATTAGAAGCAACAAATACAAACAGAAAAGCAATTACCACTTTTCTAATGGGAAAACTATTTTTAGCAGTTTCCTCTCACAGAGGACAGGAAAGGCTTTGAACAGAAACAAATACCACAATTGTCTAGAAGATACTTTTAAAGCAGAAAATAATGCTGACAATAAGTGCTGTGGGACAAGGGGAAGGGAAGAGATAAGAGTTCTTGCTAAAGGAGCATTTTAGGTTATCTACCAAGCAAAAAAAAAAATTCAAAGAAAATTCCTCCCTAATTGGCTGGAGGAAGGAAAGGGAGAACAACTGCTATGTCAGGAAGTTCCTAATAAGGCTGTGCAGTGTTACCAAAAAGGAATGGTGCCTTTGCTCAGTGGATACCACACCAGTTTGTAGTCACAGTAGTTAAATGTCACCCTTATATTGTGAATTTAATGTCCACAAAACAAGACAGCTGGAGGGATTTATCAAGGCAGTCTTTTCTGACTTTATCTTCCCTTTGAAGCTGCCAGTTACTTTATCTCAAGCTTCCCTAATGGAAGCACAAGGACGTAACAAAAAATTTTTTTGTTATGAAAGATTCTCAGCTCTGGAAAGACACAAAACCTTCACAGGCTCATTTTTAACACAAGAAGATGCAGCTATCCTTCTCAAGACACATGCTGTGCTCCTCCTTATCCCATTATTATGGCTGTCACTTACCCCAACACGCTCTGGGTAGACTCCTGCACGAAGGAAGGAAGCCTTCCAGCTATCCACCTCCTCCTGGGTCTCACAGGCCAGCTCCAGCTGCCGGTAGTCCTTGTAAACATTCCTGACAGGAAGACACATATTTTATCATTCCCTCTCCCAACTCAGAGACCTGCCCGTATTTGACAAAGATATCAGTGATTAGGGAATCATTTTAAGACAGAGACACTTGGTCCCTTGCTAGGAGCCTCATGATGACCCTGCAAAAGGAATTTTTTTAAAAATCAAGTTTGATTGCTCTCAAATCAGTTGCGTGTTTCAACAAGGCCTGAAAGAGATTCCCTTTTCAATTCTGCTTGCTGCTGGACTTCTCCAGCCACCCCAGGTCCTATGGCTTTCCCCAGTCACTCACCAAGAACATTGTGATTATAAATTTATATCCCAGCCACACGCAGACCCAGGTAACCACACCAAAAAGCTGAAGGGTAAGTTCACACTACAAACCATGCACTGGCAAAAAAAGGAAAATTATACATATCTGTAAGACCAGAACGAATGAAGTTAAGTCCTCCCATCTCCTTCAAAAGCGGTCATCCTGAAAGGACACTCACATCTTTCCTGCACAGCTATCCTAATACACTCATCCCTACTCTGTTACCTAAATCCTGTCCCCAGCTCCAGCAGCTTGGTGTGCTGAGATGGGAGCATACCTCTGTTCAGTGTTGAAGAGAGCAAAGATGTGCTTGCTGGACATGAAGCCCTTCTCCACATCTCGCAGTTTCAGGTTATCCACTGGTAACATGTACTTCTTCTCCTTCTCCTGAAAAGGGAATGAGGAACAAGTCACTCCCTGCTCCAGTGGCACCTCTCCTCTGCCAGCATGGAGCATCAGCAACATGGCCCCACATCAACAGAGAGGCATTCTCAGACCCAGGTCCTCTGTTTCCTTAAATCTGAGAGAGAAGGGGACCTCTGGAAACAAGAGTTTGTCTTTCCCAGCTGCTTTTGCGATGTGGCCCCACAACCCTGTCCCATTAAGTCCTCCAGGACCAGGCACCAGCAATGTCCAACTTCCCCAGATTGTGCTCAGCATTGCAGTCCCAGTCTTCTTAGCCAAGGGGTCAATGGGTCAATCCAGGTTCAGGAAAAGCCAGGCAGGTGATAGAGAAGCTGGTTTGATACAGAAGTTAAGTGTCAATAAACCTTGATGTTAAATATTATGTTAAAAAAAATGGGTTTTATACATACGTCAACTTAAATTTACCTCTTCAGAAAACCTGACATGCTGATTTTGTTACTTCATCCTATCACTGTCCTGGTCCTACACTCTATTAGTTACTGTGAACCCTTCACCTTCATAAAGAACAAAAACATCAAAACTTGATCTTAACTTTTACATTTACATTCAGAAACTCAGTCAGAAATGGTAACTCCTGCTTAGTCTCAAATCTTGATCTACAGCAAATTAATAGATCTGAATTTGGTTTAAGGCTCTCATTTGGAGCATCCTATTCCAGCTGGGAATTATACCCCAGCATAACGAGAGAGGGAGCCCTCACACTGGTCTCCAAAAGGCAGAAGACGGCTATCCAAGACTAAACCAAAACCAGAGCATATTCCTATGTGCAAAGCAAGCACGTGTGACTGTCCCCTTGTGAGACCTTGTGTGTTTGTAGACCTTTCTTGGCTGGAAACAACATGACTGAAAACAAAGATGGTGAGTGAGCAGAGAACCTGAAGAACTGACCAGGAAGGAAGGGCAGGACAGAGGAGCAGGTACAAGTGACAAAGATGCTGAGCTCAAACACCCAGACAATGGCAAGTCCAGCCTAACATCCTCTTAAGCTTCAGCTAAATTGACTGCAGTTTGCTAGGGATACCAGTTCTGAGACACCCCAAAGATCAAACTGTACCAGTCCATTACAAATCATATGCAACAAAAATATCCCAGAAAACAGCACTTAGAAGAAATCACTTGGGTTGCTGCCAGACTCTCTCTCAAAGATGCCAGGCTTTGAAAACAGGAGAATTCTCCCAAGCAAATTTCCCTGGACTTTCTAATACTGCTGATCAGTTTTAATTAGATGTGGGCAGGCTTTCTTCCAATGGGATATCTGTCAGCCATATGCTGGTCTCAGAGCTGCACAGACTACTTCAGATCCTGTGAGCCACAAACAACTTGCAGCTTGCTATTACTCTGGGTTATTATTATGCTCACTTAGGCTGAACTAGTGACCTAAAAGTGAACAACACCAACTGCTGAGTCCCTGGCGGAGTCAGACCATCCCCACTGCAGCATCACTTAACTGAAACTCCCTGCATTCATTCCACAACCCCTGGGTTAGTAAAAAAAAATCCACCAAACCTCCCCCCTCAAACCCCAAAATACCGAAAGAACCCAAATAAAAACAACTTCCCCCCAAAAAAACCCCAAAACCAAAATAACAAACAACAACAAACACAACCCCCCCAAAAAAAAACAAAACCAAAAAAAAATCAACCAAACAAAAAAAACCACAAAAAAGCCCAAAACAAACAGACAAAAATCCTACACACAAAAAAAAAAAAAAAAAAAAAAAAAACCAACCCAAAAATCCACCCACAAAACCTAACAAAAACTGCCAATGTTAAAGATATCTGAGAAAAAACATTCTGGATTAGATGCATATAATTCCACAGAAGTTTTGGAGTGGTGTCATTCTTCAGGAAAAAATGTCAAAAGGTAAGGGAATTCCGTGTCCCTGATATGGAAACAACGTGCTCTTTGCCAGAGTTTCAACTTTCACCCTTTCCAAGCTCTCGCATAAATGCTGACACGTGATCAAGACAGCACTATCTCCACATGCTGATTTTGCCACAGACCACAGGGAAGACAAAATATCTGTCTGCCAGCACAATGTATCAGTCCTCGAGGAGGTAGCAAGAGCAATCAAGTGGAGGACATGGGCACAAGACAAGAAACCCCCAAGCCAGGCAAGCTGCAGTGAGCCCCTGCTGCTCCCCATCTCCCCACACCTCCCCCTTCCCAGTCCCCCAACTTCAGCCTTTCCAGCTTCTCAGTTTTCAACCCAGCCTGTTTTATATCAACAATCTGACTTCATTTCCTGAATGTAGAGACAGGAAAGTGTGGAACGAGCTGCCAAGGGCTGAGCCTCTCAAAACTTTGGCTGAGCGCTCTGCCCATATGTTAGCAATCTGGCAGGGTGTGCTATGGCTGAGCAGCATCCTGGCCAAGAGGGGAAAAGGGCTTCTCTCTCTCTAGCTTTCCAGACTTGGAATCAGGAGGGAAGAGAAGGAAGAGCCAGCACACATCGAAATGGGAAAGTAGTTAGTGAAATCCTATATTCAAGTCTCTCAGTCTGATCCCAAGAGGCTTATGTTGCTCATATTGCCCTTTATCAATAAGGGGAAGAAAAAAAAAATCAGGCAAAACTCCCCCTCAGCAGCAGAGTATGTGTTATATAAAATGTGCTCGCTGGCTGTGAGTTAATCTGCAGAGCCATGAGGCCAAGGGGAGGTGGGGCAGAGGCAGAGGCCCCCAGACTGTACGAAACAGAACATGGTGCTCAGCACTGGCTTGGGAATACTGCAGGCACAGGGTAACCACCCCTCATCGGGGCTGCTGCTCCCCATAGGAGTCTCAGCCTGCGTGGAGAGCTGCAGAAAGAGATGACTGCAAGCTCCTTGCAGAGGGAGGCAGGATAAGTGCCAGAGGATTATTCCCCCACCCCCGGCACAGTGCAGCATGCAGCCATATGGCTCTGTGCTCTGCATCTACCAGGGAAAGAAAATACACATGAACAGGAAGCCGACCAGGATCCACGAGCCATTCCAGTTGTGGGGTGAAAAGCACAGTAACTGGAGGAAAAAGGTTGCAGCCTGATGTTCCAACGTCCTTTATTGTTGCTACACGTCTCCTTATGGTGGCTAAATCCTGGCGATGGGTTTTGGCCAGATATAGCAATAATCTGCACTATCATCTGAATTATTTGTTGCTAACCTGTAGGTAATAACCTACAAGAAGTTCAGAGAATTCAGCAGGCAGCAAGCCAGCCTGACTCCAAGCATTCCCTCCATTCACCTGGACTGCCTCAGCAGAAAAGTAAATTTTTCTGCTCTTGGATACATGCAAAATGAAGCTGACAGATGCATGTGTGGGCTCCCTAAGGTTGGAAATTGGCACTCGCAGCACAAGAAAGTAATTGGCAGAATTATTAGGTCTCAGTTTGCACTTGAAGCATAAATAAACTAATTAAAGGTTTCCCTGTAGCTCTTATGACAAACACCTTCTTCTGCACAGAGACAAGGGTCTGTGAATATGGGAGAAGACATTGCCACTGTTTTAACTGGGGGCTGTGTGAAATTAGGAGAAATTCATCTTGCTTAAACCTCTTAATCTCCTTTCCCTCCCGTAAGTATTTTGGGTAAACAAACCTGCCCTGGAGATGCCTGGAGTTTCAGTAAGATTGTTTCTGTTAAACGAATGCACGGCATTTTGGGAACCCCAGTAATACAACTCTACCCCAGTGGAGAAACATTAACATCATAATTTATAATAAACACACTGCATGAATACTGGCACACTAAAAGGCTATTAGGAAGAAGCCTCTGAAAACCAGTTTGGAATATTTGGAAGCAAGTGAGCTGAGCTCTTCAAGCTGAACCAACCACTCTACTCCCCCAAACAAGATGTTCCCAACTGCTTTCTGCTTCTTGTCTTAGCAAGTAGAAGAGCTGAGTTTCTGAGATCTGATTCCTCCAGGAAGCCCTGGTCATCCCACTACATACACACATCTTGAGACCATCTCTTCCAGACACAGCCCACCTGTATCACTTTTACCCTCAGAGCATAATTTATAGGAATGAGTCGTCCCCCAAGCTGCAGAGCAGCTGTAATGGCTTGTTTACATCAGAAAACTGCCTTGATTTAACTTGAACAACACATCCTAAGATTTTAAACTGGTTTAGTTCTAAAGCTCTGTAGACACTAGACCCAGACTCGTGATTAATCACAACCATTACTGTTGGCTTAGTAAGCACAGCAATTGTAATTAACTCACCTGCACAAAAGTAAAGATTTTTATTCACATCAGCTGAAATAACACACAGATTTAAACCTGCAGCCAAGTGCGACCCTAGGCAGCCATCAGGGGGTTTTATGAGGAAGCACAGGCAGAAACCTGAGTTGCTTGAGAGAGACTACAGTGCCCAAAACTTGACTGCCATGACCCCTCGAAGGTCACAGCAATGCCCACCAGCCCTCACAAAGGACAACCAGGCACTTCTCCCTACACCTGTCCTTGTGCCAGGGCAGGGATGAACCATCCCAGAGTATGTGACTTGCTCTGATAAGGCAAAGCACAACACACACACACACACACACACACAAAGTGTTTCACACCCCTGAGAGAGGGTGGGTTACACCTCCCCAGTGCATGGTTAGCGGCAAAATGGGAGTTCCAAGCGTTCATATTTTCGCTCACAAATCTTAACCATCCACACCACCAGAAGGAATCCTGGAAGGGAGACACGTGAATAAAGTCCTCTTTATCCCTGCAGCGCAGGGAGAGGGAGCAAATCATGTGGGCAGGGACGAACATCTGGAATCGCTACATGGGAGCCAGGCGTCACAGAAAGCGACAGCATTCCTCAAGTTTCCATGCGGGGTAGGGAACCTTCCTTTCCCCCGCGCAACCCCATCCATCAGCCGCTCACTTCCTGCCAAACTCTGCCTTCCCAGCAGCCAGCAAGCTCCTCCCTCGAGTCTAGTTAGCTTTCCACTGCCACGTCAAGTGAGGCAGAAGGACAGAAGGGAAGCAAGAAGGGAGGGAGCAAAAACCAGAAGAGGGAGGGAGGCTCAGCAATGCCAGGGCGTAGTGGGGGGAGAGAAAGAGGGGATGTGGATTGCTCCTGCAGCAGCCAGAGGTGAGCTGCAAGGGCAGCTGGCCAAGGTTGCCTTCTGCAACCCTGTCAAAGGACCTTCTGGAGGGCTTGGAAGCAAAGGCTGGTCCTGTTTGAGCTTTGCTCCGGACCCGCTGATCTTCAGGACAGGAGATGAGGGTGCTTGGGGCCTGAGGATCCTCCCACGCAGCTCCATGGGGAAGAGAAGGAGTTGAATGAAGCAACAAGTTCTGCACACCTGGGTGACAGCCAAGACTTCACAGCATTTCCTCCTCAAACTGCAGTAATCGAATTTTTTTTTCCTCTCTCTTTCTAAAAAGGTGCAGCACATCCCAGGTGGAATCCAGGTACCAGCCTGACACCAGCACTGGAAGAGGAAGGCGTTTGGAGACTCGCCCCAAATTGGAAACATGCAGGGAGCAACATTTCTTCTCCCCCAGCTGCCAGAGGAGGATGTTTTTCCAATCAGGACTTGGACTTTCGTTCACCCCATCTCTGCTCCGCACAACCCCATCCCAAAAGCAGGGAGGGGAGAGGACTAATGAGCTGCTGATTGCCGGAGAGCAGATCGCAGAGGCTCCACTCCGTCTGCCCAGTGTTCAGACTACCTGTTCAGGACTACGAGATTGTACAGTAGTCTGCACATTGGTTAGGCTGTGCTGGGATACACCACACACTGCCAGTGCTGTACGGGGACGGCAACACCTGCACGGCAGAGGGACATGCTTGGGGAGGGTGGGCTCTGGGGATGGCTGCATGCAGAGGTCACTCATCCCTCAGCCTGGGAGGGTCTAACCCTTTGGAGCCATGCCTGATCATCACTTTTACCTGCCTGTTCACCAGCCTACTCACAACCCTCTTATTTCTCCTCTCTCTCTCTCTCATTCCATTCTTATTTCTTTCAGTTTCATGTGCTTGTCCCAAGGTAGCTGTGTTCAGGATGGCTTGTGTTTCACATGCTAAGCTTTGCCATAAAATGCAGAAATAGACACGCAGGCCTGTCAGAGTCACAACTTCAGTGTGCTTTGCTACCTGAGAAGGCAGGTTCAAGCACAGAAAGGTGACTGGAAAAAGGGGAGTTCATAGTGTAAAGAATATTGGTCATAATACAAAGAAAAACGCACAAGGGATTCAAAGTTGGAGGTTTGGATGCTCTGGATGTTATGTTTGCTTTGATGTTTGTCTGCCAGAGAACGAAGAAAAACTGAGTGAAAGCATAAATGAGGACTGATTAAAACTGAGTAAGATTATGAGAAAAAATACACTTGTGAAAAAAGTTAAGTGCATGAATGAAAAGGCTCCACAGAGAATGTAAAGAAAATGAACATGTTCCAGGGAGCACCTGAGAGCAGCATGAAAGCAGGAGAGGAACCACCTCAGAGCAGACCTGCTCTTTAAAATAAACTGGATGCAAAAACCTGATTGCAGACAATTCATCACAGCAAGCTTCTGATGACTAGGGGCATCTGAGTAAAGAAAAAGGATTTCTACCAGCTGATCTGCGCCTCAAGGACATGGACTGGGGAGTGGGAAGGGAGGCCAGAGAAGAGGGAAGTGCATGTGTGTAGTGGGGGGGACAATCTCCATTGATCCATGTGTTTATTTTTAAACTAGAATTGGGTTAGAGACACTGACAGGTACAGAATACACAGCTACACAGTGACTGTCAATAAGGTCACATCTTCCCCTGGACAGGAATATGTTTCCAGCAAAAGAAAAGGCATGAAGACAGAGAAGAAGCTCAAGAACAACTGATGCATCAGGAATCAACATCATCTGTAAGGACTATGAAGTACCCACATCCACCTAATGTACCTAAAACTCTGCAGCCATCCCTCCTGGTACACACACAGGTCTCAAATGCAGTGGCATTGCATGCAACACATGAATACCCTCACACAAGCAAATAAGGTCATTCTTCTAATGTAGCCACCCATTCATACAAGACCCAAATTTCTAGCACACAATTTACCTGAGTAAGGACAAAAGGTTCCATCTGTATTGCACATTCACACAAATTCCCCAAGGAAGCAGCAGATATATCCATCCACCCAGCTGTGCAAACACTCCAGCACACAGTGGCACACAGGCACTCCAGCAGGAACAGTCACCCTGCCGAGCTTTACTGGCAGGAACCACAGAGCACAGTGCTCATTCCATCCTACCTACAAGGTCCCTGTCACCAGCAGCTCTATCCAAGCTCACAGACCCTCTTTTCCAGTAGGCAGGAAAGCCCAGCAGAGTCATAAGCACTGTGCATTTCATAAGGGGTCTGGGCAGAAGGAGTATTCAAATCAAATTCTTGTATCATGTCCACTGCAGTGCTTGCTGAGCAGCCGGTGTGCTCTGGTGCTGTGCTGCTGCTCCACTGGGATGCTACGGCCTCCCTGAGCAAGGAAACCTCATTCTGTACTGCCAGCAGCCAGAGCAGGCTCCTCCCCACCTCTCCTTCCCACTGCTGGCCTGCAGCATGATCCCACAGGGTTCAGGAGATGCAGGTACCTCAGGAGGGTCGCCAGGTCCTGGGAGGCCAAGCTTTCTGTGGGGCCACTCTCCATGGGGCCAGTGTTTGACTCATTGAAAGGAGACAGGAAGAAAAACAGAGAGCCCAGGAGCACACACACATGCTCTTGGCAGCAAGGCAGAGTGGGGAGCCAACTTTCCACCCCCGCCTGGCCCACTCTTTCCTTCCCCTCCCATTCCCCAGCACACTCCTTCAGGCCCCTCCAGAGCATCAACAGCCATATAGCCCTGCTAACATGTAATGCTGGGCCCTTTAAGACATTTTAAGCTTCAGTTCCTTTCTTCAGAGGGAGAGAAAAAACAAGCCAGAGCTGCGGAAAGACTGGTATTTCACTAATGGGGTCCAGATGTCTTCACTCCGCAGACACTGGGTCCTGGCTTGTGGGACAGGGCAGGGAGGGGCAGTGTCCCCAATCCTCCTGGCCCCAGAGGTGCTGGCCTAGCCTTCACCCTCACTCCATCACACACCACCTCACCCTGCTCCTTCCCCCATCAGCGCCCACAGCTCTGCTACCAGCACTTCCATCCACAAAAGGCAGATTCAGCTTCCTCCTTGTTCCCTCTGGAATGCAGCCAGAGCGCAGGGGAACTGGGACAAGAGAGCCCACAAAAGTGCAGGGTGGGGCAGACACAGCCTCCCCCTTCCTTCCAGAGCTGAAGCAAAGAAAGACCATGGTGTGCAACCTTTAAAAACACATGAGATTGTTTCAGGAGCTGAAGAAGACATAAGTTCTCCTGAACTGGTGCAGAAGGAGAACTCTGGAACAGACATGCAAAGATTCCCTGTCTGACAGGGGACCATGCACCGTGAGCAGCTCTTGGGCAGTGAATCAGCTCCATGCAGGATTGAGGTTTGGGATGGGAATCCCCATGCTCAAGGCTCTCCCAGCTGCCCATCAAATGCACCAACTTTTAGCCTGACTCAATATTTGTGTCCAGGCGGACGTTGCTTCCTTTCTCCCTCACAACAGCCAGTGATCAAGGAGGAGTTGAACTTGGGGAGGAAGCAAATAAAACACACACTTCCCTTTCCCCCCTGCTCCCACTCAGTTGAAAACAAAGGCTCCTTTCTCTGAGGCAGCTCAGACTTCATCAGTGCTGGTTCTCTGTGTTTAAGGGACATGGGCTGGCAGGGAACTGTTTTCATTAGGCAGCTCTGCAGAAGGGAAATGGTGCAGACCTCCAGTTGCTATCAACCCCCAAGGCTGCCCTCCCTCAGGAGGGGAGGGAGGTCCAATCCCCATCCCAGGCAACTGGAATCTATCAACAGTTTATACATCCCCACTGCAGACCGCCCTCCCTCCCACTCCCGGGGGGAAGAACAGGGAATTCTGATCATCTCTGTAATACAGATGTAGCAGCTGGCTTTGATTAAACTACTTGATGTTTATAACCACTCGACCTGCATATGAAGCCCAGAGGAGAGGGAAGCCTCCCCAAGCAACTCTGAACACAAAGGGCAGGGGTCTTTCAGCAGAGAGACACTGATTTAGCAAAAGCCATTTCAGTGCCTGGTTCTTTAATTAGGAAATTGCTGCCTGCTCATCCATAGCAGCACAGCAGCAATCTCCATACAGAAAGCAATATTTAGAGGCTGATTCATCACTGTATTTGTCATCATTTCTACCTGCCGAGAAGGAAACAGGCCCACTGATAGCAACTAGACAAGAAGCCAGGCCTGGCTGCAGCTCCCAGACACAATACTGAGTGCCTCAGAACACCTGAGGGACACAAACCACAATAAGAGGCAGAGCAGTTTCTTCATTTGCAGTCAGAAACCCTGATCAACTCAGAGCTTATGACTACATCATACCAGACATTTTTCATCTCCCAGCACATTAAGGGCACTAAACCTTTCTGTCATGTTCTTACCAGAACCATCCAGCTACTCTTTCTCTTTTCAAAGTAATCAAAAAGGACAATTATCTACCTTTGTCTTGCATAGGAAGCAAGACAGTGTTGACAGTAATTTCAGCTGGAACGATTCTGTCTGCTTATAACAATTCCCACTGAAGCAGAAACACATCACAGCATGTTGCCAGAATTGCTAATATTCAAGATTATCAAGCCACTCTACAGAGTAGGTCCATGTTCCACACATCACTGTACTTTTGATCAGCAGAACTCTGACCATTTACAACTCAAACAATTTTAAATATAACACATTAACTGGTATGTTCAATGTAGAATCAATAAAAAGACATTCCTACTTTGCATGTTTAAGAGCTGGACCTCGGAGAGATTAGGTAATTTACTACAAGTCAGAAGGAGCCAGCACCTGAGCCAGAGCTTCAGGTCCACGGCTCCTGTTGCTTTGCTCTGAGAGAGCTTTTTTCTTGGAACCAGGAGACGCATGAAATCACTGCCATGTGCCTTCAGAAAACTCACTGCTGCCCCACAAATGCCTGAAAGTCCAAATCTTGGAACTAACCCATCACACCCTTGATGATCACAGCTGCCACAGCAAAACGAATAAAGGTCAAATTCATTCCAAGTGCCTGTCAACTTTCCACTGAGCCAGAACTTCAAGCATAAATATTACTCCTTGTGCGTCAAACAAGCCACATTCACATCAATTCAGAAAAGCTCAGCAGTGCTGAGGCCATGGGGAGCCTGGCCCAAGGATAGTTTCAGCTTGTCACAAGCTGCAGACAGCACTCAGAAGATACATCTGTAATACCCAGTGATCTGAAGGGCTTGTCCTCATCAGATGCCTGAGACTCAAGAGGCAGAGTTGAGCTACTCACCTCATCATCCTTGTACCAGGAGAGGTTCTCAGCTGTCAGGACAAACCAATACTCCTTGGAGCCACCCTTCATGATACCAATGTTGTTGATGGTGAGCCAGCCTTTCCGGATCACCTGAGGGGGTGGAAGCAGCGAGCATTAACAAGGACAATCATTCCTGGCCTTAGGTGACAGAGGAAGGATCCAAGGGTATCCCTGCATGCAGAGCAGTATGGAAAGACAAGGAACATGGTGCTCTCTGCTGCTGCCAGAAGAGCCCCCATTCAACTGGCCAGTGAAGGTCCTTGCCCCAAAAGGGCCAGGAATAGCATAAAAAGGAGGCAGGAAGGAACCTGGCAGTGCTGTGCATTATACCCTCTGCCAAGAGGAAAGAGATACAGAAAGAACTACATCAGGAGTGCCTTGGACACTGGCACAACCTACAAGCACCAAATCACAGCAAAACACCCAGAAAAGGCCACGCCTAGAGAAAACCAGGACACCAGCACACCTTTCAGCACACTGCAGGTGTGGAGTGCTTCACTCAGCTCGGGGTAGGGGGAACCAGTTCAGGACATAGCCAAGCACCCCAGAAAGAGCCGAGTTCAGTAAAAGGAGTCACTAAGAATAACAGAACAAAATGGTGCATCTGGAATTAGTACCCTGGAGTTCAGCATACCCAGGTATTTGGGCAGTTATATTAATTAATCTAGGGCAAGACAAGTTCCTAGAAGTTTAGTTTGTAAGGAAGCCAGGCTATTACTCTCTAGGGGACTCCTATTCACCACGTGCTGGTTTAGAACCCCACACATGCTATAATCAAATGCAGGTATGCATCAGCTTAAAGGCATTAGCTTTTATACCTATTACTGCACTATTCACACCCAAAACCATCTGTGTGCATTATGTGTACCTTGTTGCATGGACATGCTTGCTGGAAACTTCCTGGCACTGAAAAACCGTGAGACTGCACTGTGTATAGTAGGCTGCATTTTGTGAGCAACCTACCTGGTTACCTGCCCTGGAGGTACAGGATCATTTAACTGGCAATTTACTCTCTAAAGGCAAACATAGGAGCCTCGGATCTTCATCTCCTGCCTTCTGAGCTCGAGCTAATCCTACTCTCCGTGTGGACAGGAGGGGGCAGTGGAACAGAACTACACATCCTTGGATTGCTGCTTTTTATCTCCACCCACTCGAAAGATGTACCCGCAGTTCTGAATTTTTCCTCAACATTCTACCTTTCCACCTCGTTTCTGCTTCATCTGTGTCTAATGCCAGCTGCCCTCCTCTCCCCATTCGGCAGCAGAGGGAATAATGTGTTTATGCCCTGGTTTTGCCTTCCCAGATGCAACATTAATGTTCATTAGCACACCCTGCTGAGTGGCCTTCTACTCACCAGGATCTCATCCTGCAAAGGGGAACCATAGCAACAGCAGCAGAGCAGAGAGCAGGAGAGGAGCAAAGAGAGGAGAGATTATTACCAGGAAAGCTGGAGCAGGAGAAGAGAGGCTCAAAAATAAAATAAAATAAATTGGAGGCTGGTACCAAATCTTTTACCTCAGGTGTTAACACAAGCAACCCCCATCCCAAAATAAATCTGCTAACAGGAAAGCAAAAGCACTTTACAGGTAGATCCAGAGTCTGCCCTTTGCACTCTTCTACGCTCAGCTCTACTGTAAGGGACTGCAGAGGATGGGATTCCCTACAGCTGCTCCAAAAGGGCTGGCTGGCCAGCCCAACCTGCTGAGAACACCTGCCTGCCAACAATCTGAAACAGCCTGCAATGTCATGTCCAAGGAGAGGTGGCCAAACATTTTGTTATGAAGAAGATGGATGTCAGGAGTGAATGTCTTTTAAAAAGACTAAGCAAAAACATTTGCTTCCATTCTCTATGAAGCTGCTTGTAAGGCTTTATTTCCAAGATCTTCTAGCCAAGATAGTCTGGCCATGTCCCCAGCAAATCTGGGACAAAGTGTCATTAATCTCTTCTTAATTCTATGTACACTCCTCACAGTTCCTGGAGGATTAAGGGAAGTCCTCCCCTCCACTGCTGTCTTCTCCCATGGGTGTGTTCTGATACCTACCCACTGCAACCATGGCTATCATCACCCTCCATCTCCCTGCATAGAGATTTATATATTTCCAGTGAAGTGTTTCAGAAAAAGAGTCCATGAACTCTCTTGAAATCTCTTTTCAGGAAGTAGATACCACTCATGGGAAAAACAACTAGAAAGGACAATTCTGTAACAGTTCAGACCTAGTGTTCTGTACCTCTCACCTTGGCAGGAGAGGGTTAGTGAAGGGGCTGAACAAACAGGAATTTACAGAACATTAATTAATAGGGATTTCTACCAGAAAAGCAAAACCAGATCTTGATTATCAAGCTGCCATTGCCCTCCGTTGCTGCCAGATGCTCAGTTCTTCCTGACTGCAGGGAGCCTAAACCACTATCCTCCAGTTATAAACAGTTTGAGGAGTTAAAAAAACAAGAAAGACAACACAACAAAACAACTTTGAGCAGTGCTGCATCCAGCCCAGCACTTGTCCACCTGGGAGCTTCCAGGTAGCAAACATGTTCTCCTTGCAGCAGTGAAGGAGATGGAACTTGGCCTACCTGGTTACCAGCTGCCTTCTTCTTGCTCATCTGGCTGCTCCTCTGCTGAGCACTGAAAACAACAGCAGAGACATTCAAAACTTCTAAGGTTTTTCTTGATCACCTGGATTCTCTTCCCTTTGGATGGCTGCTACAGTGAGTTGGGACCCCCCACCACTGGCTTCCAAGCCTGAATAACCCCATCTTTTGCCATCTGCTCTCTCAGCCTGAACTATTCATCTTCTCACTCCCACATGAACCTCATTTGGGTCACTAACCCTCCATAGCTGCTGGGTTTTTTTGTTCTGATACAAACTAATATTGTAACACCCTCTTCCATGCATCTCTGTTCTCCTCCCCAGCCTTGCAACCCAGTACTACTGAAAAAAAAAGCAATATGGAGAGCTGCACCATTCTTGGGATGACAGCATCTGCACCAGGGCCTCTGCACCCCATTTACTGGAGCAGCTATAGGACAGAGCCACAGGAAACACATGTGGAGAAGAGGAGGCAATAGGAGGTGGGTGCTTACTTGGCAAAACCAATGAAATCCTCGTGGTTTGTGTTCATGTAAGCCAGCTCAATGTCTATTAGAAGCATGACCTGCCAAAGAGAGGCACAGAGCAAAAGGTTAGTGACTGACACTGCTAACAGGGGCACACACAGCCCTGGGCATTGTTCATCCCATCCCCTCTGCAGCCAGACACCCCTTGGCTCAGGCCTGACTTTGGCATCTTCAAAAGGTGTCCCCCACCCCATTTCCCCCTGACACACACTCCTGATCCCCACCTGATCCTTGGTCCTGCCTTCTCTCTCACGGATGTGGGTGGTGACAATCCTCTCCATCTCCTCACGCAGATGAGGGTACTGGCTGAGCTGCAGGACAGAGGAAACACGTGCACATGGGAAAGGGAGGTAAAAAGGGGGCTGCAGCCCCCCACATGTACACATGCACACATACACCTTGCTACCAGATATTCTCGAGGGAAGTTCTAGAAAGCTGGACTTGCAGACAGATTTTTCCAAGTTCCTGGAGATCTGTTAGGGGGCAAAGTTAATTTCTGCTTGCTCTGGGCTTTAGAGAAAAGCCCTTTTCAGTCTTGCAGCAACCTTACTGTCTCACCAGAGACCTGCTCCAAACTCACCACATTCTTCTGTCATGAGGCTTTTGGAAAACCCCAGATCTATGTGCACTGCTTCTTGCTTGTTGGGTTTTTCCCATTAAAGTGAGCAGCTTCTCTGTATGTTCAGCATCTCACTGCAGTAGGCTAAGCAGGTGAATTGCCTGTTGTTACAAGCTGTTAAATCCTACAGGAAGTGAAATGGATTTCAGTCCCTGCTTGCTGAGGGACTAAGTGAAAGCATCTGCCTCTCTCCAACATCTGCAAGCAGAGGCAGAGGATCTGACCAGCTCAAGGGTTCATGTCTCCAAGAAACACAGTGCTCTGGGCATCCAGCTGCTTCTACCTGTTCCCCACTGTGCTGGGGCACGATTACATAGCTGAGATCTATGTTCACATTGCATCTACAGCACATTTTTTGCCACATTACAGTGGAGTGAATCCTTTCCTGCCCACATTGAGAAGCAGGACTCTGGTAGCTGTGATTCAAAGGAAGATTATCTACAGAGATAATACCTGAGTTACACCTCTAGAATCAGCACCTTTAAAGTCTTCTGGGTTTCACACAGCATCTGCCTTCTTGCCTAGAGTCATAAACCTCCAGTGATTCCTAGAGCAGCAACTGCTGCATCTCAGGTCAAGCCCAGCACAGTCAAATGAAATTAATCCTCTAGATCCAGAATCCAGCCCTTTCTTCCCTACTTTGCCTATCCCCTGTGAAACTATTTTCCCTGAGGTTTTTTTAATATTACTTCTAATTTGACTATGATGTCAAACAGTATTTCCCAGTATCAGTCTTTTATACCTGCTCAAGGCAACGTATAGAAACAAAATCTCATTTGCCCATGGCAGGTACTGCATTTGTTTTGTTCCTCCAGTTTATGGAAGCTTCTTCTTAAACTGGTTTGCCCTTTTGTTTTGTATACATAATTATAACATGCTACAAGGAACAGCCTCAAAATGTGCATCACTTCTGGAAGCCAGATCCCACACTAACCACCATCAATATTTCTAACATCTGCCTACAAATAGTTTCAAACCCTTTGAGCCCCCTTGCAGTCAAGCAAGTTGAAATAGCCTAGAACTGGAATTTGGACTAGATTTGACACTATTTTTAAATGTGTGGTTTGTTTTTGAAGGCCACAGAGGCAGGAAAAATGTGGAATTAGTGTTCTCCAGTACCACCTCATCTTGAAAGCAAAAACTGGGTGTTCTCCATGATCTTTTGGTTCAGGCAGCTGGTTGCTTCACACACAGACAGGGAAAGCTTCCTGTTTCCTTTGAGGGGTTGGCAAAGGATAGATGGGCAAGTTATGTCAAACAGAAAAACAGGAAGTTGGAAAACCTTTAAGCAAGTCTCAGCTTCTTTGCTTCAAATAAAAAAAACAACAACAAACACAGTCAAACAAAAACCACATCAAACCTCCCCCCACCATCCCAGTCCCAACCAGTTCAAATGCACACAAAGTGCAAAACAAGTAGTGGTTTATTCAGAACCCAGCTCGTCCAGCAACATCCATGTGCAAAAATAAATTGGCAGCATTGGTCCCCATGCAGGAGCTTCTGACCCCAAGCATGCACAGGAGCAGCAAGGGTGGGCAAGGAAAGAGGATAAACAAGCCACAGGATGTCACACCACCAAGGAACATGCAACAGGGTATAGAGGGGCAAGGAGTTATCACCAGCAGGACAAACAGCACCCAGAAATGCCATGACTCTGAAAGACAGGAGAGCAGGCGACCCTTCGAGGGGTAAAGTCTGTCAGCCTGGGATCGTGTCCCAGCTCAGTGGGGTTTCGATCCTGTTTTAGCATCATTTTCCTGTTTAATCAAAACACAAGCTTACAGCCCTCTTTGAAAACCAATTTGTCCCAATGTTCCTTAGTTCCCCTCTTTGCAGACTCTATGAGTCCTTGCCAGCACACCAGAGATCAACCTTCAGCTGAAGGGCTGCTGACTTGCAAGACTTTCCTGCACTTGTGAGACACTCCAGTGCAGTCTGGCACAGAAGGCTCCTGCTTTTGGAAAAACACTAGCTAGAACATTATCCTCCTAAACGTAAGGGAGCATGCTTATACCAGCTTTCTGTTGCTTTTGGAGCTACTCTCCAACAGCAAGAAGCTCAGAAACAAGCCAGTCACAGGACAGCTGTTAATGGCCATCTTCTTCAGCCCTCAGCTTTGTCTAATAGTCAATAAACAGTCAACTTTTCATACAGGAAAACTGTACTTCTGTGAACACAGATGGGTTTGTCACCTTCTGTGTTCTTTGATAAGTCTCATAATATTCAATCTATACAGCTTTATCAACTGCACATACAATGATTTCTTCACCATCAGGGGTGAAATGAAATAACTGTGAGAGAACATAAACAGTAACACACAACAGTTCAGGACAGCAACAAACCAAGGCTACAGGACTGTTAAGCTAATTCAAGAGGTGTTAGCCCAAGCAGGCAGCCTTCCTTTCCAGAAGCCTTGCAGGACTTCTGGTGAGTTTAAAGGTTTTTCTCATCTTTTCAGATGCAGCATCAGTCCACAACACGGCAGGCTGGGTATTACCTTACAATTAGCACCAGTCCTAAAGTAGCCTTTTCCAGATGCTTCCCCTAATAGCACATGCTCTTGTCCATGTCAAGCAGTTAGAGCTATAACATGCAAAATAAATATTGCAGATCAACTAATGTCCCTGTGCTGTTACTACCTTATGCCATCAGAACCCATCTCAGTCCAGCTGCAATCCTTAAGTGGCCTTTTCTTTCCTTCTACTCTTTCAGAGGGAGGTACAGGCAAGATTAACCTTCTCACTACATGCAGACATTCAAACTAAAGTCTTCCTTTTATCTTCCAGTACTGTTGCTAAGTGTTTTCATTCAGGCAGTTATTTTACATCTAACATCTGCCTCCCTGGCCTCTCTGGCTTTAATCATAGCCATTAGTCTCCTACAGTGTCACTATCACCTTCCTTACAGGATTACCCGGGTTGCATCACCTTGGAATATCCTCACAGGGTCATCTATCACATCATGGATTAAAAATCCACAGAGCAAGTGAGTATCCAGCCACTCTAATGATATGGTCCAATCGATAAAGCAGAATTCAGCACCCTTGGGATTTTTATCATCATCCTTCTCTCTCCCCACCCAGAGCAGACATCACCAGCTGGATACAGAACACAGTGCGAGCAATCACACCCATCAAAATAAAAAAATCCACATTCGAAACAGGCTGGGAAGAAATTACTCTGCCTCACCACATCAGACCCCACAACCTGGCAACAGCAGGACTCCTCAAGAAATAGACTGGGCAGAGCTTGGGGCATGTCAAAGATGTGTCCTCAGAGAGGTGGCAATAAGCTCTGCATTCCCAAGTGAGCCAGAGCTTATTAACTCATCTTTTGCCCTCACTCTGAACTCACATCAATTCTTATCTTCCCTTCCTTCCCAATTTAGGGCTCACCAAAATGCTGGTGAGTCTGGCTGTAACCCTGGAAGAAGGAAGCTGTAATTCCCAAGTCCTAAAATAGCCCATGAAACAGCCCTTTCCAACTCAGTCTCCAGAACACGCTGCTGTTGTGCCACGTTTCTGGCCCCTCGCTGGTGAGTTTAACACCAATTGCCACATCTGCCTTTTTTTTTAAGGAGGCATGTGGTGCCCTCTCCTGGAGGGAACCAGCCTGGGAATCAAAGCCACTCCTGCCCCAGCCTCCAACAAGTATTTCACACCTTCCATGTCAGTCTCCACCTGCTGCTGCCCTCAAGCTTCACCTCCTATGGTTCTCAGCAAGCAAGAAAAGCATCACACTACCTCCCCCTGAGCATAGTCCATGGAGTGAGAAATCAGCAGGAGAATGATGCAGAGGGTATAATGCCTGGAAAAGCTTTTCTCAAAGCCTTTTGGAACTCTGAATGACTCTTGCAGAACATCTTGCACCTCAAACTTTTAATCAGCTGCTGTTTTGTAGATGCTGCTGCTCAATATGCACTGCAGACCACTCATGCTGTGGGGATGGGAGGTCTTTTTCTGGCTTTTTATCTTCTTCTAGGGTAAAGATTTAAGGGGGTCCCAGAAATAACAACTAAGAAGCTACAAATGTGCAGGCAATGGCACAGCAAACTGGTCTTACACAGGGTTTGATCCACACTGAGCCAGACAGAGGAAAAGGTTATTCCAGAGTAACCCACTGGGTCCCAGCTCACTGCTCAGCTAAAGAGCCCATCAGTTGTCACCCACACCCCTTGGCCTGCCTTTAAACTGCTCTTGTACCTGCAGGTTGCTGCTCTCCTTTAGATGCATTGTTATATCAATTTTCTCTCTCTAGATTTGCTGGAGTTCCTGGTGAGTGTGTGTGGAGAAACAGCATGGAAGTGTGTGGGAAGGGGATGGGCATCGACCTTTCTTTGATTTTTTTTGTTTCTTTACCTTTTCGCTACACTTTCTGATGGTGGATGTGAGCTCACTCACTACCATATCCACACACTTCAGACTTGGCTCCTTCAACTTCTGCACCTGCTTTTTCACTATGGCTTCAAAAGCGAGGTCAGGCGTGAAGAGACCCGTTCTGCATGGCAGGGGAAGGGTGGGAGGAAGCAACGAGGAAGAAGAAAGCAAAGCAGAGAAAGAGCAGGAAGGAAGAAGAAAGAAGGAAGGAAAAGGGAGAAGAGAGAAAACACAAGGCAAAATGAGAAGTGAGATTTTGGTTCATTCCATTAGTTTACTGAACCAGGTGAGCATTGCTATGGGGCCTGTGCACTGCCAAGTATCAGGAGAGTCTACAGGCAAATGGAAGTGTCAAAGGGGGAATGAGGTAGGAGCAGCTGGGCCAGTGAAATGGTGAGCTGTCAAGAGCAAGATGAATGAATGGAGCCCCCAGGGATCAAGTGATCACTTCCTGAAGGAAAGCTTCTTTGGATTTCAAGACAAAACTTCTTGCCAGTGAGCCACTGCCTCTTTTTCTAGAGGTTCATAATTATTCATTTCTCTTTATCTTATTTCCCCTTCCTTCCCACCATAGTTATCTCCCCTTCCGAGCCTTCCTTACTGCAGCTGCAGGAAGCCTGAACTAGGCCAGGCTAAGACCTGCAGAGGTCTGTCACTTGCATCTTGTTTTGGCAGAACAGAACTGATCTCTCCGTTTCAGGGATTCAGGCAAACCACTCCACTTACAGAACATATTTAATCTCACTCACTTCCCCTGCAACATCAACTTCCTCAGTAAGAAGAGATGTACCCAGTATTTAGGAAAATGCAAATGTGCTACAGGACATCCACAGCTATACAAAGCATCCATTATACCTGCAGCATCAGCCCCAACACAGGCCTGCTGTGATTTATAAGGAACTACTAATTCCCACTGATATTATTGGTCTGTGTTCTCAGTGGCTCCACTCAGGAAGAACAGAAAGTCAACAGAAACTAAAGTTGCTAAAATATAGCCAAGATCAATCCAATTTAAGAGTGCTGCACCCTAAAAAGTTTTTCAGCACTTCCCTTAACACTTCAGAGCTTCTATCAGATGCTCTTTGTTACACAAGCTGAGGTACTTGTCTTACCATGGGCCATTCCTGCTTTGCCAGTGCTTTCAGGGAGTAACGTGCCCTTGGCGTGGGAAGGGGATATTGCTTTGCTAAAGCTGCAGTTTGTAACCACACCTGGGGTGCCTGCAGCTAACAACAAATCCTGGGATGGCTATAAATAACCACCACTTCATGTAGATCAGGTATTTACCCCTTCACCTCGTCTTTCACATCTCTGTGGATAACACCTGCAAGTCCCCAAGCAACACCAGTATTAAAACTCTTCAACACGTATTATGGGATGTACAACCACTCTGCCTTTTAAGCAGCAAAGAGATGGAACATGTTGCAGGATTTGGATTCACCCAAGGGTCTCTCTCCAGGTGCCAACAATACCCCTTTTGAGCAAAGCAAGAGCATTTCCAAAGTTCAGTTCACATCCTCTGACCCAGCAGAGAATTCCTACTAATCCAGCTGCCCAGCTAAGCTCAAGTTATGCTGTTTCCCCCACCAGACTTCAGGGGAAGTCTGATTTTTTAAAAAAATTAGTCCCTTACAACACCTGAGTATCATCTGAATGACAGCATTTTGTTTTTTCATATACAAAATTGTAACCATGGCTACTAGAGCACACACAGAGCAACTAGAACTGAAGTCAATCATGAACACCTCAGCAGCAGGATCCAAGCTGAAATGGAGTCCTTTGTTCCTGAATCTGTGACATTTCCCCTCCATCCAAGAGGTCTCTTCTCCTCCCCCACCCTGTCACACCCACCACATGATCACTTGAGGAACTGCTGCCTTCAGAACAGAGCGTTTATTCTAAAATTGTCAATAAAAAGAGGAATGAAAAAGAAAACAATGAAATAAATAGGAAGTGGAGGAAAGGATGCAATGAGAAAGAATCAATGGGCAGTTTTGAATAGCAACTGATGGGTGGAGAACAAATCAAAAGAAGCTTCAGAGGGCATGAAAAAGGAGGGCCCTTCTGATCCAGTTAGCAGGTGACTCTGGATACTTGGCAGCCCGAGGGCCTGTGCTTACCTGTCAACAGGCTCTAATGGCAATTTTCTGGGTGCTTCCCACAGTCACACACCCCAAGAGAGGACAGCAGGACAGAAAAAGGAAGCTCCTCCAGCACTCTAGAAACCTGAGCAACCTCTCACTGCATCCACTTTGCTCTCCCAGTCTGTCCTGGGGGGCAAAGCATGTGCCTGCACACCTGAGCCCTTCTGCAGTGGCTCTTGGCCCTAAGGACCAGGCAGTTGTGCAAGGGATGGCAAGTGTCACCACTTGGGCACCTGTCCCCACCCTTGCAGAGAGGGGTGAGACTCTGTGGAACCTCCTGCAGTGCCCATTTACCTGCACCTGAATAGCCAGTGGCGATTCCAGTCTCCAATGCCCACCTAATCCTAACTGAGGTGCCTTTTCACCAGCACCCAGCCCTGCCTGAAGCAGCAAGTCATGGCTGAGAAGAATGGCACAAGTCATCTTATCCTGCTCTCTTTCAACCCCAACCTCGAACACAAAACCTGCCACATCCAAAGGGCAGAATCAAGGCAGGTTCCCTCCCTTGATCCCAAAAAACACCAGTATGGACCCCAAAAGGCAGAGCCTGATGCCCTCACTTGAGAGACAGCGCAGATGGACCCCAGAGGCTGATGAACATTTCTAACTTGCTTCTTCTCAGCCATGTGCTGCTATTCCAGATCAGGATATGGACCAAACCAGCCAGAAAACAAGCCAAACACCACAGGAACTTTTCCTTGAGATACAGCCCACAGCTGTAAGTGCTGTAGCTCTAAATTTCAGCCCCATACACCCCCAAGGGCAGGTCTGGCATTAACCCTCTCACTTCTACAAGAACAGAGGGCATAAAATTTAAATCCCAGCCTCTGGCTTGGAAAATAAACCCAGATAATAAATGTAAAGAAAAACATAGCCATAGAGAAATACCCTTGGTTTTCAAAGAAACCAGGAGTAAAGCTACAAAGGGGTGGTCAGGACACCTCCAGCATGCCTCAGCTCTGAAAGATTCGGGGAGCAGGGCCATAGCACACATCCCACAGTGCTTCCTTTCTGTTTGGCTTGTTGGCTGGATCGCTCCAGGCTGGCTCTGCTCAGGTCTAGTCATGCTGAGGAGGTGGTGAAAACACCAAGTGTGGCTGCAGGCAATCCCTGCCCAGGTCACGATGCTGCGCCGCAGCCAGCGAGCAGGTGGAAGGTGCCAACTCCATGCTGCCTCTGGTTACCTTCTTGGTGCACTGTCTAACAGTATTGATTAACTCCGAAATGACCATGTCCACGCATTTCAGGCAAGGCTCTTTAATCTTCTTCACCTGCTTTTTCACAATGGTCTCAAAGGCCATGTCAGGTGTGAAGAGACCGGTTCTAAACACCCAGGGTGGGGACAAGACAAGGCAGGAAGGGGAGAAGGGGCAAGGAGAATGTCACAGCGTTACACAAACATCTTGGAGCAGGCACCGCCATCACCAAAACCCAGGACATTTGGGCTGGGAAGTGTCACGTCCCCTGGACAAGCCCTGACTGAACTCCATGAAAAATGAGGGATGCTTGGCACTTGCAAGGAAGGAGGTGCTGAGGGCAAAATGGATCTCAGCTGGACAGCAATGGGCAGGTCACCATTTCACCTCAGCCTAAAGGTGGCAAGGGCTGACCCCTCCACGGGGTATTTGACCTCAGACCTGTGCAGGAGATGAGGCCTGCTCTGGAAGATTTTCTTAATGGTTAGGCCATTGATACATCTGATAGCCTTTATCAAGCTCAGCTGGTGACTGACCAAGAGAAAGGAGTGAAAATAAATCTAGGTTAGTGTTCACATCCCTGTGTGCAGAAGGGCTCCAAGGCACCTTCCCAAGAGCAGCACAACTCAGGGTCTCAGGGCTGAAATTTCTGACAACTCACCTTCACACTGAAGGGAACACAAACGTGTTTGCTAACTATGTGGGTCCAGTGGGACCCTGGTGATGGGCACACCAGTGCTCCCTCAGATCTCTAGGGGATGAGGGGCTCTGTACCAACATTTGTTTTGAACAACTAACTGCTGGTTAGTGTGAAAATCGACGTTTTAGTTTTAACTAAACAAGGGAGTAGCATGGGGTTGCATCCCTCTTCCTACCCTTTCACATGTAAAGGCCCAAGAAGGATGGAAAAGATGTCAAGTCACCCAGGCTTTTACCTTTTAGACTTCTGTGACTCCCACATGGGAAAAGAAAGCAAACTCACTTGAATGATTGTCCCTACTCCCAGATTCAAGCCAGAGGTTATCCCTCCTTTTGGCTGACCTACCGTACCTCTGAAGTCTTCAACTCCTTTGGGAAGGTCTAGGAGTATTTACAGGGCTTTTCAGCCAGAGCTCTGCCTAGTGCGTGATACGTGCCTGATACCGTGGATGTTCTTGATGGCGTAGCTGATCTCCCGCCGCAGCTCCTTCTCATCAAACTCCATCTGCACCAGGAAAGAACTCCATCAGAAACTTTCTGACCCTGATTTGCACAGCAGGACACAGCATTTGCAGAGAAGAGGTCCCATGCCAGCACTACCACGTGACACGTGAGATATTAGCCCAAGTGTTGGGTACAGAGTCCAGCCACAAAACTGCTGTGGCCAAAGCAGCACACCCTGGACACACATGAACAGCTAAGGGCCTCCATTTACAGATGCCCCAGCTGCTCTTAAGGAGCTTCTTTGAGATAAAGCACTAGGACTGAAGTGTTAGATGGCTTTCTAAAGCAAACTGGTTTGCCTCACAACATTTAGCATGAGATCTTGGCAGCTGCTTTTTCAGTGAACACCACAAATGGATAAAACATTTTGTGTGAATTGTAAATCTAACACAAGGAAGGCTATTTATTTCACTAGAAAGGCCTCATCTTATTCAAATGTGAAAAAAAGGAAGCAGAATGCAAAAAATACCAAGGCAGAAAGATCTGGCTCTCAAGTTTCTTCCAGCTGACATTAAAAAAAAAGATTTTCAGTACCCGTCCTGATCCTGGTGTACTTCACCATCCAAGAAAACTGCCTTTCAATAAGAATCCTCTTCCACTGTTAAGAGAGGAGTAGAGTTTCTACACTGTTCCCCCCTCTAGGCCATTGATAGCGGACAGGCAGAAGTAATTCCAAGTATACCCACAATTATTTCTCCTGCTTCTTAGGTATCTATGAGCCCAACTTTAGATCTAGTCTGATGCTCAGGATCAAGGAACTACGAGTTTCAGCACCAATCCTTCCATATGAAATTCAGTCATACTCAGCTTTGACATAACAGATCTGTGAGGGCATTCAGTCATTGATTTACCATTGGTTACATTAAAGTGATTTTTCACACTTAATTTAGCATTTAGGAATCAAGCCAAAGAAATATTGTCATTTAGCTTAGAGAAAGTTAAGCTCTGTCACAAGAACAGGGACACAGGGAAAGGTCAGCACTATGGGAAGGTCCCAATAAAGGAGACAAGTGAAAAAAGGTGATAAGAGGGAAAACCATGAAACAAAGTAGCTGAAGAGAAAGTCTGCTGATGAAAGATAGCAAGAAGAGTAAGGACACAGACAGAAGCAGTAACGTACAACAGGCAACAGAAAGTGTATCTGAGCAGCATGGGGAAGCAGTACCTTCACCAGCTCAAAGGGGAAACGCTCATGGAAGATGCGGTTGATCCGAGCTCCTCCTGACAGTTCATAGGTGTCAATTTGGTCTCCAGAGCCTTCAATGCGTTTCTCAAAGTCCACAGCAAACTGCTGGACCATCCTGAAAGAAAACCAAGAGCATGAAGCAGAACTCATCACTGAGCAGACCTTTCCAGGGAGGGACACTGAGGCCGCCACTTACTGAAGCAGAGCTTTGGTCTTGCGAGCAGGGTCATCAGGGCGAAAGCTCTTGTACTCCTCCACCTCCTTCTCAATGGAGAGGAGCTGGCTCTGGAGCTTGTTCCGCAGCCCTGGCAGCGTGTCACGGATGTGGTTGGTCAATTGCTGCACAAAAAGAAGATTTAAGATGGCAAAAAACCTGTAGGTAGTTACTGGGAAGAGTTTGCTGCCTCCACGTTACGAAAATGATGAAAGCTTCTCTCTGCGTTCAATTCTTCTGTGTGGTCCTAACAAAATGTCTGTCCCAGGACAAATATCAGTTATGAGCTGAAGGTATTCCCTTTCCCCAGCTCCCATTGCCTCCCTCTACTCTTGACCTTCAGTTTATCTTCTAGTCTGGTGCAAAACTTCCCTCCACACAAACCTGCTGACCGAAACCCAAGAATAAACTTCACATACAAGTGTTAGCATTTGCTATTTACATGAGGGCAAAGGCTGTTCTGCCTTCAGAGTAGCACACCATTGGCACTCAATGTGGTGGTAAAGCCCTTTTTAAAAAAAAAAAAAGTTGAAAAGGCAAGGTGGAAGGAGCCAAAACCACTCATGAAGCTCTAATAAGAGAGTTTCCACAAAGCACAGCTGTGTGAAACTCCAGTTTAAAGATGAATATTTGAACAAGGAGAAATAGGAAAGAGACTCTCTTCACTTCAGAGAGCACTTCAAGGGAGCAGAGAGAGAAGCAACAGTAAATTGCTACTGTATGAAAAATAAAGATAAGACAGCCTCAACAGATGGGAAGTGACTATCAGTATGACATAAATACTCTTAGGTTATAGTGACAGAGGTCACTAGAATTTAGAAGGTATCTTTTAACTTAGCCAGAAAGACCTTGCATCCTGATAGTGTATATACCACAAACCAACTACTGAATTTGAAAGTTAAAGGCTAAGTCAGTGCTCTGACTTTGGTGTGCAAGCTCCATTATTGGCCTCAGTGTGTTTCACAGCCAGGGACAACCATGGGCAGCAGTTCTTGACTATGGACAGTACCTGGTTCAGTACTTTCTGCAGGTAGGGAGTTCCCATGCGATCAGCCATGTGTCTGTAGGCTGGGTGGGAGAGAAAAAACTTCCTCTCTGCAGCCAGGGCTGCCTGGATGTCCTTCTTGCCATCTATGTCCTTCTGACTTCTGTTGACCACACCAATGTAACCTGTGAGAGTGGGATTAGAGATCACATGGTTGCAAGGATGTAAACGAAATTCAGACTTGAGAAGGAAGATACTCAGTCAACAGCATTACAAATGTGGTAACACATCATTAGGGGCAATTGGAAGAGTTTAAAACTAGAATTTCCTTGAATGGCCCAGGTTCTGACATTTTGGTATGCAGGACAAAAATGAGTATGGAACAGAGAATTAGCTTATTTACTACTGCTCCCCTAACACAAAGCACACTCCAGTCTCATTTATTTCAGACTCTCCTGAGTCCTTAGCATAGGTACTTTTGCCATGGCCACAGCAAGTATCACAGCCCAGAATTATTTAATCTCTTTACTGTGGAAGCTAGGGGAGTGTTTTAGACATCTTTTGTAGCTTGTCTTATTGAAAGAAGGAAAGAGAAAGTAAAGAGCATAAGGCTGTGTTTCTGCTAGAACTGTAGATCAAGGTGTAAGTACCAAAAAGTTCCTGTAACAGCATGACTGAGCCCTGTTCCCCAAGTTTTCTCACTTCCAGCTTGGAACAGAGATGGCTTAACCACAGTTGTAAGAGATGTTATAGGAAGGGGATGCACTGGAGGAAGAGAATGAGGCCAGAACACCTCACACAGGGGAAATAATAGAGGAAGGAGATCATGGACAAAGCATGAGGAAACCTACCCCTACGGAGGGGAAGCAATTTGTTTTCTAATACATCTCGTGCATCAGTTCCTTCATCCATAAGATCCAGCTTAGTGATGACCCCAATGGTGCGCTGGCCTACGGAAAAAGAACCACAAACATACCTGATCAAGCAAACGATTCATGTATTATCTTCCTCTGTTCACAGAGCTTACAGATTGCCCAGTTTAGCTACTCAAGGGCTCCTAAACTCACACATTACAGCTCCCATCACGTAGAAGAGGCCATAAGAGCAAAACAGACAAAAATCAAGATCAGTTCTCAGTTGTATCCTGCTGAATGCACAAGCTATGCCACAGCAGAAAAGGATTTTGGTGCATATTTTCCTAGTTCTTTCTACGCCTAATGCAGATGATTAAAGGAAAGGAAAACCTTCAACTCTTCAGAAATAGGGCTTAGACAAATGGAGAAAAGGGGAGTAGCAAAATTTCTTACTATGGCAACTGTTAATACTCACTAATACCTCTCAGAAGAATGTTTGTTAATGAAGATACATCTCAAGACAACAGACATGAGCCACAGATACCGGGCTAATCACAACCAAAGGAAAATCAGGCCACTGTCCAGTAATGCCAGGATAAATAAGGAGACATTTACCTTGAGGATCCACCTCCTTTGCGATCTTCAGAGCATCGGAATTGGCCAAATCAGAGTTGGCTGGGGATACTGCCAAGATGAGGCAGTTCTCTTTGGTGACAAACTGCATGAGCATGTCTCGGATCTGGAACTCGATGTCAGGGGGCTGATCCCCTACAGGGACTTTTGTCATACCCGGCAGATCCACCAGGGTCAGGTTCAGGACTAGACACAGGACACAGGAGTTAGCACAAGAGATTGTTAAGGTAGGAATGTTCTGGTCTTTAAGCACCACCTGTAGTTAAAGTGACTCCAATATATCACAGGGATAAGAACACACACACAAAGCTTTCTATTCCCTTCTTGTTAGGGCTCAGTAAGAACTAGTTGCAGGTTGTTTCTACTGTAATTGTCAATGATCTCACCACCCTTCCCTTTAAATAATTTGTTTTCACACTGATCAGGAAAATGGTTCCCTCAAAGTCCTTCCACATATGCTACACTGAATGGGAAGGGATGACAGTACTTTGTTTTCAGTTCACAATGGACTGGAGACTCTTCTAGAAGAGTTGGTCCCTCTGCATTAGGACTCACCATGGGGAGAGTAGACTCGGAGATTGATGGGCACAGGGGAAATCCCTTTGTTGGAGCCAGTAACACGATCTGTTTCAGCCTCAATCTCCAAACGGACCTCCTCAAAATCGGTGAATTTCTTTCCTTTGCAGTGCAGGAACTCGCCATACTCTATTGAAGTAGAAGCAGAATCAGAAATAGTCACCGAAATCAGAGAAACACTCAAAAGTGTGATGAAAGCATCACATCCTGAAACACAACACAACAAAACACAACTGAAGGGATGAAGTCTGGCAAGGGCCTTTCCCAACAGAGTTTGCAGGTTGGAACAGAAGTTACTGCAGTCACATTTATGTGGTCAACATCTGAGATAATTCAGTTGAGCCCAACATCTTCACCCCCTTCACTACATTTTCAGCAGGGTCATCTGGCTTTTAGGTCTTACCCACTCATAAGAGACACAGCTGCTTAGGCAAAGGAAAATTGTGTGTGCATGGAGCCTTGACGAATAAAGCAGAACAAAACAAAAAATAATTCTGAAGCATTTTGCTTCTGAACACTTAATGCATCAGATGTTAAACAGGCAAAAAGGCTGCAGGTCATTTTGCCTGGGGAAAATTCTTATTTCTTTTCTCCAGTGAGCAGTGTCACTGATCAGATAAGACCTTCCTGACTAAGAGCAATCCAGCTGGACACACAGGGGAAGGGAGCTCACATACCTGTGCTGGCATTTACCAGCTGCAGGACCAGTGGGCGCCTGGTTACGATGCCAGATCCACGTGGCAGAAAGTCTCTGAAATGTAACAGGAAGTTTTGGATGAGTGAGTGATTGTTTCCTTCCCCTTCACAGCTTTTCTGCTTCTACAAGAGGGTGTTCCAGCTACGAGCACAAAAAAGTTTAAGGCGCCAAACACAAAGTGCTTCTCCTTGAGAAGGGCAAGAGCTTGTTCTGAAGTAGTTTATACTCACAACAGTCCCTCTAATCATGTCTGTGACAGTACAGCTCCTTCAGCTGAAGTTCCAAGTTAACTAACAAGCCCATTTAATACAGCTGTCTTTACTCTGGAAAAAATTAATCTTACATCAGAAAGAAAAGAGAAGTTGACGCAGAGCCAGAAAACCAGCGTGCCTCCTTTTGACAAAAACAATTACACAAATCCACTCACACCCTGCACTTGGGGCTTGAGAAGACACCACACTGTCCTAGTGTGCAAATACCACGTGATACAACTGAGAAAATAACCAGCAGCCAAAGGCTTGTCTGCACACAAGGTCTCTCCTGGCTATAACTACTCAAGATAAAAGCAGCAGTTTCCTTCTGTATTTACAAGAATCCTGAATTTCTGTGTACTTCAAGTAACTTCAAGGGAAAGCAGCCTTTCACTAACATTCTCTAAATGCTGACTTAGCAGCCACAGCCCACCAGTTCTCCTTTGCTTTTCCTTTTTTCCAGTCCAAAGCTAGGCGTGCTCACTGCATCTCCTGATGACCGTGCTACTTTGTGGCCTGGTTTTCCAGCACTGGGCTGTTCATGTGGCTCTTCAGGAGCCACTGAGCAGTTCTGAAAAGATAATCAATTGCTTCCTCGCCTACTGGGAGAAGCATCACTTCAAAATTTGTTTCCTACAGCATGAATATAGTTTTCTCTGTTAAAAGAAGCCCTGCCTACACTGGCAAGGTTCTGGCAGACAATCCTCCTTCCCTTCATAGCTGTGGCAAGGAATCATTTTGCTAATTCAGGAGTAACTATTGACTCTGCTGAATGAAAAATCCAGGGCTCTCCACTTTGAGGTCTTCCTTTTACTCCTGCATGAACTTAAGACTGACAAAGTCCTTGAAGATGAGAAATGAGTTTGTGTTTCAACACACCAGACAGCTCTGTCTCAGCTCCTGGTTTGGCCACTCATTTCCTATATCACCCTATGCAAATTATTCTGCTTCTCTGTATTTCCATTTCCTCAGCTATAAAAGTAATTCCTCATCTGTGGGGATATCAGAAAAACCTGGTAATATCAAAAACTGAAGACCAGATTCAAGTGAAATGAGTGTAAGGAGGCACTGTACATCCTCTAATACCTCAAATTAGAAATATCACCTGTTAATTACCAAGTCAGAAGTAATGGAACCTCTGGTACAACTCTGCCAGTTAAAATTAGACTGAAACTCAGTCTCATCAATTTAGACTTTCCGGAAGTATAAAGAGTTAACTGGGGATTGCCTTTCATTTGTTTTTCAAATAATACAGTTCTGGTTTTTCCATTCCAGTGGGATTAACCCTGGAATCTTTGAGACACTGCATCATTTTAACAGTTTTCTGCTGTCTCAGCTCCATCCCTATAGATGCCTGTGGTCAATGTTTGGAAAAGTACTATCCTTGCATCAGTTGATAGCATAACAAATCCATGTGAGCTCCACTGAATTATTTTGAACTTGTACCTGAGAAAAAGGAGTCCTATTACTACAGACTCCCTTTCCAGCACACAGAGACAGTCTTCTAGTTATTGGCTCCCAACTTGCAGGATCAAATCCTGCTTTACTGTAGAAAAAAGACCACTTGCATTTATAAGCATGAAATCAATAGGAAGCAAGATCCTATTCATGCTACACTATGTTTTACTGAATCTTTCTGCTTTGGTTAAAATCCTGATTTCTCTGCTGTCCTTATCATAGCTACTAAGAAAAAAAATCTCAAGACAAAGATAGACAGAAAACCTATGACACTGGGTTCCAGCATTATTTTAAAAAGATTCAATTTATTTGTTAACTCAAGTAGCTCCTAGGCTATTCCAAGGAAAAACCATCAAGTCCTCTAGAGGACAAGACAACAAATCCATGTGCCAAATTTTGTCACCTAAACCAATGATCTTTAGTGCTGCTCTAGTTCTGAGTGAAAAAAATATATGCAAATGTGATTCCCAATATCAGAAAACAAATGTGTGTTCTTACCCACAAATTACTGGGAGGAACACACAGTTCAACTTTCAGGTCTTCTCTACACTTGAGTCCTATCAGGAGTTACAGCCAGAAAGGTTTATTAAAAAACCCTACAACTGAGGCAGTATCATCCCATTGTATCCATGTTATTTTCTATTCTTCGTTTACTTTCTCTTACAATCTGTTGGAAAAACTTCCTCCTCCTCCAGCTAAGCCTTTGAAATCATAGAAATTAAAAAGTAGGGATTAAATTTGGCAGGGAGCTGGCTGAGCGCCAAGGGGCAGGAGGAGTACAGACCCCTGCCTGCCCTCTTGCAGGGGGCACAAACAGGGGGCAAATAAACTACAACCACAGAGCACCCAGTACAGTCTGAGCTCACTTCAGAGCCTGGAGGAAGAGCTACACACACACAGCTATTGCTCCAGAAAGAGCAGCCCAAAGTGATGACACCAAGTTGGAATGAGGAAGACAAAATACCAGATAAAAACCACCACGTGCCAGGAGAGCTAGGCAGGGAAGAGCAGAGGGGTTAAGCTGGCATATTCACTCCAGCAGGGGAGATGTAAAAGAGAAGGCTGAGGGAGGAAAAAGAAAGATGGAATAAGTCTTCAGAGATAAAATGTTATAAAGGCTTTGAGTGCTGAGACACGCAGCCTCTAGCATGACACCAGAGCCTCATTACATACATCACTACACATAACACTACTCAGATCGAGGGCACCAACCCCCTGTTTCCCTCCTTCACTTTTTATCTCAAGAACTGGAAAGTCCTTTTTCTGTTGCTTTGTTTGTAACACACAGAAGTGTGCGACAACATTTGATTTCCTGGGCTTTAATGCAGGAATACAACAGTGTGCCACTCCTCCAGGCTAGGCTTCACCTAGAAAATACACAAAGCAGCAGCTAAAACAGACAGAACTGTATTCAGGGAATATAAATACTTAATTTGCTTGTAGCTTTCTTAGCTATTGACTCAAAATTCTGAATCAAGATATTGAGGCATTGGTTCCAGCAATGCAATTCCAAGCATTTTATCAAGGTTGCAAAACTAGGCTCAGGTAACTACATTTCCCAAAACATCACTTATTGGAGGACTTATTTGTATGTATTTCACAGTAAATTTTTATTAACAACTGTCAGAGAGAGGATATTGAGGTAGGTAAATTCTTAGTCTGACCAACGATAGATCTCCTCTTCTAAACCAAGGCAACAAAAAGAACCAAGGATGCAAATCTTGATGGGTCTCAGGCTGAAAGAGTTCAGGCAGGGGAGTGACCTGAAAAGGCATTTATTGTTATATTTTGCACTGCTTAGTTCTGAAGTGCTTACACATGTTCTTGAATAGCTACCTCGGGGCAAGCCCAGTCACAGCATCCCTTCCAGCCTTATTTCTATTTTCGTATGCAGAGCTGCATGAGAGTGCAGATTTGGGCTGAAAGCTGCATTCGTAATGCAGTAATAAAAAATATTGAAGGGAAGGGAATCAATCTAGCTGTTACTCTAGTGCAACACTGAAACAAATTCCAAACACACTGAAAACACATTAAAGCAATCTTGGTGTCCTGCAACGATACATTTATAATCAGAGCACTGGGAATTGGGGTTTCCTTAATTGTTTTGTTGGTTTGTTTGTTTGAAGTTTTTAACTAAAGCCAGACATTATCTACAAAAAGCCTTCATGCATTAGGTAACTTAGAATCCCACAGAACAAAAAGGTTATTGGTGGCTATTAGTGACAAAAAACCCACCTTTGCTCTATAAACAAGTTTTAGTATTCATTTAATGACTTGCACAGTACAGAGGATTAGAAGTTAAAAGTACCATCATCAACCAAATACACTTTGCTCAGACTATTCAGAAAACAAGGAGATTGACAAACTGCTTGTATAAATCAACATATATTGTATGGAAAGGGAAGCAAAGATAGATGCAACCAAAAAAAGCAGGACATGTACCCATATGGAAACCCTGGGATTACCTGAAGAGGCACACACTGAAACTTTCAAACATGTTTCTTGTGTTTATTCACTGTTGCTACACTGAAGAAAATGTGACTGTTCATTAAAAGATCCTTAGATGAGCCAGTTTGCTGCAGGAGGGGCACATTTGTGTCCACACACACACAGTTTGCTCAGACCAAAGAATACTTGCTTACTCCTTTGGTCAAACACTCGATCTGATGTTTTCCTGTTAAATGAGACACTGAGATCTCTGGAGGAGGAGCAAGTCTTAGAGCATCTCAGTGACTGTTAGGGGCATGTTGTGCCTGGTCCACCAGCTTTGCTGGAATAAATGCTGTCAATCCTGATAAGTACAAGTGATTGCATGAGCCAGTCTGTCCCTTCATGCTTTGCCAGAAGTGTCAGCTCACTGCTTTAGGTTTGTGCTCTAAGGCTTTGAGATCCCTGTAACATTTACAGTGCTGTTTCATTCCAGCAATCTGGTATTTGCAAACCTCTCTTTGACCCTGCAGCCACGATATCAGAAGTGATAACCACAACTTCCTAACAGGGAATGGCAAGAATGGAATCCCCACACATCAGCTGAGGCTGCAACTGCTTCTCCATTGATTCTCTTCCACTGCAAATAGGAGTATCATTTATTCCCTCTTTCCACCAAATTCAAGTTTTGTACCTTCTCCATCCAATGGTAATCTGTATTTCTGAAAGGGCTTTGAGTCAAAGCTTTTTCATACATGATTATTGTCTTTATTGGAGTTGCAACAGAACTCTTCAGCAGTCAAAACCAGAACAGAGTCCACGGTAGCATCTCTTGTTCTACATAGAACACACACCAAATGCTTGCTTTCCCTGTCTCTGGAGAAGCTGGAAGGCTCGGCAAGCTGTTTGTAGAGGGCTCTGAAATACAAATCTAGGCCTAGACTAGACAAACCAACACAGCATTGTTGCAGTCAATTGTTTGCCAGACCTTTGAGATTCTTGAATTAGAATGCACTAGAGAAGGTAAAGCCTCAATTAAAGAGCCAAAACAGCAGTTTATGAAGATATAAAAGTAGCTGCAAAGAACAGAAGGGAACACCAGCATCTGATCATTTAATTTCAATTTGATTACTTATTAAATATCTATAGACAAGCAGGGTATTAAGGGATGCAATTAATCCCCAGTTTGGATTATATTATTTTCAGAAAATTAAAATTCATACAGCCTCCATAATTTCATATGGCTGTCTGTATTTTAATTCGAGTATTTGTAACTTCCTGTGTTGTGATGGTGCCCGGGGACAGCAATTCAATCAGAAATGCACTGCACAAAGCACTGTGCCAATATGCCACAAGAAATACAATTCTGTCCCTATGGATTTTACTGTCTGGTTCCACAGTTCAGACCTGTTCCTGCTTAAGCTTCAAACCACTTTCATCTATCAAGGCTTATAATTGATCACACATCATTCTCACACATCCAGATCAAGAGTTCCTCCCTAGCTCATGATGGCACAGTGCTTTACAAGAATCCCAAGTCAATCTAGGGGTATTGGTACCTTTGACATGATTCTTCTGATCACTGCAACCATCAGCAACATTCACATCTTCTCACAAGCTGCATTCTATGGACAGCTCATACCTTTATCTGAACAGCACTGCATCTCACAGCACTTGTATTTTCAAACATCTTCTTACTTCAGCACATCAAAATGAATCCTTAACACACAGGCTGACACCTATGGGGCACATTAACCACACACTAAAAATATTTACTATTAATCATATTGACTCCTGAAACAAACACCTCAGAGACAGTAGGAGCTTTGTACTTCTTGGTCACTAACTCCTGGTGCTCCTCCACAACAGACATCATGTAGTTCTACTGGAAGGAAGAAGGATGCAGGACTGCCCTTGGAGAACCCTCCTGGTCTGATCCTTCAAGCAACATACAAGTACATTCGTAAGCAATTCCATAACTCAGGTGTGGGACAAGAACAAGGACAAGTTTGTTCTTTCCTCTGCCACCCAGCAGGTTGCCAAGAGAGCTGCATTGCAGATTCAGAGTTTCCTGCTAACTTGGTTGGTGCTGTGAGCTCTTCTCTTGCCTGAGCCAAAGTACTTCTCAACTAAAAAAAAAAAGCCAGACAGATCAAGGGGAACAGCAAGCATTAAAAACAGGTGCATTATGAACAAAAACATCCATCAACCAGCTATTCTGTTCTTCTCTGCCCTCAGCTTTCATATTCCTTTCATACTGCATCATGTGAACTTGGACACCAGTCATACAGACTCATAATCATATGGTAAGTCTTGTTCCTAGTTAAGCCATGGTTTTTTCCATTCAGGTTAGCACCTTTAGACAACTTTAAGCCAGAGGATGTGCATTATTTATCAGCCAATCTGCACAGCACAAGTATGCCTAGTCCTGACCCACAGTGAACAAGAGGAATTCCATAAGCACTCAGTATAATGTAACTTCTTAGGATGCAATTGGTACTGGTCACACAATGGATACATATAGAAATAAAGATCTATTGTAAGTACACCATTTTCCAGTATACTGGCAATATTATTGAGCACAATGATTCATTATTCAAGAAAACAATTGTGAAAAATAAAGACAGGCAATATTTCATGAGTGTCATCATAATATACATGTTAGGAGAAAGAAAAAATTAAAGAGAAGGCTTCCCACTGCCTTGTACCTTGAGTTCCTATTTACAATAGTGCAGAGGGAGGTTAACACTATTGTGCTGGCTTGGAACACTTACAATTGCTTTGTTAAATAGTTCTGACCCTCAAACAGCCTCTCCAACCTGGCCACTTCTCCCCAGTACAGCTCCCCAAGTCAGTAAGCAAAAGGGCGAAGCAGCTTCTCAAGTGTGGGAGTTTGCAGTGCTTAAGGTGAGTTCCCAGAGACCGCCCTCGAAAATTCACAGGTGCTGCCCAGGCAGGGCAAAACACAAGTGCCAGTATGAGCTGGACACTTTTATAACATAATACTGGAGAATTTGTAAACATTATCACAGAGGGTAGAGAATGAAGTAGAAAGAAACTTCTGAATTTGTCATCTTCTCCCAATCTGCCTGGAGTTGTTCTATTCCTTTGTGCAGAATCGCACCCGATACCAGCACAGGGCCCAGCAAGTGAGGGATGTTCTGCTCAAGGTTTTGAGCAGACTGAGGCACAGAGGTCTTCAAACATGAAAGAACAGCAACTATGCTAATTCAGTGTAATAAATAAGTGTAGCAATAGAAATATTACACATTCCTGCTCCAGAACTGGCAGGATTCTCACCACAAGAATCATCTTTGCTGTGTTTCCTGTGCTCCTTTTACCTCTGACCAGGATATTCCATGTTCTGGAGCTCTCCTGTATCTTTTTCCCACACTGTGCTCTCACTTCATTCAAAATAAGAAAAAGATGGCATATTTATAGAGTTAACATATAATAAAGCCACATCAGAAACCTACATTTATTGCAGAACACAACATTTCAAAAACCACAATGACCCCACACCACAGGCTCTGCTGAAAAGACAAGAAACCTTTCAGGAGACTGCCCCCTCCAAGAGAACCCACCTCCATAGAAAGCTGCATGCCTGGCTGTTTGAAAGCCTACACAGTGAAATTTGGTGATTCAAATCCAGTTTCTTGTGGACAGGCATAATGGTGAGGTTTGTTTCACTGACATTTGGGGTAAATGATGTGCTGTGGAGGGACAGAAGTTGAATTTCAAGCTTCCATCTCAGCCATTTTATCATCAGCTTGTCTCCTCACCCTGGGACACAACACAATTAATGGCCACTGATCTACATACACAGAGGTGACAGTGTCCAGTACTGTTGTCTGGGTAATTTTTGGTACCACCGAGATCTTTCTTATAGGACAGGAAAAAGATTTTTGTTACTGGAAGGCATTGTCATATTCATGTGCTCTTGTGCCTCTGGGAGGACCCACATGCCTTGAACATCAGAAGTGTTAATCAAAAACGTGTTTTTCCCACTCAGAACGTGTTTGTTGAGCCAAGTGTGTGCTGAGGGGGCTCAGACAATGAGACAGGGGACACCCTGGGCAATGTTCTCTCACATCACTGATGCTTCAGCTGCAGTGGCTGTGTTCAGACTTTTGCCTGCAGCACCTTCCTTAACATTGCTAAAGCCAGAAGGAAAGTACACAGCAATTTTTACATGAATGCTCACTTGGAAACAGCTCTCTCTCCCACCCCTCCCTGAGCACACTAAATTCTGCTGCACTGGCTTATCTCTCACTGCACAGACTGGTTCCCAGGAGCCATCCATAGCAGTTGGTACCTCTCTCATCCACTCTTTCCACGTCTCCTTTCTCTGCATCGCAGCCCCTCTCCTGTGCGTGCCTCTACGCAGGTTGCTGGAAGCAGCAGGATAAGATAAGCCTTGCTATTGTTTATTTTCATTTGAATCCTTCAGGCTGATTTTTCTGTCGCACACTCCACTAGCTTCAGGATACATCAAAATCTGGAAGACAGCTGTGTGCATCATGCCAAGTCATGGCTGTGCTGGAGTCGCTGTGCACCAGTTAATCAGATGCACAACTACACAGCCCTCATGGCTGCCCTGCTTCCACAGGGCAAGAGACTTCCAAAGGAGTCACAGGCATTCTTACACATCTGGTCAATGCCCTTGGGGCCTGCCAGCATGCAGACTAAAGTGGCATAGCCAAGAGTTTGCCCCAGGCACTTCTGCTGATGTCTACAGTAATTCCAAAGAAGCCAGCATACCCCAGCTTTATGGTTGGTAAACCTTACAGCAGGATGTGGCCTGACTTTCAAGGTCTATATATATATTTTTAGATGACCTGAAAGTAAGGCAGAGATATTGCTGCATTCTTCTGATGCACCCCTGCAAATCCATAACCAGGATTATCCCATCCAATTGACTTACTGGATATACTACAAAGCATAAAGCAAGAATTTCTGCTAGAAGCTGCTCTTTATCCCTAATTCAGTTTACATAACATGGAATACAGGAAGTCCCCATATACAGTAAGGGGAGACAGAAGTTGAGCAAACAGAATTCTCCCCGTTAGAGACAGTAACAAAGCTCCTGTCCTACATTTGTACGAAAAAAAGGGAGTACCTTGGGAAAAGCTTCAAACATGCACAGGCATTATGCTTTCTGTCAGTTTTCCATGGTCTGCCTTCTTCCTATCTAGAAATCCAAGCTCTACCTCTCAGTCAATCCTAGAGCCTGGATAGGTAAGTGCCTTTAGGACCTGAGAACCTGAAATACAGAGGTGTTGGATAACTCCTTCAGGAGGACAAGCGCTGGGATCTTGCACAAGGGCACCAGGCCCATTTGAAGAGACTCAGTTCTACAGACCACTAGGAATACATGGAGTTTAGGAAAAACTCTTCTTATTTGAACCTGTTCGAGGTTCATATTCATGCTTTGATTCCTTCTGTGGTTTCATGAGTTTACCTTTCATTTTTGAAAAAAAGGTCTCAAAAAAGGTGTCACCCCCAGTCACATCACTTCAAGCGCCGGGACTTTCTGAGAGCAGTACAATAAATTAGATGTACAATAATTTCATCAGGCATCACTTTAAGCCTGTCTGAAAGATCTCAGCTTCCTCCAGACCTTGTAGACACCACAAAGAGTTTTCAGCTCTTGCCTAAAAGGTGTGGTGAGGTACATGCACAACTCATTCCCTCAGCCATCCCCGCTGAGGAGTCTGGGTGCAGCTGCCTGCAGTGTAATGCAGCCCTCCTTTGGGGCTATGAGCAACCAAGGTTAAACTCTTTTTTTTTTTAAGTGCCATGGAGGGCTGTGACCCTGGGAATCCCACAATGGGAGCAGATTGGAGCCACGTGCTTCTCTTCCTAATTGTGATCACTGACTGATAGATAATCCCTTCATGGGCTGCTGCTCTACAATTGCTGTGCAGCAACCAATCCAATCTGAGAGCCAGAACCAGGCCCAGGGGGATAATTCCCCTCCCACTTCCCTAAAACATGGTGAAATCTACTGTTTCCATAGAAACAAATCAGTCTGATGTCCACACAGCTCCTGCATCCCTCACTGGTGGGCATCAGCCCCAAGCTGCTGAGGTTTTAAGCAAGTTGTTATAGGTCAAGAGTTTGGAGGAGAAACACGAGGCACTCCCAGCATAGAAACCCGACCATCTCATCCAAAATGTCATTTGCTTCAGTTCATCTCTGCTGTGAGAGAATTAATCAGGAATATTCTTCCCCTCCTCCATTTTGAGGGTTGAGTTATCTGCCAGCTCCCTCCCTGCTATCTTCCTGCAGATGGGTTAGCCCAGAATACGTGAGGACGTAGAACACAGATGGGAAATCAAAACAACACTCCAGCATCTCACATGCACTTGTAAGCCAATTTACTCTGTGTTTCTGCAGGTAAAAAAACTGTAAGGGCGTTTTCTTGTTTGGAGCTCTGCATTTTACTGTGGAGAATTATTTAGAGAGTGGTACAGCCTACAGTGCACTGCCTGATCTCAAAAAGTCACTGCCCGTTATAGCAAATGCCGCATTGACTCCAGGCTGCAGAGCTGGGGAAGCAGAGGCTGGAGAGAGCGGAAAATTGCAGCACTGCTGCTCTGCAGCTTCCTCTAGGATTTTCTGAGTAATAGAAAATGAAGTCCTGGATTTTGTTGGCTGCCTTGGGATGTTCACAGTAAAGAATAATACAGCACTGATTCTGCACGACAATATCAGGAACTCAAAGGAATAAGCAGCCTGGTGTATCCTGAGTGGATGTGGCAGTAAGGATTACACATTTGTGGAAAATGCAGTTTTGATTTCAAGAATTACAATCCCAGGAGAAAGGAAACAAGGCTGGTTTTACTCATGTGAGAAAAAAAATGTAACACCAGAAATATTGCACTGCATGATGTGTTCTCCACTCCAGAAACTGTAAACCAGACCTTAATTTTCACCATCACAGCACAAAAGCAAGTTTTCCTTTTGCTACTTCAAAAGCACATATACCCTGGCAAAAATCTCCCTGCAACTGCAGAATCTCCCTGTAATTTCCAGACAGTCTCCAAGAAGACAATACCAGGCAGCAGCAACACCCCAGAGCATCAAATTAATTCAGTCCCTATGGCAGTAGTGAAGAAACAGGATTTTTTAAGGCCAGAAAGGTAAACCCATGACCCAGCATTTTTGTCTTTTTCAAGCCGCACTGATCTGTCATAACACTGCAGCAACACTGCTCTGCTTTGGCACAAACAAATCCACCAACAACCCCTGGCTCTGCTATAACAGAAGGCTGCAGCCTTGAAAAACATGACCTGTTCAGCACCTGCAACTTGAGCTGTGAGAAAACAAAAGGACGAGCAGTACACTAAAAGTCTGGGACAGGAACGGCTGATGGGAAAGCACAGCCACAATAACACCCTAGGATTAATGGGTACAGCAGGCTGACCTTGCTATTTCCCACTACCAGTGTCTTAATCTCTGGAGCCAGGCTGCAGCTGAGTCCAGACTAAAGGCTGCCCAGCAGCAGAGGCTCTCCTGTGTTCAGAGACACCATTATACTGTGCAGCAGTAACTGATATCCACACTACTCATTGCATGGAGGCTCTGCATAAAAAAGGGGGTTATCACCCTTTTTGTCCTTCTCTCCTTCAGAGAAGGAAGCCAGGTACAATGGCAAATTTGAAGACATCAAATACTTGTGCTAAGTATTATCTTAGATTTCTTGTCAAAACTCCACCTCTGGAGTCCTGGTATTTGCTGCAAGACCCAAGAGAAGAACAAATGTAGCTGGAGGCACATTTCACCACTGCAGCATGACACTTCCTCCACTCCCAGACAGCACTGCGTGCTAGAAAAGGAGACAGGCTGCCCAGAGCCTGAACTCCTTAAAGGGTACAGACAACTGAAAGAGTTCATTGGGAAAGACAAAGTCACTTTGATGAGGCCACAGATATAAACCCCAACGGAAGCTGCGTGAGGAAGGATGGTACCTCAACAAGCCATAATGAGCTGTTAATTGCCACACATTGGTGGTGGGTTTATAAAGTTGAATTTACCCCAACAGTTTATCTTGGGTCAGTGGTAAGAGGCAGAGCATGCTGTGGATGGGGAGGTAGCCTGCTTCCCTTCCAACAGGCCAGGCAGGAAGGACAGAATTCCACGGGGTAACAGAGTTATGCTGCACTCAGGCATCCTGATCAAACTGCCCACAGTGCATGGCTGTCCTGCAGAGGGAATTTAAGATGCCAATTTACATCTCTGCTCTGCCTGGAGAAGTATGCAGGAGCAGTGCCAGACTCCTTGCTATGCACTGCACCTCTGCAGCTCCAAATATAATGAGATCAACCCGGGCTGGGAACATGGTGCAGAGGCTCAGCCTCTTAAGCCCTTGAAAAAGACACAGCAGACTGACTGCAAACACCTCTAGTGGAGAGCAAAATCAGAAGCATTAAACTCTACTTAAAAAAAAACACACAAGACATCTCCATTTCAGGCTATACCAGAACAAAAATTGGATCAATAGTCCCAGAAGAGATGAGCTTCTGGCCTCCTGTCTGGTATCAATGTACCAGTGGAACAGCAATTCTCATTAAACAAGGCACATTTTGCTCTAGTCAAATTTGGGCAGTGACCATGGGAGGTGACAAAAAGACTGGGCTTAAATTCAACAAAAAAAACCCCAAACAAACAGAAAAAACAAACAACAAACAAACAATAAACAACCCCAGAAAACAAAAACAAACAAACAAAAGCAACAACAAAAAAAGGAAGATCAAAACAGGTGTTGCCTTATCAGTGGGCATTCTGCTAGCAAAACTGTGGCTTGGACAGACCACGGTCTCATAGCCTTCCATTCCTTTCCTTATTTTCCACAAGTAAAGGGTTTAACTAAACTTCTCCCCCTTGTATCTCCACTCCACTTGTTTAAACCAATACAGTGATTTCTAAGACATCTGCTTTTGTCCGATGTGAGTTCAACTTTGTCCAAGCAGAAGCTGGCAAAATATCAAATGCCAGTGCAATAACTCACTTACTTCTCTTGCAGTAAGCATTCTTTAAATATTATTCCTTCAATAGTCTATATAAATTCATTCAGGAAATGGATCTCTTTCTCCAAAATGAGTTTGGGGTGCCTGGTAGTTTGCAGGCCTGAGATAACAAACACATCTTATATGAATAGGCACAAGCAGAGTAATTCTTAGGAACAGGAACAAATCAAAGTAGCACAGCCCAGAGGGAAGAAGTTTATTGCTGGGATCTCTGCTGAGAGCTGCATGATGTAGAAGAGGTGACCTGAGTTTCAGTGCTGGAGCTGCAGCATCAGCTCTGCAGTGTGACACATGTCATGCACCAATCCCTGAGGGTATTCTGCATTTTGGAACGTACCAACCTCCTCCTTACCCGTAGCTTTAACCCCACTGCAACAGATCTCCTCTCAAGGCCACCACCATGCTCAGGCAATTCCCAGCTATTCATAGAGGAGCTTCTATTAAAAGTAAAAGCACAATCAGCTTAAGAAACAGCCAGAGATTACACAAGAGATCACAGCAGCCAGAAAGAGAGGAAACCTAACATGTATTTGAATCAAGGGGTCACATCCTGACCCAGAGCAGCGTAAACTCCAAGTAAATCATAAACAAGTCAGCAAGGCTAAATATCAGCATAAAACCTGTGAGGGTTAGAGCTTTGCTGTTTATTGGTTTAATTCTGAACTAACAGGTCATCAGATATATTCCCCTGCTGACAGGGAATTGTTCCTGTGCTGGAAGGCAGGTGGCAAATGGACAGTCATTATAAGCCCCAGTTTTAGAGGTTTGTAACTACTTGGATGAGGAAGAGCTCTTGGGGCTGGAACAGTCTGTTAATTTGTGAGAGCCCTGAGCCAGATCCTACGTAACTTACTCTGTCTTTACACATGTAAGAGTGGCAGGGAGACAAAGAGGAGGAACTGAACAAAGACTTAAAGATTTTGCCTTTAGGTACCTCTTTCCTTGTTCTAAGAAATTCAGCACCGCCTCCCCCATCCCTGGATCTCCATTCTCAATTTTTAAAAAAAGGAAAAATTGTAGTTTCTCCTAGTGCTCTCCTGGGTAAGCTAGCTGTGCTGTGAAAACATTTGCAGATGTTTTGAGAACCGACTGCACAGCATCTCTGTAGACTTCTGCCTATTGATACGAGAAAGGCTCTGAATGCAGCTGAAAAACTACTCTGAAATACAGCTGCGATTTATGATCAGCTTTTATACAGCATTGCAGCAACACTGCCTGGCTTTGCAGCCAAAATCCACAGCAGTATCAGTTTAACACTGGCTGTGTCCTCTCTTAGGCATCAGATATACTACACTGGCCACTCTTGCAGTGAGAGTGTTTCCCAGCCCCAAAATGACAGTCGGAGCAGTCAGACAGGAGCCCAGCACTTCCCATGTCTGTTATGGTTGTATTAACTCTTCACCCTTCCACATGGCTGCAACAATGCAGCCTAAAGCCATAAGAAACAGGAAAGGGAGAGTTAAAGGAGATTGTTGAGGCAATACATTATTAAAATAGTATCTTCAGCCCCAGAGACTCCAGTTCAATTCCCATTTCCGTCACAAGTGAGGTACTGGGTTTATTCCAAACCTCATTTATTGTTCATTGCGACTGCAACACGAGTATTTTAGCAGAGCTTATAGCATTTGAGACTAAGCCCTGATTTTTAGGAAGGGAAGAGATGACAATGCAGGTCTTAGAAGTTTGAGGATTCTTTATACTTGTCTCCAAAAGCATTTAGGGAAACAGCATCTTTTGGAGAAAAAAAATACTCTCAAACCTCCATGTTAGAAATTGCTGTTTTCAATACAAAAGCTACACTGCTCTTCTGTTCGCTCAATTGCTGTGGCCAGGGCTCTAAGAAAAGCCACACAAGTCACAAGACTTGCAGAAAAATGGCAGAAGCTGGCAAGTTTGCTCCCAGTCAGCAAGACACAGCTTGAGGAGCTTGCATAACGTCTGCTTCCAAGAGGCTTCCAAAAGCATGTTATGCTGAATTGCAAGAAGCTACTAACCAGGGACCATCTCACTTCCATTTGGTCATGGCTGGGTCTGCCAAAACTTGCCATGTCAGATGCTCTGGAGAAAACAGAGACACTGTTAGATTTCAGACTCAGGGCTCATTCTTCCTGTACTGTGTCTTGAAGGAAAGCAAAGCAGTTATCTACTACAGTCAGCACCAGACTCAGAGCTGTGACAAATCTGAAGGTCACAAAGGAAGCAAACGCCAGCAACTCAATTGTCCTGTCTGTCCACCTACATAAGACAGCTTAAAAAAACTATGGAGCCACTTATATTCAACTGTTATTAGAATATTCACTAACAGGACTTTGAAAACAAAGCTGGTCCTAAGTATAAAGTGTCAATGAGTCACCTGGAATAATTGTTTAAATATCTAACATTAAATTGTGCCCTCAGTTGCACATAGTGTTTCAATGCAGTCTTGCCTGCTCATCAGTAAACACTGAAATGTTCTCAGCCCTCTCTTTGTAGCTAACCCAGTATCTATAGTGGTTAGTTCTGAGCAACATATCCAGTTTGCAATACTAAACTCCATAAAGTCACCCCAAAATAGGCATGATGTGTGCTTTAGATGGATCACAGATAAATGTAAATTAAGAGAAAGAACTTTTGCAGTTTTTCAGAACCAGTCCTGCTCACAGGCTGACCACCTCTAAACCTGACCAGAACATGCAAGTGCTGAAAGTCCCTAGGTACAAAACCCTGGGCTCACTCCTCTGTAGGGCTGTGCTACCCATCCATGCCCTGAAAGACCATGCTCAAAAACTCAAGTGCTATCAGGCCATCTAGGGCAGCCTCTCATCTCCCAGAAATTCTTAAGAACACCCTCTCTCCTCAAATCCTGCACCTGACCTATGCCAGCAGCCAAAGGTGGCTGCACCAGACCCAACCTCCGCAGAGCAGACCTAAATAACCTGCAAAACCCTGAGCAAACCAACCTGCATGAAGAACTGAAGTTCTTGGCACAACACTTTGCAAGGGCTCAGACAGACATTGCAGTGCCATCTTCACAGAGTTTTCATTTATTGTTATGAAAAACAGTTTATCACTTTATGCTGAACCTTTTCCAGTGTTATTTCAAGTGCCCATTAATGATATACACCTACATGTCATGGGAGACATCAACAGTCTCTCCTTTAAGGATGGAGAAAAAGGTATAAAAATCGCTAAGAATTTCGCCTCAGAGCAAAGAACAGAATTTTACCTTAAGGCTGAACATGCCCATTTATCTGTAATAAGAGACAATATTCCTTAACCATGAGATTCCACTCTCTATAAGAATGTGCAAAACCAGGTCGGAGGCCAGGAAGAGAAAATTTCAAGTAGAATGAGAAACTGTCTCAGTAGTAAGCTATTTTTCCCACCATGGATGACTAGACTTCTGGGTTTGGGGTTTTGTTTTTGGACCAGATTTAGTTTCATCTCTCCTCCCAGCTAGCAGTACTCTGACTCATATGGTTACAGATCTGGGAGCCCAAGAAGGGAAAAAGTATTACTCCCAAAGTTTTTTGGGTGGTGTTTTTTTAGTGGCATATCAAGGAAGTAGGTTTACCCTGCATATTATCAGTAAATCTCCTTTCACAGACGCCACCTCGAAACCGATTTTACATTGAGCACACAGGCTGAACACCATATGCTTCTAGATGACTGCCTGCCACCCCTTCACTAACTCTTCTGGTTTTGCTACTCATGAACTGCCTGAAACAATAAACTAAGTACTGGCTCGCATGGGCGGAGCACACATGGGTGCTTGTCCAATAAATTCACTGCTCAAGGCATCATAATGTTTCACCCCAGCAGCTAGAACACAGCAAGAACTGTTTTCTTGATTAACCTATGCTAAGTTGTTAGCTGTTTCCATTTCTCCTCAAAAAGATCCATCTTAAAAACCTTATTCAGAATTTTTAGTCAGGCTTATACAGACAGACTCAAACCTGAAGTACAAAGTAGGGACATCCAGGAATTTCCCAGATCAGGAAGGGGATTAACTTCCTTCCTTAGAATAACATTTTCAGAAGCTGCCTCAGATAGGAGGTGTTGCAGACAGACTCCCACTACTTCTATTTAAGTCTAGCAGAGTTCTGCCTGCTCTGAACATCTGGAAAAGTCAGGGTCAAGGACTTGGCTAGGCATTCCCAGATAGGTATTGAATGGCTTCTGAAAACAATCAGTACCCTTTAAAAACAGTAGGTCATCTTTGCTTTGCCTGGTTTTATTTAGGTTTTTTGACTGTGTGATAAGCACACCAAGTTTTAAAGAACAGAAGCAGCTGACAGTTTAGCTTTTAGGAACTTCTGACTCCATTCCCCACTGGTTCTGTTCTCTCTTTACAGCCTTGTATCACTGCATCCTGTTTACTGAGAAAACACACCAGAAAGTCCACATTTACTTATCTCAAAGCACAGTAAGGACCAATCAAAAAAACCTCAAGATGTTCTAAGACTCTCAACTTGAGGATTATCAAGCTAACAAGGAAGAGTCCACACCAGGAAATGCAGCATCCCTGATCTGTCAGCTACCAGGTGATGAATCCCAGCAATGACAAGGCAACCTGTCATTTTCACACATCAGTAGGTCCAAACACCAACTTGCACAACACTGAGCACCAGCTTCCCCACTGGAGTGCAGCTGGTTTCCTTTCCCTGGGTAAATTCTGATGTGATCTGAGACATGCCATAAAGATCTCTTCTTCTAGAGAATATAAGGCTTGTGGGCAGTCACCAGAAGCACGAGATCATCACTAAAGAGTTAAGCTGAAAGACACAGCCAGCAAGATGTGCAGAGACCATGTAACTGCTGCAGGAAGTAGAAAAAATATTAGACTTCTCTTAATTCTATAGGGGTTGGCTCAAATAAGTACAAGTTAACAACAAACACAGGCAGACACTGCTGCTGCATCTGTGAACACTGAGATTCACGGGTTTTTCCCTCACAGCCATCCATGTTATGTTATGTTATGTTTTAACTTAATTATGTATCGCCTTCTAGCATTCCTCCTCCCACAAGTGTTTGCTCAGAGCTCTACAGATTTCTCTTAAGTGAAATTGTTTTATCTTGGGGTCTGCTGTAACACATTACCCATTTCCCCCAATGCTCCATATTTTCGTCCTTCCTCAATTAATCCAAGATGAAAATAGGTATTTTCTTCGCTAGAGACCAAAGACTGGCTGCCATTTGAAGGACTTATTTGACCATAATTTATTTCTCTAAGCAGCAGAATCCTACTCCTGGCTCTTGCACCATCCACTGCAACCCTAAATCAGTCAGTTCACAAGCAGCACCTGTGTATTTAAGCTGCAAATACACAACAAGATTTGACTGGCTCACAAATTTATTTATCATACAACAATTAAAGATCCATGATTTGCAATTAATCATCTCTCAGCCAGCACACAGCTCAAATCAGAACCCTCAAAAATTTAGAAGAATCACACTCAAGAACCTCTTTTGTGGCCAAAGCACACATCATGAATGTTTCTTCTTGTTTAAATTTAAATCTGCTCCTGAAGTACTGCACTGATGCTCAGCATAGCCCAGTACAACAGACATCCCCAATCTACATAATGCAACTATGACTTGTACAAGATTTGAACACTCAGTCCTCAACACTCAAGCTCATAAAACGCAGACTGCAGCAGAAGCCTGAGCAACTTAAAGGCACAAAGATCATCAACAAAACAGTTTTCCTGCAGGAACAGGCCAAGTATCTGCATCTCTTTAGGATCCTTCACTTCTACATAGTTGCTAAATGCTGCTGTTGGCCTCTGAAGGTATTTTGCAGGGGAAGCTTTCCATAACAAAGCAAAGCATGTGTTATCAAGGATAACACATATCTCAGGGGTGTATTTATCTCTAAACGGCTGTGGCAGGTATTAAGTTGCTCCTCAAAGTTATACCTGAAGCCAAATTAAACCCTGCAGCTTCAGGATCTAGCTTTGCATCACTAGTATGGGACGTAGAAAGGCAAAGAGACACTTGCTGCCAGGCCCGTGCCTGATTTTGTCACGGCAATTACTGCAGCTATGCCTAATGAGTATTTAGCCTTTCTACTGCCATAGGCATTGCAGTGCTGCATTTTCCCTGCTCTTTTACCCATGGGGAAATTTCAGTGTGTTAGGAGAGGCAAGGTTAGCTCACCAAGGTTTAGGCCCACACCTGTCTCCTGATTCCTTCCAGGCAACACACAAACATCAGGGAATTCAGTGTATACCATCAGAGCCTGGTGACAGACTGCTAAGTACCCCTATTTTGGGTGCACAGCTCCCAAGAGAGGATGCTTGTGGGGTACCAGATTCCAGCTCAGGTCTGGGGTCAAGTAAACACTGATTCACTTCCCACAACTTTGGCACTGCTTAGGTCCCTTGATCATAAACAAGATGGTTTCATCTCCATTCAAGCTCTACCACCCACTGTTCCCAGCCCTTAGTCACTGCCTCCTCAACAGCCCCCTGAAGCCATCTGTTCTGGAGAAGTCAGAGGTGCCTTGTTTTCCCCATGAGGAGCAATGCAGCTGTCCCAGCAGGGCTGAGCAGCACCCTGCCTCGGATCAGACAGCACCACCATCACCCCAAGGCTCAGACATCCCAGGAGCCAGCTGAACACAGCCCAGTGCTTTCAGTTTTCCTGTTTGTAAAGCACAGATAACAGTAATACTCCCACAAATCCAAAGATTTGTGTAACAGTGCTCTGAGATCATAGGATTTAAAGAAAACATATTTGTTATTTTCACATGATAAAGTAAGAGTGGCATGAACATGGATGATTATACAAACAGCCTTGTGGGCTGTCTCATACAACCTCCTCAGTCATTTGGGCTCTCAAGTCAAATTAGCGCATACCACAGGCTTTGTTCTTTTTATCAAACCCATTTTGCTGGTACAGGTGCCTGCTCCAAGACCTATTTACTTAGAGAAGGAGGCAGCAGGTAAGTAACAACACCTTAAGAAGGGACTACACGATCCCTGGGGTCCCTTCCAACCAGAGTTATCCTACAAGCCTATAACCACACCAACAGGAAATGCCTGCAGCTCACCCGATTAACCTTCCTTCCAGTTCTGGGGCCCAGGATAAACCACTCTGTGGACAGATGTGTCACCTGTCTGGCTTCTACATGGCTTCTCGTTTCTTCAGCGATTTTATCACCACCAGCCAGTATCCCAGTCACCATGCTGAGACTCCAGCAACAAAAGCACACATAGCAGCCACACTGACATCTGGTATTATAAATACAAACTCTGCACTGTTGGATAATCTGTTAACAGCAGAGTAAGTGCCACTGAAAAAGCAATTAGCAGCAACTAGTAAGCCACTGCATTCAGGAGGAAAACAAGTATTTGTTTGGTAAGACACGTAACTAAACACTGATTGCAGGCAGTATCATTCCTCCCTGCTTGGAGGTTCCCAGCACTGTGTGGGACTCAGTGCTACTGCAAGCAGCCCTGGACAGAAGCCCTGCACAGCCACAGCACAGGAACAAGTGTGCTGCCCTGTTAGGGAAACATGACATGATGACAATTTGAAAGGAACCCTGCAGGTCGTGAGCAGGGAAACGAGCCCTGGCCTCCAGCCCCTCTGCTGAAGTGTCTGCACCACACACATCAGCCAGTAGCAACCACATCAGCATTTGTTCTTGCACAGATTTCCATCCACTCAGAGAGAAACTCATCAGCGCTCCCATTCACTGTGCAGCGAGCAGCTGCTGGGCAATAGCTGCACCACCATCCTGGTATCAAGCTGGAGCAGTGACATATGTCATGTCCACACTACAGCAATAATTGTATTTGTACACAGTAGGTCTACACACATTTTCTTCTTATGACTGTTCAGACAAGGAAACAGCCCCTATCACAATTACACAGAGGAGCCATGCTTATTCTGGGTACTATTTCCATAGCTCCTTATCATGGTTTCCAATACCCACACAGAAAGAAAAGAGACTACACATTACAGCAGGGCCCCAACACTATTTTAACAGGATTGGGATTTGTAGCATATACACATACATTCTGTGGTAAGAGGTCTCAAGTTACCAGTCTCTAAACTAGCCAGCACTCAAGGGTATCAAATGGAGAAAGACCTCTTCACACTGACATTTTCCATTTCCCTTCCAATTATTTCCTCTAAATGCTTTTCTACAGACAGCTCTCAGCTCCTGCTCAGGGGACCCTTAATTATTTCATTTTCTAAAAGCCACAGCACTATAACTTGCTGCTAGAGAGACAGCTGATGGGACACGGTGAGGTCATAAGTTCTCCTGTGACAGGAGCCATCAGAAAGAGACAGAAAACAACTGAATTCATGTATTTTCCACCAAGTAGATAAAATCCCCAGTTCTAAGTTGGTGCCAGTGGAGATGCACCAAGGATTAGTAAATCCCCTTGTGTGGCAGGTCTAAAGGAGGGGAGCAGTGTACCTTCCTTCAACAAATCCTCCTCTGGCCCAGCAGCCCTACATTATCTACGACACCACCGCAGCACTGCCTGCACAGATCCTCTAAAAAGGATTTATGAGGTCTGACTGCCAGTACTTAGAAAGCATGAAAACAACATAGCCAACAGGTGAACCCGTTTTGCTCAGACATTTCAGAAGATCCATTTTCCCCTTCTTAGAAAGCTACAGTCCAACAAGTTTTTCACTTGGATGGCTGGAAATTTTTAATTTTTTTTTTTTCTGTGACTATGGACAAACAAGTGGATTCTGGACTATGACCTGAGGCTCAGTAAAACATTTCTGCAATGTCCTGCTCTTGGCATGATCCCAGCATCTCTGGGGGATACCCTACATGGACCTTTAGAAGTTAGCTAGAAAAGATCCCAAACTTTTAAAATTTAGGTTCTTATTTTTTCAAAACTCTTTGAATCTATACCAAAGAAGAAGAATTTTTATTTTGACCATGCTTTCTTTGTACCAGATACAATCCCTGTGCCTTCCTCCTAGTACACGCAGCACACCCTGCACTCACTGCTCAAAGATACCCTTGCACAGGTCCGGAATTTGAGGCTACTTGCAGCTAAACAAGCAGTTAATCCACACCACAGACCCTTCTGACGGTGGAAAAGCTTTATAAGCCATCCAACAGCAAACAGCTTAAAAGAAAAAGTGGGGGTGGGGGAATGAGATCCAATAGATGTTGTCACAAATGCAGTTTGCTGAAAGAGAAAAACCCACACAAGCATCTGACCAGGTATCAGCAATCACTGCTTTTAAGGCAAGTCACCAGAAACCTGTGTGCTCCTCATAGCATAAAAAACCACCTCGATAACTAAAACTCGTATATAACTTAATACAATTAATTAACAAGGCCAGGAACAAGGTGAGGAACACCCCCCTCTCCCCAGGTGTTGGGTGTCCGCGCTGGAGCAGATACCCAAGCAGCGCGGTCTGCAATTTACTCAAGTTGCAGATGATGAATGCGAAGGTCACATGAAGGGAAAGCATCAGTATATTGCCTGTCACAAAATGGTAGCACCGGGGGATTTGAGCATATAGGAGAGCTATAACCCCGTCCTTCCTATAGCCTACCCGCTGCTCCTGACATGGCATCCGCTAAGGAGGACAGCGAGCCTGGGCTGGGGGAGGGGGACGGAGCAGATTAAACTTAAACACCCTCCGCATCACCCCCCCTGCAGCGCCAACATCCATCTCTGAGCCCCGCAGCGAGCAGGGGATGGATGGGGCCGGCTCCCACAGCCACTTCAGCCCCCTCCGTTATGTAACAGCCAGGACAAGGGGGGGCTGCCAGCGGCCGCCAAGGTGTGGCAGTGGCGGGGACCCCGCTGCGGAATGCCCCCGGGCGGGGAGCCCTCCCTTCCCCACTCCCTCCCTCCGCGCCTCCCCGTACCCCTGCACCGCAGCGCCCGGGCGTCCTGCAGCGCTGCCCGCGCAGCACACACGCCGCCGAACCGAGGAGCTGCGAGCGGAGCGCTGTTCCCCCTCCGCGCTGTCCCCGCACGGCGCTCAGAGTGCCCGCACCGCGCTGCCCGAGCGGCGGCTCTGCCGCGCTGTCCCTGCGCCCGTGCCCGCACCGCGCTGCCCCCGCACCGCGCTGGCCATGCGGCAGCTCTGCCCGCGCCCCCGGGGACACCCCCCGCTCACCTCCCGACGAAATTCTCCAACACGGAGCTCTTGCCGGCGCTCTGCCCCCCCACCACGGCGATCTGCGGCAGGTCGAGGTTGGCGTTCTGCCCGATGGCGGCGAAGGCGTCCTGCAGCCGGTTGACCAGCGGGATGAGATCCTCCATCCCGCGGTTCCCCATGGTTGCGGCGGGGCTCCTCGCACAGGCGAGCTCGCACTAACCCTTCCCGCAGCCCTCCCAGGCTCTGGGGCCGGTGGGCAGCGGCTCCAGCCCGCGCCCCTCGCCCCGCTCGACGCCGCCCGGGCTCCGCTCGCCTCAGCCCGCCCGCCGCGCCTGTGGAGCGCCCCGTGCTGCCGCCAGGGGGCGTTGAAGGTACCGGCGCCGCGCTGCATCCTGGGCGATGTAGTCCGGTGGCTGTGAGGGGCCGAGGGGCCGGGATAGGGATGGCACCGGTGTCTGTGCCCGGAGGCCTGGGAGCGGGATTCGCTCCCCAAAACCAGAGCAGTCCAGGCTGGCCCGGGCGCTGCGTGGGGCCGTGTCTGTGTGCGGCAGGTTGGCACACCTGTGTGGCGCAGCCGGTGAGGGTGTGCAGCCCGGTGAGCCCGCCCCGCAGTCAGTCACGGTGTGCTCGTGTGCGAGCCCGCACCGCCGGCACGGTGCCACGATCCCGGTGGCGTTCGCTGCCTCCAGCTGTGCAGCCCTGCCAGCCAACAGGTAAGATTTGGTCAAAGGATCCCCATAGCTTGGTTACGACACCTGCACAATTTGATCCTCACGGCCACACCATTCACCGTGGTTTGGTCGCGGCGCTTGGGAATGCGCTGGCACCTGTATGGGAGGGCTTTGTGTGAAGACAACACTTGTGAAATCACCAGAATACAAGAAACGCTTGAGATTATTAAACTGGAGGTTTGCAAAAACACTACCACTCTCTGAGCATCTGGTCCAGCGGGAGGTGTCCCTGCCCATGGTAGAGGGTAGAACAAGGTGTTTCTTAAGGTCCCTTCCAACTCATTCTATGATTCTGCTGCTTCATTCAAACACAGATGAGAAACGCATACATCTCTGGTTTTAGCTGTAAAACAGTAGACGTGTTGCCAGGCTTGTTTTAGAGAAACTCAAACAGGTGCTTCATTTTATGCACCCAGATTTTATTTTTAAAATGACTTGTCTGCAATAAAGAGGGAACAGCTTGGTTTTAGGTTTTTAAAAGGGATGGGTTTTTAATAAGAACATAACATGGGGCCATATTTGATTTCAAAGTATAGCAATGAAAACAAGTGTTCAAAAAAGCAGCTGATGGCTAGCAATGACTCAGAAGGATGGAGAATGTTGCATTTCAAACACCTCTCAGTTCGTGCTACCCAAGACTCCTATTCACAGCTCAGAGAGAGATGGGGGTGGAGGGGGAAACGAAATACAAAAAACTGCAACAGATTTTGAGCTGTCTGTTTTGTTTTAAACAGCAGCTTTTTAGTCATAATAATTATAACGGATATTTCACAGATGTCCATCAGACTTAATGCATGCAAAAATACCTACCTGGACATACAGAGAAACTGAGGCAGCCATGGTGAGGGGTGAATTTGCCTCATTCTCCAACACATCACCAGTGTGCAGGTAAGAACATTGAAGGAAGGGAAGGGAGATGCTCCATCTGTACGGGTAACACCATTGTAGGGCATACGTGGGCAGTTTTGGGGGCTGTCAATGCTATTTTTTCCTCTCAGCAAACTACCCAGTAAATCTCAAGAAATAAGCTTAAGAAACTCCATATAGACTGTGGACAAAAGCCTTTGAACATCCCTGCAGCCATTCTGATAATTTATGTTGAAGGAATCTGGAAAAAACCCCACTGTAGATAGCTGCTCCTTGTAAGAGGTCACCACAAAAAGAACAGTGAAGAGTATCAAAGGCTCAAATAATGATGTCACCTTCCTCCCTAGATCAGAGCTGAAGCTCAGGGAACTTCAGACTGTGAGGATCTTTGAAGTTTTATTTGAGGAACCATAAGAAGATAACTGTCCTTTTCCCAGAGTTTGCTGTAACTTGAAGTTCACCAACTACAATACAGAGAAAGATTGTCCAGTCACATCACTCCAATCACCTCACACAATTTCCCAGCTGTACTAAAAACTCTCAGAGGCCATGACCAGCCTCACCTGGGGCTTCCCCCCACAACTGTGGGCCTGGGAGCTTTAATTAAGCTCAGTTCAGGGCCATCAGTCCCTGCTGGATTATGGAGACGTGTTTGTCTCTAGTTCAGTTGCAGCCTATGGAGTCTTTGAGTTTCGCTCATAGGTTGACTCCTTAGCTTTGTCCCCATGTACTCTGAGCAGGTATTTTGTTCTGGGTGAGTCAGCTCTAGAAATAATCATTGAGGTTATACCATTCTTTTGGAAAAGCTAAAATGAAACAAATCCATTTGCTGTGAGAAATGTTTGTGAAAGACTATTGAAAGTACAGTATGTCAACAGCTGATGCTGAAGACTGAGGGGAAAAGTAGGGTTTATGTTGGCAGTTGAGGAGCTCGTACAGTATAAAGGCTCATGTATGAGTTCTTTGCAGGTGTTTGTTCCTATGTTATCTAGTTTTATTTTTCTGTGAAATTCATACTTCATTCTTGGGAAACGTGGCACCAGGGAAGGATATCTGGGGGGTTTTGGCCTAACTGAAGTCTTAAAGGGGAAAACTGGACAGGAGGGATGAGGGGAGTTAATAGGGTGCTCTCCAGGTACAGAAGAAAGGAATAAAAAGAATGACGGAAACGGTAAAACGTGCAAAAATATCGGCAAGCTTTACACAGGCCAATGTGAGAGATGCACAGAATCTGCTCCAGCGTCTCTGTCCTGCAGAGATGTTTGTGAGCAAATGAGCTGCAGTGTGTGCCTGCAGCGTCCCCCCAAACCACTCATTAACAGCGCGAAGTCTGAACGCTCCTGCAGCAACTGCGGCCGCTCAGCCCGGGGAGACTCAACTCGAGCATCCGAGACAGCGAGGCTTGGGTTTTGTGAAGCTTTACAAACCTGCACCTCCCGTCGATGGAAAAGCGAACTGCAGGCACTCGGAATCGCTCCTGGAGCCTTCCATTTTCTCTGCTGCCACAAGCTGAGTTGCAAGGATGTTCTCAGCAAACGTACCTTTTGATTCTGCGATACCTCCTACCTGTGACTTACGCAGCAGCATAAAGCAGACAGAGCAGGAAAAACAAAAGGAATTTTATAAACTGGAATGAATAGGAAAAATCGGTTTCTTTCTGTCTTGGTAGAAGAACTGAAGATGTGGGCAAAGAAAAACAAGGGGGATGAAAGAGTCCCCCCTCCCTCCCCCCTCGGTTGCTATAAATATCTCTGAATATACTTTAACATGAATCCCTAAAAATGCGTGTGGCCAAGCATATGTGTGTTTCTATGTATGGCTGTCAACATAACGACAGTTGTGTATGCTGATTTTGTCGCCTCATGCAAATAGGACTCCCAGTTTAGTTAGCATAATTAGAAATAGACGTTTGAGAGCTGGATTCTGTCCTTTATTCCTTGCCCTTGCAAAAATAACACATCTAGTCCTCAGAGGGAAAAAAGAGGCAAAAATGTGGAATGCAATTAGCTTATGAGTCGCTTATGAGTCTCTAAGTTACTTGCAAACTGCTTCTGCTGACTCCAGGTAGTGTGAATGTTTAGAATATTTCACTGTGGGTCTTGCAGTGGACAATTCTGGCCTTTTGGGTTCCTAAAAATGCTTATAAACACAGGTGAGAATTTAAATGGAATGTTTAAAAGCAGAGGTTAAAGGTTCCAAAAAGAAACAGGCCTAGGATTGTCATTGTCCATGCTAATACAGACTACATGATACAGCTGACCAATATTAACTCAAATTAGCATCTTAAATCTCCATAACTAAGTAAAGCTGCCTATAGAGATAGAAAATGCTTAAGTATCTATTTTAGAGGTACTTAAGTGCTACTATACTAGCAATGGTACCATAGTAACATCATCAATCTCTTGTGGTCTCAATTGCTCAGAGAAAAAAAGTTGTTTTCTAATGCTTCTATTAATTGCAAAAGCTATTTGAAAGAAAAGCAGCCTTTAATTTTTGAGTTTTCAAATATAAAGCTTTTCTTTGTAGAATAACATAGTGAAATGCTTCTTCATCTTCTGTACTTAAGCTGAATTGATGTGCAAATCCCCCAAAAAGTGGTAAAAGGAGGTAAATCTAGTGTATTAGACACTGGGACAGTATTAGTGTTAGTGTGACTCCACAGAAACCAGAGCATGCATAAGGAAAGAAATAAGCTGAATGTTACAGTCCATTAAGAATGGGATCTGCACATGGATGTGAGTTTAAATTAATATTTTAAGAGCAACAAAGCTGAGTTCTCTGTGCTTTCTGCATCCAGTGAGATATCACAAAATAGCTCCTAATATATATTTTACCTTGTGAGACTGAAAATCTCTAATAAGAGCTGATTGACCATGTGGTAAAATGGATATAAAAACTGTATCTTTACCTTCTGTGGGCCTGTCCTGCACATCAATAAATATCAGGAACAGGTTTCTAGAACTGTATTACAAAGAATGAGGGCAAACATCCCTTAATGCACAGATCATTTTAGTTTGAAATGTTGTGTGAATCCAGTCACCCTCCAGATAAAACATGGAAAACACTGTAATTCTAGTAACTAATATCAGCTGTTGGGAGCATGTCTGGTGAAACTTGACACATTCTTTCAATAGATAGGCCCCCAAACCAGGAGAAGAAAGTACTTTAAAACTCCATATGCTTTTTCTCCAATAACTTTGTGAGGCTTAAATACATTATGGTGAGAACTACTTATATCCTGGTGAAATGGATGAGTAATAACACCATCCTTGCAGATTGCAGAGGAAATTGTGGGCACCGCAGTATGTTGGTGCTGTCATAGGCACTGAGAAAACTTGGGTTTTCAAAAATGATGTGGCTTCACCAAGGGTTGCATACCAAGTCTTTTTCAAAGCCAAAATTAAAACATGAAACTGCACAGTGCAGTCATATGCTGGAAATTAGAAATCTCTGGTTATCTGCATGCCTGATCCAGTCCCTGGAAAAAATTCATATAGCCCAGCAAAAACTTGGCTATATAATACAATCCAGCTCCTGAATAAAAACCATTCATATGCTCCATCCTCTTATCTGCCAACAAATTTCATAACCCTGATCTAATCATACAGAGGTGTAGTGCAGGTTGCCTTGTAGTCATGACCCATCAACTCCACTGACTGTAGTCTCTGCATTGCAGGATACTTTCTGGGTCATTCTCTTACCTTGAACTTCTAAATCTTATTCTGTTTCATTCACTCCAATTGCCAGTGAGGTGCTCCCAAGCCTAGGGGATCTGTGGGTTGTTTTTGAGTGATAATGCTATAGTCTGCATTGTGGCTCTCTTTAAGGTTCTGTGTATTCTTCCATTATGAGCTGTATATGCCGCTGTACAGAGTAGTGAGTTGCTTAATCATGAAAGGGAGATGTTCCTTGCAGGAAAAAACCACTGTCAGTGGATGGGAGGTCAAGGTCTGTGTCCCAATGATCCCTGGGCACTGACAGCACCCTTTGGCTGTCAGCCTGACACACTGCATTGTTGCTTGTAGTGAAAGAAATGATCCTAACCCAATTTTCCACAGTTCCCTTATATCTCTGTATGACTTTCAAACTAAATGGTGTGATTACCTGAATCTGGAGCTTTCTCTTCTGTATTCAATTAAACCCTCTCTGGTAGGTGTGATGTTCACATGAGGACATAAAGGCATGTCTGAAATCAGTCTTTGGGTTGTAGGTTGATGGAGCAGCACGTCTTTGCTTCCTATAGCCCTAGTCCTGCCTTGTGTTGTGCAGGCACAGGACTAAAGCCATGTCCAGATTTGTGTTAAATGCAGTAGACCCATAGACTATTTAAAAACTCAAAAATGTTCTTTGTTTAATGATTTGTATGTAGGACCTCAGAGAGAAAAGCCCAGTCTATGAGGGGAGCCTCTAGACTACGTCAGGACATAAAATCTAACAGTGAAGAAACTTAGTTACCTGCATGTTTCATTAGTATGGTGTTTTGTAGATTTCCAAATGTTACCTACAAAGAATACTTACAAGAGCTTTAGTTGTACAATTAAGCATAGAGGACATCAATTTCAGGTTTACATTTATCTATACAACCTGAATTCTGCCTTTCCCAAGTCTGGCTAATTTATACACTGGGATTGTAGGATTAACCCTTTCCCCCACTGCTGCAAACCAGCCAGGCCAGTGGCTGCTCTAACAGCACGATTACAGGAGCAGAGGATGAACTATGCAAAATGATTTTTGCTCCATGTGTGTGTTCCCTAGGATGACATTTAAGTTTTCATGCTTAACAGGAGAGCATTTTCTCTGTGTGCAGACAGCTGTAAAGGACTCTGGACATGAACAGAGCCCATCATTGATTAATATGGATGGTCATCTCCAAATTGATTATTGTAAAATCAGGATGGTATAAAAAGGCCCAAAGGAAAAATCAACATATGCTTCTGCATTGAAAATTATTAATGATAACTGTATATCACCAGTAACTGTCTGTGTTCAGCTTACAATGCTTTCAGGTAAAAATCAATTCCAAGGACTTTAATGAATCAAGCAGTCTTTACTGGCACGAATAAAAAGACTATAAAGTAAATTATTTCAGGATGGATTCCCTGGAATAGCAAGGAGCAGAAATGCATCTTTATCCTTGTGAGGTTTAGCATAAGAAGAAATTATAGTCATGGTATATTTTCACAGAGAGCCTGTGTGTACTGAAAACCCTTAAAATTAATTTTGCTATGGAAAACGGGCCCTGCAGGAAAGGTTTTGCTGCTGCAAACTCCCCCCCTCCCTCCCAAAAAAAAAAAAAAAAAAAAAAAAAAGGAAAAAGGGATGGACCTGCTAGAGAAGTCATCTCAGTCTACAGCACAGAGCAATATTGCAAGTCTCTGTTTGTTTTCTTCCAGGTTCTCATGATAGGCTTGCCAAGATGTGACCACAGCAAATGGCCAGAGGCTGCTTTGGTTTTTTCCATCTTCTCGGCGAGATGGTTACCAAAGATTCCCCTGGACTATTTAAAAAAAACAACCAAAAAACAAAGAGCAGAAAGCCCACGCTGTTGGATGCCATCTGCTCCTCCTGTGCAGCAGTTTATTCCATTCCCTGCCCAGCCCTGGGCAGATGGTGTCCATTCCCTCCCAGCCCTCTCGAGGGACAGGGGACCTCAATGCCGCCTCTGCGCGGGGAATGAGGGATGGAGGTGCAGCGGGCTGGGGCGACCTGAGAGGAGGCTCCGGGGGTGATCCCCAGCCCCGCGGGGGCGGCCGTGTCCTGCAGCCCTGCCCAAGGAGCTGCCTCCCGCCTGGGCTGGGCCGGGGAGCGGGGCCGGGCAGGTGCTTGTTGTCCCCGGCGGGAAGATGGAGGCGGCGGGCGGGGAGCGGTGATCGCTGCGGGCTGCGCCGTGAGTGCAGGCAGGGCGAGGAGGCGAAGGGACGGGAAGCGGCTGCGGGTCCCGGCGCGGCCCCGCCGCGGGGAGCGGGGCGAGCTGCGGGCGCGGCGGGCAGGGGAGGGTGGGAGCGGGTTTTGGGAGGTGGGGTTTGGAAACCTCTTCCACAGGCTGCCGCTTGCGATGACCCCAGGGGGAAGGAGGAGGCGGCAGGGGGGGATCGGCTCAGTGAATGAATGGGCGGCAGCGGCGGCGGCTCCTGTGCTCAATGGCTGCTGGGCTGATACGCGCCAGCCCCGCAGCCGGTGCCTCCCTCGCCCTCCCGTATTTTGTCTCAGGCTCGCCTCGCCCGGGGCTCCCCAGACATGTTCAACCAGCAGCAGTTCCAGCAGCAGCTGCTGCAGCTCCAGCACCTCCTCCAGCAGCAGCAGCAGCACCACCACCCTCCGGCGCAGCAGGGAGGCCGGTAAGCGCCGCTACGCGAGGCCGGGGATCCGGGGCCTGTCCCGGGGGACCGCTCTCCTCCGCCTCCCTGCGCTCCGTCCCTCCTCGGCGCGGCGGGGCTGGTGCGGGGCTGCCCTCCCCTGGCGGGGAAGGCGACAAAGGGAGGCGAGCGGGGCTTGGGGGGCGCGGGCCTCGATCGGGGCAGAGCCTGGAGGCACCGAGGGGCCCGGGGCTGTGGGAGGGAGGGCGGCGGCCCCTGTGCGGTCCCCTCAGCGCTCCGGGGATCCCTGTCAGCCGTCCGGGGCTGCAGTCCCCGAGAGCCCGTGGGTGACCCGGGCAGCCCGGGTAGGAGCGGTGGGTGGGTGGATGCTCCGAGCCGAGCGTCGCCCCTCAGGGCGGGCAGGGCAGCCGGGGCTCAGGGAAAACGCCTTCTCCTGCAGAAACACAACACTCGGCAGAGCCACCCTCAGCAGACACGAGCACTTTATTGTTTTATTGTTGAACTTAAACTGTTTATTTATTTTCTTTCTCTGGCTGGGTCTGATGGTCTGGGTGCGATGATTGAACTTATTTCTGCAGCGGCACCAGGGCTTAGGTTGTGGATGAGCACGGTGGGGCAGGGAGGAGATGGAGAAAATAGTGTTTTGTTTGTGAAAGGAAAAAGGATATTTGCCAGAAAATAACCACGGTTTTCCTAAAAAACGCAACATGTAAAACAACTTAGATAGGAGCAGTTGTCCCTGATGAGCTGAGATTTGTATAACCAGCACAAATTCTCTGAAATAATGCATTTATTTGCAGTTACTGTTATCTTTAAAGCCTTATTCTTTGCAAATTCAAAGCAATGGAATGTGAATTTAGGAAGAAAGTTAATTCGTTATTTAAGGAATTATTGTATTCGTTTATCCTTATAAGGCATTTGTCTCTGAGGTAAGCGTGGGAATTTTTCTGTTTTAGCAGAAATATGGACCTGCAAATCTTTTTACCATTTTTATATGTTTTATACTATAAAAAAACCCTGCACTTAAAATGCCAGCAAGGGGCTAACTACTAGATAGCACGGCTGCATCTTACACCTTTAAAAGTATGATTTTTGTGGTATAAATATCTCCGCTCAGAGACTGGAACAATCTAGAGCAGCAAATGTGAAGATGAGCTGCTGTGAATTCTGTTAAAGGGGTTGGGTTTTTTTTATCAGGGTGGATATTTCGATTCGTGTTTGTACCTCTCTTCAGCTCTGACAGATTTAGCTGTGTCAGCAGCGTGCCTAGAGGTGGGCCTGACCTTGCAATCGCCTGAAGAAGTGCCTGCCAGTTTCCTCAGACTTTTCTCTCACGTCTGCTCCACCCTCCTTAGAACTGGAGAGTTCTTCTCTGCTGCTTCTTCCTCCTCGTGTTTTAAATATGAAGGCCGTGGTTTATTTTTCCATCTGGTTCTTGCAGTTAGGGGGCACCATTGACAGTTCTGACCTGTCTGGCTCCGTGTAGGAGGTGTTGATTTTGGGAAAATGAGCTCTTAAGCTACTGCGAAAACTCCCTGTTTTTTAGAACTTTTTTGTTGTCGTGTTAAATGTAGCTGCTGATCTAGATCACTCATTTCTCCTGACGGGTGCTGCATAATTCTGTAGAACCGCAGTCAGCTCCTGGGCTTTTTTTATGCTGCTTGGGAGGCTCTATGTGGGCTTGGTGCTAAGGAGTTGTCTCTGACCTCAAATTCTTTGATAGACAATCTGTCAGCTTCGGAAATTCCATGAGAGTGGAGGAAAGAGGATACAGTGCCGGTGCATGGTGTCTTTTCATGCACATATATCAGCATTTCAGCTGTTTCCTGCTTTATGCTTGCTGGGTGGCTGGAATGGAAGGGTGCAGTTTTTATTGGGTTCTCATGATTGATGCCTTCTTTTCCAGGGGTTTGCCGCCACCGCAGCAGCAACAGATGCTGAGCTTACGGGCAACAAATCAGCCATCGCTGCTCAATGCCAATCCTATGCTTCAGCGGGCCTTACTCATGCAGCAGATGCAAGGTACTGTCGTTATGGGAAACGCTTACTTACTGGAGTTATTTAATCATCCTCTTGGACTGAAACCATACCATGGCTGTTTCCTGCTGAACCAGTGCAGTTCTTGTACTTGGCAGTTCTGTTTGTTGTTGTCTTTTTTTTTTTTTTTTTTTCCCTCTTCTCTTTAAATTAGTCTGTAGTCCTCAGAACAGATGTTCTTCAGTTGTTGAAAATCACATGTGCCCAACTGATCACAACTGGGAATAGCACTAGGAGGTGTCAGGTTAGATGCTAAATACATGCCTTCCCTTTTAGGCTTGATGGAGCAAGTATTTTTTCATCAATATAGTTAGATAAAATACTGAGATTTTGATTATTTGTTTGTCTTTCTTGGTTGCAAGGTTGCCATTTATTTAATGATCTGTTACATACACACTAATATTGTTTGCAGTAGATACTTGTCTTTGTCCAAACTTAGTGCAGTGCAAACTAATAAAGTATATTGAGATGGAAGATGGTTTGGGTGTCAATTGTATTGTGAAATTTTGATTCCCTGAAATGACTGTAATTTCTATGGTGGGTAATATCTCTGTCTTTCCATTATTGTGTTTCCACAAGTGAATTTTCCTTTTCTTTTTGTGTTTTCAAGACAAATTTATAAAGCTGCCTTAATAAGAGCATTATTAATGTAAAGATAATAGGAATAAAGATATGTTTTTATTTTTTGCTCATGTCATAACCTGAGGGTTCTTTTCAACACAGAAAATCACTACCTGGGATAGTTTTCAAGTGCCTAGTCTAGATAAATGCCTGCAATTTCTACCTTGCCTGTGAATCATGCCCAGTTGTGAAGACAAAAGATTTATTCTGCATGTCGTTAACTCTCCTTTTGTTCTCTCTTGCCCATTTAACGAGAGGGCTCTCTAGTGACTCCAGTGGCTCTCCACAGATCTCTCTCAGGATGTAGGGAAAGTGACAGTGAGAAAGGACAAGCCATGCCCTGAAGATTGATGTACATATATCATTGTCAGGAAAAAGTGTGACTCCAGCCTCCAGTCAGCCATGCTCCTTCTAGATATGTTTGCTGTCAGCTGATCTTTTTCCCTGAATCTTTTATTGAGAAGTAGTATTTAAATAGTGTGCCAAGGACCTAGGGCTAATTAGACAGAGCAGGATAAGATATGCTAATGAACACTTCACATGCACTTTGCCTTAATGTTGCTCCTCTTCACCTCTCCATGGAGTTGTGACTTCTCTCAATAACTTACCTCAGGTAGCCACAGGTAACATGGAATGTGGTTGCCAATGTCCAGTGTGGCCCGTTTTAGTGATGTGAATTTTTTGACCATTCAGGTTTGGGTTACGTGTAAGAATATCTGATGCTGTACCCTTTCTGTCCCTGGGAAGTATCAGCATAAATAATTCATTGGCTGTGTGTGGCATCAGTAGTGGGAATAGGAAGAGATAAATACTTCAAATTGAAACAGATGTGTGGTTCTTTAAAGGTATCAAACCGAGAGCAGAAGATGATTTCTTGTGTTAGATTTTTTTTTTTAATATAGCTATGCCCTTTTACAGTAAGGGATTATTTATGGGAAGTAATAATAGATTAGATTGCTTTTGAAGACAAACATGGGGAGTACTTGCTATTGTGTTGCAGGCTTTTAACACTGTAGCTTGGTTTTTCAGATGTTGGGTGCCTGTCTCCAAACTTTACTGCCCTGTTTTGACAGCTGCTAAAAGGCTGGAGTATGCACTAATTCAAGTGAGAGAGAAAAAATGGCAATTTAAGTCCAGGTTCCCTGAATGATGGATGGCTTCTGAGGGTATAGCTGAGGCATCTGGGCCCCTCCATTCCCTCACCCCTGAAATGGGGGTGACAAGGACTGCCTTTGTAAGAAATTTTTGAGACTTGGTTAATAGTCTGTGGATGCTGAACTGTTCAGAAAGGAGAGCATTATAATTGGAAATGGCAGAGTCTCAAGTGTCAGAGTTGAGGTTGACATGTTGAGCTTGCATGACAACCAGGTGGCAGAGAGGACTGTGGGATTTTTTTTTAAAAGTTCGGTGTTGTTTTAAATGAGATGCTGTTATTGGCTTGTGTTAAAGACCTCCATGCTATGGTGTGAGCAGTCAGCTGCACAAATGTGGGGTGAATTTTCCTTTTTTACAGAGAGTTTTTGTAAAACGAGACCTTGTTTGTTGCAAACACGAGTGCTAATGTGCTCAGATCAAATAATTGCTCTAATGATCTTTGCCTGGAGTGACAATTATAATTAAATAGCCTGATCCATAGTAATGGTTGCTATCACATCAAATCATTCTGTGTGCTGAAGAGGGTAGAGCACAGAGCACCCATACAGTGCTCAGTAAAGGACAGGATCATGTGTACAGGAACCCTTTCCCTCTACCTGCTGCTTGTTCAGGGGGAGGATTTTCTCTCCTTGGCACAGCGCAGGGTGGTGAAACGCTGTGTTTGCATTTATAGGAAACCTGCGTGGATTTAACATGACAGCACCAGCACTGCAGCAGTTCTTCCCTCAGGCTACAAGACATTCCCTCCTGGGACCACCACCTGTTGGGGTCTCCTTAAAGCCAACTCGTCTGGGCTTCCCCAGCCTCCCATTCCAGCGGCAGAACCGGACCTTTCGCAAGGTGGGATTGTGGCTTCCAACTGCTGGGGAGTTTTGTGCTCCTTTTATACTTGCAGCTGTTGACTGTATTGTAGGTGGAGTACAAAGGAGAAGGGAGAGAGCCTTAGAAAGAAAAGAATGTTTTGTGCCATGCTGCTGACACAGAAATGCAGAAATGATTTCTTCATTCCATCTCAAAGGCTTTTGTGGTCCATATTTACATTTTTGATGCAAAGGTTTCTTGTCACTACTTGCCCAAGACAGAGAATTCCCCATGATAGAACTGTTTAAACCTAAGATATAAAAGGAGCCTTTAGAAGAATCAGCTTAAAAGTAATTACAGCAGAAGAAATACTGCTAAGTGCTTTGCTGTTTCAAAGCAGTTTGTTGTTCCCAAAAAACTTGCTCCTGCTCGGGGCACTCTGCCTCTTTGGGCTGTTCTTCCACTTTTTAAGATCAGGCTCGTATTTGTCCTCGTGGATTTTGTAAAATATACAATTCTTGCTTTGTAAAAACTTTTCTCACTTTCCATCATTAAGACCTCTTTTGTATCCTGGAAATGGTTCTTGGGTTGACTGCTACCTGCCTCCTCTTAGATTAGCTTTGGCATATTTCATCCCATTCTGTCAAAAAGATGTGGTGGATAAGGTAAACTCACACTCTTGGACTGTCCTCCAGAGTCAAAAGAAGGGGGATTATTTTGGACTATCCTTTTCCCTGCCCATACACCTCTTGCCAGAGTTCCTCTAACATGACCCTACCCTCTGCTACTGCTTAAAGCACTGGGGAGATGTCCTGAGCTGCTTGTGGGACTGAAATGCCTTGCTCTCTTTGACCATGTACAGTTGCCTTCAGCAGGGCAGTCCATTGTAAACCAACTATTCCTTTCCATTATCATGTGCTGGAATTCCTATTCCTGCCCCCCAGTAAAACTCTGGTGCTTTAGGTAGTGTGTGTTAAGGACCAAGAGCTGGCAGTGACTCTCTCTGCCCATTGCAGGACTTCCAGAGGGTTCCTGAAAGGAAGCGGGAACTAGATCCTGGTTCTTCATCTCAGACACAAGGTGATGAGAAAATGGAAATTCCAGAGGGAATGCAAACAGGGTCAGAGCAGAACAATTCCTCACCATCCACAGGTAGGGAGGAGCCTGTAGTGGAACAACTGCTTGCAAATATGATAAACTTCTTTTGATTAGTCCTGAAGCAAAAACTGGTGATAATTTTAGGCTTAATCAGCTACATTTCTCTCTAATTGTAAATTCTTAAACTGCTTTTAATAGCCCTCTGCTATGTGCTTCATGTACCACTTTTACCTGAATATTTTTGATTTTTTTTTTTATGAGCCTCCTCCATTTCTCTTGCATGGAAGCCTCTCAGAAGTCATTTTGACACTGAGCTTTGTTTAAGATGGGGGTGGGGGGAAGAAAGCTGGTCTGAAATTAAAGCTTCCACCCATGCTGAAGTCAACATCTCATGCAGCCAAACACATCAAGCAGAGCCAGTTACAATCAGCATGCTGAGGAAAAGATGAGTTGAAAGTCCTGGTGCCCCAGTTGTCAGAACACAAACTGCTGACACTGAATATCTTAATGTCAGATACAACACAGATGTGGGAATGTCATTTCTGACTGAAGAGTGCACGATATAAAACTGCAGGCTTTGATGAGGTTGTGACCAGGGAATATGCAGCAGTGAAAACTGTCTTATTAACTGGTTGCTGTCAGGTAGATGTGCCACCTTGGCTTATATTAATGTTCCCATGATCATGGCTCTTGTCACTTAGGTACAGGACTGAGACCCACTTAGTAAATATGAACATAGATTTCTTTTTTTTTCCAACACCTCATACAGTGACATTGCAATAAAACTCAAATATCTGAGGTTTTTATCTAACCTTGTCAGAGCAGCTCATGAATTCAGAATAAGCAAGTATTTAGTATTATTTGCTCTAACAGAGCCTCATAGGCATTTGCCATTCAGATATGGAACATACTCAAGGTGGCATGGTCTGTTTTGCTAAGGAAATCTCCTTCTGTGTTCCTGCAGAGCCAAGAACTCCAACAGAGTCTGTGCTGAACACTGAGCCTGCAGCAAAAAGACTGAAGAGGTATTTATTGAATGGGGTATTGAGACAGTTACTGAGTTTAGAATTATTGTCTAATTTTATTTTCTGATTATTAGGGCTGTATATTCTATTGGCCTGATTTCTAGCATGTAAGAGGTATTTTAGATGCTTGTGAACAGTTCAGAAAATTTTGTGGTGCTTGCTGAGATACCGGGTGTTGTGGGGTCTCTGCTAGGGGTGATCCAGTCATGAGAATGAAAAATGAGAGGTGCAGCTCATCTAAATGTGCAATGAAGCTGAGTTTGCTCGTGTATTCTCCTGCCAGGATCCTTGTAAGAAGCATAGAGGTTCTTTTCTATTTTGGTGTGTTTCTCTAAGTTTCTTCCCTAAATGTCAAAAAAGTGAAATGAGCAGAAAGGGAAAGCCTTGGAATATGTCAGGTTACAGTGGGTGTACGAGAGGGTAGTTTACTTTGAGAAATGATAAAGGAAAGGGAATCAATACTCCCTAGTATCCAAGCCTGTATCCGTGAGCGCTGAGTTCTGTATCCCTTCTGCAAAGGTTGCCTTGCCAGTATCTCTGTCTGTTGGGTAAAAATAGACAAAGGCAATCCTATTATCCCCCAGGGATGCGCGGCAGGCTGGCCTTGGCAGGCCCATCCCGGCTCTCCCGGGCTCCCGAGGGTGCGGCAGGGACAGGCAGGGCTGCATTGCCATCTAGTGGGAAGGCACCTCGCGAGCTCCCGGTGCCATCTGCATCGGGCTGCTCCTCTCCCAGAACTGTCACCCTTGGCTGGTGAGGAGGGAGAAGAGGAAGGAGCGAATGCAGATTTCTGTAGGCACTGACTTGAGAATTCTCCAGCATATGTTAACGACGATGAGTCAGGACTCCTGGGTCCTCTTACCTTCCCTGTCAGGCGTTCGCCGCCTGCTCTTGGACAAGTTTCCTCACCTCGCTGTTTCCCATCTGTAGATTACAGATTAATGGATAGCTTTAGGGGAAATATTCCAGGATTACATGATCAAGGTAATATCTGAACATCAAAGTAAAACATTAAAGAGTGATAAATATTGTGTGCTCAGGGACCATCATGACTTATGGACTCTGATTAGCAAGAAAGTGAATAAATTCAATTAAAGCTAGGTCGAATACATTTGAGTGTATGCTTTGTTAATCTGTTTGCCAAAGCTAATTTAATTTTAATTACATTAATATTTAGCAGGGTATTAATCAAAGTCCTGTTACATGCACTGGAAACAAGAATCAAGTCTGAGGAATGACGGCTTTCACTGCAGCAAGCCAGCTATTAGGAAAATTCTTTCCTAAGCAGCAGTTAGGGACTGCCAGATTTGATGCATATATTATGGCTGGTATTTACCTAGAATAGATTATTCCTTAGCTTTTTTTTTTGAAGTGTTTCCAGTATCTTCCAATGAACAGATGATGGATCTGTGAAAAAAAAATAGTTTACTGTTCTCATACTGCCCTTCACAGATGACAAGGGCATTCCCCCATCTATGTCATAAACTTGTGTTTCATGCTTCATTTTTCCATTTCCCTTTAGCCAGGAATACCAGCCTCCTTCTTCATTTCAGGTTTTTCCCACTTCTGCCTTTGCTCCTATGTACCATCTGTACACCTGGAACAACATCCTCATTCCAGTGCAGAAAGCACTCTTCATCTTCAAATCCTCCTTGAACACCCACTTCTAGCATGGCGTGACAAGTATCCATAGAATACCATTTCCTCTTTAAATCATGCTCGTGGTGGCTTCTGCTCCCTTAGATTGCTCCTTAGGTTTGCAGTTCAGGCTGCAAACCCTCGCCCTGAGAGCTGGCACCATCTGTGTGTGGTACCGCTAGCGTTGAGCCTGCTGGCAGCACCTGACAAATAATGTTAATGCCAGTCACTCTTGTTTAATTCGTGTTTGCAGTGCCCAAACCCTGCTGCATATTTATAGCCGTGTAACCCAGTTCCATTATCACTTATCAATCTGATAAATTATGCGGTGTGCGTGCGTTCGGATAACGGGATGCGGTACCTGCGCTATCGGCTGTCCTGCTTGTGCAGAAGGTGCTGCTCCCTCTTGGCAGAAGGACACCAGCAAGTGGGAATTTGAGCCGCCCTCAGAGCAGACAGTCAAGTCATGGTGGAAAGTTAGTCCTGACAGAAAAATGGGGGATGGAGAAAGAGACTGCAGAGAACACTTTGTGCCCTCTGGAAGTCAGACATTTATTCTCAACAGTCCCCTCAGGAGCGCTTTTCTCCTCAGCAGATCGCCAATACCAAATAAAACAAAGCAAGGCCCTTTTGATTTGCATCTTGTAGAGTTTCACTTCCCCCTCAAGCAGAGCTGTAGGGACTCCAAAATGAAACACGACTGGTATGAATAGAACAGGCAGCTGTGGTGAAATCCCTGTAAAGGCACCATGGAGAACTCCTTCAGTTCTGATAGATCTCTTCTCTCAGAAGAGAAGAGCAGCCAGGAGCACTGTTCAGGTGTTGCAATTTCCCTACAAGTCACCAATCTCGACAGGGGAGAGCTCTCAGAGGTCTTATTAAGAATATTTCTTGTATGAACTTCAGGCTTCTTGCAGGAAAGGGCAGCTAACCAAAAAATCAGTTGTAACCTTCTTGTCCAGATTATTTGGCTGCTCTTTCTGAATCCATTCTAGAACACCCACTCTACATTAATATTTATTCTACATTTTTATTTATTGCTGCCAAATTCTTGCCTGAAATACCGTTTCCAGTAGCTTATTGTTTTGGAGTTTTAGTGGAGAGTGTGGTAGGTTAGACCCCAGCCTGTGCCTTGGTGTGCCTTTTGAAACTCTTGTCTGTAACATGGCAGTTAAGGTTATTTTCTTGATACCCTTGAAGTGTGACCGGGGAGTCTGCGTTAGAGGATGCCACAGAGAGCAAGAAAGCAGGAGTCTCGTGCACCCATGTCCAAGCTGATGGTGAGTTGTTGAACCCTATGATTTGAACTTTCAGGGCACTCCTTGCTGGAACTGCACCTGCAGGTCCCAGGGACTACAGAGATTTTCTTCACCCAGTTGTATAGGATGGGGAAAGGAGGATAAAATCTAGGAACCAAATCCAAACTTTGTCCCCTAATACCTGTTACCTGGCAAAGGCCAATGATTGGATGTTTCCATCTTTATTAAGGATAAGGAGAAAGGTTTGTGAACTGGCTGATGGCCAACAGTGCTGTGAGGAAAGCTCCCTGACTTCACTCACCTGCTGCTTTGTTTTTCCTGTCATTGCTGTTTTGATTTAAGGCTGCTAAAAGGAATCTCCCTTCTTAGGTACAGACAATGCAAAGGAGTACACAGCTGAAGATCTCTCCAGAGAGAGGAAATTCTCTGAGGAACCGAAGGCTCCTGAGGTGAGCAGACACCGCTCCATGCAGGGGTGGTGCAGAACATACAACCTCCCCCTCCATCCTGGAGAAGCCCGTTGCCACTGGGAACCAGCTGGCACCCACGTCTGGAGCTCTGTCTCCTGCTGTAAGCTGTTGTCCCTGGCAATAAGGCATAATATGTCTGCAATTAGTGCACAGTCTGCTCTGACTTGCTGCTTTTGTACCTTTGCTGGCCTGTTCCCTACCTACTGCTGCCTAGGGATGGGGTGTTTGTTAAGATTTCTGTATTCAGCTACAAAGATGGAGAGCTGAGTTGAAAGAGTTACTTAAAACTCTGTGTATGGAGGGCCATAGCTAAAGACATCTTTCACATTGCTGAAAAGCAAGTGTAAAAAGATTCAGGTGGTGTTAGAATATGCAACCTGAGAGTCTTCTGCATTAAATATGTGGCCCCCATGCTGGATGTTAAACCAGGACCTTAGCTGTGTAAAGCTGTGAGCAAAGATTTAACCTCAGATGTGAATCAGACTTGACAGTCTTCCATAATTGGAGACGTTTATTGATGTGATCACATGTATCATCCTGCCCATGTCTGAGTTCCTGACTCCATCAGGTGTTGTGCTGAGTAGGCTTTAGTTTTGCAGTGGAGAAACATGAGCTGATTGTGTCCCTTGGCAACAATTGTTGTGGCTCCAGTCCCTAGAGACTGGATCACACAGGGGCTGCAGAGGCTGCAGAAACAGCCATCTGTGCTAATAGGCCTGATGCTATGACACAGGGATCGCTGATTTAGCAGCTTTGGGAGGAGTGTGTATGAGAGTCCTTCTGATCTGCCTCCTGTAGGTTCAAGCTTAAGTGCATTTTCCTAAAGGGTAGAGAGCTTAGGTGACATACAAAAAGCAGGTGTAGTTTTTAGAGTCTTCTACTGGGGGATTGAACTTGATGTTGACTTCTTCTTTTGGCAGGTGTTGAGCTCTGGAGGTTCACTGAAAGTGACTATTCAGCAGAGCAGTGAGAGCAGAGCTATCAGCACAACAGCTCTGAAACCAGGGCACTGGGGCGACGTGGGCACAGCTGATCCCAACCCGGAATCGGTCCTTAAATTCTACTGCTACATCTGCAAGACCAATTGCTGCAGCCAGCAGGTAAAAATGCACGGGTCTGACAGGGATCCAAGTGGTCAAGAGATGGAAATTAGATGGCTGGCTGCCAAGGGGACTTGTTAGCTAGGGCTCATGCTTTGGGAACAAGGAACATAAGAAATGATGACAAGTATGCAGATAAAATAAACCTCTCCTGAGAGCTGACAACCAACCTGCTAGAGAGAGAATGTGGGTGGATCCACAGGCAGCCATGCTCTTAAGCTTTTATATTTCATTGTTAAACAGCAGTCAAAAGAAAGGAAAGCACAGCTCATACCTATTATTTTCTATGTTTTGGATACATTTAAAAGGATTTTTCTCCTAACGTCTCTTTCAGAATTTCCAATCCCACATGGCTGGAATTCAGCACCAGCAGCGACTTGGGGAGATTCAGCACATGAGCAATGTTTGTTTTGTTTCACTGCTGCCCATGGTGAAACAGCAGAAGGTGCTAGCAGGAAAAGATGGGTAAGTGTTGGTCTGCACTATAAAATTCAGTCTGAATTTGGCCCTACATAGGTTCTAAAATTCTTCATTGCACCAGGGTGCCTCTCAGTTTTAGGTAAGGTACAAACCCCCTCTGGTTTCAAGGGCCTTAATCTCCTTCAGGCAACTTTCTATCTTGCTGAAGGATACCAGAGTTGACTTTGACCTGTGTAGTTTTTAATACAGTAGATTAAGTCACAGACCTGTTTTATCTGGTGCATTTCTGTCAGCACAAGCTAAAGCAACCTATAAATGGGTGAGAAGGAGAGGAGATAAATCTGAGCCTGTAAAGATAGGAATTGTGAGGAAAACAATGCTAGGGACAGATTGCTGACTGCAGTATTCCGTGGAGAATGAAAAAGGTGTGACTTCCAGCTCTATCTGTTGTCACTTCAGAGAGACCCAGCAGCGGTGGTGTAACACGTGTCAGGTGCATTTCACAGGGGACCTCATCAAACATCGCAGGACCCAGGAACACAAGGTAACAGCCACAGCCATAGGACTTCATTCTGCACTGACCTTTTGTGTGGGGATTAAAGGGAAATGTGTAGCATCTCCTGCTCCCCAAGCAGCAAAGGAAAAGTGACTGAAGAGGAGGGATGCATATAAAGTTCTGCCAGTAACACCCTCCCTAAGGGCACTGCGGTGCTACCTCCTGCCCCTGGCGTTATTGGAGCTTCTAGTTGTCATGACGTGTCAGTATGGCCTGAGGCACCTCTAGTGTGTAATTCTTGACTTTTCTTAAGAAATATGGCTTATCATATTCACCTAATCAATTGAATGGAGGAATTGGTGGGCAGCCTCAAGCTAAATTTTAGGCAGGCCAGCATATTTATTGACTTCAGGGAAGAAGTGCCAGAACACCTGTTTCAAGACATACTTAGTTTTGCTCTGCATGGTTTTGGTCTTTTTGGTTGCTAAGAGTTAGGGAGTCCTTTCTGCTGAAAAGACTATTTTCTTTGTGGTCTCCCAGGATGCGGGGCTGATTTTGTTTCAAGATTCATTTGCATTCCTCCAAAGCAGTGTCTCTTGAGACTTATGGAATTGTCCCTCTTTCCTTAGCTGGCCAAACGCTCGCTTCGTCCTTTCTGCACTGTCTGCAGCCGCCACTTCAAGACCCCGCGCAAGTTTGTGGAGCATATGAAGTCCCCTGAGCACAAACAGAAAGCCAAAGAGGTAATACTGCCTGGGTGGAGAGCTGTGCAGGTCTGGAGGCAGCTACACTGTAGAGGAGGATAACTTTCTTCTTCCCTGACTAATGCAGGGCTGAAAGGAAGACATGCAGTTCTTCCAGCTCTGTCCTAATTTTCATCTTTTGCTGAATTTCAGTTGTTAGTGCTGAAAGAAGTTGAGTGAAAAAGGGAGAAGATGTTGAATGTGTCTAGAAGCAAGACAATGCCCCTCTTGCAGTCCGTTCCTCTCATCACATACAATCTGTCCTGAGTCTGGGCTCTTCCTTGGTTAAATGGCAAGCGCAAAGTTGATCCGATCTTTCTTTTCTGTACCTTGCAGGTTAGGCTAGGAGAGAAAGAGTTGGGGAGCCCAGAAGATTCAGAGGAGTTGATCACTGTGGATGCTGTTGGCTGTTTTGAAGATGATGATGATGAGGAGGAGGAGGGAGCTGGTGAGGAGGAAGACTCTGATGTAGTGCTGATGGAAAATGAGGATTCTGCAGCCAAGCAGGTATGCTGTGCAAAAGAAGAAGGAATGACCTACCTGAGAATCTACTGTGGGATCCTATGACTTAGCTGGTCTTGGCTAGTTGAGCTCAGGCTTTCAAGAGCCTGCTCAGCCTTGCACAGCTGTAGGGTGAGGACTCTGGGGTATTCCAGAGCACAGGGTGATGCAGAAGAGAATCGGGCACTATGTGTGGGATACATGAAGGTGTTTCTGCTGTGCTGTACAACTTCTGCTGTCTTCAGACATTAACCTTGTTGAGGAGCACAAAGCAGTATTGACATAGGGTCTTTGAACAGCTCAACAGTAGCTGGGTCTGATAGCAAACGTGTGGAGGTTTATCTTGATAAATATATTCCCAGTAGAGAGCAGTTACCAAGAAGGAGGTGTATGGCTAAACTCCTTCAGATTTGGAGTGCAAGGGGTGATTTTAACCCTTGTAATGAAGTAGTGTGCTGACACTGGGGTTTGCATCTGCCCCTGACCAGAGGCTATGCAACTCTGTCTCTGGTATGTGAATCCTCTGTTTTGCTCCCAAGCTTACCAGAAAAATGCAAGAGCCTGGGAATTGGCATAGATACAGTAGGCACTAATGTTCTTTCGGTTTCCAGACTGGGCTGAAGGAGGTGTCTTTGGAGGATTACGAAGGAAGTGAGAAGTATTGTCCAGACACAGCCTATGGTAAGCAAGCAGAGTTAAGCACAAAGGGCCACAGAGCCTTCTCTGGCCACATACTGTATCTGTAGGAGAGGATGGTCTCTACCTACTGTTATAATGACTTCTTGGGCCATGGTGCTCCAGCATCTGCATTGGACTGGTGCAGGTCACTGCTGCCTGGAGAAGAACCTCTCCTGAGGGCAGGATGCTTCTTTATTACTGTGTGGTAAAACATAAGGATGTTATTGATGTTTGTCAACTGCCTTTTGCTTTGAAGAAGGATGAGAGCCAGATACATTTCTAAGGTAGGACATGGAACAAGCAGGGCAGGAGTGCTGAAGAAAGTAGGTAGCAAATGAGGGATGCTCTGGAAAGATGGAGTCGGAAAGCATATCGATTGGAATGCTTTCCAACAGAAATGCAGCTTGCAGAGAGATACTGAGCATCACTGGCAGTATCAGACTCTCTGCTCGACCCAAACTGTGCATGTTTCCTCCGCTTCAGAACCCCCACACTGTACCGAGCAGTTCCTCAGCCGTGCTGCTGGCCTGGTGGGCAGTGGTGCCTCCAGATTGCTGTGTCTGGTCCCCACCTTATAAGCAACTGACTCCAAACCCTTCACGGCCACTCATGTTTGAGGAGGGCAGCTCTGCAGAGGCTGTTTTGTGCCCAAGGAGAGCTCTGTTTACACCAATCTTCCATATCGCTGTAACCTTCCACTATCGTGTGGCAGATGGAATAATGATTCATGCTGTGAATGTTCTCTGCGTGTTCCTCTTGCGCGCCTGCTGTCTTCTGCTTGGTTTGATCCCATTACATTGGATCACATGTTCTCTGTAGTTTTCCATTGTATTCTTTTCTCCCTTTTTCCCCCCTTAACGCTCTGTGTAGTTTCTTTGCTCTGGCAGCCAGATTTCTCTCTGAATATCAACCACAGCCATTCCATGGTAAGACGAGATATTCAGCAAGTCATCTTGCAAATCCCTGATTAACAGAAGCAAAGCTTTCCACCTCTCCTTTTTTACCCCCATCCCCCTTCTCTTTTAACATGCTTTCATTATTTGAGTTCCATTCAATGTGATCTGTGATTTCCCTTCCCCTCCCGTTTCGCAGGCCTGGATTTTCTGGTCCCCGTCGCAGGTTACCTCTGCAGGCTGTGTCACAAATTCTACCATAGCGACTCCGCTGCCCGGCTCGCACACTGCAAGTCCCTGATGCATTTTGAGAACTTTCAGGTTAGACCCTTTGGCGATTGCATGGCCTGGCATTTGTTACCCCCGTGCGTGTCTCTCCAGTGAATCCACCACATCAGCTGTCTTGTCTCCAGCTCATTTCCATCATCCTTGGTGTCCACTGTGCCATAGCTTCCTCCTGGTGTGCTCTGTCTTTGTCTCCCTTGGCCCCTGTAGATCTAAAACCAGTCTAGTCCTGCTTCCCAGCTACTGCTGCTGTCATCTTTTTGCCCGTTTCTGGCTGGGAATCTTCCTCAGAGTGTCCGCTCTGTTTGCTGAACCTGTGGAGTCTGTCATTTAGTCTAGGCCTCTTCTCTGTTAGATTACAGGCTGGTCAAGGTGGGAAAGAGCAGGAGAGAGAGGCTGTTTCTTGTAAAGAAAGCTGGTGCATACACATCTCCAGGTGTGATACTGCAGGAGCAGCTCCTTTAGCCAAAAGTGTGGGTGTGATTCATCCAGGAAGAGGCCTGGTAAAATCAGATACCTTAGAAATCTGAAAATTTAACATTACAGACTCTTTATGTGATAGAATCTACAAGCTGGTGGGAGTCCATTTGTCCCCAGGATCAGCCCGCAAGAGGAAGTCTGTCTGTCTGTCTGTCTGCTGCCCTTTCCTAGAAACTCCTTAGCACAAAGCTCTGCAAACTGATGCTGTTCCTTTGCTTTTCTGGTTCCACCTAAAGAAGCCGTATTGCCCCTTGCTGCTTTCGTATCTAAAGCTTTTCCTACTGGGCTGGCCTCCATTGTTCTGTCCTCGTTGACTTGCCAGGGGGTGAGGGGCCTGAATTAGTGCTTGTGGAGGGTACAGCAGGGCTTGCACTGTTTCTGCCCTATCCCGTGACCACTGCCTGGGCCTTCCTGTATGGGAGAGCCCTGTTCCCTGTCCTTGGCAAGGAGGGAGGCTCCCACATGGAGTTTATCCTCTGCCTGCCCCCACAATCTACTCCCAAAAACTGCTGTGCCTCTCTACCACCTTTTTAAATAGTGTTTAAAAAAAAACCCAAACACACATACACAGACACACATCCCTAACCCCCCAAAACTTCATGGTTTTTTTCCTAGTCTTCAGGCAGAAGAAACTATTCCTAGCCAGCCATCACTGCCTCCAGGAAGGGGTGGAGTGCTTTAGAATTTTGTCAGCACTCAAAGCAGTGGATTTGGAATGGGAGGAGACCACAGCTGTTCCTTCATGGTTGCTCATCCTCTCCCACTCCTGCAACTAGTCATTTCAGGAATGAAGGAATTGGCCTTGCTGTTTGCCTGGCTTGTTTTAGATCAGCATAGAGTGAAGCTGCAGCAGCAGTCACTTATGTCACTCTTTTGGCCCACTTAGAGCTGAATCAGATGCTCTTCAAATCCATGCCAAAGTAACCTGGGGAGTTCATGAGAAGAGTCCAGACTTACATATCTGCAGGCAGATAACCATTATTCTTGGCTGCCTGGGTGCCTTGGGGTTGTCACAGTCTGAGTTAAATCACTGCCGGTTGCTGGGGTATTCTCAGCACAGTAGCTCAGCAGAGGGTTTCAAAGCAGAGAATTGTGTTGTGTTGAAACAGTTTACAGCATCACTCTGGACACAAATTTGCATGCCTGTACCTGCTTTGGTTTGGGTACATTAAGACTCAACTGATCTAATTCCAGTGTGATATGATATTGTTCATATCCCACGATTTGAGGACAGAGGGAGAACAAGCCTGCAGCAATAAACTGAATTACAATGTAAAGCTGCCTGTCAGATGTGCTGTAATTCCACATGGCAGACTGGTGAAAGCCATTGTGCTCAGAATTGTTTCCCTAAATTGTCAGGTGTAACGCTAGTGCCAGTTCAAGGAGCCCTTCAGCAGGCAGCTGAAAGGGAGTTGATTATGGAGGGAACTGCTGTAGAAAAGAGTGAACTTCAGTTTGTTCCTTTAGGTCATGCCCTGTCTGGGCACTGAAGACTGGGTTCCTGCTATGTGTTAGCTAGCTACAGTGAGTTGTTTTCCTGAAATCCAGTCTAGAACGTGCCTAGTAGTCATTTTAATCCCTTTACAGACCTCTACTGGTTCATCATGATAGTGAGTGCAATCGAGTAATTTTGTTGCTGATATGCTTACCTTTACTCTGTGGAAAACCTTAGTGACTTGTAACAAGATATAATTGATGTTGTAGCCTTCCTGTCAGCAGTTCCACTGACCATTAGGATTGTATCAACAGAGTGAAGAAATACTAAGCTTTCAACTTAGGCCTTGCTTTGGCTGGTAAACATTAAATCACATCAGTAGCTGAGGGCTGGGCAGAGGCTCACATGCCCAGGGTACGTGTCCTGGCAGTAGCTGAAGCAGGAGCTGTCACTTGCACTGTTACATCTACAGAGTCCTGAGTCTGACTGAGATTAACAGTTGCCAGATCATGATTTCTGTCTCAGGAGCCACAAGATCTGCCATGCACTTGCTCAGCACTAAGTAATGCGAGAGGGACTTCAGTTTTTAATGTCACTTTTCCTCACAGGAGCTGACCCTTCTCTCTTGAGAGCCTCAGCAGCCAGGCCAGGAGCTGCTGAGATCACTTGTGCCCCTGCCACTCACCGCTGTTTTTGTACAGGTGTTCCTGGACCAGCTGCTGCTTTGCTGCAGTGACAGGAGCTGAGCTGGCCTTCTGTCTCACGTTGGTTTGTTTGTATTTGCAGAGATACAAGGCAGCGAGGCATCGTGCCACAGCTGCCTACCCCGAGGCTCCTTTGCATTCCCAGGGCTCCAGCTCCCAATTGCTGGATGATCCAAAACAGCCTCTTGCTACAACAGCACATACCAGCAAGAAGACGACTGATGATCATGGGATAGATAAGGAGGGCACAGAGCTGTCAGCCCTGCAAGAACAAACTTCAAGGTCTCTGGAGGGTAAGGGTGAGCTGGCCACCTCTGGGCCAGAGGGCAAGAGCCTGGCCAGTGTGACTGACGATGTGTGTGGTATCATGGTTGTAGAAGAAGAAAATCTACAGGAAGAGAGCAAGCCCACTGCCATTAGTGCCGACTGCCTGTTCTCTGAGGAGAGCCACACCGAAAGCGAGTCACTGGGACGTGAGGAAGAAGCCAACACAGCCAGGCAGAGGGCAGGCACAGACGACCACCAGGATCCAGGGAGTGGAGGAGGCTTAGGACAGAACGAGGCAGCAGATGCAGGCCAGGAGGCAGCAGCAGAGCCTTCCTCCCTCGCCAAAGGTGAGACAGGCGGTCTCACCTCTGCTGGGTGCAGACGCTCTTCCAGGCGCAAACCCAGATAGAGTGGCCTTAAAGGAGAGCCCTTTACATATGATACTTGCTGGAAATGTTTATTTTCGGAGTCTTTTAATAGAGCAAAACCTTCAACTTTACTGCTGTTTTTATTTTAAGAATAAATAAGCCTGGCTTTAGCGTGTCTAATACAGGATAGTGTTGGTTATTACTTGTACAGTTGGGATACAGCAGTTACGTGGAAAGACTGAGGCTTGGATTGTTGGACCTGAAAGAAGATGGTAATGGGATTTCCATAGGGGACAAACTTCACCGAGTGATGGATACAGACTTAAGAATTCTTTGTAGTTCGTCTCATTTCCTTTCGAGGCAGAGAAAATGTTTATCTCTTGGGAAACTGCCAAATTCTGCTTCTCAGACCACTTTCCTTTCAAAGACACATATTGTTGGACAAGTCTTGGACAAGTCCTAAGCTAGGCAAGAACATGCACCTTGGTCCTTTGTTAGTACTACAAGGCTTAATCCAATCTGTTCTCATAGTGGAGACTCTCAGGAACAAATTTTGTTTCAAACTGATTTTAATAAAACAGACTTCTTTTAAATAACCTCTTTAACTTTCCAAAAAACTCCTTTAACTCTACATAGGAACAGTAAGACTCGCTTTAAAAGTGCTGGCTCTAGGACATACAAGATCACAAGTTACAGACCAGACCTCTCATGCCTCGTCAGAACGTGCAGGGAGGGCTCTGCTCTCTATTGCTGATGCTGTGGTGGGGGCTAACCAGGCTGCTCTGCCTCTCTCCACACCTCAGTCCTTAATGGCAGTGGAAGGAGTGGGGCAGCTCCCAGTTACAGTGGTCAGAAACATCGTCCCAGCAGCTTGTCTTATCTGCTTGGAATGGAGTGGCAGTGTCCAGTGATCTGGAACCATGTGCCAGTATTTTGTACATTGCAGTTAATGTGACTAAGGGAGAGGCTGTAGCTTAAAGGCAGCAGCTGGCCAAGGCCCTCCCTCTCCAGGGCTGTCACCAGAGTTACACTTAGGAACAAGCCTAGAGTCAGGACAGCCCCTGCCTGCTGTGTTTTCTGAGGGAAGGGCTAGAGCCATAATGCTCCTTGCTTGGATTTAAGGAAAAGAGAGCAGAGATAATTTTTCCACTTAGTGAAGAGGGCCTGTCTGCAAACTACCTGCATGGCCTCAGGCTTCCTAGAACCAGCTTTAACCAAGTGTGAGTGCCAGGCTCATGTTGGGGAGCAGAAAGAACCAGCTCTCCTACACCCACCCTTGTGGTTCTGCACCTGTCTCACAGCTAAAGGAAAACAGAACATGGAGATGAACTGCAGGATACAAACACAGAAAGGAACAAGTAACATACACGAGGCACCTCTGCTATTCAAGTTTTACATTAAATTGGTGACCAATAACTGTCCCCTTAGCAACACCAGCTGAGAGTGTGTGGTCAGACTCTAGGCAGGAGGTTGGGATCCCTGCACATCAGCTCCTGTGTTCAGCTGCTTGCTCTGCTGCTGGAACTCCAGCCGGGTCTGGCGGTTGGACTCCAGCAGTTCCTTCAAGCAGATGTGTAGGTGATCATTCTTCTCCTCCAGGTGGTCCAAGCAGGAGTTGATCTGGTCCAGCATGGAGTTTATTGCTTCATATTCTAAAAAAGAAACAAGAGACTGAACAGTGTAAGTACATTGTCTCAGAGCAGGCAGCGGGAGCTCTGGCAAAACATGCCCACAGAGTTTTGGCTGTGCCTTATTTGCCCCTGGGTGGGTGAAGCCAAATGCAACTGAATCCTGCATGTGCTCTATTCCCTGATCAAATGAGGCCAATGGGAAGCTGGAACACTGGTAATAAGATCTCAAGCAAGGTATCTGGGCAGTCCAAACCCATTGTGGGCACATCTGACAGCCTCGTATCTTACACACAACCAACCAACCACAGGCTGAGTGCTGACTGCAACAGTACCAGATAAATCCCAAAGATAAGTCAGCCTTTTCAGCTGCCTTTGGAATCATCTTCCCTGATAGTACATGCATTTTGTCAGCATGTCACAGTGTTTATTTTCTGTGAAGTACCTGGATAAGGCTTCCAAGCTGGGATGTGCTTCACCAGGGCCTGGCAGGAGTCAGGCTGCCATCATGGCTGTGTGAGGAGGAGGGGATGAGCCCAAAGCTGCTGGTGGTGGTGCCATTATTTCCACAGGAAGGTAAGTGTTGGGCACCGAGTTCAGCCACAGGATCTTCATGCTCTATTAAGGCTTTGGGTATTTCAGATTAAACCTAGACTCACAGCAGATGATCCTGGCAGTTGGTTCCCTAGGTACAGTTTCTTATTCACAGCATTGTTTCAAGTGCAGCATTTTGCCTCAGTACAATGGCATTTCACAGTGGTGTGTGTTAGCACTGTCACTCAGCTGAAGAGTGCAGTGCTACTGCATCAAACACTTGCTTTTGGATTGCTCCAAGCAATATTCACACAATCCTGAAGAGTAACAAAAACCCACACTGAAAAAATGGACAAGATAAACTGCTGAGGTTATTCAGGAACCCTGGGGGCTGCAGGGGACCCCAGATGGGGCCAGTCCCATGTTCCTTTCTGAAGCTGCACAGCTGGGTGAGTGCAGGGAGGCAGTGGTGGAGCTGTGATGTGTGGGCTGATGTTTGTGAGGCTCGTGGGCTGCAGGACAGGGAAGGATGCCTGTGTGGGTGGGACAAGCCCACACCTCACGGGCTGGGGCTGGCTCCTCTCCACCCAGCTCCTCTGAGCAATGCCTGGAATGCTGGGCTGAGCTGAAGGATGAGGAGAGAGAGGAGGGAGGATGAGGCTGTGCTGGGGTCCTGCAGACGAGCTCTGCCCCTTTGCCAGGGTGTCCTGGTGCTCCAGCACACGAGGTCCAGGCACTGCCATTTCCAGCAGCTTTAAAAGAACTGTGAATATTTAAACACTGAAGTCATTTGCAGTATTAATAGATAAGATGTTTCATTATAAAAAAATAATTATCCTCCTTTTCTTATAACCACTTTGGAGCTGTTCAGAGTGTTGCAGCCTTTAATTCTTTGGAGAACTGTGTAATGTTGCATTTGAGCTCATTAATAAAAGCTTGGCCTTGAAGGTATACACAGAGGTGGCATTATGAGCGAGAGCACTGATTATGTTCTTGCATTTAAAAATCAATCTCACAAACACATGCTTTCCAAAAAGGTGGCAGTTATCAGTATTTTTCAAGGTATGTGAGTTACAGCTCTTCAATCTGATGCACCATATTCAAGTGAAATGGTGAGCAGATCCCAACCAGACATGGTAACTACTTCTGGCAAGGGACATTCATCAACCTGGCAAAAAGTCTATAATCACAGCAGAAGCTCAATTTTCTCAGTGCCTAAAACTCAAATGAAGGTTATATAATTTGTACGGCTTTGGGAAATGAAAAAAAATTAACCATTTAAAAATAAGCTGTAAAAATCTTTGTTTTCCATTAGTTGCAAGCTTGGTGGATTTTTGTGGAAACATAACCACATCCCTACTGGAAACACTGAGCAGGAATATGACAATAGTATTAGCTTCTCTACATTCTTACAAGAATAGTTGACTAAAACCAGTTTTCCTACTTGAGATGAAGGAAGAGATCCACAGCCTCAGCTCCACTAGACCAGGAAATAGCTGCAGCCCTTTATGACCAGCGACTGCACACAAAGAAAGCCCAGTTAATTACGAGCTGAACAACCCAATTAGTTAGGATGTAGATCCAATTTAGTGACTTTCTCCGTCACATCCAGTGTGTCTCTTAGCTCTTCAAAAAATGTGAAATGCAAATCACTGTGATGATGCAAAGCAGTGAACACGCTTGGGGTGTTTCAGAGCAGAAATTATCTTCTTGTCACTGCAGCTGTCACACTTCTAAACTTCTAAAATCACCTGTGTGGGTCACGTGTGGGAACAGAATGTTTTGGGAAACTGAAGAACCCAACTCCACCATTTTCAACAGAAGTGTAGCAAAGTGCTTATTCTGAAAGAATTCCAGTTTAAAGAGTGACCTCTAAGTCCACATTACTGCTCTGCTGTCGTCTCAGTTTCTCCATGGGCTGGTTCTAACCAGAAACTTCATACCCAGGCACTGCAGAAATGCCCCAAGTAGAATTTGCCAAGCTACCTGCAATAAGTTCCCTTTTTCCATGCATGACTGCTTCTCCCAGATCTGCCCACGAGATCTGCCCTGTGGTTTCGAAACCTGAACATTCTCTTCCCTGACATCCGCACCCCGTACGCCAGCAAAGGCACAAAATAATTTTTCCACAAGAAGAAAATCCACCCCGGGGCAACACGTACGAGCTCGGTGCCCCACGGCTGGGTGGGAACCAAACCCTGCAGCCCCTCAGCCCCACAGCGGGTGCACCGCTGGCATCGGGCGCCGCTCCCGGCAGAACATCTGGGCACACCTGGGCACATCTGGACACACCTGCGCTCTGCCACCCGCAGCCCAGGGGACCGGGCCCGGCCATCCTGCGCCGCGGGATCCCCTCCGCGATGGCGGCCCCGCTCTCCCTCACGCACCTTCCTCCTCGAAGGTGTCGCCGCCGTCGTCGCCGCTGCCGCCGCCCAGCACGTGCGGCTCCCCGTTGGGCCCCGACATCCCGCCGCGCACTCCGTGCCTCGGCGCCGCCCGCACGGCGCGCCCGGGCACGCGCGGGGCCTGCAGCCAATGGGAGGGCAGGGCGCCTGGCGCGTCACGCCGGCCGGCGCTGCGGTGAACTCTATGGTTAGCGCGGAGGGCGCGGGGCGCAGGCGCGCGGGCGGGCGCGGTGAGCGGCCCCGGGAGCAGCGCCACGTTCCCCGTTCCTCAGGGATTTTTCCCAAACGCGTGCCCAGCGCTAGGCTGTGTCCTTGCCCTCCCCAAGGGTCCTCAGGCCCTCCCAGACTCCCCCGCTTAGGGGCCGCCATCAGCATTAAGAGCTTCTTTCCTAACACAGGTGATGCTCCGTGTGGATAAATCTGCATCCTACCAGTGCGGGCCATCCCAGCGAGGGCTTTGCTGCGGAACTCCCAACTCCAGCCCTGCCACCAGCTCTGCTTCGTCCACTAAGCGGCTTGAACCAGCCTCAGGTCACCTTCACACTCCTCTTCCCGAAAGGAACAAGCACGACTCACTTTGCCCTTCCCTGTCTTTGGCCCGGTATCAGCCGCACCTCAGTCACCTTGAGGAGATCTCATTGCTGTGTGGTGTTTCCATCCCCGGGAGAGAAGTCACTGGGATGAAAATAACCCACAATTAGAGCATTGATTCAAGCAGCGTTCCTGAGATCAAGGACTCCGTTATTAAGTGGGTATTTGGGACAAAGATGAAAGAAAAGGTCATGTCCTCATTTAACATTGCAGCCGCCTCTCCTTTCTGTGGGTAATGACCGTGCTGCGCTGCAGAGTCAGGCTCGTGTGGCACCCCAAGTAGGGGAATTGAATGTTAGCGTAATTAATGGATGTAACCACACGTTAATAAAACAGATGATGACTTTCAGTGTGGAGATGTGCGCTTGCACTGCAGGTATGTGCTGCTCAGAATCCACAGCCCCACGGGCAGAGAACCACAGAATCCCAGAAGGGATCAGGTTGGAAGGGATCACAGTGGGTCCTCTGGTTCCATCTTCCTGCTCGGGCAGGATCATCCCAGCGCACATGGCACAGGATCCTGTCCAGATGGTTCTGGAATATCTCCAGTGAGGGAGACTCCGCACCCTCTCTAAGCAACCTGTTCAGGGCTCAGTCACCGCACAGAAAAGTTTTTCCTCATGTTCAGATGGAATTTTCTGTGCATCACTTCCTGCCTGTTCTTGTTCTATTGCTCGGCACCACGGCCTGATCCATTCTCTGTCCCCTCTCTGCAGACACTGACAGAGAAGTCCCCTCCCAGCTGCCTTTTCTCGAGGCAGAACAGGCCCAGCTCCCTCACCTCTTCAACTGATTGTTTTATTCCCACTTTAGATTTTGGTATGTTCTCACATTCGATAATTACAGGGCAGCGGGTCGGCCCCTTGTGGGATGTCCCGTGTGGGCTCTGCCCTCAGCGGGCACTGCCCTCAGCGCGGCCGGAGCCGGAGCCGGGGCCGGGGCCGGGGCCGGGGCCGGGGCCGTGCCGCCGTGCCCGCAGCAGGAGCCGGGGCCGGGGCCGTGCCGGGGCGGTGCCGCCGTGCCCGCAGCAGGAGCCGGGGCCGGGGCCGGGGCCGGAGCCGTGCTGGGGCGGTGCCGCTGTGCCCACGGCAGGAGCCGGGGCCGGGGCCGGGGCCGGAGCCGTGCTGGGGCGGTGCCGCTGTGCCCACGGCAGGAGCCGGGGCCGGGGCCGTGCCGGGGCGGTGCCGCCGTGCCCGGGGCGGAGCGGCCGCTCTCCGCCCGCCCTCAGCCGAAGATGGCGGGTGCCGGCCGAGTGTGGCGGGCCGGAGCGCTGCTGTTGCCGCCACCCTGGCGGCTGCGGGCCCCGGGACGAGCCTTCGGCGCCGCGGCGGGACGGGGAAGCGGCAGCAGCGGCGGCCGCCTGCTGCTGGGCGCTGCATTCGCGCTGGGCGGCAGCGCCGGGCTGTGCCTGGCGGCGCGGCAGCGCCTGCGGGAGCACTCGGCCGCTGAGGTAACGCCGGGGGCGGCTCCCCCTGATCCCCGCCGTGCCCTCCCCGAGGCCTGCGGGGACCCCGCTGCGGCCGCAGCCGGCCCCCGGGGACAGCGGTTCCTCGCGGACCGAGCGGCTTTTTCTGCCCCGGTTTGAGTGAGAGAAGAGCTTAAAATTGTCTGGGAGGCCCCTGGCAGAGCATTCCTTGAGGAGATGTATGAAAAGGCTGTCAATGAGGGCTTCCTGGGGGTGTGGAGCCTTTTCTGTTGATGCTTTTTCGCAGCACCCGCGCAGGGTTGTGTAACTCAGTAAATTGTAAATGAGAAACAAAGCGGGATGGCTGCATTTGTTCTATAACGCGTGAGGAATGATTGGCACGGCCTGTCAGGCTGTTGAGGTGTAGCAGCTTTGTGAAACATCCCATGTCCCGCTGGCCCCGGTGGCCCTGGGCTCTCCCTGCTTTGTCCCAGTTGTGCCCAGGTTGGTTAATCCCAGGAATGTGAGCTTGGGCAGACACGTGCCCAAAATCAAATGCAAACTCTGCTCTCCCCATCTTGTGGCCTCAACAGAGGCTGTTGTGGGGGAGGGATTGGCTTGTAAAGGCTTTATTTGTGTTTATTTAAATACTATTGCAGAGGGTTGTGTTTTTCTATAGAATTCTGTTTTACGGAATAGAAACTACAAAGGGGTAAACTGTCTGGATTTAACTTACTTTTTTCCTGGCTGTGAATAGGAGTTTCCAGCACATTAAATAGATGTTTAGAGAAACAGGTTATTGGTCCCAATGGATGTTGAATATTTAAATATTTAATGCCATTTAAAGAAAGCATATGATAACCAAGATATGCTCATGATCAGATGTTGACACTGAATATCAGTGACAATGACTTCATGACTGAAGTAAGGGGGGAAGGAAGGTAATGTTGATGTTTTTAGCAGAAAATGGAATCTTCTGTTCTCTTTCTTCCCCAGCTGCCTGCAGGGAGTTTGCAGCTCACTCTCTACCAGTATAAAACGTGTCCTTTCTGCAGCAAAGTCCGAGCTTTTCTTGATTATCATGGACTGCCTTATGAAATTGTGGAAGTGAACCCGATCATGAGGAAAGAGATTAAATTCTCTTCCTACAGAAAGGTGCCCATCCTGCTAGCCAATGCTGGGAGCCCTCTGGTAAGTATCCCTAACTTGGAGCCTTAGCATGCAGGGGAAAAGGTTTTCGAAGAATTTCCTTTCCAATTTAACCAGCTTCTCTTAAAAGGTTGTTTTAATCCTGTTTTTCAGCAATTGAACGACTCCTCGGTGATAATCAGTGCAATAAAGACCTATCTTATTTCCAGGTAAGAAAACAGGGTGATGAGAGAAGAGTTGAATATAGAGGGCCCAGGTTAAGTAGAGATTTAGAAGACTCTTAAGTGTGCCATAAGTCTCTTGCTGACCTCTTGCTCTGAAGCTCTGGGTGACCTGAGCCTGGCTGTGATGATGGGGGTGGTGTCTATATATGTTGTGATGTGAAGCAAAGCTTTTACCTTTTGGAAGTACTTTCTCATCTGTGAGATTCTGTTTGCACAAAACCTACTTAAACATCAACTAGTGCTAGTCCTGGAACTGAGCTTACAATTAGCCAGTTACAGCATCTAGGATGAAATGGCATTGTTGTGCCTATGGCCTGTCCTTTAGGTCTGCTTGAGAATGGAAGGAAATTTTATGCCTGTGGAAATTTCTGTTCTGTGACAGGCAAATGTATGTGCACTAATAATAGTTACTTGCAAGTAGCTGTTCCAGTCTCTTTTTTTTTTTCAAATAGAATCTGGAACATTGTGCACTTACTTTTAGAATAATACATTTTATAGTGTGTATCTTTCAATCTGTCCTTTCCTCTTGCTCCTTTTTTTGTAGCAGCCAGATCAGTGCTGTGTTTCTTTTCACAGGAGGAATAGCTTAGAAGAAATTGTGTCCTTTTATCCACCTGTTAAAACTGTGACTGAGCAAGGCAAGGAGATGCTTGAGTATGAGAATAAATACTGGCTCATGCTGGATGAGAAGGAGACAAAGAGAGTCTATCCTGTCAACGAAGTGAGAGTGTAAGTGCTCTTCAGTTTCTGGGCTCTCCAAGTAGGGTCACAGCCCCCTCCATATATACTCAGGGTTGATGTAGATGTAAAATCCCACTAGGGCTGACAAGTCTTGTCACACCCCATTAGTGTTTCAAGCCTCAGTAGCTGGTTTGCTGTGTTTGTTAGATAATTCAAAACAAAGCTGTTAGACAGCCTAGTTACCACCACCATGGTCACCCCAGCCTTCAGCTGCTTGCAGTTTCCTTTTTGGCCTTTCTTTTGTGCCACAGGGGAATGCTATTGAGGGACAGTTTCCCTCCCTGCTTTATTTCTCATGTTGGGTGGAGAAGCCAATGCTCTATCTTAGTCTTAAATTCAGTTTGAGATTGGAGGAGCCTTGTCAGAGATAATGATGCTGTGTGCATTTCAGAGAGGTCACCAGAGTACCCAGGCAGGAGTGTTTGACCTTGGAAGGATCTCGGGCTAAGGCAACTGTTACCCTGCCTCCTGTAGCCCTTCTATCTGTATCTCATTCACTGAAAACTTTCTTTTGGCTGCTTGCAGGGAAGAAATGAAGTGGAGAAAATGGGCAGATGATTGGCTCGTTCACCTCATCTCCCCCAATGTTTACCGCACCCCCAAAGAAGCCTTGGCATCTTTTGATTACATTGTCCGTGAGGGGAAGTTTGGCACCTTGGAAGGTCTCTTTGCCAAATATGTGGGGGCTGTTGCCATGTTCTTTGTTAGCAAGAGGCTGAAGAAAAGGTTGGTATCACTAAGCACCAAGTACACAAGAGGAAAAATAGCTCCTCCTTAGCTGTGAACCACAGGTGTCAAAGGGCAGAACCTCAGAGTTGTAAGCTGGACCATTTAATCTTGTATGAGTAATGGTTATACTTCTTTAACTGGAGGTACTGAGCCCCTCTACTCATCCACTATTTAATTACTGACTGCCCCTTCACTCTGAAATACTGCCCTTACTTGCAAGCCAAGACCAGCCCATAAGGTGAGAGGTGATAGAAGGTTAAAGAAAGAAACAAACCTGTTTCTTCAAACTTCTCTTCTCTTTATTCAGACACCAGCTTCGAGATGATGTCCGAGAAGATTTGTACGAAGCAGTTAACGAGTGGGTGAAAGCTGTTGGCAAAAACCGACTGTTCATGGGCGGGAACCAGCCAAACCTCGCTGACCTGGTAAGAGCTTCATCCCTGCAGTTACTGGCAGGTGGATCACCAATTATCCTGCTGCCCACCTCTGTGAAATGATTCATAGAAGTACAGGCAGAGAAGTTGAGCTACATGAGATACATTGTCCTTTGTGCACTAATACAGTTCCCACATGGTGGAGACTTCCCCATAACTGCACACAGATCCTAATCCTTCCTTACTGTTTCCTCATGGAAAAACATGCACATTCTTAATTACCTTTCTGCCATTCACTCTTCCATGCTAATCACAAGGATGGAGTAGATGACAGGACAGGGGAAGAGCTGTACTGGCTTGGCTATTGAGACACTTGTACCCTAAGCCATTCCCCACTGCTCTTTCAGTGTTGTTCTGACCTCTCTGCTCTGCACAGGCAGTGTACGGAGTCCTCCGGGTCATGGAGGGGCTGGAGGCCTTTGATGACATGATGGTTCACACCAACGTTCAGCCTTGGTACCAGCGCATGGAAGAAGTCATTCAAAAAACTGGAGTTGCAATCTGATGCCAGCTGCAGCTGCCTCCCTGAAGTACTTGCATGGTGAAATCTTCAGAAGAAATGGCTTTTATTTTTAGAGTTGACTGGTCACACCTAATGGACTAACGTGAGCACAGAGACTGCCCCATTCAGAACATCAAGTCGTAGTGAGAGAAGAGTTCAGCTGGGTGTGTGTAGAAGGATGGGGACAGGTAAAAGAAAGGGATCTTGGATGCTGCTGGAAAGGAGATGCTCTGAACTGAAGAATGCAGCAAACAGGATCCTTTGAGACAAGAGACATCCTCAAAGCAGGTTACTGTAAAAGCAAGATGTTCTTGGCTGGTGTTACGGCTCTGTCAGATGCGGTAGGCCTGACCAGCTTTTGCCTCAGGCTGTCTTCTGCTACTCATCCATGTCACCTGAAGTGTTTTCCTGACTGAGACACTGGATACTGGTTTTGAAGTGACAATATTTCCTGCAATAGAATCTAGTAAACCTAGTGCTAAGGGAACTGGAGGAATCTGCAGTGCTGGAGAAGGCACCCTTCCTCTGACAGCAGCGAGGCTGTGCTGGGCAGGGCGTGTGCTTTCACTCTTCCATGTAAACGGTTCTCTCAGGACTTGATTCTGTACGGTCTGCAAGGATAAAGGCTGGCTTTATTCTGTCCTCTTTGTGAGATCTGAATTCTTACCTTACCCTTTACACCTGAAGAACATGGCCTACACTGAAGTCACAAATGCAGAGCAGTTACTGGAAAGGCTTGTCTTGCATGAGATCTCTCTGGAATATCCCAGATCAGTTTGTTCTTGTTTTAGGGAAAGAAGGATTAAGAGCCACCTGTGTGGCCCGGGGATCTCTAGATGTTTCTGTCATGCAAGAGTAACAAAGGATTTGCTGATGTGGCAGTCAGATTAGGAGCTGTACCAGCAGCTAAGTCTTCTGAGCTGTGCTTGGTAGAATCATGGAGTGGTTTGGGTTGGAAGGTACCTGAAAAACCATCTTTTTCCAACCCCCTGTCATGGGCAGGGACACCTTCCACTAGATCAGGTTGCTCCAAGCCCCATCCAAACTGACCTTGAACACTTCTAGGAATGGGGCAGCCAGAGCTTCTCTGGGCAAGCTGTGCCAGGGCCTCTCCACCCTCACAGGGAAGAATTTCTTTGTAAAATCCCATGTAAACCTGCTCTCTGTCAGTGGGAAGCCAATCCCCCTTTTTAAAGTCCCTCTCTAGCTGCAGAAACAATATTTGTCATAGCAAGAGACAATGCAGGTTCAAATATGGGTGATGCTCTGCACAGCCCAAGGCTTCAGTATCCTTAATTACCACCTTGATCAAGTTCTGTTTCCCTGGAAGAACAGGCAGGTTTCAGGGAATCTGTGTTATTGTGATATTTCAGGTGCAGCTGAAGTTGGTCTGTAATACAGCTGCTTGACCACTGTGTGTTCAGGGAGAGTACCTTTATTGGTTATAACAATGCTGGTAATAGAGGTTTGGGCTTTTTTCTGAATGGAGGACAAGTTCCAAATCCAGTTATGATCTGACATTGAATGCAGAAAGAAAATGTTTACAGTACAAATGCCTGTGTGGCTGTCCTGACTTGTATTTCTTTAAACTGTTCTATACTGAAACTTGTGTTCCACAGTATCGACAGGCAATGTTCTTTTAAAGAATTATATTGAGCATGCATAAACAGGAGGTTGAAGAAACCCTTGATGATAATTTCGGCATCCACCTCAACCCGAGGGAGGAAGGGAGTTTTGTGTTAAATGAGGATCTGAAGCACCAAGGGCTCAGTGACTCCACTTCTCCTTGCTGTGCTGTGCTACATGAATCAGTCCTCTCAAGATGAATATCCATAACACTAACATGCCGATAATACTACATTAAATAAAGGTTGTTTCAGGATTTGGTATCACCTTTTATAGAGCCTTAGAATGTTAAGGGATTGGAATGAACCTTAAAGATCATCTACTCCCAACCTTCCCTGCCTGCCATGGGCAGGGACACCTCCCGCTAGATCAGGTGCTCAAGGCTTTATCCAACCTGGCTTTGAGCACTGCCAGGGTTCGGGAATCTACAGTCTTCCTGTGTAACTTGTTCCAGTGTCTCACCACCCTCACAGGGAAGAATTTCTCCCTAACGTAAATCTTCCCTCTTTCCATTTTCACCTGGTCCTATCACTACAGTTCCTGATTCAGAGAAGTCCCTCTCTGGCGTTCCTGTACCCCATTCCAGATTCTGGAAGGTGCTCTGAGGTCTCCACACGACCTTTCCCTTCTCCAGGCTGAACAGCCCCAACTCTCTCAGCCTGTCTTTATAGGGGAGGTGCTCCAGTCCCCTTATCAACTGCGTGATCTCCAACATTTCCATGTCCTTGTGTCGGGGACGGCCAGAACTGCACACAGTTCTGCTTAACAGTTTTAACAGTAAAAGTGGCTGCATACACAGTTCTGGTGTCACCTTTAAGACGAGAAAACTCATCTCAAAGGCAGCGCCAAGCAAACTGACTAAACAACCCAGTTGTTTCACACCTCCCCACTTCTGTAGGGATGAGCAGCCCACTCCTAAGAGCACCGTGCCGGTGTCAGCGCGGCCGGCGGGTCCCGGGGCCAGCGGGCGGCCGCTCGTGCGGGCCGCATGGAGCCGCGGGCGGTTACCGGGGGCGGTTACCGCCGCTCAGGGCCGTTCGAATCACCCAATGGTGGAGCCCCGGGCGGCGCGGCGGCGGCGGCGGCCAGGGCCCTGCGGCCGCGCCTCCTGTGCCTGCTGTGGGACTCCTTCCTCAAGCTCGGCCCACGGCCACCCCTCCTCCTCCCGCCGTGCCGACGGGGACCTGAAGTGGCTGCGGGCCCCTCGTCCCTGCAGACCCACCTGGTGAGAGCGCCGGCACCGGGGCGGACGGGGCTGGGCTGGGCTGGGCAGGGCGGAGCGGGGGGGGGGGGGCCTCCCCCTGTGGGGCGTCCCCTCACCGTGTGGGCGTCCCCTCGCCCTGTAGGGTGTCCCCTCGCCGTGTGGGTGCGGGAGCCCCCGGAGTTATTCCTTCCTCCCTGCCTTTCGGGGTCCTTCCTGCTGGGCGGCCAACGGGAGCCATCGGGCTCGGGATAGCGGCGCGGTGCGGGCGTTGGGAGCTGCCGGGCCCCGCTCGCTGCAGGCCTGCCCTGCCCTCACAGCTGCGAGCAGCGCTCCGGCCCCCAGCCCGCGTCTCTGCCAGCCTGAGGTGGCCTCAGATTCCATGGAAAACCTCCAGAGATTGCAGGAGGAATTAAAATTTACGAGTGAGCCTTGTTGCTAAGGGAGGCGCGGTGACAGCGTTTGATTTTCACTCGTGGTGATTCGAGAGCTCTGTCAGTGCTGGGCCTGGGGAGACTTTAGCCCTTCCTTGGAAAAAAAGATGATTAAAACACCCAGCAGTGTTTGGGGTTGTTCATAGCTGGAAGCTGGGGAATCCTGCTCCTTCAGAAAGCTGTGTCTTCCTCTTCCTGAATTAAAGGAAGTACTGCTGTGTTCCTTTAAAATTGCAGATAGAATTTGAAAATTTGTATGTGAATAGTGCCATCATATAATTGTACAACACATTTCCGCTATTTAAAGCAATTTCCATTGTCAATGTTAGGAATTACAGTCTCTGTACTTCCCTCATCCTGTGCTTTACAGAGGAAGCTGGGGCATGCCATCTTTTGTTGTTTGGGTTCATGCGCTTGATGTATTTGAGCCTTAGTGTTCCCTTAAATCAAAAGGAAGAGAATGTTCAGAATTTGCCCCTTTTCCTCTTAATAATTTTATTATTTCTGTGTCAGGTGTCTCTCATCCATACATGAAGGATCTTCCTCTTCAGGCCGGACAGTGTCCAGAAAGCACAAAAGCGTGAAAGTAAGTAACTTTACCTAGGCTGACAATATCCTTTCTGCCACAATCAGATTAGTGCTGCTGGTGGCTTTGTGTAAGATTTGCAATTGCATTATGCCATTGCATCAACTGAGGCATCAAGCTCCAAGATGATGACTTGAACCTTACGTCTCTAAGCTTTTCTGTGTTGTGTCAGGTTATGGTTATGTCTTTCTGTGGAGATTAAAGAAATGCTGTGATGCAGCAGCTTTTAAGGATTTGTGCTTAAAAAAGACACTCAAGCACAAATGAAGGCGCATACAGGTTCAGGGTTCTAGGATGAAGTGGTCTGATGATTTCCTGATGGTTTTTCTTAACTGTTAAATTAATTCTCCTCTTCTCTTTGCTTCAAATTTCTCTTTGTAATCAGATTTTGTTGGTTTTGGGAACCGTTGATTTGCTCACTTGCTTTAAGGCTTTGAACTTCAATGACTCTTACAGACACCTGCTATCAATCCAGCTGTGTTTGATCTTCAGTAACCAGATTAAAAGGAGAAAATACAGGAAGCAGAGGAATTGTTTGTGTTAATCCTGGCTTTACAGAAGAATATTGTGCAGTTCAAAATGATGGATGCTACTGGTATAAAGCTCGAATGTTAACCAAGGCTGGCCACTGTTCCTCTCTGACACAGAGGGAAATGTTGTTATTTCCAGTTTCCTTATTCACAGGTTTCTCTTCATTGTATTTCCCTTTCTCTTTTGTGGGAGAAGAGCCATGAAGAACCGTTCCTCATCTCCCCCTTTGCACGTCCATGTGGATGAAAACACCCCTGTCCATGTCCATATTAAAAAGGGGCAGAAAACCACACCTGCAAAATGCCAGGTAGGAGTGTGTACCTGGTTGGTTGTAACGGCTGCAAAGAGGAAGGTGAACGGCCTTAGAAGCATCACAGAATCTTCCAGGTCTGTTCTTACTGTTGTGTTAAAGCTGTGAGACTTCATTTCATATTCAGTGGTGAGCTTGCAGTGACACATTTGCTATGTTGATTTGTTGAAAGATGATTTTGGTATGATACAGAATTGCTTTTCATGTTCATTTGAGGAATGTTGCTTCCAATGTGATATAGTTCGGAGGATTTTTCCCCATTTATTTCCTGAATCTGTGTCCTGGTAATGTTTTTTATTTGGCTTCACATCTGGTTTTGGAGGAAAAAAGCTTTGAGGAGAGGTAGTACTCAGGCATTTCAAGTAGCATCTTGATTGTATTAAAATAAATGTGCGTAGAAAAAGAATCTTGATTAAAACCATCATCTGGCATTAAGGACATTCTCTGTCCATGGAGCTCTGCAGCAAAGAAGAACTCTTCCCAGCCTTATCCACAGGAGGCACAAGGCAATACTGAAGCTGAAGTTCTAGCTATCCCATATCCTCTTTTGTTGCTGGATATTTATGGAAAGTTGTTCTAAAAAGTTGATGGAAGTTGCTGTCTCATTCTTCCCTATCTGCAGACATTCTATTCTAAGTCTTCTATTAATTCTGTGTTTGTTGCTAATGGCAAATTTCATAATGGGATGGAATGACAGTGAAAATAATGAGTCCTATTAATTAATTGACAGTAGGGAATGTTTACAGCATCTGATTTTTCTCTAAGGTTAGAATTGTGCAAAAACACTCTAACTCTCCTTCAGTTAGAGCAGCTCAAGTTCGATACAAATAAATGTGGATCTTTTAGTTGACTGGAGATTAGGGAAAACACTGCAGGGGCTTTCCAAAATCAATCACAGTGTTAGACAGTATAGCTGCTTTTTTGTGAGGTGAATCTGGGATGGAGAAGGGATCTCCCAAGGATCTGTCAGGTCCTACATCCAGCCATCCTGTCAGCTGAGTGTGCAATAACCTTTCCTTCTGACGTCAGCTTCCACTGGTGGCTGCTACCTCATCTCACGTGATGCATCCAGTGAAACACTATTGATAGTTCCATATGAATGATCTTTCGTTTGGTTTTGCAGCACTAAAAATCGCAAATGATTCTTTAAGGGTCTGTAATTTATTTTATTTTCTCTTTCTTTAGCTAAAGCAGAAACAGAAATCAAAAGGGGATGGTGTGCGAGCTGTGCGGGTGAAAACTAAGGCCCCTTGGATACCCCCGGGCAAAACAAGTACCCGTGATACCACTTTGAAATGGGAGGTACAGCTGGTTTGCTCCTTAAAACAAACTTTGAGGTTTAGCCAAGGTTGAAGAGAGCAGTTGTGTAGTGAGAGAGTTGAGCAGATCTGAAAGAAGGCTGCTGTTATCTACCATCTATTTGAAGTGTCTTCTATAAATCTTTTTCACTTTCTAATATAGAAAAACTGGGAATTCATAAACAGCCTGTGGCCATGCCTTCCTGTCTCTAGAAGCCAGACACATTTATTTGTTTTTTGTAATTTTACTAGTGCCCTTCAAGATCTCACCTGGAGTCTCAGCGAGGGACTGCTGATCTCAGTTTCTTCCAAAGCACGGAGCGTTTGTGTAGCATTGTGTCATATTTTCTTCCTCATGGGTTGATAGTTTTGCCTGTTGTATTCCTGGCACTTCCTAGATGAGGATTTGAGCTTTGATTAGTTTTTCTTTTTTTTCGTTGTACTCTTTCTGCATTCTTGACCTTTCCCAGATGGAAACAGAAGAGCTGTTTGTAAGCCTTTTTTGCTAGCCTCTTTGCTAGCCTTGCTGCAGTGATGTGACCCAGTCTCTGTTTTTTGACAATGTTAACTTTAGAATACTATTTATAATGTTAAACTAAAAAAAAATGATACCCTTTTTTCTCTGGCAGGAATCAACTGAATGCCACGGGGTTGCACCTACTCCTGAGTGTGAAAGGATGCAGTCAGTACTGCGTCTCAGTGACCTCTCCACAGAGGATGACGATCCCGCTTGCTGCAAAATTAACAAATATGAAAAGAAGATTGACAGCCTGATGAATATGGTGGGAACACTGAAGAAAGAGGTGAGGAGACAGTGGAAAGACCTGCTGACTGGGGCTTTGTAGCTGATTCTTTGACAAGAGGAGGCTGGAGGCAGGTCTTGGTGCAATAGAAGGCTACCCAGGCTGTTGGTAGCTTGTTTGGAAATCAAAAATCAATCTGAAGTGTTTAGAATAGCTGAACTATCCTAGTGAGAAATTCACTAAGCCACACTATGAAACATTTCAAAATATTATTCATTTAACAAAGTATTGCTGTGCTTTAGTTTCCAAATGACCAGTATCCCCAGGTCCCTTTCTGCTTGTCTGCTGTCCAGTCACTCTATCCCCAGCCTGTGGTGCTGCAGGGGGTTGTTGTGGTCAAAGTGCAGGACTCAGACTTGTTAGAGGTTGTCAAAGACCTCCAAGGTCATCGAATCCAACCTTTTGTCCATCACCACCTTGTTAAATAAACCAGAGCACTGAGTGCCATGTCCAGTTGTTCCTTGAACACCTCCAGGGATGGTGACTCCACCCCCTCATTGGGCAGTCCTTTCCAATAGCTGACAACCCTTTCCATGAAGAAATTCCTCCTGATGTTCAACCTGAACATCCCTTGACACAGCTTGAGGCCATTTCCTCATGTCGTGTCACTTGTCACCCGGGTGGAGATACTTTTTTTTTTTTTAATATTTTCAGTAAGCTAATTGACTAAATGATTCACTGATTTGGGATGTGCATTCTGTGTATCACTTCCAAAGCCCCTAGTTTTAAGTTTTATTCCATTATCTTCAGGTCAAGATGCAGCAAATGGAGGAGCAGGAGGAAATTACCAAGCGTCTCCTGGAGGAGCAGAAGGAAGAACTGAATGAGGTCACACATGAGCTGGTGCAAACAGAGCACGAGAACACACGGCTCCGGCGCAACATCGAGCGCATAAAAGAGGAGAAGGACCTGACTGTGTAAGAAAATTTCACATCTAACTATTCCTGCACTAGAGGTACCCACAGGCACCTCCCTCCTTTATTGCTGACATGATGTGAGGTCTCAGCTGCTGCTGAAGAACTGATGCACTTGGATTTTTTGTCACCTTTTAGAAGGGGAGCTCCAGATTGCAATAGCTGCAGAGAAGGGCTCTAGCGTGATTTTTGGAATGGAAGAAAGACCTACTTTGAGAGGAACCTGAGAGCAGTTAGCTTGCATGGAGGGTCATCCTAGCTCTGCAATTAGTATTTTGAAGATTAAGGGATTCTATTTGAATTGTGATGATATTGATAGAATAATAAATTAATAAACATTAATATTTATTATTAATAATAAATTAATAAAGCTGAAAAGTAGAGGAGAATTTTTGACCTTTATAAAAATCATACAGAGACAGGAGTGACAGCTTCTGAGAGGACTGAACCACGGGCTTTTTTCTTAGTGATCCTGAAGTTCTGCAAGTCTGACATTTTTGCATCTGCTTTGTATCTAAAGAATTAGTGAAGTTTGTGTCTCCAGGGAGACATTAGTGTATTAAGAGAATTAGTTTTATTTTTTCCTTAAGAAAGTTCACTTGGAAGTTAATACTTAGTATTCCTTTTTCACAAAACTCTGTGAATGCTTCTGAGATTACAAGTGCTGGCTAAAAACATTGAGCTGCGTATCTTGGTGTGGTTTTCTGTTTTTTGTTTGGCCATTTGGAGTCTGATTTCTGGTGTGGCATAAGTGCCCAGGAAAAGCACAGCATTATGTTTTGGATTTAACAGTGTGTGCAGATTTTGGTATAAGCTTGATTTGTCCCCTCTAAATTTCATAGCTGTGATCTTAGCAAGCTCCTGGTGTCTGCTTACTGCCTTTTCTCAAAACAGCTTCCACACTGTAAGAGGGTAAATCTTTAGCAATTTTTGTTTAGAGCTTTTATCCTCTAATTTGAGTTTTTTATTAATTTTGACCCAATCAACTGTATTTCAATAGTGGCTGGTACAGCTGCCAAAGCTTCTTGTTTCTCTGATGGCTGAATTTTCCTTGCAGGCTGCAGAAGGAGTGCTTGCAGCAGGAGAAGGAGTGTTTGATGTCCAAGCTGAATGAAGCAGAAAGGGATGGAGCAGCAGCTGCCAGACAGATCCATGCCCTGAAAAATACCATTGGGAGACTCAACATTGTAGGTGTTCCTTTTTGTTCTTGCCTTTACTACATTGTCCTATTATATGGCTGTCTTAAAAAAGTAATGTTATAGTTGCTAATCCAGCAAAATGTATGGAAGAGTGGAGGAATTTAACATCCTTAAGGTGTTTCCTAGTTTGTTTTGAATGTGGGGTTACTTTCAGTTACCTTCTGCACACAAGTGAACAATTATTTCCTTTCATTTATGTTTTGTGGGTTTTACTTGTTTGAGTTGCTGTGTTTTGTTTTTCTGGTTTCTTTGTTTATTTTTGTTTCTTGATGTGGTTTTTGTTTGTTTGTTTAATATTTTTCCTCCAGGAGAAACACATGAGCAGCACAGATATAAATGCTCTAACAAGACAAAAAGAGCTTCTGCTCCAGAAATTGGGCACCTTCGAAGAAACCAACCGCACACTCCGAGAACTTCTTGCAGAGCAGCAGGGCCGGGAGGTGAGAACTGCTGTGTGTGGAACCTGGCTGATTACAGGAGGCTGTGTTGTCTTGTGGGCTGGAAGGCAGTTTTGAGTTTGAAATCTTTCAACTCTTTTCCCCAGCCCTGCAGTAGACCCTGTCAATCCATAAATGTTGGATAGTTTTTATTTGTTTTTTTTTTTTCTTTATCTCTACCTAATTCATTTCCTGCTCTGAGGATGGTAGAGCCTCTAAGTCTTTGACTGTATTAAAAGGTTCAGGCACTACTGTGTTGCTAGCTGTCTCCTCTGGATATGGCTGTACCTGCTGATCTGCTGGTCTCAAACGCTGCTGCTGCACTTGGATTGCCTGCAGTCTGAGTACTTGATATGGCCTCAGCTAATGGGAGCCTATGGATATTCAGAATTTTGGTTTTGTAGGCTCAGAGGGCAATAACAGAGAAATTGAAAACAATTCTGTGCTGCATGTACAGAACAATTCTCTATTGCTTGTAAGAGCAATAGAGAAATGAAATTTCTATTCTTTCTGTAGTTTATATTCCATGTCAGCAAAAGCAGGCTGATGGTAGCAGTTACCTCAGCCACCAGTGAGGCTGGATAAAAGACCTGAATTCTTCCACATGACTTTTCTTGAGTAGTGGGAGAGTTCAGAGTGATCTCAGATTGCCATCATGCTTTTTATTTTAATCTTTGACTGGGAAGTGGAAAAGCTTCCTGAGATGGATAATGATATGTGAAATATTTAGCAAATGTGATGTTTCTGGGTATCTTCTAAGAATTGCTGCTGCAACTAGGAGGAAGCAGTTGACTTTTCCAGTTCCATTTAAAGAATCTGTGTAAAATTGACTTTTTAGTTAACAATTTTTTATCCTGCATTTATTTTGTAGAGGGATGCCCAGAAGGTACTGGATCGACAAGCGCTTCTGCTGAAAAGGCTGTCTGACGCAGATGCAGAGAACATGGTAAGCAGACCACAATCTCTCTTTTATTTTAATGATAGAGCAGAAAGGTCTAAAATGACAAGCCCTTCTTTGTGTTATATTTCACTGTCAAATCTTATACTACTGCCTTTTAGATCAATAAAAAAATTACTTTACCTTTTGTGGTAATCAGGGCCCCTACATTGCTCTTCTGGTTAACAACCTGCATTTCAAAGTGGGTAGATTTTCTTTGCCTTTGAACTATGGGGGCTTAGAATGGGGATAACTCTGTGTATTGGGCTCTGTCATTGAATGAATTACCCTGTGCCAGTTTTTGTTCATTTCCTTCTCTGTAAACTGACACAAGAGTTCTTGTATTGCCAGAAGTTATAAAATTGCTCTGAGACATTGGTAAATGCCCTTTTTAGTCTGTGGAGTATATATGGTCCTGCCTGGGTGTCCTGTGCCCTGTTGCACCAATGTATGTGTATTCCTTGTGCTTCCTGCTTGAGGAGAATGCAGCCTGTTTTGCTGGGGACGAAGATGGAGTTGTTGGGGATAACACAGACTGTGCCACAGATCAGGTGGTCTTGACAGGGAGGCAGTTACACCTCTTGCCTTCTACCCTCTGTCCTAAATGTGTTTGTTACTGAACATCTGCGTGATGTTTGTTTTCCCAGCAACTTCAGATCAAGCTTCAGGGAAAAGAAAAGGAAGTGGAAAACCTCACACTTCAGATAGTGACAGAAAAGGTAATTTCCTTTTTCTGTTTTTCCCTCTCTTCTCTGCTTTCCAGTTCTGTAAAACCACAGACAGTCCAAAAGATGAGGTTGTTTGCAGACCACTATTTTGAGATCTGAGAATACTGCATATTATAAAGTGATCCTTCTATTAGCTTGTTGAGTAAAGATGTCTTTGTCTTGTTCCTGCTTATCTAGGAGCAGGCAAAGAAAGCACTTGAACTTTCCAGAAATATGGAGGCTATGAAGGCCCATGTGCAAGCCCAGCTGCGGAGCAAAGAAGCTGAGAACAAACATCTGACTGCAGAGCTGCGGGTATGTCTGCACTGCTCCCTGGGGATTGTCTCTTCCTTTGCTCCCATGGACTGAATTCACTTACAAGGGGAGTAGCACAAGCTTCCTACTGAGTCTGAAATATTGGCTGGTGATGTTTATGCCATTAACACACAGCACGATTTTCAAATTAAGTAAGAAAAGAGAAGTCTTTTCACTTTTGAGGCATGAGGCAAAATCTTAGCCTTAAGGTCTATGTGCCTTAATTAGATTTTCTTTTTCCTAAGTTAGTTGCTCCATAATTATTGAAAAGATGTCTTTGGTTTAGTCAAGCATCAAGACAAACTGAAACTACTTAATTTGCTTTTTTGGAAAAATGCTGTGCCAGTTTGATCACCCTTGTTCATGTGTTCTACAGTATTAAGGAGGAGGAGAAAGTTTCCCTGGTTTATTTTGATTAGAGTATTATATTTAGCATATGTTGGGATGCTGTTGCAAGCAACATAAAAGTGTTAATGGTTTAGAAGAACTTTAATCTGTTCTAGTAAGAGCTGCATAAAGCAACGTTATTATATGCAAACATTTAATCAATAAAAAGAATTTTCTCAGATTGAAAGACTTAGAACAGTATTTATTTTGGTCAGGAGATAAATCAGTATTTTAGGAAGCAGCTTATGAAAGAAGAAAGGAAGACTCTTGGAAGAAAAGGAAGATGTCATGCTGCCATCTCTTTCAGCATTTAGACAGGATTGTGTAGATGAAACCTGACTGCAAATACCTCCAGGCTGAACACTGGGGATTTGTGCCTGGTTCTCATCACCATTTCTTGGAAATTTGTTGCTGCTTTGGATTTGCAGGTGTAATACTGGCATTAATCCATATGGTGGGTTTTGTTCCCCTGCAGAATCTGGAGATCTCTGAAGCTCAGCTTAGGGCAGATCTGGAACGTGCCATGGAACACGTGGAGGAAACGAAGGCCAAGGGAGATGATGATAAAGAGGCCCTGAAGAAAGCAGTCCGTGCACAGAAAGAGCGGGCGGAGCGGAGTGAGGAGTATGTGCAGAAACTGACTGCCCAAATGGCAGAAAAGGTACCTGCTGAAACAGGAGAGGCCTTGTTTGAGGCCATGTTTTTAAATTGTTGACTTCTGGTAGCAGCCCTGGGGAGAGTCTCTTCTTTCGACTAATGAAATTTATTTCTGTCTTGATGCCATGGCCCATTTATGCCAAGTTTAGAACAAATCCAGTTTGCTCAGCTGTCAGTGTATTCACTGCATCTCCTAACTTAAGGGCATCTCTGTGTATTGTCTGCATATCATCACATCAGCGATGATTTTGTCTTCTCTCTTTCTTTTTTCCTCTCCTATTTCCCTGGTCTGACAGGAGAGCTGTATTGCTGAGGCCCGGTGCACTATGGAATCCTGGAGGAATCGCTGTAACAAAGCATTGAAGGAGAAGGATGAACTTGAACTGGAAGTTGTTACACTGAACAGGTTAGAGTAAAATCAGTGCAGAGAAAGAAGCATGAGTGGGGATGAGTTCAAAGTTCAAGGATAATTTAATTGAATAATAGCATTGAAATGAATATTTTAATTGGATTGCTTTTAAATAACCAAGCAAAACCAGCACTGCCTAAGGGCTAGAGCAGAGTTTCAAGAGGTGGAGAGAGATATGTGACTTCTGCTGCTGACTTGCCACAGCAAAGGCAGGCTCTTTAAGGTTTACTGACTCTTAAAACTGTTCCTTTGCCATTTTGTAATGCTTTGAGTTAAGGTTATTTTTGTTTTGAGGTCTTTTTGAATAAATGGAATGGAAGATCTTAAAAGAGATAAGTAGTGTAGTTGATGCCAATTTTGTTGTGAAGGTAACTAAATGTGTTGGTATCACTGCAGTACAGTTGCTGCTGCAGGAAAAACTAGGTAGGTATGAGTTGAGAGAGGCATATCTTTATCCTGTGCATCTTTGAGACAATTCATTTGAGCTCCAGGGGGACAACTCCAGTTAATTTCCAGGAGGTATAAAAAGATTGAAGTAGTAGAACAGTGTAACAGGGAGGTGTGCATACATGACTGGAGAAGGAAGATGAAAGGATAGGGAAATGCCATGTTTCTGAAGCTAGTTTTCAAAGGTTAGGAGCCTTGCTCTTTCTTGTCACATAAGGATTGATTTTCTTTCTGCATGGCAGCCGTGTAGCAGACTTGGTGGAACAATTAGCAAAGGTCCAGGAGCAGACACGGGGCGACAACGATGCTTTGAAGGATAAAGTGCACCAAATGGCTGGAGAGAACAGTTCTTTAAAGAAGGATAATGACAAACTAAAGGTCAGTGACTCTTAAGGGTTTGAAGATGAAATGCTAGGAGGAAAAGGGGGAATTACAGCAACTTGCTTGGCCACTGAGGACAGAGTCAAATTGCACCCATTGCTCCTGTAGTTTCAGACCAGTTCATAGAACCTGACTGTGACAGGACCAGTGTGCTGGGAGGAGACAGAGGAAGTGTACATACTGGGAGAAGTGTGTTTCTTCCATATTTTGGCTAGGAGTATCTCCAATCCAACTACTGTTTCATCTAGCTGGGATCTTAAATCTTGTCCTTACCCCTTCATGCTGCTGACTGGAGAACAAACAGCTGTAGCTCATACAGAGAGAATGGTAATCTCTAGAACAAAAAAAGTTACTGGTGTATTTCTCCTATTGTCCTTTACCACGAGTGATCTTGTGGGTGACCTATATTTTTTTTCCATCTCAAACCTCTGTGCTCTGCTGATGCAAATTTGGCAGTCTACTGAAGTCTGGAAAGTTTTTGCAACTTGCATGGACAAAACTGCATTTTCTTAGTCTAGACAACATTAGATAGCTCAGATGGCAGGTACTTCCAAGCACTCAATGGAAAATATTTTCTTTTTTTCAGGCTGCTCTGCACTCAATGGAGGACAAGCTGAACCAAGCACAGATGGAATTGCAACAGCTCCAGAACTCTGTCAGGAGCTATGAAGGGTTGATTGAAAACTACACAGCACAGGTGGGTCTCAGAACCTTCAGCCCTTGCGCAAAGGTGTTTTCTCCTTCCACTGTGGCTTATTCTGTAATGCCTTAGCTGTTGCCAATTGGAGCAGTTTCAGTTACTCCAAGGCATTGCACACATGTGTTAAAAACTATAAATAACAGATAAATCTGGGGTCTTTTTTTGAATGTCCAGGCACAAAAGGCCCGAAAGGATGCAGATGAGCTGGCAGCAAGACTGGAGAAGTGTGAGAAGGAGAACCAGACACTGAGAGATGAAATGAACAAGGAAATGGAAGCGGTAACTATCCCTCTAAAGACATGTTGTAGACATTCATTGATCTTAGTGTTCTGAAACTAGTGAAAAACAGCTGTGAAAATGCTTGAGTCTCTGTTTTGCATAATTTTTTCCTCAGGACTTGCTCAATAAGTTTTGCAGAACGAACATTTAGCAGCTTCTTTTTGACTATATGTGTTCTTCAGAGGTGTGTAAATTATTTAGTGTGTCCTTTGCTGCAGAAATAGTGGTTTAGAACAGTGGATTAGGTAGGCCACAGCATTATCTGATGTGAAACACCTCAAAAGCAGAGCTTGTACTTCTAGTAAAATTGAAGCCCACAGTGCAAAATACTCATTCTTACACCATCCATAGGGAATACCAGATCCTAAGTGAAGGCTTTTTGGAGTAGGAAAAGACCTTAGGCTTGGAACTCCAACACTGGCCAAATATCCACACAGTGTCATCATGGTTGCGGACTAACAAAGCTTCATTGAAGTTGAGAAATTTTTTAGTCTTGATCTTATGAACATTTGAAAGTTCCTCACGTTCTCCTCTTTGATTACAGACTCGTGACAAGTTGCAGGCCCAGCTTTCTGAACTAGAAAAGCTGCCTGAGATCCTGAAGTACGCGGAGACACAGCTGGCAGAGTGCCATGATCAGCTCATGTGTTACGAGAAGAAGAACACGGACCTGTGTTCCATGATTTCAGACCTCCGTCAGCTGGTAAGGGACTGGCAGAAAACACCCGCACCAGTGCAAACCTCAACTGTGGGACCAGAATGAATTTCTAATCACAGCAAGGTTCAAACTTCGTCTCTGCTCTCGTCTCTTTTTGAAAAGATTAAACGTGCACTGCAAAATAAAGGTGTGTGCCATGTCTTTGTGCAAGAAGTTAGCGGCTTTGCTGGTAGCATTTCTTCATATTTGAAAGTTTCTCATCCCTTGGTGCAGAATCTTTCTGGCACTTGAATAGCAGCAGTGGCAGCACTTGCTAATGCCAGCCCTCGTTTCTGTTACCTCCATCCTCTTGTCAGCTTTCCCTCCTGTAGTTTTCTGCTGATGGTGCTGGCCCAACCATTTTCTCACCCTGATTTCAGGTGGTTTTCCCAGTTCCTGCTTTTTGTTCCCAGAAAGACTGTGTAGGTATTGCAGGACAGTTTCAGACAGGGATGACATCTACAGCTATGCCTCAAGACAGCCAGCACATGATCTCTGTTTGACCACTTTAGTCTGCTTGGTTTGGAATTAGTAACCTCCCTGGCATTTCAGACTCTGATGCTGTTGTGGGCTGCTGGCATGTTTGCGGTTGCTGTTCTTGTGTGTATGCTTGGCTTGCAGGTGCTGCTCTACATGCAGGAATTTACAGGCCAGCTTGTCTTTTGCAGTACAGAAGAGTTTTCCTACATCTTTCCAGGCTGTAACTGGAAGCATCAGCAAAATGGATGTTTAATCCTTTTCTATCTGCTGTTCCCTTTCTGAAGCTCTCCAGAAGTCACGAATGGAGCATGTTTCCTTCTGAGAGCTGCGTATGTTTTAGGTGGTTGGACATATGTGTGTGGTGACTACTCTGTGAAGTAATTAATTCCTGTAATTTTTAGATTGGCCTCCAGGGGGACAAAATGGAGATGACAAGAGAAAGATATCAGTCTGCCCAGGAGGAGAAAAAGCAACTCACCTTGAAGGTGGAGGAGCTAGAAAGGTTAGAAATACTAGGCTCTCTTGCTCGTTTAACCTTCCATTTCCATTGTTTTTACAGGGTATTGAAACAGCTTCAATCTTGTTCCAGTTCCTCACATACCTCCAGGATTCTGTGCATTTGCATATCCCACAAGGTTCTCTAATCAATAGCTGTCCACTGAGAGTTACATGCTTTTGCAGCAGCACCTGTTGTGAATGTTGTTACACAAGATGATGGCTTAGACAGCAGAGAAACCAGCTCCTTGTCCAATCTAGCCTGGCAATTTTGAGGTTACTAGATATTACAGTATTTTTACCCATGTTTATAAATTTATTTTAGTGACAATGTCTCAGAAAATGCAGGTATATGGGTACTCTATAGGTCCTTCAATCTTTGAAATTTTGATTTGAGGACTGGAGAACTTGGGGCTCTCACCTTTCAAAGGGGAATAGAATCTATTACCAGAGGAGTCAGGACCTGACAAAAGGCAGAATGAAACACACTCCATTTAAAATGAATAGGTCTCCTTCCTTTATTGTCTTAAACTAGAAAACTAGAGTCCACGAGTGCCCAGAACATAGAATTCCTTCAGGTCATAGCAAAACGTGAGGAGTCGATCCACCAATGTCAGCTGCGGCTGGAGGAGAAGAGCCGTGAGTGCAGCTCCCTGGCACGTCAGCTGGAGATGGCCATTGAGGATGCCAAAAGACAAGTGAGTAATTTCTCATGTTTGTGAGTTCCCCCAAAGCTACCCAGGCTGTGAAAGGGGAACAGTGAGAATGCTGAAAATATCTTCTCAGCTTATGACCAAACCCATTAAAATCATCGTGTTCAGTGAAATACAAGTTGTGTGCTGGGGCTGTTTGTCAGCACTGTTGAAGAACTGAACTTGGCTTGCAACAGAGAAATGCACAAGACTGAGCTGCTGCTTATGTATGAGAATGTGTCAGTTAAACTTTAAAGGGCTTTTGTGGGCAATGGGTAGGGAAAAAACAGTCTTCCATAGACATCCCTTTAACAAAGTTGTTCTCTGTAGGTGGAACAGGCTCGAGAACGAGCAGTCTCCAGAGAGAGGGCAGCCCAGTCCAAGGTGTTGGATTTGGAGACCCAGCTGAGCAGGAATAAAACAGAGCTGAACCAGCTGCATCGGAGCAAAGAGGATGTGAGTGGCTTGTGGGGAATGCTCTTGCTGTACTGGTGGTGCCCTGGCAACAATGGGAATCCATAAATCATCCTGTGGATGTGCTGCTGAAATCATGCAGAGCTGTGCCCGGAAGTGATGTGCTTTGGTGTGTGTCCATGTATGTGTGATAGAGGACATGTCTGCTGTGTCACCAATTCAGGAGTGTGTAGTAAGTGACAGGCAAGTGAGAGTACAATGATGTGAATGAACTTGGTGTAAAGTTGTGTGTGTGTGTTAGAAAAGAATTAGGCTTTGCTTGTGTTCAAAGGAGATTAGCACCAGGTATCATGGACAGATTTCAACTTCATTTTGCCTGTATCAGAGAGAGTGTAATTTCTCTTCTAGAGGAAAGGATATTTTCTAGAAGAAAGACAGGGAATCTACTGTCATGTCCTATTTACCTTGCTTCCTTCCTTTAGTTTTACTTGGAATTGTGTTGGCTGATGGATCAGGTCAAGTTGCTTTTCAGAAAAGACTGTGTTTAATTCCCCATAACTACAGCTAATATATTTTAAAAGTCCCAACTGATTAGCCACGTTGTCTCCTGCTTTTATCTGCGGGTTGCTGAATGGAGTTGGGAATGAGCAGAAATTATAAATATCACAGCACCATCTATGGTAATGTCATCTCCTGCTGTGCTAATTCTGGCTCTCCTCAGCACTTTGGGGGAAGAGTTTGACATGAAGAGGATGAATGTTGCTGCCTTTCAGCCTGTTTTGTGCTCCCCTGTGCAGGCAGAGCGCCGATACGAAAGCCGCCTCCAGGACCTGCGGGATCGGCTGGAGCAGTCAGAGAGCACCAACCGCAGCATGCAGAACTACGTCCACTTCCTCAAGTCTTCCTACGACAACGTTTTTAGGGAAAGTGCTTTCCTGGGCTCCCCCAGCTGCTCTCACACGCCTTTCTGAGGGCAGTCCTCTCCTTGCACCTTTTTTAAGCACACAGAAGGAGCTTTGTTTCAAAAGCCATATTGATATAGGGAATGGGATGGCGTTTCGGGGTCACGGTTGGGGGATCTTTTTATTGCAGAATGAGAAAATAAAACGATGTTGGCATCTGATCAAAATGTGGGTTATCAGCAATACTGGTTTGGTGCTGGAGGTTGGTGTTGCACCATAAACTGAGCCCCAAAACCAGGTGGTTCTGCATATAATGGAAAAGATGATTTTCCTCATGTAAGGTCATGATGGTTTCAGCTCTTAAAACCTGTCAGAGGTTTGTTGAGTGTGTTAATTTTTGTAAGAGCTCTCTTCGTGCTTCACTTCTCATTCAGTTTCTCTCTTGGGGAGATCATGTGGGGATTTTTTACTTGTGGGATTTTTAAAATCATTTTTTTATACTGTTGGTGTGATGCTGAAAATAACTGAGGTGCCTGGGCTCTACACTCACAAGAGATAATCTCCTGCACAACCACAGTGTTTGTAACAATTTTATACCATAAATTATGAATTTGGTTTGGTTTCTTACACTTGATTCTTATATACTCCCTGATCCTTACCTTTATGTGATACTAATGTTGCTTTACTCCTCTCACCATGATTTTCTGATTCTGAGTATACCCAGGACTGAGCAAAAACAATCTAAATTCGAAGGAAATCAATGTCACTTCATTTGGGGTTTTGGTGCAAATGCCATGTGAGTTCAGGGTGTGAATGAAATCCTGACTTTGTCTTAAGCCAACTAAAGATCAGCTGCAGATCTTCAACTTCTTCATCAAATTCCCCTGCACCTTCTGGAAAATCAGGTCTGTGTGTCAAGTCTCTAAAGTCCATGTGCTCTCTAGTGTCCTGTTGTTTCTACTAAATGGTTTTTAGGGGGGCAGAAATAAACCTTGTTTTTATTTTTGTGTCTTTTGTATCCTATTTATGTGCAATGTGATGTGGTCATTGGCAGTATTTGTCCTAAACGTTTTCCAAACTAATCAGTTTTCAAAATTGCGTGTGTTTAACACTTTAAATAAAGTGCTCGGGGGGAAAACTATCAATAAACTACATTTTATTTGGTTATGGTGGGGATTTCCTCTTCAGTTGCCACGTGTGTCTGAGTTTGGAAAAGCAAATAAATCTGGCTGTTGGTGCAAGCAGCTGAATCCCAAACTGTTTCTGTGGTTCGCGGGTGGAGAACACACTGAATTAGTGGGAAATCGGTGAAAGTGCAGCCGTGCCCCGGCCGCGTCCTTAGCGCAGCGCTGCCGGGGGCGGGACTCGAACCCGCGACCCCGGGTCGGGCCCCGCCTGTCCGCCAGGGGGCGACCCCGCCCCTCCCGCCCGGCACGAGGCGGATGCGGCCATTGCGGCCCGGAAGGGGCGGGATGGGCCCGGCCCGGCCGTGAGGGACCCCGGGGGCCGTGAGGGACCCCCTGCACCGGGGCGGGGTCGCCATGGAGTCGTGGCAGCTCCGCTTCGACACTCTGGAGGCCCTGCGGCTCTCCAGCAAGGGCCGGCTGAGCTACTGCAGCCGCTGGCAGGAGGATGAGGTGAGGGCTCTTCCCGGGAGGCGGCCCTGCCCGCTGGGAAACACCGACCGCTCCCCTCAGGGCTTGAAATACCCGCAGACCGGGTCCCGGCTCGGGAGCGCGGGGTCAGGGAGCGGGGCTGGCCCGAGGGGGTTCAAATGTCCTGCAAAAGTAGGAGAGTCCGGGAAAAGTGTTGGAAAGACAGCGGGAAGAGGGGTTGAATGGGATACCGAGCTGCGACGATAAAGCAGCTACTCAGATGTGCTCATGCTGTGTTAAAGTTTATTGAATGTTAAGGCTGTGCCGCGTTCACGGAGGATGTTTTCTCTCAAGGCTGCCTTGGAAGGATGTGTGGCTCCTGTTGAGCTCTCCCCTTACTGCGGCTGGGTGCTGGACAGCCTTAGTGGGCAATCAGCCCAAGAAACCGCACCCTCCGGGACCTCAACACCCAAGCAATCCACTCCCCTCCCAAAACGGGCGTCTGCGGAGAAGATCCCGCCTGACAGCCACCAGAGCTCTTCACCACCTTCATCTACAGAGCTCAGTGAAACCAAGGTAGCTCTCTGCTTATAATCCATATGTTTATGGAGCAGCTGTGAGGAAAAAAAAAGTCCTAACTTGCTGCCATAAGTTGTCAGATTAAGGCTGGTTTGTGCTCTATTAATTTGCGGGGAAAATATCCTTAGTTTTAATTTTTTTTTGTAGCATGAACATGTGATGATAAAATTGATATTAACAAGGTTTTCATAGAAAGATGTTTCATCACAGACTCAAAGCAAACTCCATTTTTTCACCATAACTAAGGAAAATAGTTGGAACTCTGTTGTGTTATGGGTTAGCAGCACAGGATTCACCCACTTGGAGCGATAAGGTCACAGAGGAGGGTCAGGGCTGTTGTAAAAGTCCGTGAGTAACCACATTGGGTTCTCTGGAGTCTTTGACTTATGTGTGTTCTGACTCTTTTTTACATGTGTTTGACTCCTTTGTTTCTTCACAGATAATAGTTTAGGAGACTTGCTTTCTCTGTTTCTCTCAATGAGTTGCTGATCCTTTGCTTAGTCACTGATTTTGCTTTTATGCTGACCATGCAGGAAAATGATCATCTTAGTCCCCTGGAAATAAATCAAGAAGTTGTTCCAGCAGTTCTGTCATCCAAAGTTGCAAAAGTCGAAGGCTGCATTCGGATGTATGAAGAGCTGCACAGGCTGAAAGCAAAGGTAAGGAAAAATGGTTGAGGGGGTGTCTGTGAACCCCTGGAGAGCTCCACAGTCAGAGGTAACAGTGCAAGGACAGCAAGTTGTAAATGTTGGGCAGTTTAGTTTGTGTTTTCTTCTGTCCAGATTGTTCAGTGACTACCTTTGGTGCCCATCTGTAATGCAGGAGAGGCTGAGACAGCGGCAGGAGGAGCAGGAGCAGATGGTGAGGGCAGCCTATGCCCAGGCCAGCGAGCAGCTGAAGCGCTTTGATGAACTGAGGGAGCTAAAGCGGCATCAGGAATTCCAGGAGTTGCAAGAAGTCATGGAGAAGAGGTGAGATTACCTCTGGTGTCCTTAGAATTTTATAGCATTTAATCAAAATGAGGATTAATTCCTGTGCCTGACAATTCTATGCTGGTCACTTGTTGGAAATCTCACCTGCTGCTTGTCTTACACTAACTATCCTGGTAGGCTGTCAGAGTATATATCTGGCTTTTGTTGAGGTTTCAGTGGTTAGAAAAAGACAGTATTTATGATAGTTGAAGTTCCTTTAGCTTGTTTTAAGAATAACTTACTGTGTGTTGATTTGTCTTTTGTCTCCTGAATGTCTTGAATGCAGTTTTTCTGTCTTTATTGTAGCTCAAAGGAGGCTCAGGGACAGCAAGAGAAATTGAAGGAAGAACACCGACATAGAGCAAAGGTCTGAGACTCTTAAGAATTGTCTTTCATAAAAGGCCGTGACTGCTGGGTGGGAACTGGAAAGACCAATTGATTTATTTGTATTTCCATGACACCCTGGAGTGAGGATGGATTTTCTGGTGCTATCCTGGGCACCTGCTGCAGTGTGGAAATGCAGTAAAGGCACTTGTGTCACAGGAATGGGAAGGCTCTGTAAAGCTGGAGTCATCAGACCAAGAAGGAACTGTTCAACTGGAGTTACTGAAGTATTTTATGGCTCTTGTGTCTTTGTCTCCCCAGATACTGAACCTAAAATTGCGTGAGGCAGAGCAGCAGAGGCAGCGGCAGGAAGAGCTGGAACGTCTGCGCAAGGAGGAGGGCCAGGAGAGGCTGCGTCGCCTTTATTCCATCCAGGAGGAGCTGCTGCAGCTGAACCAGCAGATTGATCCCAACTACAGGCACAAAGACTTGCCCAGAATCGATCTGTCTGCCTACAGCAATCGTGGCAACCAGATCTGTGGATTGGTGTCAGGGCTCATCCGCACCACGAGCGAGGTACGGGCTCTGCAGTTGTTAACTTTGGCTGTCGTTCCTTCATAAAGCTCCCTCTGGTTGTCTTCAAAGGCTGCTTGTCATGAGGCCCTTAAATAAGATGTCACAGCAATGTTTTTAGATATTCATCCTATAAAGCACCCAGTTTCAAAGGGGAATTCTTTCCTCTGGCACTTCAGCTGTGCTCTTGAAAATGGCTTATCAAAATTAATGAGAACTTCTGCAGGAGAAAGATTCAAATTAAATCGCTGTAAACTCTTGCTGCTGTAAAGTTCTCTTCTCTGACAGTGGACTGGTTCATGAATTGTTAAATACTGAACATCTTATGATTCTCCTCTGCTCATAAGCTTTTCTGCAGTAGCTGGCCTTTTGTGACATTTTTTCTCTCTAGGGTGGGATACAAATCTTGAAAAATAAAACACTAATAGGGCTAATCCTGTGTTCCAGCTTGCCACAGCTGGCTTTCAGCAAAGGGAGCTGTCAAGGGTTTGCACTGGAGTACACTTGCACTTTTCCAAGTGTATTCTTAATTTTTGTTGTCCAAGATCTTATGAGATTTAGTCACGGACTTACGTTGTTTACAAATATTATGACCAATGTTACGTACAAATGAGGGAGATGGGGATAAAATCTGTAGTTAGCTCCCAGATTATCTGAAGGCAGATGCTTCAAAGGCTCCTTGCTCTTGCTGTTGGCCCTCTGACACTGGAACCAAAGGTTAATGCTGTGTTCTCTCTCCTGTTTCTTGGCAGAGAGGGTTCCCAACTCAAGCAGATGTGGCCAGCACTGAACGAGCCCTGCAGGAGATGCGGGGGTTGATATCCAGCATGCAGCAGGAAATCACTGCAGCTCTGGAAGAAAAAAAGAGGAAAGATGAAGAGGAAGAGAAACAAAAGCAGAAAGAGTTGGAGAAAAAAGAACAAATGAAGAGTCAGACTCCTGCCCCTGCACAGCAGTCAGGGGGAAAGCAGCAGAAGGAGGGTTAGTTAGGGTTTTTTTTTAATCTTTTTTATTCCTTTGCCTTGCATTTTTTTTAATGAGTTTTCTCACTAGAGGATTAGGTCTTTCTTAGTTATCATGTTTTTTTGTGTTTTTAATAACAGGACTTCAATTTAAAACAGAAGGAAGTATCATGCAGTGGTACCAGCAGCTTCAAGAGTCTGCTGAGCAATGTGTTGCTGCTTTCAGTGAAATTGGAAACTGCAAAGGCAACACTGAGGTATGAACAAATTATTAATACTGTTGAAGAGAGATTATCTTAATTTCTGGGGTAAAAAGGATAGCTTTCTTTAAAAAAAAAATTAAAAACTCTGTTGTAGAAGCCTCTGTTACCAGTCTGCTCATCCAAACTATTAGATATATATATATACTTGTTTGGAAAGGATTTTAAAGTTGTTTGTTTATTTGTTTGTTCTCCAGGTGAAGAAGATAAAAACAAACTTGCAGAAAGCAGCTACAATCCCTGTGAGCCAGATCTCTAGCATATCAGGTCAGGAAAACACCAAGAGCTCAGTCTCACTGAAATTCCTTTTGCTATAAAGATTTTATCAGGGCACAAGCATATAAAGTATTCCTGTAATTATCCCTACAGCAGAAAGGTGACCTGCACACAGCCTATCTGTGCAGCAGTGTTTTGACTTGTGTTTTGAAGGCCTGTTGCTTCCCTCAGAGCATATTTCTTCATCAGGATTAAGTTTGGTTAATCAGATGGAGCAAAGGTGCCTTTTGGGATGTGGGTGAGCTTGATGTGGTTTGGGTAAGACTTGTCTGCTATTCCTTTATCTTCTGTCTCCATACACTCCTTATGTGTTTGCAGGCTCTAAGCTGAGAGAGGTGTTTGACAAGATCAATAACCTGCTGTCTGGGAAGCCTGTTCAGACTGAAGGGCAAAGCGTGTCCGTGACTCAGCATTCACAGGGGCTGGAGTTCGTTTGTTACAAACTTGCAGAAAAGTTTGTGGTGAGGAAATCTCTTCTTTGGGGTGGCACAGGTAGCCTGTGCTTTAGGAGAGATGCTTTTGGACACTGTCTCTTCAGCTATGAAGCTATGAAGAACAAAATCACTGGGTGTTCAGTTTGCCTGTATTAATGCAGTGAAATAATTTAGTTTCTCTTTCCCTTCCATCCCTTATTTTGTTTCTTTTAGGAGGAAAAACTTTTAAATTTCAGGCTTATGCCTTACATATTTTGAACTAGGTCAGTACAGTGTTGTGGAAGATAGTTTGATAGTTAATTTATGGTGTATCACAAAACTGTATATAGGCTCAAACCTTGTATTTTGGCAGAATTTGGGGGACAAAAAGACCCAACACAGAGGCAAACTTCAGTTCCTGCTTTCTTGTTAGCACCTCTCAAGAAATGAAGTTTAAGCTGGTTTTTAAAGTTGGCAGTATTTTTCTCTAGTCTTTATTTGCAAAATTTGGGCTGTTTGAAACTTTTATCCCTGCAGGAACAAACACATGCAAAAATCAGCCTATGGAGTAAAACTGTGACTGATTTGTAAACAGTTGGAAATGATTGTTTGGGTTGAGAATATCTGTGCAGCCTGCACTTGGGGCCTGTGTTTGCTAATCCCATATTTCTATCCTGAGCCAGAGTTTATTGTCATCCTCTGTGGGAGCTGAGGATATGTGGCTTCATCAGCTTTTCTATCCTTGGCTTCATAGCCATGGAAACGTTCAGATCCTTTAGTAGAGGCTAATTACAAAAATGAGGATTTTTTTTTTTTTTTTTTTTTTTTGCCTGAGAAATGAGTTGAAGGAGTGGTGGCTGACTTTCCTTTTCCACCCTCCAGAAACATGGGGAAGGAGAAGTGTCTTTTCACCATGATTCAGCTTTCCCAATTGCTGTGGTGCTCTCAGGAATCTGGGAATTACACCCTCGAGTTGGAGACATCTTTTTAGCTCATCTGCACAAGAAGTGCCCATATTCTGTGCCATTTTACCCTGCTCGGAAAGAAGGGACTTCTATGGAAGAGTATCAGAGGTAAAATTGTTACTGGACTTTTTCTGCATGAACCCTGCAAGGGTGAACGTTATTCTGAGTGAACTCCACTTTCCCCCCATCCCTGAGCACATAGGCATTGACTCTGGGAGTTCAAGTGTGTAAAAACCATCTTGTTCCAACCCCCTGCCATGGTGGGGACCTTCCACTAGACCAGGTTGCTCAGAGCCCCATCCAACCTGTCCTTGAGTGTTTTCTTGGATGGGGCACAGCCACAGCTTCTCTGTGACCTGTTCAAGTGCCTCACCAAATGGTGGAACATATGATCCAGAGGGTAATGATCAGCCCTTGCAATAATTCTTGCATATTTTTGAAGAATCCTTATTCTTAGTACAGTTGACTTCAAGTAAGCAGAGAGCTGCAGGGACTTGAGTGAATGTGTTTTGCTGTACTAATACTAGAATGTTTTCTCATACTAAGGATGCTTGGATATGAAGTTCATGATTCTAAGGTGGAAGAACAAGATCATTTTCTTAAAAGGATGTCAGGAATGATTCGTCTCTATGCTGCCATCATTCAACTCCGGTGGCCTTATGGAAACAAACAAGGGGTATGTGTGTGGCATTATACTTAGAACCTTGTTACTATCCCAGGAGTCTATTAAATCTATTGGAAGCTTGTTTTGTAGTTGAGGTGTGCTGAATTTAAAGTTTAAACTTTAATAAAAAGGATATATTTGAAGGGAAATGGTCGTAACTATGATGAACAGAGCAATGCTGAGTAATTCATGGCGTGGACTTACACTTCCTTTATTTTTTCACAATGATCAAGTTTTATAAAGAAGAAAGTAAATCAGAAAACTGTCTGTTTTGATAATTGGGTTGTAAAAGTCATAAAGCAAGTGCTGAGTAGGTTCCTTGTTGCTTTGTAGGCACATCCTCATGGTCTGAGCTATGGATGGCGCTGGCTTGCACAGATGTTGAATCTGGAGCCGCTGGCAGATGTGACAGCTATGCTGCTTTTGGATTTCCTGGAAGTAAGTGGTGTGGTTAACTGTTAGTAGTTAAATGTCACCTGTTTAGATCCCTTTTGGGTTCTGATGGGATTGCTGAGGTGAGATTCACAGCAGGTTTTTTTAACTTGTTCTTATTCCTTCAGAAAGGAACGTGAGTATTTCCACATTCTTGCAAATACAGCTTTGGAGGTGAATGATTTCAAAACTGAAGTTTTTATAAACACGACTTCTGTTGTTGTGTTTGATTCTGTTTTAAGGTTCCTGGTATTTTAAAAATAGTTGTATGGTCTTATATAAGGTCTGTTCTAAGCACTTGGCAGTTCATACAGTGCAAGGAGATCCTTTGGCTGTTCCAGCCAAATTAGTTCCATAAAACAGGATAGATTTTTCAAGCTGAAAAGATCAGAGCCTGATGGATATTAATCCTATATCCTGAGATACAGGCCTGTGCTAAATAAGAGCCAGAGTTAAGGGCTGAAGTCAGGGCACACAAACACTGCTGAACACAAGCAGCTTCTCTGCTCTTCAAATGCTTCTAAAGAACTGTAAAAGTACAGATGAGAAAGTGGAAAGTGAAATAACCCCATGGGGGATTCTTTTAGGCATGGTGAAGTCAGAGGAGCATTTGTCCTGTAAACTGACTGTGTGGAGAAAGGTGATGAATCACTGCACACAGCAGTAATCACAGTGGGGAAATGGCCAGTGTGCCTCAGCAAATGGTGTTAGGGAAGAGAACTATTTCTGGAGGAAGACTGGGGTGAAATGAAGGATAACAAGATTCATATCAGTGACCACCACAGTCAACAGGAAAAAGGGTGGTTGTGGTAGCAGTAACAGCATCTAGAGGATTTGCTTGTTTTAGTGGAGGTGTATTTCTTTAAATGTCTGAATAAAGCTGTTGGTATGGACCAGGTTCATTACAGCTGTCATGCAAGTCTGAAACCCAATTCTGAATCCTGCACTTTGTGCTTTTCTGTATCACAGGTGTGTGGCAATGCTCTGATGAAACAGTATGGGATTCAGTTCTGGAAAATGATGTTCTTTATCCAGAAATCCTATATCCCAAGGTATGATATCTGGGGTTAGGAATGTTGGTGTTCGTTCTTAAATGACTCATCCATGTTTTCCAATCTCTGCCATCCACCCCCACACCCACTTGTGAATCAAATCCAACTTTTAAAATAGATTTTGAAACATGCTGTTGTTTCTGCAGAATTGAAGCTGTGACCAGCTCTGGTCAGATGGGCTGTTTGTCACGTTTGAAGAATTTCGTGCAGGTAAAGCAGTTTTGTGGGGGTTTTTTTGATCATTTAATTATCAAGTGCTTTGGTTTGGGTTTTGTTTTTTCCCATCGTTGAATATATACATCATTTGGATAATGAGGCTGGCACTGCTTGCAGCACACCTGATAATTCAGACCTCTCTCTATGATCTAACCCATCTTTTGTAACTTTTCAATTACTGAATTGCCTCAATGATAGTTATGATTCAAACACCTCGCTGCTTTCTTACCTCACATCTAATTTTTATCAATGAAAATGTATTTTGATTATAAAAGAAGATCAGTGAGAGGAGATGTGCAGGTTGAGGAGGATTCTGCTGAGTCATTTCTTATCAGTAGTTGCTTGTTTTTAGCACTTGTCCCGATCAGTTATATGGGGAACTGACACTTTGACCTGCTCTCTGTAGTGTTTGTTTAGCATTGCATTCTACGTATTTTTTTTAATAGAGCTTGCAGAACTAAAAAATGCTTGATTGTTTAAATTGTTCAATGAATATTGACTTAGATTGTGGTATTAAAATATGACAGCTTTGAAGTTATGCTTTCATTTCATAATTAATTCTGGTACATTTTATTGGCAATGCTTTGAATGTACAGTTAGAGCTATCAGAATTCCTGAGAAGAGATGCCAAATTAAGATACACATTTATTTATCTTCATTATTTGTCTTTCTCTCCATTAGAAATGTCTACAGGCAGAGGAAATTCCATTACCAAAGGGCATTCTGACACCTTCCTTTTGGAGAACATAAATCTGTATTTCCTTTCCCCTTAACGTTTAATTCCAGAAGATTTATTTGTTAGACTTGGAAATTAATCTTTGCATTAGATCTCTCTAAGTTTTTGTATAATAAATTACTGAAACTTCAAGACTTTTCCTTCATATGTTTAAATACGTGGAAGATGCTTTAAATCCATTGTCCTGATGGCTCTGGAGGTTAAGGACTCTTGGACTGAAAAATTGCACAGTGCTGTTCAGCTCATGGAAGTGAAAATACCTCACAGCTTTATGAACTCTTAACAGTGTGATCAATCTCAAATTTACTGCTAGAACTTTATTTTTGTATTTCTTACATCTGTCTTTTGTAATTCAACTGTAATTATGCTGATGGTTGAGAAAATCCACAGCTCCTTGGTGAATACAGGAGATGGGAAATCTGTTGGATTTATGGTGAGCTATCCTTGAACTGTTTTGATGGCCTCCAAGATGAGAAAATTTACTTCTGAGTTCTACAAGGTACTTAATTATTCTGGCAGTATACCATTGAAAATGTAATTTTTACCAGTCTGGGGTTTATTTTTTGTAAAGTCACCACGGTTTGAAGCTGTAGAACATGGAGTTGAGGCCATATGAGATTATGAATTTGATTTTCTATATAGTCCTTGAGATTTCTGAGAAGAGGTTGTAACATGTGCTTTGGAAATTCAGGCCTGTAAAACCCTGAACATTGTCTTTAAAATGGTCTGGTACCTAAGTGAAATTTGTATTTGGTTTCTGTATTTTGTAAACTGACTCTGGAATTCTTCAGACTACTGTTACCTTGTGATTGTTCTGGGAAATGGGAAATACCCTCCTGGTGTCCTTTTTGCCAGATAACTCTGAAGCAATGCAACTTTTATCAGTATACTTGAAAATGTACAAGGCTTTTTAATACTGAGTGGAGATGTTTTAATTATATATTATATCCATAATTATGGTGGAGGTTGACTTTGCCAAGACAGTAGTTGGTCCTGTCTGTTAGAAACAATTATATGCCTGTGCCAAACCCAAGGAGGAATTTGATGATGTACTTGTGAAATACAATATTTTTCTTCTTTTTTTGCTGACAGCTACAAGGGGTTTCTAACATTTGTAGGGTAAATAAAAGTATATATTTTTATAAAAAACAAGGTATCCTTTTCTGACTCAGTAACGAGTGTCCACATAGCTACTATTTTAAAGATATTAATAAGATTTTCTAGATTAAAAACTTGTGTGCTTCATAAAAATCAATATTTATTTTTAGATGTAGCTTGAGGTTGTATCTGTTTGACTTGTTTTTGTCATTTTAGCAGGTTTGGATGTTAGCCAGTTGGTGATGTGAAGATGCAGTGCAAGTAAGGTCATATCCATCTATCCCTGGTGTTTTTACATGTATATTTCTATCAGATGTGACCAAGGAGAGCATTGCAGATGTGGAAATACTGTGCCTTCGGGACAAGATGCATCAAAGTTGGTGTGTCAGACTCCTGCTTGGAGCCAGGAGTTCCAGGCAGTCCCGGGGATGTGATGGCACCATAAGTGCCTGTGCTTCCAATTAAGTACTTCACTCAAAGTGTTATTAATTCACACAGCCATCAAACCCACTCACCACTTTGAGCCAATAACATTCTTGCTGCCTTCCAGTCCTCTAATCTCTAATTATTTCTTTTTTTTTTAGAGTAGAATGTGTCTATTTTAAACATGGATTTAATGCAAAAGGCTCATTTTCCTTTGAATTTATGCATCAGCTTTACAGAAATAGCTTCCCTTGACAGGCACTCGCAGCCTTCTGATGCTGTGTCCTTGCCAGGCTTCGGGGTGACACTGCAGCCACTCTTACCGATACATCTGTATATAAATTTTATAAATGTATATATGTGTGTGTGTGTGTGTGTGTGCATTATACGTACATTAGATACATCCCTATATAATGTAAAACTAACGAAGCTGCTGCTTTGAGCCTGGCTGGGTGCTGCACAGGTGACCTGTCCCCATCACTGAGCCGCAGAACCTCGACTCTGAGACCCAAACTGATCCTGACTCCGGAGAAGGGGGCGAGACCCCTCTGTCGCCCCCCTGCACGGACATTTTAACCGATTTCCCCTCTATTTGTGTATTTTTGTGGTGCCCCAGGCCGGTTCCTGCAGGGCACAAATGCCTTCCGCACCCTGCGCCTCCTCTCGGCTCTTTCCGGAACCGCTCGGTTCCTTCCGAAACCCCTCGCTCCTTCCCGGACCCGCTCCTTCGTTTTTTTCCGAACACCTCGGTCTTTCCGGCACTGCTCGTCTCTTTCCGGAATCTCTCGGCTGTCTCCGGCTCCCTGCCGTTCACCGGCGCAGCTCGGGTGGGCGTGGCCTCCCCTCATTTCCCGATTTCTTCCGAAGTCCTTCGGCTCTTTCCGCCGACAGGGCAGGGCCGCTCTGCGGCGCTGACGTCACCTCCGGCCGCGCTATAAAAGGGCGGGCGCGGGCGGCGCGCGTGGTCCGTGGCGGAGGGCGCGGAGCCGGCGGGAGGTCCCTGCGCACCCACAGACCCGGTGAGGGGAGCGGGCTGAGGGCGGGTGGGGGACGCCGCGGGGCCTACACCACGCCCCGCTCGGGCTCACCCGGCTCCACACGCACCGCCGGGCACAGGTGTGCGGGTGCGCCGGGAGAGGCTGGGGCCGGCCCTGCCTCCGCGGGCGTCCCGGTCGCCGCTCGCTCTCGCCCTCCGCGCTCCGTCGGACGGTTCGTTATCGCGGGGAGCCGCAGAGCCGGGCCCGGGGTCTCCCCGCGGCCCTCGGGCGAGCGGAGCGGAGCGAAGGGCGGGGGCGCGGCGCGGGTGAAGGGCGGGCGGCAGGCAGGGAGCGGCCGCAGCCTCCACGGGCAGCGCGACCCGCGGCTGGAATCCCATTCAGCGCCCCGGGGAGGGGCAGACAGGCGGAAAATAACATCCCCGGCGGGTAACAGCCCCCGCCGTGCCCGCCCGTCCCTGCAGGGCTGCCACCCAGCATTTCCCGGGGACAATTCCCGGGGGATGGAGCCCCCGGCGCTCCGCGGCGCTGGGAATCGTTGCACAGCAATGGCTCCCGCGGCTGCCCAGCCCTGTCCAAGGTCAGGAGATGCGGCGAGGAGGAGGAAGGAGCGATGGAGGGGCCGGGGCAGCGCGGAGAGCCCGCTCCGCAGGGCCCGGGGGTCTCCGGGCAGGGCCGGGCACGGGGGCGGCTCAGCAGAGCTGACAAGCAGGGAGGCGTTTCGTCGGATTCTCCCGACCTCTGTTCCTTTCATATATGTGCCACTTTGTATGTAGGGCAAGGTCTACTGCTTCCTTTGTAAAAGAATCAGGATTTGTCCCTGCCCTGATTTTTTTTTTTTTTTTTTTTTTTGGGTAATTTAAAATAAATCCAAGTCAAGTGTTTCTCAATTTGCTGCCCGCATACGCCTTACCTGGTTATAACAATATAAATCTGCATTGCTGGGTCATAAATATGTGCCAATAGGGCAACCATTTTCCCTGATATTGAAGGAAAACCGAGCAATTATCACTGTATATTTTTTCAGCAGGTTCATATTGGCTGTTCAGGATTTTTTGTAGCTGTTTTATCATAAACCAGGTTCGTGTTCCAGTCGAAAATGTACGTGACTCTTGAGCAGTCTTTCATACATATTTAAATAGGTTCTGAAGAGCAGTTGTCTGGAGATGGCGAATGAACACATCAGAGAAAAAAAAAAAAAAAAGAAATACCAACCCAAAAAAATGCCAACTCAGCCTGAAATGGTTCTGTATCTTTCTGGAAAACAAATAATCCATTTTCTTTTGGCATTTTTGTTTTCAGCAAAGTGCCAGAAGATTCCAATGGCTGTGTTCACGAAAGGCCTTAGTCAGGGATTCAGATTTGTTCAAAACCAATTTTAAATCCCACTGTGGGATTTTCATGCATTTACATACAACTAGCAGAGAATTCTTCCTTGAAATCTTCATTTGTCCTTATTTATAAATTGTGCAGAGAAAATAATGGACAGAAGGTTGAAAATGGGTTGCTTTCTGCTGCATTGTGTGCAGGATCTGTAACTGTAATAATGGAATTGTTAAGCTGTGGAAAATACTTGAACCAAGATAACAGGTTACATTGTTCAGAAGAAGTCATTTATTTCCACTCTTGTTGAAATAGAAAGCCACAATACCCATATTGGTCAGACCAAAATCAAAATTTTATTTGAAGATACAGATTTTGATGTAATGCATATATGAGATCTGTAGTTCAGGAAGTTAAACATAATTCTGCTTGATTTTTTTTAATAACAAAGGTAGCAACAATAACAAAAGTGGTGGTTGAATTTATGTATTTTAGGTATTTTTTGCACATTTTTCTTCTGCAGCTGTAGGATAAGAGAGGCCTTAATTCTCTTGATGGAGGGTGGTACCTCTTGGTGAGAAATTTGTATTTCTCAAAACTATGACATTTACAACTAACCTTAGTAATTTGACACAAATAACTTGGTATCTTCACTGCCTTTTTTTCGCCCATTTAATGTATTTATGGGGTTATAACTTTTAATCATAAATACGTTGCTTTTTGCAGACATTTGATCACTTCCCCTTTATTGGAGGAAATCATACAAATTCCTCCCTTTTCTCCTCTGCTTGTTAGTGTAGTGTGGGAGTTTGTTTTTTCCATTTGTCCCTGGAGTGATTGTAGGCAGCAGAAGAATGGGGTGGAGCAGACTGCAGATGCCGTGGATGGAGACTGAGACAGGGCTGTGCTCCCGGGGCTGCCCATGGCTCCAGCACACACACACTGCTGCAGTTTTCCATGGGCTTGAGGAAGGCAAGGGAATTTTTTGCTGAAAATTCAGTGGATTGAACACCCTTAACAGCTACATCTCAAAAAATACCTTCTGTTACGACTGCTACTTGTCCATTTTTTGTTGTTGTGGCAATTGAAAGCCAACATTTTTGTAGGTAGTTACATTCCAAACCTTCTGATTGAATTTGTGGCTCCAAATTAAGTCGTCACACTCGATTATTCTGTAGCAAGAACCATCATTTGCTAAGTCCAGATAACTTGCTTTACTTTCTATTTTGACCCTCAGATTATGGTAGTTTTTTGGTTTATTTTAAACTAACTGGAAAGGTTAGTACATACTGAATTAACTAAGTTTTCCTGTTGATATTGTAACCTTCTTTTTGCATGAGGAGGCCTGTCATTTGCAATAGCTTGGGTAACACTAACACCAGATTGTTTAATGTTACAAGGAAGCAAAAGAAAAGTGATTAACAGGGACTGTGACAGAAAAATTTCAGCCATATCCTTCTGCTGGTCATTAGTTGAATGTTATCTTGATTTCCCCCTCCCTTTTAGACTCTACATTCTTCCATCATGTTGTCATCGTTTCGTAAAGTCAAAGTCCAGGTATTTTTCCGTAATGCATGAAGTGCCCTTGCCACACTTGCCTGCCTTTATTGCAGTGACCTGTTTGTAACAAAAGCCACTGGTTTGAATTTATTCTATACAGCAGGTGCTTTATTTTCACTTAGTGTGAGTCTGATCTACCTTTCCTTTAATACTTTGAGTTGCCTGATTTCTGTCTGTGATGCATGATGTGTGAACGTTTTATAGGAGTTAGAGTTCAATATAATCAGGTTTTGATACAGATTAATTTTCCAAGAGGTTTTTGTTTTAAAATGTACTTGAGCAGAATAATTTTCTTTGTAGCATCTGCAAATCAACCGTGAGGAGATTTACAGTGCAGAACATTCTGCATTCAGAGTTGGCTTTGGTTCCTGTTCATCCACTTGCACAAATTTATAATCCTTGAGTTGTTGTGGTGTAACTCTTTCTACACAGTGATGCTTCTGTTTCAGTGGTGATAAAATAAATAGGATGTGTGGATCAGACTTCAGCTGGAGAGCACAAGCAACTGGATTTTATTTGGAAATGGGATTGATGTAAATGTTTATACTGCAATTAAAATGATAATGAAAAGATAACAAATGGGGGTGGAAAACGCTGGGTTAATTATATAATCTTGCATTACCTGTAAACTCTGCATTTCTGCAATGCAGTCAAGGTAATTTGCTCTCTTAGGAGTCTCAGCAGAGTGCAGTCCTTGCCAACCCTGGATAGTTTATCAAAGGACTGTGATGTAAAAGCAAAAGCAAATCCAAAAAAAACCCTTCTATAGAAAGACACCAAATTCAGGTGGACAATTCAACTGCTCTTGTTTAAATGGTGGAATTGAGATTTAAAGATTAAATGCCTAAAAATGAACAAGTCTTTATCAATCTTTGTATTTCAAAAGTGCATAGCTGAGGCTGTGCTCAAACCCTCTTGTCAGCCAAAATCACCAGCTTTCCAACCACTTTGGTTTAAACAGTTTGCATTTATTTTTTCTTCTAATGCGACAGTTTCTGTGTCTCTGCAATGCCTGCTTAATTTTTGGGGCTCGTTTGAATTTTGCCTGCACTGTGGTTAGTCTATAGGAGTCTACAGCAACAAGCAGCAACTTCAGCCCATCTTGATTATTTATTTTTTTTTTTGTACTGCAGTGCTTGACTGATTTTTCTGGCTTGGAATTTGTGGAAGTTTGGGGCTGTTAGTGCCCTTCCTTGATAGCATATTTGGGCACAGTGTTCTGCTGCACGTAGTCCAACCTTAAAATGTCTTTATTTTGCAAAATTAAATTCAACAAACCAAAAAGCTAGGCGTTAATTTTGTCCCAGCAGTGTTTTAAATCTCTAGGATAGGATATGGCATCCTTTAGCTCCTCTGTAAAACAACGTGCTCAGTCTCCCTTTGCAGCAGCCAGTGTGTGCATGCTTTCAGAAGGATTCTCTTTGATTTTCCAGCAGTACAAGTACTTATGGACTTCCCTAAACCAGGCAGTCATGGTGGTTTGTTTCTTCAGGAGCTGTGAATGGGAGAAATGAAAGCTGGGAAAAATGTGTGGGGTTTTTTTTTTTTCTCCGTCCTTTTTGAAGGTTATTTTCACATCCATTTTTTTGCTTAAAGAAGAAAGATCAGCAATCTGTTCCTGTTCCCCAGGAGGCAGTAGCAGATATCAGTTAAATCTGCTTTAGACAAGATTGACGATGTGTGATGTTGATGAACATAAAAAAAAAATGCATCGAGCTGTTCATGTGTGCATACTTGGGAATCAGGAATGTTTTGATAGGGGAAATATTTCTGTTACAGGCTACTACTGAGGTCATGTATGCTGAATATATGTAACATCAGGACTCGTCTTAAGAGAAAGTAATTATTTTACTTCTTCTTAAGATCTTTATGTACTGATACCTGATTGTTTTTCAGGCAAAGGAGTTTAATTATTTTAAGCTTTGCGTAATTGCTTTTAAAAATACACTAAAATCTTCTGCTTAGCACTGAGTGTGTTTCCCATTTGTGCTTTTAAATCCCTGAAAACATGTTTTGGTAAGGGAACTGCTGACAGCTCTGCTGTGTGGCACCGCTGTAATTCCTGTTGAACCCACCTCGATTCCGCTGTCCCCGAACTTGAATGGTATTGCTGACATCATCGTTGTTGCACTGCGGTGTCTGTAAATACCTGCAGTTGGATATTTTAGTGTGCTATTATGTATAATTTGTATTGACTGGGGAAGGCATAGATGGAAGGATGAGAGTAATAAGTTTGTTTTGTTGTTTTGGGTTTTTTTCCCTTAATTCTCCTACTACTTTTCGTTGGCTATTTTTCTTTCCTTTTGAAATAACATCACCGAAATGGTGCAGGGTGAAGAAGCATTTCTGATTTTTTGAGTTAGCCATAAGCTGACCTAATGTTAGTCTTACAGCATGAAAGGAGGAATGAAATGTCATTGGGACAGTCCAGATCCTCTGTCTGGGGCCTGGAAAGTTCCCTCAGGCCTGTCCTTATCACCCTGCACCGGCTGTGTTGGGCGGGGCCGGAGGATGACGCCGGTTATCTGGAGACAGCCTGGCACTGTCACATCCCAGTGCTTTTCATCTCAAAAACACAAAGCACAACTTTTAGTTGGTGGGATTCGTTCAGGAAGTGCAGAAGTGTATCCTAGGTGTCTCCAAATGGTGCAGTTGAACCAAGAAGGTTTGGGAACGTCTTGGAGGGGTGCTTGGTATTCCAGGGAGTGCTGCAGTTGGAGGTGATACCATGGGAGGGAGGGAGACTGCATTGTTCTGCAGCATCCATGACTTTTGAGTTCTGAGCTCCCTGGTGGCTCTGGCACAGACACTGCTGACGTCGGCTGGGGCTGCAGGAAGAACAGTCCATTATTGCTACACTAAAGCACTTCTTTTACAATTGACTCGCTCCACTGTAGTTACAAAAGGAGCCTTTCTTTTAACCAATTCCAGCAAAAAGAGGAGCCAGATTGCCTGGCTTCTGTGGTGAGAGGCAAACCAGCTCCCAGGGTAAATTACAACAGGTCTCCCATTTGGCTTTCAATATTATAAAAATATTTGAAATTATCATTTAAATAATTTAAATATTTCCCTAGATTAATAATGTAAATAATTAAATAATTTAAAATGTTTTCAGATCGCTTTGTGGAGGCTATTTTTAATATTGAAATACAAGTTGAATTGTATTGTACAGTGAATGAGTGTACAGTGTTCCAGAGACTGACCAGGATTTAATTTTCTCCTGGTACTGCCCAAAACCAGAACCAGCAGAGAAGGGCTCCAGCCCTGCAGTACATTAGACCAGCTGCCACTGTGTTATTCCAGAACACAACACAGTTTAAAAGAAGTGTTGTTGGGATTCAAACACAGCATGACAGGGCAGGAAAGGAAGTTTTTAGCAATAACTTCCTTTCCTGGAGGAAAAAGGCCATTTGAAAGAGTGCTGGAAAAAACAGCTGCTTTCTCAGGAAACCATATCTGTGCTTGAGCTCGAGTTATGTTCAGGGGTTTGAGCTTTTAATACTCAGATACACTAATCAAGTGGAGATTTTGGTAGCACTGCCAGGCAAAACCTGGGCTTCGTTTATGTAACACAGTCTGCACACACAGGGGTGGTTTTTTTCTCCTTGCCCTCTTTTGACAGTAATGAGTGGAAGAAAAAGCAAAGCTGAATTTTCTTTCCTCCCTGCGAGTGCCGCAGTGCAGTTGGGGCTCAGAGTTCATGGGAGTGAGGAGTGCTGCTGGCACGGCTGTCCCCTGGAGGGTGGGGACCTTGGAAGAGCAGCTCAGGAATGTGTGGATTCGTCCCCATATGTTCCTTTCTATCAGATTGTCCTTTTACAAGTGCTTGGAAAACATGGCCCTGGAGATCACTTTCCAACCTGTAGAGTTTTCCGTACAATTATGCAAGATACATGTCTAATTAAAGCATGCAGCTAACTAATGACTAAATAACAATTTAATATTTAATGATGTGTTTTAACTGATTGCCCATGCCTTTTAGTCTGCAGTTCTAGTCTGGGTTTCTTCCCTGTCTGACAGGATTGATGAGAAGTACCTTTAGCTTGGATTGTGCAGAACTGATGGTAGAAAAGCATTAAGTGAGTGACTTGTGTAAACACTTGTACATGAAGACATTAATTGCAAAATTGTTCAGGCACAGAGTGTTTGTTGCAGCAACCTCTTGATATGCAGAGTTAGTTGTTAAATAAGTGGTTAAATGTCCAAACTTCAATGATAATAATAGTTCCACTTTTAAAATTTGTGTTACAGTTCTATTCTAGTGCCCAGACCTTTTACTGAAAATCAAATTGCTTTTTGAAAGTCTAGGAACTGAAAATTAAAGCTTGTCCCAATTTTAATAAAAAAGCAGATCAGTAGTCAGGTCTTTGCTGCCTGTGGTAACAATATTAGGTTTGGTACATTAAGCAATGTAGAAGGATTTTCAGTCGGAGCAAGATCATTGGTTAAGCAAAATGCTCCTTGACTTACTTGTCTAAGGCCAGATCTGTGAAACCTCTTACTGGCTTTTGAAAGGTTGTGTAGAGAGTGGCAGGTTGGGTTTGTAATTTTTTTTAACTGAGAGAACAAAGAAGAGATGCATCAGACAGAGATGTGGGTCTGTATATGTATGTAAGTGTATACATGTGGGCCACTTAACTGTTGTTCAAAGAAGAGTAACATTCTCTAGTTTAGCATTGAGTATTTTAAATACAATGTTTTGAGATGTTGTATGTTGTACAAGAAATATTTTGTGTCTGTATCCACACACATTTGTGCACAAACCCACATTTTTAGCTCTTGTATTGGACACTTGCATGCTACAGTTTGAGATGACACAGACTTTATATCACTGCAGCCATATTTGTCCAAGCCAAATAGATGTTAAATGTCTTTGTAAATTTTCCTTTACCACTATTTTCTGCTGAAAGTGTAGTTTTATTTATATGTAAGATATTTATATTTTCTACACGTACCTGCACACACAGAGTAAGACTGTAAGTAAACTATGTGTGATTTTAAAAAAAACAGCTTTTTTTTTTTTTTTTTGCATGGATCTCTTCCTGATCTACCAATGTTTTGTAAGACAAACATAATGGAGTTTTATTTTTGCTTTCAGAAAATGGATCCAAGTGGTGTAAAAGTGTTGGAAACGGCAGAAGATATCCAAGAAAGGCGTCAGCAAGTTTTGGACCGTTACCACAGGTTCAAGGAACTCTCTTCTCTAAGGCGCCAAAAACTTGAAGATTCCTATCGGTTCCAGTTTTTCCAGCGTGATGCAGATGAGCTTGAAAAATGGATCCAAGAGAAACTGCAGATTGCATCTGATGAAAATTACAAAGACCCAAGCAATTTGCAGGCAAGTCCTCCTGCCACTTTATATTTCCTGTACTATTAATTTTAGGGCGTTACAGATCAGCTGGGATAGAACAAACACAGAAATGAAACTTGATCTGAGAGTGAAGAAAGATGGATGCAAATACCCATGACCTTGTGAAGTGCTCTTCAAAAGCCTGACTTTTTTGCTGATGTAGTTGGAATATTTCTAATAATGGATTAGATGCTACATCAGCATAGAAAAAGTTGCTCAGTGTAATGTAGTGTAAAACCAACTTCGTCTAATCCTAGAATTTGTTGGATGCCTTAAGTCTGTGAATAAATGTGAATTATCATTTATTGTTTCCATAAAAAAAAAAGTATTCGTAGAAAATAAGCTTGTGTGGGTAGAACAAGCTGACAGGTTCTGAGGAGTTTTGAACACTGTCATGTGCAAGAGCAAACACAAGAAAGAAATAACTAAAACTGGGATGTTTGAATCCACCTGTTGATACACCACACGATACAACTGATTTCACCTGTGCAGTTTTATTTGTTTGTCAGTCCTGCATGTGCATGAAAGACACTTAAAATCTTGATGCTGGGGTATGTGGAGGAGTCCCTGCTTCAAATCTAGTCACATTCTTTGATGTTTTCCTTTCAGGGGAAGCTGCAGAAGCACCAAGCCTTTGAAGCTGAGGTGCAGGCCAATTCAGGAGCCATCATTAAACTGGATGAGACTGGAAATCAGATGATTAATGAAGGTCATTTTGCATCTGAGACCATAAGAGTGAGTTTTAAAGCTTTTTTCCCCTCCCTCCTCTTACAGGCCTTTCCTTAAGCACTTTGTTCAGATTGCACAAATAACTCTATATTCAAAACCTCTCTTTAAAATTCTACAGGTATTTCATTAGTGAAATCATGAGAGAATTTGTATTTGTAAAGCTCAGGTGTTTTTCTCTCTCATGAGCGCCCAGCTCACATCTTCTTTTGGATCCGGTTCTGAGGAGAACTGTTTAAAGATGAGATATTTTTGTAGTGATTATCAAACTTGATTGATAAGTTCAGAATTCATTCTAACTTGCCTTTACTGGTTCAGTCCTTCACGCCGTACCGGACTGCCCAGCGCCCGATAGTCACGGCCACCCAAGTGGGGTCCCACATACGAGTAGGTGAAGCTTGTGGCTCTGCAGTGCAACTTCTTTGTGCAATGTCTCCTTCCTTCCTTGGCTGACAGTTTGCACCATCCTTCTGGGCAGTGCTCAGAGCTCTTTCCTCCCTTGAAACTTCTTTAATTGAACTTTCTGAGTGGATTAAGTGGTATCCACCCATGATGTTCAAAAGCTTCTCTTGAATGACTTTCAAGTTTCAGGTCTCGATGAGCAGTTATAGACAATGGGTGGAGCAGTTACTTTCCTGTTTTGCAAGTTGAGTGCATGTGTGGGAGTGTGGTTTTACTTTTTGTTGTCTATAAAGTTTATAGTGGCTCCCAACAGTTTTGAAAGGCCAAGTGCAGCCAGAGAAATTCAATATTAAAACTAGTAATTGCTCCTAGTATGTGCATATCATGTCACTTCACAATATTAGCTGAATGCATTAACTGTTTAGTGGTTAAATGCAGTGAAATGGCAGAACTTTGACTTGAAACAAATGTGTTGTCTCAAATAAAAATAAATTCCCAAAGGAAGATGCGATTCACTAACTGGGAGTTGACTTTCATATAAAAGACTGAATATTTGAAGGGGAGAGCAGCAAATTTTTGATATGACTTCATTTAGCATAGAATTTAAGTCAAATTTTATCTCAAGATGTTTAGCTCATGGTTACATAAAGGTGACTATTTGATAGCTTTGTTAATTAATAACAACTGTCTAAATACTCAGTTTAGTAATTTCTAATTTTGTGTTACAACACTTTACATAATTTGAAAACTATTTACTGGAGATAAAATCATGAGGTTTGTCCTTCACCCTTTGCCTAAAGTAAGATTTAGGATGTATGACTTCAGAAAAATAAATAAATCTACTGTTAAGGACAGGAAGGGAATAGATCTTGTCTTCTTTGACAGGGGATTTTAATAACAGCATCCTTTTGTTTCAGACTCGACTGCAGGAGCTGCACCGACTATGGGAGTTACTGATGGAAAAGATGAGAGAGAAGGGAGTCAAATTGTTGCAAGCACAGAAGTTGGTGCAATATTTACGGGAGTGTGAAGATGTCTTGGACTGGATCAATGATAAGGTGTATAATTACCTCCCTTTACTGTGTCCTTGATGGGAAATTTGATGTGTTGGTGTGAAAAGTTTCTTTCAACATAAAGTTGCTGGAGGTCAGGTAGTCAGAGAAAGCTTGTAAAGGCACCTGTGCATTTTATTTAGTTATTCACATTGCATCAACAGTAGGTCTGCAAGCTACTACTGTTCTTTTGCAGCCACAATAAAAGTTATTAGTCTAAGAGGAAACCTGTGTGTTGGAGAGCACTTTCAGCATAATCAATTCATTCTTTGCTTTGAGAAGACAAATAAAATTCAAGTTTCCTCTAAGGGAAATCTTCAACATGTAAAAGCAAATGTCTTTTTTTAATAAATATTCTGAATTATTTGTTTCAGAAAGGAGCCAGCCCAAGCAGCAAGCAGTGTGTAGATAGTTACTAAATGATTGGAATATCTTTAGATAGACATTGTAAGGACATGAACTGCAGGGGGACTGTTTGCTCTTGATTCTTTGAACTCTTAAGGAAGCAGACCACAAACCACGCTATCAAAAGGAAAAAAAGCCACAAAATAATCACACTGGTTTCCTTAAATGATGGTTTGCTATTTTGTATCATTGTGGGTTCAAACTGTAAACCATGTGTAACTGTTAATGAATACAACACTGCACTTTTTGTGCAGAAATCTTGCATCAGAAGCCTACAGCAAATGCCCATAAACAGTGCAAAAAGGAACAAATTCTAGTCGCTCTGTGTGCTAAGAATTTGTACTTGAAAAATTAATTTTTTAGTGATCTTGCACATTTTCTGCAATAATGGGTAGGTGTCGGGGCAGGGAATAGAGTTTAATGGATAAAACTTTGTAGTTTTAAATCTGACCTTAAACACTATGATTGTCTTTGACCTATTGAAAATTAGGACAGTTTGCTTCCTAATTTTTAATAGTGATTTCCCATAGGATATACTGAAATTAACTTTTTTTTTTTTTCCAATGTGCTAGGAAGCAATAGTGACGTCAGAAGAGCTTGGACAGGACTTAGAGCATGTTGAAGTTTTGCAAAAGAAGTTTGAAGAGTTCCAGACAGACCTTGCAGCTCATGAAGAAAGAGTAAATGAAGTGAACCAGTTTGCTGGCAAACTTATCCAAGTAAGCATTTATGGGTGTTGAAAATCTCTCTTGGCAAGTCAGTTATCACAGCAAACATTTGTCTGTAACTTCCCCTCTTTCCCCTCTGGTTTGAGGCAGATCTTTAAGCTTTGCTCCACATGGGTTCTTGGTTATCTTCACCTGAAATGGTCACCATTTGATTCACTTGTTCTTCTGCTGAGCAGCCTGAATAACTGTCCCATCTGGGAGTGTTCCTGAAAATGTGGAGAGTAGTGATTATAAGAAAAACTGTCATATTTGGGTTAAATTTATTTCCCTTGGACAAGGAGATTTAATATCTCTTCTGGTTTGACATCTGGGGCCTGATCAAGGATGGAAACAGGGCAGGAAGTATTTCATTCCAGGAATAAAGATACTGTTTACAGCCCTCTTCCCATGGACTAATTAGTATATAGGGAAACCACTACAAGAGTATTGAATGTTTGCACAGTGAAATTTCAGGGAAGCTATTGAATTGAGTGATCATCTGGAAAGGAAAGTAATTATAAATTGATCTCTTGAAGACCCAGCAGCGTTTTGTCAATGAACATAAAACCAAAGAACATATGAAAATAGCATTTTTCCTTTGCTTGCCAGGAACAACACCCTGAAGAGGAACTGATAAAGTCCAAACAAGATGAAGTAAATGCAAGCTGGCAGCGTCTTAAGGGACTTGCCCTTCAGAGGCAGGGAAAACTCTTCGGGGCAGCTGAAGTTCAGCGTTTCAACAGGTATGAACTTGGCTGGATCTGCTGAATGATGTAACCCTTGTGTGGGTGTTTAATGATGCATTCAGCTGCACACAGTGCTATGAGAAGAGCTACTGTCTCCTGTGGCTTTGCTTTGCCCTTCTGCATGACTTGTTGAATGAAGGCCTCGTTGTTCTACAATTACTTTAGAATGGTCATTCTGATGAAGCTTTTCAGCACTTGGCAGTTCTGTTCAATCCTGCTAATGGCAGTTTTGCTGTGCTTTCCTCTGAGGGCTTTTTCCTCCAGTTATGTCCTAGATGAGCCTTAAATGGGGTGTGCTTTTTTTATTGGATGTCAGCCCAGTTGTTCTGGAGGCATTGAGCAATGTCTTTCTATTCTCATCTCCGTCTACAACATTTTGAGATTTGCTGTAATTAAGTTGGAGAAGGGTCCAGAGTGGGACATGGATCCATCCACTCCATCATAGTTCTCAGTGGTGCTGTAATTCCTGGTTTGCATCTGGTGACAGTGGCCAGTTAATATGCTTCAGAGTTTCTTGAGATGCAAAGAAAGTATTTTTTTTTCTAAAGGATGTTTGTACTTGGCTGCAGTGTTTATATATATGGGTTTGTATGCCAGTACATCTGGCACACGTACGGGAACACATCCTGCTTTCTTCCTTTTTCCGTACAAGACAAACTGCTTTCAACTTGTGCTTTGTTTTGAAGGGATGTGGATGAAACAATCAGCTGGATTAAGGAGAAAGGGCAGTTGATGGCCTCAGATGATTTTGGCAGAGACTTGGCCAGTGTGCAGGCATTACTACGCAAGCACGAAGGCCTGGAAAGAGACCTGGCAGCTCTGGAGGATAAGGTACCCCTGCAAGAAGTATTTTACCTACAGTTTAAACAAGGTAACCTGCTTGTGAAAGGCTGGAAGCTCACTCTCAGCTTGTGCCTGGTTTTAGGTGAAGGCCCTGTGTGCAGAAGCTGACCGTTTGCAGCAGTCCCACCCAATAAATGCTTCCCAAATTCAAGTGAAACGGGAGGAGCTCATTGCCAACTGGGAGCAGATCCGGACGCTGGCAGCGGAGAGGCACGCTCGCCTCAACGACTCCTACAGGTGGGTCACTGCAGCAGGACAGTGCTGCTTCCCTCCTTGGTCACATTTGACAGAGGGCTCTTGGAAGGAGAAGAAAGGTGTGCTGTTTCAAAAAAATTCTGGGATGATTCTGGTGTTCTCGGAGCAGTCTTGTTCACCAGATTCTATTTTATGCTAACTTCTTGTAGTAAAAGAAATATTTATGTGATTGAAAAATTATTGCAACTTTTTGTCGTTCTCTGAGTGTGGATCACTTCTGAAAGTAGACACAGTGATGTTCTAGGACATTTGCTGTTTTCTCCATCTGAGTTGATGTGTGCATTTTGAAGTACATTATCTGACTGTTTCATTTTTGCTGGGGAAAAAGAAAGCTTTTTTAATACTTTTATTACAAATCTGTTCACTGTGGAGTCTTTAAGAGTCTCTGTGAAGACTGAAGTATGATATCTTGTTTGGTGTGTTGTCCCAGACCAAAGGAATTCCCTGTTTCTGTGGTAGTTCTTTGTTGCTGTGGGGTTTGTCTTCATCAGTCTCGTGTCTATACTGACCTGGTCTCTGAAACATAACCTATTAGATCACTGTTGAGAAGCCATACTAAAAACAAACTAATCCCGATATGGTGGAGGTTAGTTTACATCCTTTCTGCTTTTGTTTTTCTGCCCTTTGTTTCCCTCCCACAATGTGGGATTTTTGGCAGTGGAGACCCACACAAATAATCTTCCTTTACCCTCCCTGCCATAGTCTCTTCAGAGCAATTAACAGCAAATGTAGAAGGGAAACAGAAACTGATTACTTTTGCTGATAAATGTTAAGCATATGCCAAAGGCAACAACTTGAAGGCATTCTGGAAGGAATTTCAGGATTTGTTTGCTTGTTTTAAGGCTGAGGCATGTGCAGTTGAAATTTTCTGTCAGTTCCCTCCCCCCCCACACTGTTAGGGTTGTGGCAGAAACAGCCCTGTGGATTATCTTGAGAACTATATTTTGATTTTTGTTGTCCTCACTGTGCAGTTAGGAATATTAATTTTACTTACAGTATAAGTTGTATGCAAAATGTGTCTTTGAGACATTATTTTAGAACCCAGCATTTCCATAACTTCAAAAGACTTCTTTGTTGATTGAAGGCATATTTAGTTATTTAATATTCTGAGCACATTTTTGTGTTGTTTTATTTATATCTGAGGAATAGCTTTTATGTTTGTAGCCCTTTCTTTGGGGAAAGGGGAGAGAAACTCTGCAAATTAATTATTCCAAATCATCTTTTCCTTTGCTTACCTAAGGCTGCAGCGCTTTCTTGCTGACTTCCGAGACCTCACCAGCTGGGTGACTGAGATGAAGGCTCTGATAAATGCTGATGAACTTGCCAATGATGTGGCTGGGGCAGAAGCCCTTCTAGACAGACATCAGGAACATAAGGTAGAGTGGTTATACAGCCAAATCCAGTCATCAGGCCTCTGATTTGTATGTCTAACACAGTCTCTGAGTCAGTGTTGTAGCACTGGAATGCTTTGATCATGCAGCTGACACAGTACTAGATTGCTCCTGGTTTAATATTTTTAAATTGTTTCTAGGTGGTAGGTATGTACTAATTACTAAGTACTTAAGAATGCTTATGATAATATTTTATAAAAAATAGGCCTGATAGCAGCCAGTTAACAACCGTTCTAGTTCTCCATCATGAGGAATTTATCTGATTAAGCAGAAAGAATACAGCTCAAATCAACTTTTAGTTTCATTTTAATGTAGGAATTTATACCTACCTAATGTGCATTGCAAGGTAATTCTGACACTCTGTGCTAAGACAGATTTTGGTAACAGCTTTTTCACATCTCCTTGCATAGGGAGAAATTGATGCCCATGAAGACAGCTTCAAATCTGCTGATGAGTCAGGCCAGGCTTTGCTCTCTGCTGGGCACTACGCTTCTGATGAAGTTAAAGAAAAGGTAAGTTGAGAGCAAGAGCTCCTAGAAGAATTTTGTCTCTTTCATCTGTGTCCCTTAATTTAAAAGAATGATCACATCAGGAACTGGAGATTGCATTTTTTACACAGGAGGTCATTTTCAATTCGGTGCTAACCACTCTTTTAGAGTCACAATTTGATTTTACATTGAGACAGAAGTGAACTAGAGTGTTAAATAAAATTATTGTATATTCCTCTTCCCAATCAATTAGCTGACCATCCTCTCAGATGAAAGGTCTGCCTTGCTGGAGCTGTGGGAGCTGCGCAGACAGCAGTATGAGCAGTGCATGGACCTGCAGCTTTTCTACAGGGATACTGAACAAGTTGACAACTGGATGAGCAAACAAGAAGTGAGTGCATATCTTTGAATTCTCCAGACACAACGGACTTTAATTTCTCTGTAGTCTTCTGTAGGCTTAAGCAATTGGTATTGCCTGCTGGCAGTGCCATAAACACCCACTAGTGAGTGGGTGCTGTGCAGAGTTATTTATCTGACTGCCTGAAATGGTGCAATGACTGTTTCCATCTAATGCTGAAACTATGAGCTGTGACAAGTGGGCTTGACGTGGCTTTTGTACTTGTTAACTCTTCTAAAATGCTGATTGAATAAGAAGCTAAAAAGAATTATTGGCTGATAGAAGCATAAAGCAAACACCATGCCAGTATGTCATCTTTACCTTTCAGTAATAAATATGGCAGGAAATATCCCTGACTGTGCTTGAGTTCACTTAGAGCAGCTGAGTATGGAAACATAAAAATGTTTTTGTGTCCTTACTTCAGGCATTTCTGCTGAATGAAGACCTTGGTGATTCTCTGGACAGTGTGGAGGCTCTTCTAAAGAAGCATGAAGACTTCGAGAAATCCCTAAGTGCCCAAGAGGAGAAAATCACAGTAAGACATTGACATTAGGTCATCACTAGATGGACAAGAACTTAAACAGGGCATTTATTGACTGGGGAGGAGACACTGCTAGAGGCTGGTAAAGGATGGGGTTTGCTTTGCAGAATGGTCCTCTGTTATGTGGGATGTACTAGCTCTAAATAACAGGTATTGTTTCGAAAATGGAAAATAGTGGGAAAGGTGTGGGATAGGACTTGATTTTTGTCCCAGAGCCAGGTAACCTGGTGCTTCCTTATCATACTAGCACACAGAGGGATGAATGTCCAAAACCTGCATTCTTCCACGTGGAGAGAGGATGAGGGTACGGAGAGAAAAGGGTGTAAGGATAGATCTGCTACTGGTTTTCTGCCAGTTTTACTGTGATAAACTTTGGGGAATTGATATACTAAGCAAATTTGCACAAGAAATTTCTATTACACCAAATAAATGGAAACTTGTTTTCCCTTTAGGCATTAGATGAGTTTGCTACTAAGTTGATTCAGAATAACCACTATGCCATGGACGATGTTGCTACACGCAGAGATGCTGTAAGTATCCAAAATACATTTGGACTGGAGACTTTAAATCTTGTTCTGCTTTATTATTTTACATGGTATGACTTCAATATAGGCTAAGTCAGTAGAATTGTCCCAAGAGGGGTATTGTGGTTATGGTTCTTACAAGCTCAGAGAATTTAAAAACCTTTTACTTTCCTTTTTTTCCAGCTGCTGAGCCGCCGAAATGCCCTTCATGAAAGAGCCATGTACCGCCGCGCTCAGCTGGCGGACTCTTTCCATCTGCAGCAGTTTTTCCGAGACTCTGATGAGCTCAAGAGCTGGGTTAATGAAAAGATGAAAACTGCAACTGATGAGGCCTACAAGGTAGACACAAAGATGAATGGTAGAATGTTTTTAAGGCAGTACTGGACTTAATGTAATCAGTCTAATGACCCGAAGCAGCATCAGCCAAAATGTTGCTGATAGTTGGTGGTATTAATGGCAACAGGGAGGAATTGTGTAATTTCTTCCTGACCCCAAGGGACATTTTCCCATCATGCAGTAATCCAATAGCCTATCCAATAGCTTGAGAATTCTGATTTAAGGCATATTTTTGGCACCAGATCCTCTGGTGACAGCATGGCATGTGTCTATGAATGCAATCCAATTTCAAAAATTCTTCAGAGACCTTTGGGCACTGATTTTGTATTGAAATGTTCTGTTTCTTTCTTTATCTGTAGGATCCATCAAACTTGCAAGGTAAAGTTCAGAAACACCAGGCTTTTGAAGCAGAGCTGTCTGCTAACCAGAGTCGTATCGATGCCCTGGAGAAAGCTGGCCAGAAGCTGATTGATGTCAAGCACTACGCATCTGATGAGGTGGCAGCTCGCATGAATGAAGTCATCAGCTTGTGGAAGAAACTTCTGGAGGCCACTGAGCTCAAAGGTATGACTTGCTCAGAAGAATATGGGCAGATTTCTAGAGAATTTAGCTGGGAGAAGACAGGAAATGAGTTCAGTTTCCACTTCACTTACCTTGTCTTGTTCTCCTCTTGCCCGTCTCTCTCAGGTATAAAACTGCGAGAAGCCAATCAGCAGCAGCAGTTTAATCGCAATGTGGAGGACATTGAGCTCTGGCTGTATGAAGTAGAAGGACACTTGGCTTCTGATGATTATGGAAAAGATCTTACTAATGTTCAGAATCTTCAGAAGAAACATGCACTGCTAGAGGCTGATGTTGCTGCCCATCAGGTAAGGGAAATAATCTTTATTCCTGCCCTTTCAGATCTGCTCACTCAAAAGATGGTATTTTCAGATATGCTCAGTCAGAGACCTTAGCACATCTGGGTTTTTATAGGTTTTTTTTTTTTTTTTTAGCTTTGGGTTTTACAGTTTGCTTATCAAAAATAATTTTGAACTGAAACATAACTTGTATGTCTCTAAGGATAATATCTTTATGACTTTAATGGAAATGAGCTTCTCAGTCACTGCAGCCACCTCACAGAAATTCTGACCTAATGCTGTTGCTGGATCAATTTTAGGATCGGATAGATGGCATTACCATCCAGGCACGCCAGTTCCAGGAGGCTGGGCACTTTGATGCTGACAATATCAAGAAGAAACAAGAAGCTTTAGTGGCTCGTTATGAAGCTCTGAAGGATCCCATGGTAGCTCGCAAGCAGAAACTTGCGGATTCTCTTCGCCTGCAGCAGCTTTTCCGTGACATTGAGGATGAAGAGACCTGGATTAGGGAAAAAGAACCTATTGCAGCCTCAACAAACCGAGGTATAATTAACATTGGCCAGAGTTACATATTTGCCGTTGCCCCTCGGTCTCTGTTATGTTGCTTATATAATTCCAGTGGTAACTTAGTTTCTCTAGTGCTCTGTCTTCATTGTTAGAGTTCTTCCTCTGCAAATTTGTGTAGTCGTGGGTGCTACTGCCTTAAAATTTTTGTTTCATCTAGTGACTCTGATTTAGCTGATTAATTATTTTGTGTCTTTCAGGCAAGGACTTAATTGGTGTCCAGAATCTGCTGAAGAAGCACCAGGCTTTGCAGGCAGAAATCGCAGGCCATGAGCCTCGCATTAAAGCAGTCACACAGAAGGGAAATGCTATGGTGGAAGAAGGTACATTTCAATGTTTTTTAATATAGTCTTTTGTTCTCTGACCCAGCACAGTTAAGAATTATTGCCTGTTTTTATCCTGATAATTGACAGGTACCTGCTAGCAGGATGAGCTCCTGGTCATCCTTTCACCTGAAAATAAAAATAGGTTCCTTGATGGGAACATGTCATAATTTTTACACGTCTCCATTTTCCCTTGATGAACACTTACTTAGCAATTTTATGCCTATTGTATTCAGTCTCTATAATTAAACCTATTAAAGGATTCTATCAGAGGTGCATAATCATGATGTGAGAGGGAGTTCTCTGAAAGACAGTAATTCTTGCTTTTAAATAAACAGGCATCTTTATTTCTGACTGAGTGTTTTTAGCACAAAAATACAAAAAAAAAAAAATTCCTGCATGTCTGAAATAATATTTGGCTGCTGCCAGAACTCTGGAAAGAGATGACCTTTCCTGTTTCATCACTGAAAAATGTTATGATGTGTCTTGTTTTATTCCTAATTATTAAGATATGCTAGTACAGCTTGATTGACAGGTCCAGTGTTTCCCAGTCTGAGGCAAAAGGACCAGCTGAGTTATGTATTTATTTTTCTAGTCTAAATAGGCTTTAAATTGGTCTAATTTCTGTGACTTTGAAGAACTACAAGTAATCTTTTAATGTGTATTGGTTTTGTCTGCTGAAGTCCTTCAGTTCCCTCTGCTTCTGTTCCAAAGGCCACTTTGCAGCTGAGGATGTGAAAATCAAACTGAACGAGCTAAACCAGAAATGGGACTCTCTGAAAGCCAAAGCATCTCAGCGTCGACAGGACCTGGAGGATTCCCTGCAGGCTCAGCAGTACTTTGCTGATGCTAATGAGGCTGAATCCTGGATGAGGGAGAAGGAGCCCATTGTAGGCAGTACAGACTATGGAAAGATGAAGACTCTGCTGAGGTATTTGAGATTCTTGTTTAAATTGATTTTGCGTAATTACAGTGAGGATTTGTTCAGTGGTAAAAAAATGAGCTCTGATAATTTCAGGATTCTTAACAAAGAGGGCAGATTCTTGCATCAAGAACGATTTTGGCTCTTAGTCAAAAGATGACAATTTTTCCTGTGTGTTGGTTGTTATTGCACATGAAATTCTGCTGCTCAGTATATTAAACCAACTGTGAGGAAGCTTTACCTCTGTATTCACTCTTTTACGGGGTTTTGTTTTTTTTAAGTATAAGGAAAATAATACCCACAAATTCCTCATGGGATGAGCATTTCAGTATGAGACTGATTTTCAGCAGTTCATTAGTCTGGAAGTAATTTTTTTTGTCTGGAGTTGTTTTATTGGTATCATTCTGCAGTCAAACACCACATCCCAGGCAGTGCTGACTGACATTTTATCAACATGAGGTGCAGTTTAAAGGCACACTTTAAACTTACCCATATCACTCTGGAAATAGTTATTTCTGGCCAGAACAAAAGAATGTTGCTGAGATAAGGTAGAGGCAAAGCACCAGAAGCATTAGGACCACTATCTAGCCTGTGAATAAATAGAAGTGTTTATTCCCATGAGAGTCACAAGGCTGGCAGCTCTGAAAAACCCACATTCCCTGTGTATGGAGTCAAAGTATATATTTTTAGCAGAGACATATTTGTAAAATGGCAAGGTGTGCATGTTCTTATTATCATCCACTTTCAGGCTCTTCTGAAGAAACATGAAGCTTTGATGTCTGATCTCTCTGCTTACGGCAGCAGCATCCAGGCATTGAGGGAACAGGCCCAGTCGTGCAGGGTAAGGAAAGATGCTAATCATGTACCTAAAATTCATGGGTCAGCAAAAGGTAAAAACAAAGCTCAATAACAGTTGTTGGTTTTGAGAGGTTATTGCAGACTGTGCTTCATTTTTCTCAAAAAATAAATGGAGGTCTGTTTTTATAATCATAAGACAGATGTATTGTTTTGAAATAAAACAATTTAATGTGGTGGTTTTCAGCGTTTGAGCCCAGACAGCACCTAAACTGACTACAGTAGCTTTAACTAAGACTGAAGTCTATTCTAGGACAACTATATTGATTATTATAAACATGGAACAGCTCATTTTTTCTTGTGCTCTTTTTCTTTAGCAACAAGTTGCTCCCACAGATGATGAGACTGGAAAAGAGCTTGTTCTGGCACTCTATGATTACCAGGAGAAGAGTCCCCGGGAGGTGACAATGAAGAAGGGAGATATCCTCACCTTACTCAACAGCACCAACAAGGTGGGCTCTGGCCTCCTGCTTTGCTTCCCTGCTTGACTTCCTCAGTGCTATGTGTTTTGTTTGGTTTTGGCACATTTAGCCCACGTCCCCATTCAGCACTTCAGCTGAACCTCTTCACTTCATTTCCATCACTCCTCTACAGCTGCCAACTTTTCCAAGACAGGGCACATGTCTGTGAGAACTTTAATTCCCTGATGTGGAGGAATTTTTGGCCAAATACAAGGGGAGACATGGGACTAAGATCTGTCTTCAAGAGACAGTTTGTTTGAAATTATCTCCATAACAAGACCAACCTGTTGAGAGCATCACTGGTTTCCTTGTGTTAAAAGAAGCCTCTGATTTGCAGCATTCAGTTGCCCAGCATTCTTTATGCTTGATGGTGGTCTCACAGTGGTTGTTTGTGGTTTTTTTCCTTCCAGGACTGGTGGAAGGTGGAAGTCAATGACCGTCAGGGATTTGTACCAGCTGCCTATGTGAAAAAACTGGATCCAGCCCAGTCTGCATCCCGAGAGAACCTCCTGGAGGAGCAGGGCAGCATAGCCCTGAGGCAGGAGCAAATCGACAACCAGTAAGATCTGACTGATGAGACATGACACTGCCAGCATTAGCTGGCTTGGCCTTTGCTTCACAGATTGCCACCAGCTTAGGTTAATGCTTCTTACACTAGGGAGTAGTTAATTGGAGCAAAACAAAGGGGCTCCTTTACCAGAGGCACCAGATTCAGTTGTTTTTTTCTTACTCTAGATTTTCTTGTTGCTTTTTCCATTTTTAACTGTTTAACTCATGACACTAGAGCTCAACTTACTGTCCGACTTGAGTATTTTATGTGTTCCTTTTGCTGTTGTACCTAACTACTTAAACTTGTTTGTGAGTTATATATGTTCTAAGCAGCTCTTGTATATGTAGTTGTCACTTCTTAATGTGTGATCTGTTTTGAAAAGCTTTCTTAAATTTGATTCCATAAAGTACAGTGCTCTCCCTATACAGGGCTGCCTCTGGAGGTGCCCTCCTTACGAGCTGGGGCTGCTTTGCTGTTAGCTCATCACTTTTTTTTCTGAAATGTGGTTGCCAATATTTGTTGCCATTATAGGAGCTAAAATGTGTCCCCTCTTCTTTTTTTTTTTCAATTTTTATCATCTCTTTTAAAAGAGCAACATATCATTGCAAACAGAAAACTGCAAGGCTGCTTGGTAATGACCTTAAAGCACATGGTGGCTGGAGATTAATTCAAGCAAGGGCTGTGGGTGATAGCTCTGAGTGCTGGCTCATCTTATCAAGCCACTTGGAAGCCAAAGCTGAAAGTTTTCTGTGTACTCCCATCTGTTTGTGCAGCTACACTCTCATTCTGTGTGAGAATTTCCTCCCACTCAGTTGTGTTGAGTCATCAGTTATTACAGTGCCATGCAATAATTGCTAGCCTTAGCTCTAGAATTAAAAAATTAGTATAAAATCACACAAAAAGCCCCACCAACCCTTAACAAAAAACCTTTCTACCAACACAAAGAAAAGATGCTGGAAAATTGTGGCCCATTGGTCAGGATTTTAATAATGTAACTCCCTCCATGGGTTTGCATATGGCTTTTAGTAACTAGAACAGGGTGCCCTATTTCAGAGCCAAGGAGAGGGGACCACCTTTTAGTTTCCCAGTCCCATGGCACAATAATCAGGAAATGAGGAGACCTTATAGAGAGAGCTCCACTGTACTGCTGAGGTTTCCTTATGTGAAGTGCACTCCTGGTCTGATTTGCTTTGCTTGCTTCTGAGCAGCACCTAATTTTCTCCATTTAAATGTGAACTCTTACCCATCTCCTACCACAGACCAGCCGTGGATGGAGCTGCTGCTCTCATTATTTTTGTTAATCTGACTAATTTTTCGCATGCATTTGCTGTGCTCCCTGTCTGTGCAGGACTCTCATAACTAAGGAGGTCGGCAGTGTATCTCTGCGTATGAAACAGGTCGAAGAACTGTGAGTAGGATTAGCCCTTTCCTAAACCATGCTGTCTCCACACTGTCACTGTTCATCCTCCCTTTGTTTCTTTCTTTGGGAAAGCTGCTCCAAAGGGACACGAAGGAGGCAATGAGGATTAGTTTAGATGAATGTGGTGGTCTGTGTTTCCTCTGTTCCTCACAACCAGCTGCTTATCTTGCTGGGCACCTCTGTGCTGCTGAATTGGTTCATGTTTATGCCATCATGCTGGTTTTGCTTGCCAAAGAGGCTTTAGGGCTATCTGGACTGTTTTCCTTATAAAGCATCTCCTGCATTTTTGAGGTGTTTATATGTTTTTAGTTTGTTTATATAAATATATATAAAATACATCAACCAAGTATTGCATCACATCTGAATGTCTTAAGAGTTTGGAAAGGGTGGGGCTGTCATGGTTTATCATATAAAGTAACATTCATGCTGGGTAGTCAAAAACCATTATTTATATAGGGTGAATATTTCTTAATTTTAACATTAACTAAATTTTGAAACTTGTGTTCATGTCTCCTGGAAAAGATATCAAGTTTGCATTATACTGGTGGAAGTTGCTGGGAAGTCCAAAGCCACAGTGTTCATTGGCTGTGCCTGGTTTTTCATAGCAAATATATTACTTGAGAATTAAAAGTGAAACTTTTATGTAACTCTCTCAAGTGTTGCAAAGCAACTCTGAGGTAAGGTCTGCTTCTAAAGGAGTTTTGCCCCAGATCCTCTATGAGCTTTACAAGTATTTAATACCCAATGTTGTTTGCTGAGGCAAACAGCTGCAGTTAAGGTAGGCTTCAAAACAGTGTTTTCCTCAAGTCAGAGTAGAAAGTTTCTATTAAAACCTAATATGAAAGATTCTTAGTTCCTTTCTGCCCAGTCTTAAACTACAATAAACAGGAAGCCACAAAGTCTCTGCTTCCATGGAAGGAGAGCTGAGATTTTTCAGATTGGTATATAGACATTACAGCCCAGGATACTGAGGATTATTTTCAGGAGGCTTTGTCATGTCTGAGCTGTTGGTTTGGAAAATGCTCCAGGATTGAACTTCTCAGGCTGGGAGGTTGTAAGTGCTCAGTAGGTGCCCTTGTGCTTCAGGGTAGGAAATTAAAACATCCCCCTTTGAGGCCCCTGGAGGTACCTCAGCAGTGTCTGGTATTGTTTGATTTAATAACATCAGAAGGAATATGGCTTAATAATAAGAATCTATTGCTGCTGTTGATCACTGTGGTAGACCAATGTGCAAACTGATTCAGGACCTAAAAACCCCTTCCAGATGCAGCTAAAATGTCTCATCTTCTGGAAGACTTAAAATAACAGTAAGAATGAGTATTAAGAATGTGGCTTTTCTGAATGCAGAGTTTAAAAAAAAACAGGCATTATGCATTGCTAGAGAGATTTGTAACTCAGTATCAGTGACTGCAAAACTGCTCTTGGCTTTTTTCAGCAATAGCTTGAGAAAGGTCTTGCAGGATCATCTGTGTCTAGTTGATTACAAGGTGGTTTTAAATAACTGGCTGGTCCTAAGATGTTTATTTGCCTGTGCAGACCAATTTAAGCATTTTTGAGGTTTCACTTTGTGTCTATTCTAATGTAAAGGAGAAGTAATATCACTGATGTTAGGAATCCCACAGATATAAAAAGTGTACATGAAATGAGATGCATGGATTTCCCAGTTGAATATAGGTGTGTTATCAAAAACACACCTACATTCAACTTGTTATCATTGTTATAAAAAATGCACACCTTGCTTAAATATTCAGCAGATTTTTGCTTATGTCCTAAAGCTGGGAGACTGGTGGATTTTAATAATCTGATGGCAAACTTGATGTACTCTAGGAAAATATCTCTTGGCAAGTAAGAGCCTATGGAGTCATTCCTGCCCTGCAGTGATACTGTTTAGTGATAGGTTTAAGAGCCTACCCCAACCTAGGCTGTGATTTGGGTTTGCATTTGCCCAGTGAAGTGTTGCATGTGGGAGTTCCCATTTTGGTGTGCAATCCATGTGGAGGAGAGGCATGGACAGTCTTCATTCCCAACTACACATGAGTAGCTCATCCTGTAGCAGAACAAGTCATAAGTTCAGGGATTCCCCATTTTTGGGGACCCCAGTACTTGGGAAATTCCTGTGATTGGACTCAGTTCCATCTGACTGTTCCCTGCTTTCCTTTCCTGCTTGTCCCAGGTATCACTCTCTCCTGGAACTGGGAGAAAAACGTAAAGGCATGTTGGAAAAAAGCTGCAAGAAGTTCATGCTTTTCCGTGAAGCCAATGAGCTCCAGCAGTGGATCAATGAGAAGGAAGCAGCACTCACCAGTGAGGAAGTGGGTGCTGACCTGGAGCAGGTGGAGGTGCTGCAGAAGAAATTTGATGATTTTCAGAAGGTATGTTGTGATGCTGCATAATGTGTGTGTTAATTTTGGCCTTTCCCTTCAGGCTTTCCAATCACATATCCGTGACAATTCTTCATAGCTGAGTAGGAAACATGGCTTTGATTGGACATAAAAGGTCCATAGAAGGTATATATGAACTTCTTATTTCATTTTGTGAAGATAGAGAGAATCCCACATTCCAGTGTCTTCAGTTGAATGTTACATTCCCCAGGTTGCTCCATGCTTCCCAGTTCCCTGAGAGCTGAAACTCTCAACACTTTGCAGTATAGAGGCTGCCAAGCTTTGGAGGAATTTCAGCTTGTGTAAAGCATAACCTGCACTTAAGCTATTCCTATTGAAAGGAAAGATGCATTTGGTTTCCATCTGTAGAGTCACTTCCCCAAGATGTGGGGGGGAAAAATGTCTGGCAGCTGGGATTCCCTGGCACAAACTCTCTGGGAAGTCAGGGTCACTGTGCTCAATTCCTGCTGTTCACACTCCTGGTGAGCCACCTTGTTCCATGTGTTTTACTTGGGTGAATGTTAATGCTGGGATATTTCCCTGTTCTGTGCAGGATCTGAAAGCCAACGAGTCACGCCTGAAGGACATAAACAAGGTTGCCAAGGACCTGGAGTCAGAAGGGCTGATGGCAGATGAAGTACAAGCAGTACAGCAACAGGTGCTATTTTCTCTGCCTTAATCTAATCTAAGAAGCAGATTTTCCTCCTTTCTTTTGTCTGTTGTCTTTGCCTGGCATTGCAAGATTCAGGCGGTTCTCTAGTGGCCATCCCAAGAAGATATTTAGAATGATGCTTTTTAATAATGCTATAGCAAATTGCAGCAGCATCTAGAGCTTTTCCTTTCCTTTTTTTAGGAGTGGAAAGTCTGTACAATAATATTAAAAGTCATGGGGAATCCATGCATTAACTTCACTTCATATAAATTTGAAATTTAGCCTTTATTTATTTGCAGGAAAACGGGTGAGGAATGCTAGGGAAAAAGAGAAATAAAAGAGGGTGCAGTTCAGAGTTGAGGGGGTTTGTGGGTTTTCTGTTTTAGTTTGGGGTTTTTTGCCAGCATTTTACATACTTGTGCTGTAAATAATTTTATCCTGTGCCAACCAAGTATGAAGCATGTTGGGAAGAAGATTCTTTCTGTTAGACAATAACAAGTTGTTTGTCCTGTCTCCTTTGCAGGAAGTCTACGGGATGATGCCCAGGGTAAGTGTTAATTTCTGAGGTGGATGGAGTGGCAATTGTGACAGGTTTGGGATGTACAAGGAGAAGTTCAGCCATAATTGTAGCTCATTTCCATGATGGAACTCACTAATGACTTTGAATGGACATTCAAAGATTATCTTATCTGTGATCCCTTTATTTCCTGAGTGTCTTGCCCCACATCACAGATCAAAGCAAGCAGCATAACCCAAATTGATACAAATACTTGCATGAAAGAATGTACAGATATTTTCAAGATTTTTTTAACTGTATTCTGATAGCTTTAGATTCTGCTTCACGTTTAAAGCTGTTTCTTCACATTTTCAAACAGGATGAAACTGATTCTAAGACAGCCTCTCCTTGGAAGGTAGGTGTTATTGCTTAGTAGCACACAACAAGAAAATAAAAACTACAGCACATCATCTCTTTTAGACCATTTGCTTTTCCTGTGCCATAGAAATTGTCAACAGCCTGGTTTCTATCTCTCTACTACAAAACTCTGTTTAGTTTTGAGCTTGTACTGTGAGGATGATTCCAGTTTCTGGCCAGAAGATGTTGAATAATTCGTCGTTGACTTTGCATGAGTTCTTTGCTTTCTGCTTGCTACAACAAAAATTTTTATTCCTCAAAGTCAAAACCATTTATGTTAATACTCCTTTAGTAAGGAATATGCTCTATTCCATTAGTCATCTCCAGCTCATTTTCTACAATAGTTAGAAGAAGCCTTTCACCATTAATTAGAGGCTTACAGTGGAAGAGCTGTCACCTGCTAAAGCGCAAAAATATCTTAAATATTTTTTAAATTATCCAACATTCTGTTTTCCCTAGCATTTCATTCCCTTGTTTTATGTCTTGCATCCACCCTCTTAGACTTAAAGCTGCTTGTACATCTTTTAAGCTGTGTGAATGTGGGGAAACCAGGTTAGGATGCAAAATTTTGACAGAAAATGCAGCCATGTCGCCAGGAACTGGTGACTTTTTAAGTATTTTTTTTTTCAGATTACAAACATGTGCATTGAATTCTAAGAATCTTACAGTAACTTAGCAAACTATGACTAAGATTTTGAGGTTTTTTTAAATTCATGTATTGAATGTTGCCTTTAAATTTTCCTCTTTGTCCTAATTAAGATTTGTTTGCTTCAGTTTACACAAACACAACAGTGCTCACTCATGAATTCTGACTATACTTACACTGCTCTATAATACCTTATTACAACTAATTATTTTTAATTGCTTTTGTAATTTACTTACATTGTCTTTCTTAGTAGTTTCTATTTGATTTTTAAGGACTTTTCTTTCAGTCTGGTTTTGCTTTTGGTTAGAGTTGACTTCAATGTTGTATTTTTTATTTCTGCCTTTTCACACAGTCTGCACGTTTGATGGTACACACTGTGGCAACCTTCAACTCAATCAAGGTAATTACACAACTTTCTCTGACCTGATTTAGAAGTTGTGAACATTTTTTTACCCTCCTTTTCCATATCTTTGTCTTTCATTAAGCTTTATAAACTCTTTTGAATCAATTAATTGAAAGAAGCATTAGTATTTACAGCATTTGCTTCTCAAGTTACATCACTATCACTATCATTATTATATACATAAAATCACTTGGTTTTACAGCTCAGGAGAAACCCTTAAAATTATTTTATTTAACTAAGCTATTGTTGTGCATTCTTCTGGAATTAAACAAAATTTAGTAACCTTCATCTGTAGTGAAAGGCCCGTCTTGACTTTCCACTTCCCTCATCCAGGAGCTGAATGAGCGCTGGAGATCCCTGCAGCAGCTGGCAGAGGAGAGGAGCCAATTGTTGGGCAGTGCCCACGAGGTCCAGAGGTTCCACAGGTGAGGGCTTTGTTTGGTCTTGACTCAAATACTTTGTCTATCAAGAATTCTAAAATACAGTGGGACCCGTTCTAAACAAATAATATTCAACCCCCAGCTTGTTTAGTGGAGGGTGGTCTTGGTTTTAATTCTCTTTTTGCCTTTCCTTCCTTCCTTCAAATCAGAGATGCTGATGAAACCAAAGAATGGATAGAGGAGAAGAATCAAGCATTAAATACAGACAACTATGGGCATGACCTGGCCAGTGTTCAGGCTCTGCAGCGCAAACATGAAGGCTTTGAGAGAGACTTGGCAGCTCTGGGAGACAAGGTGAGATTCTGAGGAAAAACCCAAAAGCTTTCTTTTTATCTACCAGAAATGACTGAACTAAAGCAGTTCTCTCTGTCTTCACTGTGTTTATTTCCCTTTCTCTAATCCTAGGTGAATTCTCTTGGTGAAACTGCCCAGCGTCTGATCCAGTCACATCCAGAATCTGCTGAAGATCTCCAAGAAAAATGCACTGAGTTGAACCAGGCTTGGAGTAGTCTGGGAAAACGAGCTGACCAACGCAAGGAGAAGCTCGGAGATTCTCACGACCTGCAGCGCTTCCTCAGTGACTTCAGGTACTGATGCTATTCCCCCTCTCAATTGGTTTATTATTAGTGAAGCATATGTGGCTTATTGTTCCACAGAAATATTTCTGTGAAGGGTTCAGAAAAGGACTGTTTTCCCTGTTTTGAATTATTACAGTGGAGGGAGGGAAAAATTCCTTATTACTGTGTGTTCACAGGGACCTCATGTCTTGGATCAACGGAATCCGGGGCCTGGTCTCCTCAGATGAACTTGCAAAGGATGTGACTGGAGCTGAAGCTTTATTGGAAAGGCACCAGGTGTGTAAAAGATAAATCTATCATAAACATCAATAAATGTTTCTTTTTTCTGACACTTTCCAATTACAGTTCCAAAAATAGATCAGTTCCAGCTCTGGTTATTGAGCAGCACATCTCTGCCCCTTGCAGGAGCACCGCACGGAAATAGATGCAAGAGCTGGCACTTTCCAGGCATTTGAACAGTTTGGACAACAACTTCTAGCCCATGGACACTATGCCAGCCCAGAGATCAAGGAGAAACTGGATATTCTGGACCAAGAACGAACAGACCTGGAGAAGGCCTGGGTCCAGCGCAGAATGATGCTGGACCAGTGCCTGGAGCTACAGGTACTCTGCTGCAGTTAAGAGAAGAAAAATAATTCCTTTTTTCATTAAAAGGTTTATTGCTTTATGGTGATAAATGTGCTCTTGGTCTGTCTTGCTCATGCTTTGGATGTTTTTCTCCCCAGCTGTTTCATCGGGACTGTGAACAAGCTGAAAACTGGATGGCTGCCCGGGAGGCTTTCCTAAATACAGAGGATAAGGGAGACTCCTTGGACAGTGTGGAGGCACTTATCAAGAAGCATGAAGATTTTGATAAAGCAATCAATGTCCAGGTGAGGAGTGTAGCTGAAGTAAGGGGAAAATAGCTTCCTTTTTCTCATGTGAATTATTAGCAAAAGGAGTTCCTGCCATGTATGGCTTCTAAAGTTCAGTTCCAAATATTCAGCCTTGTGGAATTTGCTGCAGAAGTTTAGAAGCAGCTTATGTAGATCAGGATGTATTTCATTGTCTGCTGACTGTGTAGAAAACAGTCCCAAATATTTGTATAAATTTACTGATTTGAAATTACTTTTTCCCTTTATTTATAGCAGAAAAGGGTATATTTCTAGTGTCTTGTAGCAGAAGGCTGCCTCGTTTTTTCTTTGGGAGATCATACTGCTGAAGTTTTAAGCCCAAAAGATCCTTTTTTCCTAAATGCCACAGGTGAAAGGTGTTCTAAGATGAACTCTGAAGTCCTGTGGAAGAGAGACTTCCTTCATAGGGTCACAGTAATGTAAATTTAAAGAAGATAAAGAGGCTTGTTCTGTTCCAGACACTGCTCATCATTTGACTTTAGGGAACCACAGTTCTAATTCATGATTTCTGATTTGAATAGGAAGAGAAAATTGCTGTCCTGCAGTCCTTTGCTGACCAGCTGATTGCTGCAGATCATTATGCCAAGGGAGTCATCGCCAACAGACGCAACGAGGTCCTGGACAGGTCAGTGCTGGCCTGGGAGGAGAAGGCAGATGACTGGAAATCCTCTTGAGGGATGTTCTGTGGCTGTTGAAGGTGATGCCTCATGTGGCTCTAGTGTTTTATTCATTGTATGTGTCAAATTACTGCAGGTGGCTTCGTCTGAAAGCCCAAATGATTGAGAAGAGATCGAAGCTGGGAGAGTCTCAGACCCTCCAGCAGTTCAGTCGTGATGTGGATGAAATAGAAGCCTGGATCAGTGAAAAGCTCCAGACAGCAAGTGATGAGTCCTATAAGGATCCCACAAATATCCAGGTGAATGTGGTTCTTGCCTTAAAAATCAGAATATCATTGTTCACTTTGCAAGGCCTCCTCTGGTTCAAAAATCCATGCTCAGGAATTCTTGTTCAGAGATGACAGAATAGTGCATCATGTTGGACATGTTCTCCTTTTAACAAGGAGAAAATGGAAGTTACATTATGCATGAAAGGAGACCCAAAATAGGACTTGGTTAGTAATTATTCATGCGTATAATTAATTATTCATGCATATAATTAATAAGATATGTGGTATCTGCAGCAGAAAGTTTCCTGAAAAAACCCAAGTGGCTGTTCTGTCTCTCTCCCAGCATCTAGACAGTAAAATAAGGAAATGGAATTCTTGAGTCTCAACTCCTTTACGTTATAAAATGTGAAATCTCATTTATTTTTCAGTATTAAGCAATTAAGTTACCTCTTATGTTTTAATTCTGGTTTGTGAAGTAGTATGAATGCACTGAACTACTTCTCTCAATCTGTTTTATAGCTTTCCAAACTGCTGGTAAGTAGTTTGGACTAGCCCTGGTATGTCAATTTATTTTCTCTGTATAAGCTTCTGTGTGAGCCCAAGCTCTGGTTGCTGCTCCATCCATCAGTTCATGCAATCTCTTTGTTTTCTGTTAGTTCTTGACCTCCATCCAGGTACAGCTGTTGATCCTCGTCCTATGGGTGTGGCTTTTTTGTTCATTCCTCTTCAGCATCATTTATTTATGTATTTGTTTTGCAGGTGTTCTGCATGATCTGTTTAATTTATGCTGCGTTAGGAATGTAGTTTGGGGTTTTTTAGGAGTTAGCCCTTAGGAAAACGGGGCTCCATCCCCTTTTTTCAGAAATTTGGTTGTTTGATCATCACTTGTGATGATATAACACAGGACATAATGCCAGATCCATGAGCTTGTGTTTGTAGAATCAAATGCTGAAGAGGATTCAGTAAATGATAGATCCTGATTGGCTTAGTCCTTGCAATAGCATAGAAGGGAATAATACAGAAAGAACACTCCAGAAAGAAATGTACCAGATGGAAAGCTGACAGCACTTGTAAGAATCCAAGAAGTGGAGTAAAATGAGGATATGTGGAGGGAGAAGGCAGAACAAAGAAAGGGGAAGCTAACGAGTTAGAAATTAAAGAATCATTTGTCACTCAGAGTGTGGTACATTAAATTACTATTTTTTAGTCGGAAAAAAATAGAATTTTATATTAAACTAGAAAGGCTTGTCTGCAATTTGTTGTCATGGTAATTATATGGAGATATGCAATTGGCAGCTTTTAAATTGAATTTTCCAAGTTGGTAGATCTAGCTTTGAAGGACACGCTTTTATAATCTCAGGATTTGGGATTTACAGTTCCCAAAATGAAGCAGTTCATGCAGAATTTCTCATACCAGCGCTATAGTATTTTTCCTTTTTTATTTTTAATCTAACATTTCCTTTCATTCCATTCTCTAGGACACTCTCTACCCATGTTCAATGTCACTAGCATTTCCAGTTTATACTTGCAAATTCTGTCTTGTCACTTTTGTGCTATTGTCATATTTCTGGTGGGTGGATGGATCATGGATACATGAGAGCTTCACACTCCTTCCCACACCAAGGCTCCTGTTGTTCTCATGGTGCTCTCAACTTGGCAGAGAAAAATTCTTACCAAATAATTCAGTTCTGTTTTTATAGGAGTTTTTGACAGTTAATTCAGTATTTCAATATAATGGGGCTGTGTATGACTAATATCACAACTGTGCAGAAAGCAGATAAGCTGGAGCAGTGATTTCTGTTAATTACCTATGGATTAGGAAGGGAAATAGGAATCTGTGCAATTATAGTAGGAGTAGAAAGGATGATCTACTCTACTCAGGGTATGTGTAATTGCTGTTTTTCAAAGGGGTGCATTGAAAATGAGGAATCTTTACTGCTTTAACAGCCCAGCTCAGTGCAGGGAATTTGCACTGGCACTTGTGAAATGCAGAACATGCTGCCAGAGCTCTGTATATCAGCTCACCCACAAGTCAAAACTTGGTGGTTACTCAGGTAATGAGAGTAACCACTGGAGCGAGCAGTAAATCCCCTGCCCAGGGAGAACTTCCTCAGCTCAGCCTGTGCACAAAGCCGATGACAGCCCAGCCCATGAGAACAATGGAGGAGCCCTTTGTGCAGTGTCTGATGGTGTTGGGTTTGTCCTTGCAGAGCAAACACCAGAAGCACCAGGCCTTTGAAGCAGAGCTCCATGCCAACGCCGACCGCATCCGCGGCGTCATCGACATGGGCAACTCCCTCATCGAGAGAGGCGCGTGCGCCGGCAGCGAGGACGCCGTCAAGGTGGGCACCTTCAGGTCTTGCTTGGCTTTGCTTTGAGCAGTGTTTGGGGAATTGAGGCAGGACAGTGTCCCTCTAGAACAAATCTTGCTTTGTAGAAGCTTTTGTATTTCAGCTATGCAGTGTAAATCAGGTGAGTCATTCTACTTCAGTCTCAAGGATAAATTTTCTGATCCTCTGATTGAGGTGTAAATTATAGCTGGGCAGCACAAAAGAGTGACTCTAACTTGCATATCTGGAATCAACAGCCAGTCCTCCACCATGTTCTGGTTTTGCATTTATCAGAACTTTTTTCATGTTTCATTTGTGACATTTACTTATCTTTCCCACTTCCTGACAGGCACGCCTGGCTGCCCTGGCTGACCAGTGGCAATTCCTGGTGCAGAAATCAGCAGAGAAGAGTCAGAAACTGAAAGAAGCTAATAAGCAACAGAATTTCAATACTGGAATCAAGGACTTTGACTTTTGGCTTTCAGAGGTAATAAGATGGGAAGTAATTACTTGCAAGACTTCTTTTTGTAAGTTTTTATTACCTTTGCTGATGTTAGATTCTGTAGAGCATTGTTTCCCTTTGAGCAAGTCTAAGTTTATTTTAAAAAAACTTTATTACTAGTAAAATTCTTGTATATGTGTTAATGTTATTAGTTATAAACAATAAAATGAGCAGAGGCAAATTTGCATGGAACCTTTTAGGTATTAAACAGGTGATAAGGTAAAGGTTTAATAGAAAATTGAGAAGTAATTTGCATGGTTTTAAAGCATTACAGTTTCAAGGAGTTCGTGAAACACAATTTGTTCTTCATTCCATGTTTCCTTCTCCATCCCCAGGTGGAGGCTCTGTTGGCATCTGAAGACTATGGGAAGGACTTGGCATCTGTTAACAACCTTCTGAAAAAACACCAGTTACTGGAAGCTGATATATCTGCTCATGAGGTATTGCTTTCTCTTTTAGTTTTGGAAGATAAATCATAGTCATAAACAAATTCTATGGGTACAACTCCTCATACCTGTTGCAGTCACAGACTTGTCCAAATGTTTTTAACAAAACCTGTGACTGCAAGTCAGGTTCTGATTTTCATCCTGACGTAATGAGCACAGAAAAGAGCTCTGAGCAATCCCTGCTCTCTCTCCCCCATGTGTCCAGGACCGCCTGAAGGACCTGAACAGCCAGGCTGACAGTCTGATGACCAGCAGTGCCTTTGACACGTCCCAAGTGAAGGACAAACGCGAGACCATCAACGGGCGCTTCCAGCGCATCAAGGGCATGGCCAGCGCCCGCCGCGCCAAGCTCAACGAGAGCCACCGCCTGCACCAGTTCTTCCGGGACATGGACGACGAGGAGTCCTGGATCAAGTGGGTGTTTGGGACGTTCTGGGCTTGCCAATGACACTCTTACCTTTTAGCATGGCTTTACTGCTTCCTTCCCACAACTGTGTGTCTATAGGAGATTACCTTTGCTGCCACTCCACAAAACTGGTTTGGGTGTGGTTTCTTATCTGCAGTTTTCTTTGGTCAAATCTCAATAAGCAGAAAAACGCTGTTTAGACTCAGATCAAATAACTGAAATTTCATTCGAGTCTTCTTGGGAAAGCTCCTACCAAAAATTCAAACCTTTTTCAGTTTCAAGTAATTTTTTGATTCTAGCCAGTTGCTTTAATTAATCAAATGATCTTTCAATATTGGTGTTAGTACCTCAGGAGGAGGGAAGGAAGTGAGGCTGATAGAAATCATTCCAGTTAGAGCACTTCTTTTGTCACTCTTTCAAAACAAACAAAAATTGGACAAGTTTACAAAAGGCATCTATGTTTTTAAAAAGAAAACAGTACAGAGAAATTCTGTCCTTCAAAGATAAATGATGAGCCCTCTGTCACCTTCTTTCCCCCACACATGAATGTGCTGCCAAGAGCCTCTTGCTGTTTGCTAATAACTCTTGTACACAAGTTTGCACATCCAAGACCTTTGTGCAACGCAGAGCAGTTGTGTATCTTGAGGGGCTTTTTGTTTCTTTGTCAGGTTGGACCTTTAGAAGTAATTTTCATCTTTTATCTTTCTCTCTTCTCTGTTGAATTTAGAGAGAAGAAACTGTTGGTTAGCTCAGAGGATTATGGCAGGGACCTGACTGGTGTGCAGAATCTGAGAAAGAAACACAAGCGCTTAGAAGCAGAATTAGCTGCCCATGAACCTGCTATCCAGGTAAATGCCTCTCCCCATGACAGAGTTCTCTATAAGCAGCACCTTTCTTGCTTGTGGAAGAGATGAAAGCCAGCAGTGGTTTTGCTGGACCCCAAACAATGCATGTGAGGAAGGCAGGTGATGTTCCAATAACTGTGTTTCTCTGCAGGGTGTTCTGGACACTGGTAAGAAGCTTTCAGATGACAACACAATTGGAAAGGAGGAGATACAGCAGAGACTGGCTCAGTTTGTGGATCACTGGAAAGAGTTAAAACAGTTGGCAGCTGCTAGGTATGAATTTCTGTAAAATTCAGTACTAATTCTAAGTTACATGGACTCTTAAAGATCAGATTTACAGAATTTCAGGGCATGGGTTATAAGTAATATGATGTGACAGCACCTGTCACTGATCACAGACTCTACAAGACTATTGACAATATTCTTCAGTAGAAACATGAGCCTCTTTTGAGGTGTATGTTGTGTTTAGCTATTTCTTGCACCAGTTGGAAACTACAGACTTGCAATAATCTGTCTTTAATCCATTACCAAGAGATTTTTCCTGATTAGAAACTGTTGGGAGAGAGTTTGCTTCAATCCTTTGGCAGCTGCAGGATTTGTAGTCCAAGGAATTCCTAGAGCTGCAGCCATGGCTGCTGCCAGAGGAGTGAAGTGTGAATGACAGGGTTCAGGCTCTGCACATTGTTTTTATATCTTACATCTAAATGCCACAAAGCAACACTGATTAGTTTTACCTTCTCCACACAGGGGTCAGCGTCTGGAGGAGTCTCTGGAGTATCAGCAGTTTGTAGCAAATGTTGAGGAGGAAGAAGCCTGGATCAATGAGAAAATGACACTGGTAGCCAGCGAGGATTATGGGGACACACTTGCTGCTATCCAGGTATGGAGGAAGTTGTCAGCACTTTATTGTTGCATCATTGTTGGTTAGAGCATAACAAACCTTTTCTATAACTGTCTTTACAATTTAGAAGTTATTGTTATTGTTGGTTCCTTTTGAGAGCCTACATTGCAAAAAATGTAAATTCACTTTATAAAACCATCCCAAGTATTTTATTTCCTGTAGAAATGACTTGCAGTTCAGTGTAGCTTTGCACCTCTTAACCTCTGATTGGAAGTCAGTCTCAGTTTCCTTTTGTCCACAGAAAACCAGTAAGTTGTGCTAACCAGCTAAGATTAATTTTTGTCAGAAAATGTTTATGCTAACTGACTTATGACATTAATTACTTTTTAATAAACATTGAGAAATTATTTTTAGAAGTGCCTGTGTCTTGTATTTGCAGGGCTTGCTGAAGAAGCACGAGGCATTTGAGACTGATTTTACTGTCCACAAGGACAGAGTGAATGATGTCTGTGCTAATGGAGAGGATCTCATTAAAAAGGTGAGCATGAACTAGTAAAGAGAAACCCTCAAAGGCTCCCCAGGACACATGTTATAGTAGACTTGCTCTTCTCTGTCACATCTTTGAAAGGAGCTCTTACTCATTTTTTGGGGCTGAATAAGTTACTGGTGTTTTGCTTTCAAAGCTGTTCCTGGGACAATATTTTTCAGCTGAAGTCCTTGCTCTGTCACCAACATCCTGAATGCCTCAGATGACTTTAACCTCATACAGGATGCCTGTGTGATACCTTTTTTCCTCCCTGTCACATAGAACAATCACCATGAGGCGAACATCACTGCCAAGATGAAGGGGCTCAGAGGCAAGGTGTCAGATCTGGAGAAAGCTGCAGCTCAGAGGAAAGCCAAATTGGATGAGAACTCAGCCTTCCTCCAGTTCAACTGGAAAGCAGATGTGGTAGAGTCATGGATAGGTACGTTCTGTACTGGAGTACAATATTTGGTCACAAACAAACCTTAAACTCCTTCATTTCCAAAGGTCTCCAGGAGCTCCTCATGTGCTGTTTTAACAAGCAGACCTAAACCCAGAGTAATCAGCAGTGCTATCCCTGCTTTATGCTTTTGTAGTAATCTGATCTTGGAACAGAGGGAATGTTTGAGATGGAGAAATGACATTTTTGCAAAATCTGTTTCGTTTTCCAGGGGAGAAGGAAAACAGTCTGAAGACAGATGATTATGGACGTGACCTCTCTTCAGTGCAAACCTTGCTCACCAAACAGGTCAGTGCCGGTGCTGCTGCCACCCTGTGAGGGAGAGACCAGCTGAACTCTTCTACAACACACAGGAATCTGTGTTTGAAATATATGCAAGATATTGGAAAGGTTAAAGAAAAAGACAATATAAAGTATCTTTTGTTCTTTTAATGTTTCAGGAAACATTTGATGCTGGACTTCAGGCTTTCCAGCAGGAGGGAATTGCAAACATCACTGCTCTGAAAGACCAGCTGCTCGCAGCCAAGCACATCCAGTCCAAGGCCATCGAGGCCCGGCATGCTTCCTTGATGAAACGCTGGAATCAGCTACTGGCCAATTCTGCTGCCAGGAAAAAGAAACTCTTGGAGGCTCAGGAGCACTTCAGAAAGGTGAGTGACCAACCATGGGGCTACAAAAATCTAATTGTGCACTTTATAAAAAGTACACACTTGCAACTTCTGTAGCTTGTCCATGCTTTTGCAGCTCATGATTATTGAGATCCTGGAGACTGAACATAAGCATTTCTGAGACGCTTGCAAGGCAAACTCTTGCTGATGCATGTTAATTCCAGATGAGCTCATACAGAGTATTTGCATTACTGAACAACTGGATTTTTTCTCTTTTCAAGGTTGAGGATCTGTTCCTGACTTTCGCGAAGAAGGCCTCTGCCTTCAACAGTTGGTTTGAGAATGCTGAGGAGGATCTGACGGACCCTGTGCGCTGCAACTCGCTGGAGGAGATCAAAGCCCTGAGAGAAGCTCACGATGCTTTCCGCTCCTCCCTGAGTTCTGCCCAAGCTGATTTCAACCAGCTGGCAGAGCTCGATCGCCAGATCAAGAGCTTCCGTGTGGCCTCCAACCCCTACACTTGGTTCACTATGGAGGCTCTTGAAGAAACCTGGAGGAATCTGCAGAAAATTATCAAGGCAAGTCAGTGAGAGAAAGAGTCTCTTCATAGTTCATGACCTTTCAGTTGTCCCTGGAAGTTGTTCTCTGAGATAATGGGTACAAGAGTAAAAATATCTCAACGTCAATGAGCAAAGAAAAATTGCTGTTAACTATAAACTTGTGCTGTTGTCAGTTGTTCTCATGGTTTTCTATTTGTGGCTCTTCCAAAGGCAAAGCACGTGTCTCACTTCCTAACTGTAATGTAAGTTTAACTTCTCTGCTGTGCAGTGAAGCAACTGCTGGTTCAATTCCAGTTCTCAGGACTTTAGTTCTGGATTATCACCTGAGATGCTTTTCTGTAGATATCCAGGACACTGAGCACTCAATCTTGTTTCGAGGCTCAGAACTGTACTGGGGTGCAGCTTTTAGTTTTTGCTTTCTGTTACAGGATGAGACCAATCCCTTTATTTCTCTGAAATTACTGTTGTTCATTTCTCAGGAACGTGAATTGGAGCTGCAGAAGGAACAGCGAAGGCAGGAAGAAAATGACAAACTGCGTCAGGAATTTGCTCAGCATGCCAATGCCTTCCATCAGTGGATTCAGGAGACCAGGTATAGTTTGTCTTTCCAGGACCTGCCCTTAGAGAATTCCTTAAGTATTATTTGTGTGTATCCTCCATCTCTTTGGACTGTCAAAATTGTAAATGTCTCCTACTGAGAAACAGCTCATCAGGACTTGTCCATTCTGTGCAGCTGAGATTTGAGGGAGGCCCCATTAGCTACAGGGGAAAGGAAAGCCCTGAAACACCAGACTTTAAAAATGTTCCTACTTCTGAATTCATTTTCCTGCAGTAATTTCAGTTATCCAGGATTTCATTTTTCTCCAGTTATTCCTGAACTAGGCTGCAGCACAGCTGGGGAGGTGGAGCACAAACAGCTCCAAGCAGACTCTGAAGTGCCAGCGGCGTTTCTGTTAATGCCCCTTTTGTATTGAATAGTGTATTGGGAATCTTACTGGAGTTCAGATAGAGAAAGAAGATGTGAAAAGAGCTCAAATCTTCGTAATCATTTCCCTGGGCTACTGTCTAATAATAACCTTCTCTAAGGTGAGGGAACAAAGATTTAACAGTTGTGTTAGAAATAGAGTCTCAAGGTTGAGCATTGCAGGTGCCTGTGCTCAGTCAGTGCTGTCAGCAGCTCTGACATGCTCTGGCTGGGGGTCAGATGAGGTGAGTTCTGTTCCATGTAACTCTGTGATTCTCTGTCTGCGTGTTTACAAATAGTTCTGTATGTGTCTTCATGAAATAATGAAATATAAATATGATTTTTAACTTTTTGATGTTTGCTTCCCACCCGAATCTCTGTCCCTCTCTTACTGTCTTGTCTCTGTCCTGCTGCCTGATGTTTGGATCTTCACATTCTACAGGACTTACCTGCTAGATGGGTTAGTATTGAATTTTATATCTTTCAAATTTTGGTGATGTGTTCTGCTCTGTGTGTTTTCTCCTGTCGTTACATCGCTTGTGAAAGCTGTGCTCAAACCCCTCTTATTTGAAAAAAGCAACCTTTTGCTGAGGTGCACAGACACAGGAAATAAGATTTTGGAGTAGTTAACCATAAACCAGTAGAAACATAACAATTTCCTAGTCAAAAGCAGAATTACAATGGGCAGCCACTGGCACACCATGGAAGTCCTGACTTTTGCTCTTGCTTTCTCTGAGGGCTTGCACAGGAAAAGGCCTTTAATGTGAGAAGATACATGAGAATGTAGCTGCTTTCCAGGCTATTCTGACATTTCTAATTTTTCAGCTTAAGAGACTTGCTTAATGAAATAAAACATTTGACCATAACTGTTCTGAGAACAGTGAAATCTCCAAAGTATTGACTGGTTAAGAAGGGAAGATTCTTACAACATTTTGCTGAAATGACATATCTTAAAACCCTGTCGTTTGCAAATATGAACTGCCCATTTTTAATCTGCTGCAGAACCATGGCCCACACAGTTTTTAACCTTGACAGGAGACAATCAACCTTCCAACATGAATCCAAGAAACTCTTGGAGTTTGCCAGCAGTTTTAAGCCCACTGTGTCCACAGCAATAGTTCCTGATGAGGATGTGTGCTGGCCATTTATCTGGAAGTGGAAAGGAAATAATAAGATCTTTAAATGTTTTCAGACTACCAAAGCCTCTGCAAATGTGTCTGTCCAATTAAATGTCTTCAGCAGGACGAGTCTCAGCACAGTGGAAGCTTTGTGATAAGATGTGATGTCAAATGCCAACAATCTCTGGGCCAGGGCAGAGGCTGTGTGTGAGCCTGTGCACAGGGCTGGAGGACGCCAGGGCCTTGCTCCTGAAGAGAAAGCTTTTCCTAATAAAAGGGTGGAATCTTTGCAGATAATTCTGCTGCTTATTTGCTCTGTGATGATCACAATCTCTTGTGTTCTGCCAGATAAAAATAGTTTATAGCCCTGTTTTTGTTGTAGAGGTTAATGGAACTGTGCAGATTCCCCTGGAATGGATGCTGAATTCCCTGTTCCTTTGTCAAGTAGTGTTGTAGATTAGTTCTGGTATCCAAGAACAAGTGAACAGAAAGGAGCTATTCACTGAAAGAGACAGGGTCAGAGTTAGAGATCCTCATGCCAGGCTCTTTTGTTGAACAAATTACCAGAGGGCTGCTGATAACGCCAGGCAGAATTTGTCCCTAATTCAGTGTGAATAGATTAAAAACATGGATTTAGTTCCAAGAGGCACTGGCTGTGCTTAGCCTGGCTTGGCAAGAGGGAAGGCAGAGCTTCAGGGAAGCGTCAGGAGAAGAGCTGCTGTGCACACTCCTTGCTTTGCAGCTTGTGTGTGCCCAGCACTGCCTGGGGAGGGATGTTCTCTGGGGAAGGGAGTAAGAACAATTTGGAGTTTAGGAAGAAAAATGCTTTTAAACAATCTGTAGACGAGCTAACTGCAAAACTTCAGTTTGTCTCGTAGCAAGACTCACTTTTTTGTGACTTACATGAAAATAATAACGGTTTATTTTTGTGTATGTGCAACCAGCATTTAAATAATTTTCTCTCATTAAGTACTTGCTTGTGTTTGCTGCAAGGCAGTGCTGGCTTGGAGTGTGGCTCCACTGCAGTGGCCGTGTTTTGGTGTGTTCTTTCCTCTGTTCTTTCTTTCTTCCTTTTTGGAATTTACTTGGTTTCTTTCCTTTGACTAGCATAGCATATCGTCGTGTCATTCGTGTCTATCAGTATGAAGTTGGGGATGATCTATCTGGAAGGTTTTTTCCTCTTATTTTCTTACCTCACTTTGGTTTTCAAACGCACTCGTTAATTCCAAGGCTCGCTTTCCTTCCAACTAACTTTCACGGCTTAGAGATGCTTGGAGGTTTGTTTCCCTGTTGGTTCTTTCCACGGTTGGTTCCCAGCTTCCTGCTCAAGGCTCTGGGCGTGCGCTTCATCTCTAGGCGGGCGTTGAGTCTGAGCCTTAACCCTGTGGTGAGAAACACCCAGATGTTTGGTGCATTTTCATTGCTACAGAGTGATTCAGCACTTGAAATCCCCATTCTCAAGAAGCTCAAAAGACTGTGGGAGGACAGAGTCCAGTGGGGATGAAAACCTGGTTTTTAGTGACTGAAATATCAAGATTCGGGTTTTAGGAACTTAAATACCCCAGAGTCAGAGGACACCCCACCTGCACAGCATCCAGACTCACTGTCCCTGTGTGGGTCATCCAGTGCGAGCTCTCACCGTACGTGTTGGAAGGACAGAGATTCCCAAACACGGCTGCTTAGAGATTGCTTGGTATCTTGGGGTGGGGGAAAAGCAGCATCCAGAGACTGTCCATAGCTAGTCTGTGTGAAGGAGATCTTGGAGCCCCTGGCCACTCTGGGGACCTGCATGTAAAGCTCAGGGTGGAAATCACTGGGCAGAGTGGCTGAACCTCAGCTGCTCTGGGTGCAGCATGGAGAGGTGGGGTGGGAAAGGCACCTTTCCACCAGGCACTGCTGAGTAGCAGAGGTCCGTAGCTCTCTGCAAGAATTATGCCACATTAAGATTACTTTTCAACCAAACCAGTAGTTCTCACCATCTTTTTTTACCCTCATTTTCCCCTTTGTAACACACCTTCGTAGAGCTCCTGTACCTGACTGCAAATACAGCCCATCCCCAGTGACTCACCTGCAGTTGGTGTGTGTGGTGTGTGCTGGGCACGGGGCAGGGGGTGGGACTGCACTAAATTCTAATTCCATGAGGGCCAGTAAAGCGGGTGCTTTGAGTCTGGCATGAAGTGTGGCTGCTGATCACGTTGCCTTTCAAATGGGGCTAGAAATTAACTTTATACAGAAATAAGAATCAGACAAAATGTACAGTGTCAGCCTGAAATAGGATGAGTCAGAATAAACAAAACACAAAAGCACTGTTTAAATACCTGAAAGGATTTTTCATTTCAAGGAAGGACTGTTAATTTCAAGCCCCACGTGCCATTTTTTATGAGGTAAGTGCCTTCTCTCACTGTTGTTCTGTGTTTAGGTCATGTATGGTGGAGGAATCAGGAACACTGGAGTCACAGCTGGAAGCTACTAAAGTAAGTGATGTGCACCTATGGCTAAAACAGCATTCCCAGCTGCCTTGGGAACACTGGGTGGGAAGGGAAATGCATGTAATTCTGTGGGAAAATTTTAATTGATTTTTAGACATTTGGAATATTGAAGAGACCTCTGGGATTATGTTTACATATCTGATGTCTACTTACATCACAGGCCATTAAACAACACTGATGTAGTTTTCCTTCTTTTTTCCTTTTTCCTAAAGGAGCTGGAGTAGGGCAGAGAGCACACAATATTTTCAGCACATTTCCTAATAAGAGGTTTTTAGTCTCCAGAACTGGTTTGCAAGCCCTGGTTTCCAATAGTGAGCATGAAGATGAACATTACTCTGAATCTTATTTCACAAATCCCAGTATATAACGTCATAGGAGAAAAAAAAAAAAAGGAATAGAACCCTTCCTCCCCTGCCAGCCTCTAACTTTTTAAGGGTTTGTGGTTTTTTTTTTTTTGGTGCTCCATGATTTCTCTCCTTTTGCTCCCTTCTCACAGCGCAAGCACCAAGAGATCCGAGCTATGAGGAGCCAACTGAAGAAGATTGAGGACCTTGGAGCAGCCATGGAAGAGGCACTGATCTTGGACAACAAATACACAGAACACAGCACTGTGGGGCTGGCGCAGCAGTGGGACCAGCTGGACCAACTGGGGATGAGGATGCAACACAACCTGGAACAGCAGATCCAAGCCCGGTACTGCCTGGGCCCATGTGTGAAGTGTCTGACTGGGGGTGGGGAGAAAGACAGGAGCCACAGCTGCCCATGCCTGCAGCCAGCCTTGCATGGTCTGTGCTAAGGAGTCTCCTGTGCACAAACCAGTGGATGCAGTGAGCTGGTGCATCCCCACCACCTCCCAGTTTCCTTCAGAGGGATGAAGTGAGCAGTTTTGGAATAGCTCCCGTTGGCCCTGAGCAATGGTGGGATCTTAGTGGAACAGTTTTATTCTGTGGAGTAAGCATGTACAAGTGTTCCCACATGGAATGGTTGTTGCTGCTTTGTCCTCACTGTGTGGTGCAGCCACTGGACTCAGAGTACCTCAGCTCAGGAACTGTTCATCAGCTTTGCCGCTTCCTTTTCAGGAACACCACTGGAGTCACTGAGGAGGCCCTGAAGGAGTTCAGCATGATGTTCAAGTGAGTTGCAAGGAACACGTGCCAAAGGAAGGCTTGGGAGATATTTCTGGCACATGGATGGCTCCTGTTTGCAGGATCCATTTGTGGCTCCTTTGTTGTCTGCCCCACTTTGTGATGAGCTGCTCCATTCTCTGCCAGAGGGCAAGTCTCCAGCCCCTGCTGCTGGCAGTGCCAATGCATTCCAGCTGGGAATACAGCTGGTGGCGTTTTGGTGGGGATGGGGGGGATTTTTAAGTTTAAGAATTTTTGCTTATTTTTCACATATGCTAGACAGAACTATTTATTGATACAAACTCATTTGTTCATGTAGGGGCTGGTTATAACCTTAATCTAGTTTTCAGCCCACTTCACAGCTCTCAGGATTCAATAACTGTGGGTTCTGTTTTTAGGCACTTTGACAAGGACAAATCTGGAAGACTTAATCACCAGGAGTTTAAGTCTTGCCTGCGCTCTCTTGGCTACGATCTGCCCATGGTTGAGGAAGGAGAGCCAGACCCTGAGTTTGAGTCTATTCTTGACACTGTAGATCCCAACAGGTACGTGAGTTGGACCTTTCTGTACTGCAGAATGCTCAGAGATATTGGGTGGGGAGTTGGCTGGAAGGTCCTTCACAGGCTGAGAGCTGTGGCTGTTTTTACAATGACTCATGTGAAAGCCTTTAGGAAGGCAAAACTGACATTTTATAAAGAAGAAATCCACTTTCAGAGAACGACCTGGTGTTGAGTCTCATGCATTAAGATTTCCACTCCTTCCAGAACACTCTCTGGAGGGCCTGGCAGTGCTGTGCTCTGGGTGCTCACGCTGTGTTTTGCTGGCAGGGATGGACACGTCTCGCTGCAGGAGTACATGGCCTTCATGATCAGCCGAGAAACGGAGAATGTGAAATCCAGCGAGGAGATCGAGAGCGCCTTCCGTGCCCTCAGCTCTGAGGGGAAGCCCTACGTGACCAAGGAGGAGCTCTACCAGGTAAGTGCTGGGTGTCAACCCCCAGCGAGGAACACACAAAACTTTTGTTCATAGATAAAGCCCAGCACTAATGGCTTGGAGGCTCATATCACTGGGGCTGAGTCAGTTCTGACCCTGCCAGGAGATCCCCTGCAGCAAACACAGAAATTGCTGTGACAGTCCTACTCAGTTGCTTTCTTGGCTCTATAGAGGAAGAGGAAAAGCTTTACATACCAAAAAACTGCTCAGGTTGAGTAAAACAAGAGCTACTGTAAGGCCTGGAAAGGCCACTGTCCTCAGAACTTGGAGCTTCCCTTTCATCATTTGGGAAACTAGAGGGAGATGTTTCTCCAGACAGTGATTCAAAGGAAAAGCTTGAGCCTAGGCTTAGACAGTATGAACATCTCCTCCCTCTCACTGTCCTGCCAAGACAGCAAGTTTTTCCTGTCTGAATACCACCAGCTGGCAGGGAAATAAAGAGTTTGCAGTGCTTCCTTGTGCCAGTTACCTGTTCTGTCTTCTATTTGGTGGGAATACTCTGGTCAGGTCTTCCAACCCTTAAACAAATAGTGCCAACAGCCAGAGCATTTCCATGCTGGGTGTAGTTGTGCTGCTCTGGTTTCTGCCCCGGGGAATGGGAGGGCTGCCTGTCAATGCCCCTTGGCAGCCCCAGAGCCCTCTCACCCCCACGCTGTCTCTCTTTCAGAACCTGACCCGGGAGCAGGCCGATTATTGCATCTCTCACATGAAACCCTACATGGATGGCAAGGGCAGGGAACTGCCTTCTGCCTACGACTACATAGAATTCACACGTTCACTCTTCGTGAATTGATCTGAAACACTAGTACCAAAAGATGCAAAGGACATGCTCACGTTTGCTGACTGTAGCTCTGCATGTGTCTCTCTCTCTTTGTGCTCTACAATAATCAATGTTACTTTATGATGTAACCTTAAAGTGCTTAGCTTAAAACTCTTAGGGAAAAGAAACATGTTGCAGTGTGCTTCAATAAAAGTTACTGGTCGAACCACATCATCTTGTGTTTAATGGTTAAATGCAAATTTAACTGTTGTGTGGAGGCAACTCCAGCTGTTGGTTTACCTGTGTTTTCCAGGCTAACACTGGAACAGGTGAGTGGGGAACTGTGCTGGAGTCAGGGCAGTTACAGGCTTCACACAGCTGTTGTGCTGCTGCCTTAGTCCATGATCTCACTTGCCAGCTGCTCCAGGTGACTCATTTCCCTTGGTCCCTGCTCGGTGAAGTAGGAGCTCAGCTGCCAGACCTTGACTGTCCCAGTAGCATCCCCTGCTGCCAGGAGCCGTGTGTGCTTGGTGTTAAATTCCAAACAATACACAGGGCAGTCACCCGTGGACTGCTTCAGGGACACTGTGGGCTTCTGCGTGCTCCTCGCCAGGTCAAACAGGTGCACCTCTCCTGCAGACACAGACATTCATTGCAGCTTCATGGCAACAGACATCCTATCAGCAGGTGAGTATCTGCCTAGTCTGGGACTGAGAGTTATTTTTAACCTGTTTCCCCTGCTGATGGGTGTCTAGGCTGTGACAGACAGCTGACATTACTGCAGGCAGCACAGATTTGTTCTGCTGTCAGAAACCTGAAACCAGCTTGCCAAATTCTCTGAAATCTCCATTCTTTAACTCAAAAATGTTTGGGGAATTTTCTAAGGAAAAAGTTCTCATTTTAAACCATTAGTTCTGGAAGTAGACGTCAAAAACAAGCTGGAAATAAATTCAGGCACAATGATCTTGCTGTGCTGTACTCCTGTGAATTGACTTTGGCAACAGATTTAAAGGTACCATCAGAAGTGAAAAATAACTGTGGTGGTTTACCTTGCTAAAGTTAGAAATACTCCTTTGTACTAATTACACAGTGCAAACAACGGCCACTGCTCTGTGCTTGTGGGATCTGCTAATCAGTACGATCGACTTGACTAATTAATACCCAGCACACTCTGAACTTTATGCTCAAGAGAAGGCACCTGCAGTTACTTGCCTTCCCCAGACGCAGCTGCAAAAACCAGTGGTCGAACTGGAGACCAGCATACACAGAACAGGTATTTCTTTGATAACTGCAGAGCAAAGAGGGGCTGTGTCTGCAACATGGAGTGCAAGTGAACTTGTCCGTCGGTCCCACAGCTCAGAAAGAGTTTCCTGGGGGAGGGAGAAAGCAAGAAACAGCTCTTTTTGTTTTATTGCTAACGATAAAGAACAAAAATCAGTCAAGGAGCATGACCTCGGACAATATTCCTGATTTGTAAAGGTCTGTGTTTCCTAAAGCAGCAATTGCCAGGCTGTGCTGTGGGCTGTAGAGATGCAGCTTTGTTACTGCCCTCAATTAAGCTTAATGAGGGCTTGTATTGACCACTGATGGGTTGTGGCCCAGGGCTGCCTGAGAACTGCTGATCTAGAGCTGGGCATTGTTCGAGCTGAGCTTGTCTCATGCAAATTAAATGCAAACCTGGGCTGTCAGCATGTTTCACAGAAATAGGGCTTGGGGCCTCCACGGATGGTGGGTGAATTGCTGGCAGAGATGGGAGCTTCTCATTTAAATTCTGGCAGCTACTGGTAAGTTTTCTGATTTCAGAAAACTCTTTAGTAAGATACTTAGTGATCTGCCCAAGTGAAGGACTTTCTCATCTCCTTGGCTTTACACTGAATTTTAATTGTAACAACAGGATGATCTAAGGAAGGTGCTAATGTTGCTCATGTGCCCACATGCAGCATAGTCCAGAGACAGCTTCACCAGAGCCAGTGGATGCTGTTTCTCCTACAAAGGGAAGTTCCTAATGCCAGATGACCCTTTTTTTGGAACTTGTATATCCCCCCAGGGGCTATTTGAAAAATCTGTGTTTAGAGCCAGGCAATGACAAGTGTCCTACATGCAGCACTTGCCTGTGGAAGGGTGAGCAGCTCACGGAGTACACGGGCCCAGCATGAGGGGAGAAGGCGAGTTCTGCCGGTGCCCTGAGGGGAACGGAGCCGCCCAGCCTCGGGAGAGCTGCCGGGGTCTGAGCCAGGGTGGAGCACCTCAGGGAATACCCACCTTCCACACCCACCACGAACACACCCGGATCGAAGTGTGAGAAGGACAGCGAGGTCACCCCCACGGCTGCCTCTCCCCAGGCCATCTGGGGAAAGAGAGAGCAGGTGTGAGCTGGGGCTCCAGAGAGAGGCACACGTGGGCAGAGCCTGCCGGGGCCCCAGCTTGTGACAACTCTGTGTTTGTAGCACTGCTCAGCCTTTAACCTCTGAATCCTCCCTACAAAGGGGTTCACATGAATTAACATTACAAGCAAGTTCTCCATCCCACCAACTTCTCTTTAGAGCATAGCAAAACCTCAGCTGTTGCCATTCTTCCAAGAATGATTTCTGTACGGCAAAGGAGCTGTGGATCAAGGGTTAGTGTGTATGTTCAGAAGGGGCTTTTTCTAGCCCTTCTTGAAGCAGGGCAAGCTCTGACACTTGGGCTCCACGGTTCAGAGTGTTTTTGTGGAAAGAGCTGAACTCACTTTCTTCAGCCGAGTGCTGCGAGGGATCTGCCGAGCCACGATGGCAAATCCTTCAGCCAAGGCCAGCCGCCCATCCCGCTCCTCCCTCCACACGAGGATCTTCCCATCTGTGGCCACACTCAGCAGCCGGGCGTGGTTTCTGTGCTTGGTGTCAGGTAACCAGTTAACCTGTTCCAAATGGCATGAGCTCAGGATAACGGGGACTGTCACAACTGCCCAGCCCATGCAGCCTGTGGTGACAGGGTCTACCCAGACACAGGAGCAGAGCCAGGCACCAGCCTGGTACCAAACCAGCTTCTGCTGGGAGCTGGCACAGACACAGCTGCAAGGAGAGAAATGCATCCAGGTGTTTAGAGCTGAATCTCCATTGCAGCTTCTATGGTTCACCTGCCCTCAGTTTTGAGATGGGCATTTATGGCACTTTCATCCAGCTCCAAACTACAGCATTTTCCTGACTATCAGATGAGAAAAATACACAGAATGTCCACAGTCACAAGGCCCCAGAGGGGGAAAATCCTTAAGAAGCCAGACTGCATGACATGCTTGTAAATCCCCTTAAAGCATGTGGCTTTAAGCTTCCAAGGATCAGTGACACTTTGCCATTTGTGTTTTTAAACCATTCCAACTATCATTGGCTGCATCTCCCTTAATAAATGATTACAGTTTGGGAATGGGTCTGATCTTCATTTATCCTAGACAGTGAGAAGTTATTTTTTCCAGGCTAAGTGTCTGTCCAGGAGCTAGATTTGGGGGGAAATAGCCAACCAAAAAAGAATATAACTGCTGAAATGTCTGTGAACTGCCTGGCTGTGGATGGGAAGCAAAGGGATGACACAGAGCAGTGGCAACTCTCACCTGGCCCACTGTGTGCTGTCAATGTTCTCTGTTACCTGATAGACTGGGTCAGTGTGGGTGTCATCTGTCATCCCTGTCCTCCAGATCACAGGGTCTTCTGTCCTGCTGGTGTCCCACACCACCAACTCCCCACTGAACAGGCCACCTGAAAGGACAAATATAAAACATATAAGGTCTGACAGCTCAGAACAAATGCATAAATGGAGCAATAGTGGAAACAGACCCACCAGCTTCAAAGGCTGGGCAGTTCTGTGCAGGGCACAGCCAGTTCTGCTGTAAGAGAATATTGCTCTGCTGAAATGAGTTTATTCCCTTACAGCCAGGGCTGGACTTCCTTCTGTCACCTCTCTCTGAGAAGGTGATATAAAGGCAGATGTCACTAAAGAGGCAGCAAGTCCCAGTTTAGATGCAACAGTGCACTTATCTGTGTTGGTGAGCATTAGTTCCTCAGTTTGAAGAGCTGCAACACTGTTCCTTTTACAGGAAATCTGAGGCTGGACTCAGAGAGAGAAACCAAAGGATCCAGGTTGCAGGAAAAAAGGGTTTGTTTCAAGCATGGTCTGAGGTAAGAACAACCCACCAGCTATCAGTGATGGCTGGGAGGGGTGGAAAGCCAGGCACATGACAGAACTGGGAACATCCACCACCAGGTCAGGGTGCTGTGGATTCAACCCTCTTCTGTCCAGATTCCAGGTACAAACATAGGATTTTTCTGTGCTCCAGTCCCCATCGTCCAACCTGAAAAACAAAAAGCTACATCTTGCTTTGTGTGTTCCAGAGGATCCCAGTCCAGCAGAGCTCTGGGATACCCCACTGGTCCCCTCCATGTGCTGCTTTGTGTCCCCTCACGAAGGAATCGTGGGGATGGAACTTCTCTGTGGGCTGGTTTATACAGGATGTGCCAGGGCACATGTTGTGCTTACAACAAAGTCCCAGCCAGTAAATTTTGGGTACAATTTCCCTATTCCAAGACCTACTCACCATTCAAATAATGGGAGCAATCAAAAGGGTGCATATGGAAAGTTCATGGAAGGAATTCTGCTGAGGGTACCCACAGACACAGAAACCACATCCTCATCTGCAAACAGTTGTAGACTGGGAGAGCAGAAGGAGCAACTAACATACAGGTTTGCCCTGTTTTTCTTTTCCCTATGCATTCCCTCATGGATACCCTTTTTGCTGGGGCTTTTAATCCAAGGAAAGGAGAGCATTAAAAAAAAAAAGAATAAGGGCAGACGTAGGGCCAAAAAAGAGGGGGCTGCTACAGACATTAATGGATTAGATAAATGATTTGTGCAACCCTTATTTCAGAAATCTTTAAACATGTGTTGTTACATGTCCATGGCACCAGGCACATGCGTGAACAGGTGCCAGGTTCATCCAGGGTGCTCAGAGACCACATTAAACATCACGATCTCAGTGAAGATAAAGTACATTCTCCCAAACCTCACCTACAGATATTTGCAAGTGCATCTGCTCTTTACATTTTTCAAACAGAATCTACCTAGAAACAAATCAGTAAGATCATGTATCCATTTTCAGGGAAGGGGGGAATGCAGAAGAAATGTAAGATGTAATTCAGGACTTCCCTGAGATTTTGTTACTTTGAAGATTAATTAACTTGCATAAGGGGTGTGTGTATATATATGTCGATATATATGTCAGTTTTTTACTGCAGAGAAAGCAAACATGTTTAGACCTCAGGTCAGCCTGAAAGATCACACCAGCCCCAGTGCACTCCCAAATCCATCTGGACACTCACCGGCCATAGGAACATGCAAGGACAGAGCCCGTGGCATTCCATGAAACACTGGTGACCTGCAGGTTGTGATCCTGAGCCTCTGGGTATGACAACGTATGCAAACACAACACCTGGAAGAGATCAAATCCAAGCACTGAAGCAACAATCTCTGAACAGAGAGAAATGAGATCTGTGCCCATCCTTGATGTGACCGTGTGGTTACAGTGTGGGCTTTCCTCAGTCCAAGAATTTATGTGGAAAGGTTGTTGAATTCCTGTTGGGAAACAAACCCTCAAGACATCTGTCACTCAAACACAACCTCTCAGAGAGTGCACAGCTCTGGAAGGCTGTGCCTAAGAATTTTCAGCAGCCACCAGGTGTGAGTTTGGCACTCGCTGAGCTCCACAAGTAACAGTTTGAAAATGCCAGTCTCAACATGTACTGTCTGATACAAATTGCTTCCATTCCTGAGCACCATGCACTAAACAAACATAATCTAAGCAGGAAGAGCTGCCAACTCACTGACTGCAACTGTTCTTAGATCCCTGCTAGGCTGCAGTGCTCTGAAGGGGCTGAAGAAAAGTCTACACCAACTGCAGGCTTCCTCCTCTCACTGCTGCTACAGCTCAGTCTCCAGCAGGAAGAACAGTTTTACCAAGAAAGGAGAAAGCTGAAAAAAAAAAACCCAAGGCAACCCAACTGGTAATGTTTAATTATTAAAACCTGGCAAGAACAATCACAGCAATAAGGACTAGAACTAACGACTTAAAGTAACTGCAACCAACACTGCTTGGACAATGAGCTGAATTCTGTCACTTACTGTTTCATCCTGATCTGTCCAGTTCACTTCAAAGCCATCAAAGGCGTGACTTGTCCAGTTTTTATTTAGCTCTTTGATAACACCATCCTCCACTCTCTGAAGAAATGACAGAAGCCCAGCATAATCTACTTGGACTTCTTGCTGGAAGTCTTGCACAGCATCTTTGCTCTGTTCTGTCTGCACCGCAGCATCTCGGGCTGTATGAGACTGTGCTGCAGCTTCTGCTGTTGAAATTTTCCCAGTCTGGCAAGTTTTCTAGTAAAAGAAGACATGCAGTCTATAATCCCAGCAGAAAAATAAGTGTTGCACAAAGCTTTCAAAGCACCTTCCCCTTCCTGCCGTTTCGCGGGGACATTCCAGCCCCTCTGCACAGCTCTGGTGCACGGTTAAACACAGAGCACCTCCGCACCTGCCCAGGTGCTGGGGCTGCGTTTGTCACCGTCCCACGATCCGATCGGAGGCAGAGATGCCCGAATGCCAGTCAGACTCAGGCAGAGCTCTACAGCACGGGATGGGAAGGACGGGACAAGGCAACAAGGCAGCGAGCTCCAGAGCTGCGAGCGAGCAGCGCTCACGGTGACAGCGCAGCACCGTCAGTGCTCCAACTGCGGGGCGGCGGCCGCACGGGCGCTTCTTTGCCAATTCAGGGGCTGAATGAGCAAAACGCTGAAGGGACAGAGCGGGCGGGCAGGCACAGGCCCCGCTGCCCCGGGCCCCGCACGGCGCCAGCAGCTCCCTGAGCGGGAGGTCTCGGTCCCGGGCCGCGCTGGAGCCGCGGGACCTGCGGAAGGGGCAAGGCGGGACACGATCCCAGAAGGTCCGGGGAAGGCGCAGCCCTGGCAGCCGCCCCCAGCCCGGCCCGGTGGGACAAGAGCGCGGAGCGGGGCCGCCCCGGGGGTCTCTCACCGCCTCGCAGCGCGCGCTCCGGGCGCTCCTCCACAGCGACTGCACATCGGCACCGGGTGCCGTCCCGTCCGCGAACATGGCGGCACCGGAGAGGGCCCGGCGGGCGGCGTAGGGGGTCGCTCCCGGCGGTCTCGGGGGTCGGTCCTGGCGGTTCTGGAGGGTCGGGGGTCGCTCCCGGCGGTCCCGAGGGGTCGGGGGTCGGTCCCGGGGGGTCAGGGATCGCTCCCGGGGGTGTCAGAGGTCGCTCCCGGGGTGGCTCCCGGCGGTCGCGGCCCCTGGCGCGCCCACTGCCCGCGCCTCCGGTTCCCATGGAAACGGGCGCGGTGACGTCACCCGAGCGCCGAGCCCGCCGCCTGCGGGCAGTGAACTGAGGCGGGCGGGGCCATGTTGGGGAAGGGCGCGGGGCGGCTGCGCCGGGCGGGCGGTGGCTCCGTGCGGAGAGGGGTGCGGGCTATCCCGGCACCTTCGTTAGAGCCGCGGGGCCGCCGGAGGCTTCTGCCCCTTCGGCCATCCCGCTGTAGCTGCGCTGGGGCCCGGCTGGTGCCGCCGGGGGCACGAGGGGCAGCGCGGGCGGAGGGCGCGGGGTGCCAGGAGTTAAGATGGCGGCGGGGAGGGGGCACAAAGCGAGCGCTGTGGGGAGCGGGGAGTGCGCCCTTGTGAGGGAAGCGCCTGTTGGCTCTCACCGTGTGTTTACCCAGGGCATGGGGCCGGGGCCGGCTCAGTGCACGCTCAGTGCCCGGGCTTTGCTCTCTGCCGTTGGTTTTGATGGGGGAATTACGGTAATCTATGCCGAGGGTGAATTCCTGTGTGACCGAGCTGCCTGCAAATCCCGCGGGGCAGCTCCCGGGAGTCACCCCGGTACCTGGGGAGCAGCCCCTGTTCCTGGATAACCTGTGCTGTTCCTGTCCGCAGTGTTGTAGTGATTGTTTTAATAACCTTTAAGTGATTATTCCTAACAGGTATGACTCTGCTTGGAGATTTTTTCTAACTAACTCATTGGAACAAGTCGATGATGAATGCACAGGCTAAATTTAGTGGTGGCATAAGCAGGCACAGATGCACCAACTTCAGTGGAGTTATTCCGGCTGTTGCTGGGAGGGAGCCTGGCCTGTGTGTAGGAATCAGGATTGCAGGATACGGAGTAGGAGCTCAGCAGAACGATCTTAGTGCTGTCACCTCTTGAGCACGTGAGTCCATTTATATCAGAGCTGAGTGCAATGGTTCTTTTGAGGAATTTATGCTACACAATAAAATGAAATAAGTGAAATAAGAGTCCCTAAAACACCTGGTTAAGAACTCTTGTAGCCATTTTACAGACAGTGAAACTGGAGCAGAAAGAGGTTCAGTGGCACCTCCTCCAAAAGCAAAACGTCACAATGGAACTGAATCCTCTAGAATTTCAAATCCTGCCTGGGTATGTGCTGTGATTCTTCCCCTGGCTGGTGTGGACCATCACGATCCCCCATAGAAGAGCCAAGAACATAAAAGCATAAACACCCTTGGGCTGGACTGATGGCCCTTTTAGCCCTGTCATCTCTCTCTGCTTAGCACAGGAGTTAATGTGAATTTCCAAAGTTCAGGCTTGGCATCTCCAGCAGCAGCTGGATCATGTGCAAGCGTGAGCAGTGGCAGCCAGAGACTGTCTGCATGTAACTCTGAGCACTTTTCCAGCCTGCTTCTCCTGCAGGCAGGCTCCTCACTTTGGGTCACTGCATGGGGCAGCTTTTCATGTGTTGAAAAACTGATACTAAATATTTGAACCCAATAGCAGAGGTTTTCTTAAGAGGGTCTTAAGATTTATCTTCTATAAATAGATCCTCTTCAGTCATCATTAAATTATCTTTAATTGATATGATTAGAACTGCCAAGGCACATTACTCTTTAGTAGAGGAGTAAATATTATGAGTGTGAATTAATATACAGGCTGCATCATCGTAAAAATGCTAAGCACAAACTGCAATTTAAAAACCTTAAATAACTTGTCAGGGGGAACTTAAGGAGAAAAGTTTGTGGTTTTTTTGAGATGGCAAAGAGATAAGAAAACTGGAATTTAAGTGTGTGAAACAGACCAAAATAAATCCATTTTTTAAGCCAGTAGTATGCAAAGTTACTGCAAATGTAGAACATGTTCCCTGTATCGTGCATGTCTGGGCTTTTTCTTCCCTGAGGATGAGAAAGGAGCAAACAGCTCCAGACAAGGACTGTTCTAAGTTACTGCACTTTGATCCTTTATTCCAATTTCTCTGATTTGCTGGGGTTTCAATATATCAAAGGTATTTCAAGAAATCTTACGTTGCTTTTTTTTTTTTCTTGCCTGGCAGTATCAGATATGTGGATGTTTTTGTCTTCACATCATAACACATCAGAAGTAAGGCAAAATCGGGGATAAGTGGGGGAGGGCTGTTACTTGCCTGAGGCTACTCAGTCTCTCTAAAGTGGCTGCTTTTACAGGGCTGATCTGTGCTTTTCCCTCTCTGTTTCATGAGACAAAGTGTAGGAAGTTTTCACTTTCACAGAATGGAGCAAATCAAAAAACAACAAGAGAAGGTTGAGCTAAAGAGAAAACAAAAACAAAAGCGAGGGGGAGAGCATCAGAAAAAAGACTGAGCTGTACCAAGAAGCTGCACGCTAGCGTGTGATCGCTGTGACCTGAGCAAAAGAAATACTCAGAGCTGCATCTCAGTAAAAATTCCCCCACTAGTGGGTGCAGTCGCTGCCCTCGATTTGTGAGAAATGCAACTATTCAGTTCTGCTGAGGCTCCAGACAGGCAAAACAGCAGATTGTACCTGAAAATGGAGAGATGGAACCGAGTCTTCTCCTTTTACACATTCCCCTCCATTCCTTCCACCCCAAACAGATGCATCTAAAGATGAATAAAACAACATGCACGGATCAATCCAGCCATAGGAGTTCTTGGGGTTAGTCTGGCAGGGAGTGGCTGGCAGGGGATCGGAGGTATTGCCTTTGGTGATTGATGACTGTTCAGAGAAACAGAACTTTTAACGTATTCTTGCTTATTCAAAGCAAACCACGGCCAACCAACAAAACCCTTTAACCAACAGCAAGGGTTTGTTTCAAAGAATTGTCACTCCAGAACCTACTTGTTTCTCCAAGTATAACTAGCAAGACCTAATTCTGTTTCCTAACTGTTCCCTTCCTACCTGTGTGCTGCTGGACACCCCGAGGTGACAGATGTGGTCTGGCTGAGGTCTGGGTACTGAACTATTGCCTTTCATTAATCAAAGGATGTAACCTGGAGTTGGAACTGGCTTTATGCTGACATTTTGTGCTTGTTATTTGAGTATGGACAGTATTGGATCAGTTACTCCCATGTTTCTTTTTTGTTAAGAATTCATTATTTTAAAATTCACCAGTCCTTGAGGGAAGTGAAGTCCTCACAACTGTCAGTGTTGAAGCCATGGCCATGTACCCCATCAGGTGCTCAGTAGCTTGATGAGGGTTCAGGTCCTTATGTAGACTCTGTGTTACCTCAAACTCTGTGAATCCCCAAGCATTTCTTTTCCAGTGCCATCTGTAACAGGCTCATGCATTGTCTTTAATTTGTGACCTCCTTTTCCTTGTCCCCCCTCCCAAACGTCCCTGCAAATGCTGTGCCCTTCTTGCTTTGCAAACCTATTTTTCCATCTCAGCAGAAAACATCAGCTTGCTTCTAAGTCCTGTTACACCAAAGACATGATATATTATCAAAAGAATCCATCTCCATTAAAATCATGATCTACTGTGCTTTGCAGAATTAGTTGGGGGTTCCTTATAAATACGAGTGCAGTTTCTTGCCCTGTACAGGTACTGTTTATCCCCTATTCATTCCTTCATGATTAATAATAAGACAAAGATTTTAGTCAAGTGTAAGAGCAGGAAGGAGCAGGGGGGAAGCTCTGTGGCAGGTGGCAGCAAGTCACCACCACAGGGGCACAAAGCCACTGCCGGCAGGGTTGGAATGGCAAGCAGAGCTGGCACGGGGCCGAGTGCCATGGATTGTCCAAAGAGGCATCTGTGAAAGGCTCAGGATCCTGAATCCTGGCTGCCATGGTGCTCTGAACTCAGTGGCAGCTGGGAGTCTCTGCCTTGGGCAGGGGATTGCTGCTGTCAACGAGGTGACTGGCAGTGTCTCTCTCCTTTTGGTCTCAGCAGCCTCTGGTTCCTGCTGAGTTCGTAGCAGCACGTCCAGCATCTCATCTCAGAAATAAAGGTACAATCTGCAGTGCCACTTCTCAAAGGTATCTGACCCTTTGCAGTGCTGACAGCATGAAAGAAAACAGAGATCCCTTAAATTAATCCCATATTCAGTAATCATGTATGACTAAAAATTAGTTATCTCTTCTGTACATCACTTCATCAACTCATGCTGTGTCTGTAGTATCTCAGATAGTTGTTGGAATTTTAACTGCTCTTTCTAAAGCCAGTGGCTAGCTCAGAAAGCAATGTGGACAGATATTAATCCTCTAAACAGAACTGGCTCTCTTTTGCAAAAGTGTGGTTTCAAAAAAGGACATTCAGAAATAAGTCATTACATTCCACTTGGTACTACCAGATTTGTGTTTGTGTAAAGCAAGCAAGCAGAATTTGCACGACAGTTCTGGGTTGCTCTTCAGAAATCTATATATTTATTTAATTTCAAGCAAGCCACTTTCATTTCTTAGACATTATTTCTATGAACACTGAATGTTCAGTAAATACATCCTACTTCTACTGGGGTATGGATATGTAATTTAAGAGGGGAGAATAAAATAACATTCCTACCATGTTAGCTAATGCAGCAGGAAAGACAAATTTGCAAGGACTCCTTTTACTGATATAAATTTTATCTCCATTTAGAGAGTTTTCATATTGCCAGGTTAGCTAGACCAGCAAAAGCACTTACAGTGAAAGCCACTTCTTAAATGGCAAATAAAAATATCTCATGTAATTTTTTTTTATCCCAAGTATAACAGGGATTACAAAGAATCCTGGAACATATTAATACAAGCACACAGAGTAACTTTACGAACTTACACACTGCAGAAAGATTATCACCTTCTGAAGAACACATGGAAGAGGAAGGGAAGCAGAGTATCTTGTATAGACAAATTGGATGTGTCAGTGTGAGTGTTTTAACTGCTCGCAGAAAATGCCAAGTGATTTGTAATGATCACTTTCTTTTTATCGCCTCCCTTTATCTTGTAGCAGAGTGACAGTCTGGTACTGAGAAATAACAGAATGAACCACCCATACAGCCCGTTTCTGTTACTTCTTTCTTCAGTATATATGTAGGGTTCCTAACACAAGTACTGATCCCAGTCCAGCTTGGAAAAAAAAAAAAAGAGGGAAAACATGACAAAACAGGGCTTAAGCAGCATGAATGTGGCTCTCTCTGGAGAAGTGTAAAAGACAATTGCACCAATTACATGCTGGTTTTGGAACTCCATGTGGCCTAAGCCTATTGAAATATATATTTGTGAGCGGGAGTGGAGGGGAAGGAGGATGCTCTGGAATGAGGCCTGGAGCTGGAATGCTGTCGTAAAGGCAGCAGTAGGAGGGAGAGCTATAAACTGGCTGCAGTCCTCAGATTTAAAAAAAGGTCCGGAAACATTTAAGTGCCAAATTATGTGACACCTTTCATTCCTGTTTTTTCTTTTGTCCTTAGTTTTCCATTTAATTGACTGAAACTTTTCCTATTTATGCCACCAACTGTGTAAGCTGGGCTGACTAAAGGCATTTTTATTTTTCTGTACTCTAGCCTGACAAACTGCTTATGCAACAGCTTACACCTTTAATAACACCAATAAAACTGCATCAGAACTTAAAAAAACACCCAGATTTCTTCGCATCAAGGCCTGAGAGAACTTGCTGCAGTGCTGGGATGTGACAGGAGGCAATTTATGATGAAATTAACTCTGACAGTCACTTTATACAGCTGATTTTCAAAGATCTATGCACTAAAGATGTGTTAATGAGGGTACTGAGGCTTCATAATTAATTATATTACCATCTCTTTGTTACTCTCTACAACAGTAGTGGATCATTGACATTTCAATGGGAGGCTGGTGGTATTCTTTGTGATTATTATCCAGGAATACAGTTATACCTTAGCTCCCAGAGGGAAACGTTGCATGTAAATGCTGCCGTGAATTGCAGGGGCCTTTGGAGCTCAGTAAAAGCCCTTGAAGGAGACCCCGCTGGAAACTGAATGGATGTCAGTAAAATTTCTCTAGTCTGGAGTCTCTCTTCAGATATGGACTCTCCTCCCCCTTCCTTTCCCTCCCCCGTTCCTTCCACTGAGCTGGTCCTACTCACAAGGCTTAAGAACAGCAACATCCAGCCCTTGCTGAATGTTGAGTTCCAGACCCCTAAAGGAAGGAATACTGACCTGAACAAAGCAGTGAACAAAGAAACCTGAAAATAGGGAATATTTTCACAGGCTTGAATTTTCAGTGCAATAAAACCAGAGCTGCCAGAAGGAGTCCCAGAAGTGGTGAGTCAGATAATAAATGTACGGCTGTGGTGGGAGGGAAATGGTCTCTACTTTGTTTTATACCACTCCACCCCCCTCTACAAAGGCAGATGAAATTATTTTCCAGTCATACCACTGCAAAAACAAACATGGAGTTGAAAGGTTATTTCCTTTGTGTATTTCTGAGAGACATTAGTTTTGACTCCAAAGGGGAAAGGAAGATGTTTTGTCAATGACCTCAAATTCTACTCCAAAAGTTTTTACGGTAACACCTGAAGTGGCAAAGCTGCTCTTTTGTTTACTGATATATTCCACTTGTTTGTGTTAATTTTTAAAAACTTACAAAAACAAATTGCTGTTTTATTCTCACCAGTGGCAGTTAGAACCTTGTCATTGGTTGGGTTTGAAAAACACCTCTGCTAAGTGAAATGTGTGCAATATGTTCCTCACTCTTTCATTCCTGTCTTCATGGGACTCTGTTACTTGTTCCTGCATCTGCACCAGGGAACCAGTTCAGAGTACTAGGCTGAGTTTAAAAAAAGGGGTTGTGGGGATTATTTCTAATTGAAATCAGATTCAAATTCAATTTAACACTCACACAAAAATCACTGGCACAATGCAGGAACAGCGTAAAGGGGAAGAGGGAGGAATGTGTGGTGGGGAATGCATAAGTAGGAACTTTTAACAAAACTATGTCCTGAAAGACTTTACATTCTTCCAAGCCAGAGCCACTCTTTGCTGTGTATGCAGGTAGAACCTTGCACACAGGGATTACAGTTGCAGGACTCTCAGAGCTATTGCAATACCAAAAAATAATAACTGTTCCTACAGACTGACACAATTAACCAAATTCCACTCACAGATCATTGTTGGCAACTCGTGCAGCATTTTATGTAGCTGAAGTTGGAGACCAGTTCTATTCCTGAGTTCCATCTCCGGCTCTAATGAGCAGTAACTCTGAATAACTCTGGCATTCAGTTCACCTACCAGTAAAAGAATTACTTTCCTCACAGAGCTTTTTACATTTAATCAGATTTTTTTAAAATGAGCTTTGACATTCTCAGATGAAAATAATAATGTGCACAATGTATTATTATAGCAAAAACTGTATATGACAGATTCCTACATGTTTTCCTGTCTTTTGTCTCACCTTTCCTGTCACCACACTCCTACACGGGACTCGATACACACCGTAATTGTTTGAGTAATGCCAACTTCAAACTAATGAATTGTAATTAATGTACTTGTTCTTTGCTGAGCTATGTTGTGTGTGTTTATTTTTATCTGATACTTTTTGGACTGAAACAGAGGTTACTCCCCCTGAGAGTTTAAATATCAATAGTGCTCTACATAACAAGGGAAGTTTTTAATGATTCCCACAAAAACCGCTGCCACTTGGTACCGAGACAATGGATGAAATACACAGAGTGTAAAATTTTTGCCTCTATTGCTATTCCCAAGGGACAAATCTAGAAGTGATACTCAACTTTGCCTAGGATTCAGCAAGAGCTTTCCTACTGTAGGACTGAGGAGATGATAAATCAGAGTTTTAAGAATTGGCCAGAGCTAAAATCCTGGAAAGCAAACATTTATAAATTGAGTCTGTAGAAATGTTGTCTCCCTTTTAATTTCCCTATGAGTGGAGAAGATGGAGAGAATCTTCTGTAAATCTCCTTGCAGAAGCACAAAGTATAGTTTTATCTAGTCCTCAACATGTCTGAAAAGCTTATGCCTCACGTTCAGAAGTGTCTAAGGTTTCATTGACTTTCAATTTAATATTTTGAAGAGTATTTTGACTGCCTCTTTGCCTCTAGTGTCTGGGAACAAGCACAGGAGTTACATGACCACACATCTCTTCATGGATTACAAGCAGGTGCTCTAGTCAGTTAAAGATGTTGGTGTAGGAAAAAATAAAAGTCAGGTTTAGCAACTGTGTGTAACAGAAATTTAATACAAAATAAAAATAAAAACTAATAGAAATAGGATCACTGGATTTATTCAATTACATTTTGTTAGTCACTGCCTGTTGTCTGTGTTACTGAACTGCTGTCCTGCTTCAAGGCAATTATCAGCCCCGAAATATTTTCATCCGAAGGTTTAAACTGCAACAACTGTGAGGACATGTGGAAGATTCTTCTGTCATTATCTCACCCGTCAGTTCTAACACGAGTACTTGACTGGGAAGGTCTGTGCCTAGTGGAGATGAATAAACAGTTGGAGCTGGTATTTGAGTGGTTAATGGGTGTGCCAAACTCTGTGTGTAGTGCCGGGGAGGCTCAGCAGTTCCTGGGGGCTGTCAGACTGATCACACACAGCAAACCAGCCTTGTGTCTCTGCCTGTGGCTCCCAGCAAGCCCTGATGTGCCACTCAGGCTTTGCTATCAAGTTCAAGCTTGTGTGTTCTTGAAATGTGCCTTCAACTCACCGGTGTACTCAGTAACTTGAAAGCTTTCATATACTCTAAAAATTTATCTTGTGCTGCAAGGGAGAATCTTTGTTCTCAATACAGAGTCCAAGCCTGCAAGTTCTCTGTGGAAAACCAGGCTGCCAGCATAGATGTACAATTGTTAAGCAGTTGATTGCATTTCAGCAATGGTAAAATGACCCTTGGATTGTATTTCTCTACAATAATTTCCAATTCTTTGGGATGGAAGGCTGTGAAACCATGAGTTACTATTAATTACATTGCAGGATCATATATATGCCCATTTTGCCTTGCAGAAATACTCAGGGGGAGATGTACTCTTCTTTTTTTTCACACATCACTGCATTGGATTGGAGAGGATTTAGCACATTTTCTGATTTCATTTGCCAAATTGGAGGTTTGAGTTTAAAATCTACAGCTGACCTGACATTTCAGAAAGTGAGCATGATTAACAATTATGTCTCTGTCTTGTAGTAACATATCCAAGGAAAGAAATACTGGAGATCTGAACTATAACTTCAAGGAGCAAATATGAGGTTTCCTTTTCAAATATGCTCTGTTTAGTCAATTCTTGAGGAAAATGTGCAGTTATAACTGTACATTTAGCCCCTCAACAGTTAATTCAAGGACTAGAACTGCCTTAGAGGTTATTTACAGGTCATGAAAACATTAGAAAGATGTGAAGGGAGGTAACTGAATATTTATCAATAAACCCTCTAAGTTTTTGGGGGTTCTTTTGTTACTGTCTCAGGGATATTAAACTTATATTCTTTTAATATTTACATGTATTTATATTATTTTTAATATTTATATCTACTCAATATACCCTTTTTTGTTGATAATAGCTAGTTTTAGGGTAGTAAAAACAGATCTTGGAAATGTTTAACAGTACAGCAGTTAAAATTAATGATTACTTGGTTTTAGATACATCAGTGTATCACCATAATCACTTACTTCAGGAATACCTGGTAATTTATAGACTAAACACGTAGGGAACTGACAGGTGCCACTTGTTCCTGCTTGGAACTAACTTTCAAACTTGCCACCTGTATTTCAAATTATAGACCTTCAAAGACTAATCTTTAGAAAGACAATAGAGTAAATCATAGGTGAGAAAAGAGGAAAAAACCCAAGCAGATACAACTGCATAGTCAAGAGACCCAAATGAAACAGAAGGAAGAAAACCAAGCTACACACACGAGTTTACCTTGTCTGAATTGGAAGATACCCATATTAATCAATCTTGGGAGACACAGACATCTGATGAGAAGAGTTATCTTGCTGTGATGGGCTTCAGGAAGGCCTTGAGACATTCCCCCATTGTGAAGGATTTCATAACCTTGCATGTATAAAGTTGTGATGCTTTGCTTACCTTTTATGCCCAGCGGTTACCATTGCTGTACGTGAAACCAGAGAAGTAAGGGATGGCAGCTCCTCTCTGCTGCTGTTTGCACAGGGAAGCACAACACAAACCCTGCACACGCCGCAGCCGTTGTGGGTGGCAGTGGAAGCCAGGACGTAGCTGGTGGGAAGTGACAGCTGGGAATACAAAAGAAAAAACAATGGGGATTTGAAAGCAACAGGTGGGAGCAGGATTCAGAAAAGTATAGTCAAGACTTGTGAGGAGGCAGGAACTAATCCAGGCCTCACTGAGCAGGTCCAGTAGAAGAGCAACTTGAAGAGGCAAAACAGGAAACGAGCAGGAAGACTATGCTGATGTTGTATGACTGGGAAGCAAATACAGACAGCAAATTCCTACTTCATCGGAGTTGTACTTGTTTCTTAGCCTGATCTCTATCCTAACATTCATCTGTGAATGACATGCTGCTGCTTTTGATAGAAAAGAGTGACTTGGCTATTCCTTTAAGAGCAAACGCGGGCGAGCTGTAGCCGTGGAGCTGCACTGAGCTCTTCCACGACAGGTGGACAGGAAAGGGACAAAAAGGGTTATTTAAAGTCTGCCTGCTCTCGGTGCAGTGGCAGTTGTGCTGGCAGGCAGCTCTGTGACCTTCTGGAGCGGAGCTCCCCAGTAACTGAGCTGGATGTGACTGACAGGGCTCTGTGCCCTCAACACAGCATGTCCCAAGTTATTTATATGGGTTTGTTTAGTCTCGGGGAGGCTCAGGGGGAACCTCGCTGCTCTCCACAACCACCTGAAAGGAGGGTTGGGGACTGATCTCTCCTGCCTTACCTGCAGTTAGAGGGCAAGAGGAAATGGCCATAAGCTGAGATGGGAGATTCTGATAAGATATTTGAGAGGGATTTTTCCCTGCTAGGGTGGCCATGCATTGAACGGGTGGAATCACCATCCTTGGAAGTGTTCAAGTGTCTGGGTGATGTGCTTCAATGGTTTGGGGTTACAGTGGCAGTACTGGGTGCACAGTGGACACGATGCTCTTAAAGGTCTCTTCCAACCTTGGTGATTCCATGATTGCTTTGTGCCATGTCCCAGGTAGGGCAGGCAGCGCAGGGAGACGTCGATGCCACATCCCCAGAGCGCAGCAGGCTGGAAACGCGACCTCACTCCCGGCAGGGAAGCGCTGAGACTACTGCCGAGGGAGCGCCTCAGGCAGCGGGACAGCACCTTTCTGAGCACCGTTTGTGGATCGGTGGTCCCGAAATCATTGCTGCCCCTCGATGTTCCCCGGCCGGGGGAGGAGACGGGCCCCACGCCGGCCGCATCGAGGGCTCGGTGCCTCCAGGGGCCGTGAGGGGACGGGGCGGGGGGGGGGAACTCAGGGGGCCTCGCGCGCGCCGCCACAGCGAGGGCGCGCGGGCACGTGCAGCGCGCGCATGCGCGGCCCCTTCTCCTGCACGCACACCGCACACACCCCGCGCGCGCCCCAGCGCTCCCGCGCGCGCGCCGTCCTCTGTGTCTCCGCGCCGAGGCCACGCCCCCCCACCGCCCCCCGACCAATGAGCGCCCGGCGTGGGGCGGCCGGGGGGCGCGGCCTCTCCGCGGCTGCGCACGCGGGGCCTCCCCGGCGTGTGTGTGTGCGCGGAGCGCAGTGCGCCTGCGCATCGCACCGCCCGCGGCACAGCGCGCCCGGGGCGGGGGGCTCGGTGCGCACGCGCGGTGCGGCCGCCGTGGCCCGGCCGGGGAGGGGGGGCCGCGCATGCGCGCCGCGTGCCCGCCCCTCGCCAGCAGCAGAGGAGGAGGCGGCGGTGGCGGCTCTGGGCGAGGGAGCGCGAGGGGAGTGAGAGGCGCCGCTGCCGCCCCGGTATCCGGCAGGACCGCGCGGAGGAGGCGGGAGCGCCCCGGCGGCGGAGGGACCTGAGTGGCGGCGGCAGCAGCAGCAGCAGCAGCAGGAGGAGTCAGTGCCCGGCCCCCCCCCCTCCCCGCGCAGCCCCGTTGCAGCCCCCCCTTCCCTCCCGCCCTCCGCGCTCCGCAGCCACCAACATGTCGGCGCCGGCGGCCAAAGTCAGTAAGAAGGAGCTGAACTCCAACCACGATGGGGCCGACGAGACCTCAGGTGAGGCCGCGCCGGGGGCGGGACGGGAATGGCGGCAGCCGGCGCGGCCTCCGCCTCGCGCCGACCGCCATTTTCCCCCGCCGCACGGGCCGCGGCCGCGCCGGGGGCGGGCGGAGCGCGGGCCCGGCCGGGCGGATGTGCAGGCCCGGCGGCGGCGGGAGGAGGCCATGTTAGCGCCCTTTTGTCTGCGCTGCCGGCCCGGCTTCCCTCCCCGCGGGGCCGGGCGGGGGGCGCTGCGGCTCGGCGGAGCAGCGGGACCCCCCCGCCGCCCCTCCCGGAGCAGCATCCGCGGAGCCTCATTGTGCTCCGCCGCCGCCGCCATGATGCGCCGCCGCCTCCCGCGGCCGCGTGGTGCTGCCGGGCCGCGCGGGGATGGAGCGGCGGAGACACGCGGTGCTGGGGCCGCCCGCGCCGGCTCCACGTGCGATCTCGGCTTTTAAAGGTCGGGGTTGCCCCCGGCCGCGGCGCCTTCCCCACGTGCGTGCCCCGCGCCCGCGAGGGGAGAGGCAGAGCTGTCCCCCAGCGCGGGCCGGGCCGAGCGGGACGCGCTCCGGGCGCTGCTCCGCTCCTGCCGCTTCCCGCTGCCGCTCATTCATCTCCCGCGCGGTGGGTAAACAGCGCTCCGTAACCCCGGCCTCGGCCAAACTTGGTCCGGGGGAAGTGCCCATTAGAAAATACCTGCCAAACGGCGGCTTTCGCGTCTCTTTCATTTCTAGCTGTCCTTTCAAACGTTCTTTTCGGTTTTTGGAAGATGGCATGTGCCCAGATAGGGTATTTCTATTGATATTCCAGTGCTCTGTAAATTACTTTATGTCCTTTCAAATCCGTTGGTCGTAGCAAATGTGGCTTACAACTTTTTAATTAAATTAGTATTGACTTATAATTTAAGCGTGCTTGTAAAACAGTGTAGCGGGATGTGAGCTGTGGTTTCTAGGGGTGAACTCACTTTGAGGGCTGTTTTGTCAAACTTCGCTGCACTTCAGCTGCAGCACGCCCTGTAAAGCTGGTGCTTTGAGGCCTTGTAACTCTTGTGACATTTAATAGAAATACCTGAGAACTTCTCCAGTAGATCACTCGAGAATGTCTCAAAGAGAAAAAGCTCAGGTGATTTGTCAGGCTTGTGAATGAAGGGATATTGACACGTTTTCATTTGTTTTTCAGAAAAAGAGCAGCAGGAAGCAATTGAACACATTGATGAAGTACAGAATGAAATAGACAGGTAAACATTATCTGACTTTTAAAATGTTTTAACGGAAACTGAAATGTAACTGGTGGAAGTGTTTAGTAAAGCGGGCACTCAGTAGTACTCACTGTCTTTGAACTCTGCCAAGATATACCTGTATTCTGACTTGATTAGAGGCATTAAAATAACAAAGAAGTGTCCTGGTTTCTTGCTTAATTGTGTATAATTAAAGAGGTAGAACTTGGGTTTAAAATTTTAAATTAATTGTGGTATTTTTGATAATAAAAATGTATTTCGCGCTGGCTTCTCAAGTTAATGTGTAAACTATTTGGCTAAAGCATTTCCCTGTTAGCAGGCAGAACCAAACACTTGGCTGAAAAGTCAGCTTTTATTATACATTTTTATTATAATATTCATGTACTTGTGCAATAATACACAGAAAACATCTCTGTGATGTTAATTTTGTATGCTAAAGCTCTTGGGGTTGTGGGTTCTGTGTCAGTCCCTGCCTGCGTGTTCTCTCCATGCCCACTGTCCTACAAGGACTGCAGGTGACTGAAGCTGTTGCAGTATCAGGGCTTTGCCTTTTTACAACAACAGTTCAGTTTTAAGTCTTCAGATTTTACTTGCCCAGGATGCAGAATTGCTTTGCTGTAGCTTCCTTGCCTGCCCAAAAGTTACAGGGAGCAGATGACAGGGCTGTGTTATCCAACTGCCGGTCTTAAGCAGGCAAAATGTTCAAAAGGTAAAACACTGCTTTGCTTTGCATAAATAAAGGTCCATCCCTGCAAAAGGTTCAAGGTGTTTCCATTCACACCAGTGAGATTGCTTCTGGCTGAGTGTTTTTTAACAGTTGTTACAGCTCTGAACTTCTGGGGTTTCTGGGATACTTCATCTGCAGAGTATGGCAGACTGGTCTTAGCAAATCCTTTCAACTTTTAGTGAACTGCCATGATGTGTCCTTAAATCCTGGTTCTCTCCTTGTGGTTAACCTGGCTCTTCCTATTACAGACTGAATGAACAAGCCAGTGAGGAAATTTTGAAAGTAGAACAGAAATACAACAAACTCCGCCAACCATTCTTCCAGAAGAGGTCAGAATTGATCGCCAAAATCCCGAATTTCTGGGTAACAACATTTGTCAACCACCCACAAGGTACATTCTTAATAGCCCTCTATTTTTCCTCCTGTACATTCAGTGTTTGCTTGCTTGTTATGTGAGTGTCTTAAAGCTCTGAGGGTCTTGCAGAGTTGTTGCTAAGCATACAAAACACTTCCTTTCTGTCCTAGATTGCATTTTTTAAGTTTTTTCTTTCTTGCACTTGTTGACCAAAGGAACTTCTTGCTTACTAAAATACTTCAACCCCAAAATTTCTTTCTGCATTTTTTAATTTGCAAGTTTCTCACTTCATTCAGTTCATTGGGAACTTCAAAGCGGAAAAAAAACCAACAAAAAACTATTCAAGTTTGTTTGGGTGTTTTTTTTTATTGGAAGTGAGCTCCTTGGGACTCTTGACTATAAACTTTCTACAAAACAAGTTTGTAGGCTGCTTAGATTGGGCAAACTACATGCATGAAAATCTGTTTCAGAGGGAAGGGTGGGTATGTGTGGGCAGGCTGTTGGCTGGTAACTTGAAAAGAAAGAGCCATGAAAAGTTGGCTTGGACAGATGTGTTGCTTTTTAGATCTTCCTGGCTATCAGTTTCCTGTATTTTGCCTGCCTGTTTCATGGCTTTGTTAATGTGTGGGATTCCTCCTTCTCTCTCAGTATCTGCACTGCTGGGAGAAGAAGATGAGGAAGCACTGCATTACTTGACCAGAGTTGAGGTGACAGAATTTGAAGACATCAAATCAGGTTACAGAATAGATTTTGTAAGTACTTTAAATGATTCCTTCACTTGTGATTTTACTGTCATTTTTTAATGTAATTGCATGTTGGTTTGTAGTTCCCTGTTTAGTGCCAGGGTTGACTTGATATGTGTGTTTCTGTTCTGTGGGTTCTAACTCTTTGCTTTCCACTCCGCAGTATTTTGATGAGAATCCCTACTTTGAAAATAAAGTTCTCTCCAAAGAGTTTCACCTCAATGAAAGCGGAGACCCATCTTCAAAATCGACTGAGATCAAATGGAAATCTGGAAAGGTATTTATTGCATCTGGGAGAGCACAAGTGTGACCAAGTGAAAACATTACCAAGTGCATTATCTTGTCTCTTCCTTGGCCAGGATCTAGACTGTGATGTATTGTTTACTTAAAATAACTATTAAATTAGGGATTCCAAGGAAAACAGATTTGGGGGGATCAGATAGCAGTGTGTGACCTTGTTTTATATTTTCCTCTATTTCCTCAACTTCATTTACAGATGCCACACCTTGTGTAGAATTTGCAGCCACAATAATGTGGGCGTACCTGTCACCCATGCAGTGTTCAAGCATTATTAATTCACTGTGGTTCATTTCTGTAAAAGTTGGAAGTACTTCAGTATTATCCTGAAGATCTTGAACTGAGAATTTAAAAGTAGAGCTGAGGGTTGCAGTTAAATTGCTGCTTGTTTTGTCACTCTCAGACCAAGGAGAAAATTTAATGTTTTTCGTACTGAGAACTAGAACTTTTTCTCTTGCACCAGAATTGCATTCCTGTACAGACCAGTTGAGTGATCTTTACACCACAAAATCGGTGTGAATTCTGCTACTGTTCTTCCTTAAGCAGTCTAAACCTGTAAATGTTGTCATTCTGTCAGGAGAAAAAAAACCACTAGAAGTGTGGTGTAACCATATGATCAAAGAAATAATTTGTTTAATTTCAAAGTTAACAAAAACATTGTTGCAAACTTACTACACTTCTTTTCTAGGTAAGGTGATAGATCCATTCAGGTGTTCTTGTAACCATGTGTGTTAATGGTTTGTGTGGGGGCTCTTTACCATTTGCTACAGAGAGTGGCCTGAAGACTTCAGAGTGGGAAATCTTAGGCAAAAAGGCCTGGGCAGGTCTTTATTCCAAAATGAGCTTAGAGGTGTGGATACTTTTTTAACTGGGTGTATGGAGTTGTTGCTGCAGTTGCAACTACTCTGAGTGGCATTTAGGCATTGTGAGACCTTGGAAGTTCAGTGTGTCATTTAACACTTGTCATACTTGTGTTTTCCTGAGATAGGGGAATGTAAATCAATTGTGAGAATGTGTGAATTTTCAGTGTTCCAGTGGAGGCCATTGAAAGAAACAAGGGGTTTACTGTTCTCTCATGTTCATGAGAAATGCAGCATCTTCTGTCAGTTGTTTGGGTTTCAGATGTGTTTTACAGGCTTACCCTCAAAGAGGGAGGGGAAAGTGACTTCTTAGGGTTGTTTAGATAAGTATATTTTTAAGTGGTGCTTATAGGAAAAAAAAAAAGCCATAGAAAGACTACTTCAGGGAAGTTCTTAACTTTTTCAGGACCTGACAAAACGTTCAAGCCAGACACAGAACAAAGCCAGTAGGAAGAGGCAGCATGAAGAGCCAGAAAGCTTCTTCACCTGGTTCACTGACCACTCTGATGCAGGGGCTGATGAACTAGGAGAAGTCATCAAGGATGACATCTGGCCAAATCCCCTACAGTACTACTTGGTAGGTACAGCCCTAAGCAGGGCATCTGCACCCATAGCAGCACTGCGAAAGAGTGAGTTTCATCACTGTAGCTGATATTGCAAATGTGTCTTTAAGGTTCCTGACATGGATGATGAAGAAGGGGAGGGAGAGGAGGATGACGATGATGATGAAGAGGAGGAAGGATTAGAGGATATTGATGAAGAAGGAGATGAAGATGAGGGGGAGGAAGATGAAGATGATGATGAGGGAGAGGAAGGAGAGGTGAGTAATCTTGCCCTTCATGCCATTCATCTGGTGTTTGAGAGGGATCTTGTAAGAATATCAAGCCATTGTGACAGAGGTGAACTGATTCTTTTCTGCACCCCAAGATGTTTGGAGGGGAGAAAGAGAATTGTCACTACATTAACTTCAGTGGTTTTAGGTAGTTATGTTTGTATATATGAGAGACAGTGGAAGTGGAAACAGATAGCTTCAATAAATTTGTAAGGGAAGTGGCTCTAGAAGAACTGGGATATTAATGTGACAAAATTCTTAATTCATTACTGAGCATTCTAGCAATGCTTTACATATAAACAGCTTTTGTTGATGCATGCAGTCATCCTTCCCACTGTTGGTTTATTTCTGCTTATGGCCAGCTTAGCTAAGTCTTTCTGTTGGGTTCAGGAATTACAGATTTGGTTTAGTAGTAAGTGGGATTCCAGGGTCAGCATCCAGGGTGTTGGGAACTCAGTTTAGAATGTCTTTGTTTCTTGGAACTGGGCGTGGTGTGTCTGACTTCCAGCAGCACAAACTACATGCAGTGAGAGGAGGGCTGTTCTGTGCTCTGTTTTGTAACCTAGAATTTGGCATGTGAAAGGTGAAGCATTTTGTTCTTCAAGGTTTAAAATGAGGGGAGAAAAGATTCACTTTCCACATGTTAAAGTCATGCCAGTGCTTGTAGTCACAGTTTCTCGAAGCTCTGAGGTGTTTTCCTTGGGACAGCCAGGTAGTGAGTGATTTCTGTGTGGTCAGTAGCTGGGCATTCAGGGCAAGTGTTACCATCCTTTAGTGAGGGAAGAGATGATCATACAGCACCATGAGTAACACTGTAAAAAGTTCTGGTCACTGCATTTGCTGTCTGAAGTTTAGTGATTAGATTTGTTTAATTGTTGCTTATCTTTCAACAGGAGGATGAAGGAGAAGATGACTAATTGAACACTGATGGATTCCAAACCCCCTTTTTACCTTTTTAATTTTTCTCCAGTCCCTGGGAGCAAGTTGCTGTCTTTTTTTTCTTGTGCTCAGTCGCCTTGTTCTCTTGAGGTCTCTTTTTCTCTCCTCTACACCATGGTTCACGATTTATTTTGGGGAAATACCTTGAGCAGAATACAGTGGAAAAGAATCTACCAGTTTCTGTTTCAAGTTCATTTTTATCCCTTTCTGTCTCAAAACAAAAACTGTTTATGAATTCAACACACCATGTTCTGTGGGAAAAAAGAAAACCTTCTGCTCCCTTCACTCTGCTGGAAGCTGAAGAGTGCTAGGCCCCTGTGTAGTAGTGCATAGAATCTAGCTTTTTTCCTTCTTTCTCTGTATATTGGGCTCAGAGATTACACTGTGTCTCTATGTGAATATGGACAGTTAGCATTTACCAACATGTATCTGTCTACTTTCTCTTGTTTAAAAAAAAAGAAAAAAAAAAACAAAAAAAAATAAAAATAAAAATGGGGTTATAGAAGGTCAGCCGGGGTGGGTTTCAGATGTTTGGGTGGGTTAAGTGGGCATTTTGACAACATGGCTTCTTCTCCTTTGGCATGTTTAATTGTGATGTTTAACAAACATCCTTGCAGTTTAAGATGACACTTTTAAAATAAAATCTTCTCCTAATGATGACTTTGAGCCCTGCCACTTGATGGAGAATCAGCAGAACCTGTAGGATCTTATTTGGAATTGACATTCTCTATTGTAATTTTGTTCTTGTTTATTTTTAAATTCTTTTTTTTTGTTTTGTTTTGTTTTTTTTTGGTGGTTTTTTCTTTTTTTTCTTTTTTTGGTTTTTTTTTTTTGTTTCACTGGAAAGGAAAGAAAGATGCTCAGTTTTAAACGTTAAAGTGTACAAGTTGCTTTGTTACAATAAAACTAAATGTGTACACAAAGGGACTGGTTGGTCTTCACTGAAAGAAACAGTTTTTATATGCTATTTAGAACTTGCTTGTAGTTTCTTGGCATTTTTGGGGGCATTTTGTCAGTATTTCTGTAGTGCAGTGCAGCCTTGTGGTTGTGTGGACAGTTCATGTAGTTTCCACTATTTCAGTGTTTCCTTTGGTAGTTCCTACTGCACACTGACTCTCGAGTTCCCTGTAGGGCTGTAGGGTCATGTGCTGTGTGTGAGGATACACATGTATATTCATGTTTTGCAAGAAGGAAAGTCACTTGATATGTAGAATTTTTAGTAATTTGCAGTACTGTATCTCCAGTACATCAGTTTGCATGAAAATACCATGCAAGCTCAGAATAAAAAGACCAGAGGAGCGAGAGGTCTTAAAATATTTGGGTGGTTTTGTAAGACTTTTCAGTTGAAAACAAATCTTAATTGCAAGCTAATTTGGGGGCTATTTCAAAGAGCAAGATTCTTAGTAAAGTTCGTGTATAAAAAGTTGCTACTTCACTGCTTTTTTTCCTTGGTAGCAGCATGTATATGTGCTTTAGATACACTGTACTCTCATTTTAAGAGACTGCATTTGAGAAACTTGTAACAATTTCACATAAGAGGTTGTTGGAACTGGTATTCCACAAAATGTAATGGAAGTTGTTTTAACATGCTTTGCTTTTGAAATATTTAAAAAAATTGTTCTATCAGCTCATCTGAAATTCAAACAACTCTTTGGATGTGTAGAAAAGACTGTCTTCTGGGAAGACTTGTTATATTCTCTGATTCCTTTTCCTCACAGAATTTGCTGTAGTCAAATTCAGCTTTTTTTGATGCTTAAGAATACACTTGGCAGAACAAGATCAGTGTCTGGTTGAGACGTGCACAAATAACGTGTGAGGGAAAACATTCTGTAAGTGTGTGGTCCAGCTTGGATTCAATCCAGTTATCAGAGACAATGCAACGTCCAGTCTCGTGTGATCAATGCAAAAATAAGACAACCATGTACTTTATTCCATCTCAACAAAAGCTTCTGCCCTCATCCTGCTTTGCAGAGCCAAGTACAACGTTGATCAGTAATGGTTTCTTACCATCTAGAGAGAGAAGGAACAAAACCCATGAAGTCCTATAAATTTTAGTGTCTTTTTAATTTGATTCCTTTTTGTTGTTACATTGAAAGTAGTTTCCTGTTGTAGAGGGTCGACGTGCTGTTACTTGCCATGATGCCTCATTACTTAATTTTTATGTAGTCCTAATTGTAGTTCCTCAAGGAAAATAATCTTTTGCTAGTCTTGGATGCTTTAGGAAAAATATTGTGCCATTGTTGTTCCATCCCTGTTGGTTACTAGCAGAAAACCTATAAAAACTGTTTTGAAAGTAATCAAAGCTTCAGGCTCTGTGAAGTCAAATACCAGGAACGAGAAATGAGAAGTCTGGATAATCAAATGCTACTTAAGAGATTTTTCTTGCACATTCTTTAGGATTTTACAGGGTGCCAAAATACTCTTGCTACTGTACTGATAATACTGAATTTGCTGTGAAACTTGAGGATTTACTCCTGGCAATAGCTAAAGAGTAAACTGACATGGTAAAAGAATAAACCATATTAGTTAAGTGTTATTTTTTTTTTCCTAGCTTGGAAATTATTAGGGATTAACACATTTCTCTACAATGCTACAGAAATACTACAGCTGGCCATCGTGTGCTGTGACTGTTCACTTAATGTCTAACTTGGCTGAATATATGTAATGGGTGTCCATTTTTTACTGGATTTCTTTTATATGTGTATAAAGAGCTTTTAAAGAGACACCCACTTTGGGTAGTAATGGGAGATTCATTTTTATTAAATATCTATAATTTATTTCCCACTGCTTGAGCTCCTCACATCCAGTTAATCCCACCATGTGAAATCTATCACAGGTGGAAGCTGACTTCAGGTTTTTCAGCCTGAATTTCCAGGGTTAGAACATAGAGTTGGCAGCAAGTTAATAAAGGTGAAGCTGCTGTGCTGGGGCTATATGACCTAACTATCTCAAAGGTTATTTTTAAGTTTAAAGTTTAATTGCTATAAAATGGAATCTTTTGTCTGTAATTTCTAGTGCCAAAGGAAACAAATACATCTGAGTGTGTAAATACAGTTAGGAAGGTTTGGGGTTTTTAAAAGATTATCTGTGTACTTATTCATACTTGTCAACATAGTTTCTGTCCCTGTAAACAAGCATTATCTGAATCGATTTCTCAGTCATTTATGACGTTCATTTGAATCTGTAAGCTCTTTGTACCACACTAAACCAGGTGCATAAGGATAGTGTTTTGTTCATTGGATACTGTTCCTGAATTTTGAAGCCATGTTGGTTTTTGTTTTGTTTTGTTTTTCGTTTTTTAAAAAGAATTAAATCAATGAAATAATTTCTCTGCTGTACCTTCAAGCTATCCTTCTGTTTGAAGGAATTAAAGTACATTTACCTGTTACTTGATGTTACCATTTCTAAGAGTCTTTTTCAAAAGAATCAGTTTTTTAGTTCTAAACTCGGCACAATCTTTCACGGGTGAGGTGAACAGTGTTTGCTTCTCCTTTATGGAGCAGAGTGAGGGGGAGGTCTCTGGTACACGACACTTGCTTCCTCCAGGGAACAGCTTTATGCTTAATGTCCTTCCTTCCTCTCCTGGTTTAAAAATTGAAACTTTTAAGACTTTTTCTTGATCATCACCTTCTCCGCGTGCATGTGCTCCAGGGCAGTGCCTTCTCTCGGGTATAACGAAGGATGGGGGCTGCGGGTTCAAGGTCGGGACGCACCTTCAGCCCCCGCCCCGCTCCGGGAACCCCCAAAGAGTCCGCTCAGCTCCCGGGCCGGTGGCGGCTCCTGGGCAGGACCTGCGCCGGGATCGTCCCTGCCGCCAGGGGATGGTGCCCTGCGGGATCCTGGAAGGGCTGGAGGGGCACGTCGTGTTCCCAGCTGTGACACTTACCTCCCTGTGGGACGGGGCTTTGCCGAATGGGCAGGAACTGCTGATCCCACGTCCCGGCCCCCTCTGTCCCCAGGATTTGCGGGACACAGCTGAAGCACGCCCGGGGAATGGGGCTGGGATGCTGGGTAGCCAGGGACACGGCCTCTGGGATCACCCGGGAGCTGAGAGCCAGCCCTTTCCCTCCGGGCTGAGGAACTCCAGCTCCCGAGCATCCCTGACCTGCCCCCTGCCCTCCCTGTGCCTCCCCTGGCGGGGCTGAGACCCGAAGGAAAGAGGGGGCAGCCGCTGTTTGAACCCCGAGTGCGTGGTGGGCAAAGGATCCCTGGAGCCACCGTCCCAACCAGAGCCCCCCAGGCACCTCCCCAGTGGCAGCCAAACACAGCCCTGACCTTGTCTGCTGGGACGGATCTGCTGGAAGGGTGGAAGTGTCCCTGCCCCTCTGGAATTCTGTCTACACTTTACTAGTTTGATTTCCCCCTTTCCGGTATTTCCACCGAACGAGCAGTCAAATTAAAATAATTGCTTAAACACTAAACAGAGCCTGGACCAAGTTCTAAATAGCATCAGGTTTCTGAAGGGTTTATATTAATCAAATGCACTTGCTTTATTAACAACGGGGGGCATACTCAAAGGTTTTATATCAGTTTAAGGCTTTATTAATTCAAGTCAGTTAAGCTAGGTCCAAATTCTTAATTTTGTGATGAGTTCCTTTTATTAATCACTCAATTGCAAATCGCTTACAAAATGTTTAGGCCGGAAAAACTGTTCTAATTAAGTAAAAGGAACACGCTTCTGTTTATTAGTACATTACTAAATTTTCATGTGGGAATACTATCTCCCCCAAATGCTTTCTGATGCACAATTGTGCTCTGCTCCATGACTGAAAAGCGTCTTAGTAGGGTAGTAACATGATGTAATACTGCTGAGGAGAGTCTTTAAATGCCTGAAAGCAATAAGTACCTTTTTAATTTGTTTTAAGCACTGGGCCTGTGACACGCTGTCGGTTCTGTGTGATGCTGTGGCAGCACTGCAGCAAGGTGTTTTTTCACTACGATAGCTGGGGCATTGCTGCCTGCCTCGCCAGTGCATGTGGGATGCTTTTTCACTCAAATGTTCAGCAGAAAGCCCAGATCCTGCGTGTGAAGGGGCAGCTCTGCAGGGGAAAATGTCCCCAGAGCCCAGCACTGTGACAGGCATCGCCCCGTTCCAGGGATGGGATCCAGGGACCCCGTCCCAAGGAGAGATGCACTTTGCCGGCTCCCCTACGAACAAACGCCGGCCACGAGCCCGTCTGGAGAACCGAAACCGGGAACCACCCGATGGCCCCAGCACAAAGGGCCCCGGCTGGGGCCACCCGCGAGGGTTTCTGCTCAGGGCTTCCAGAGGGACGGAGCGGAGATCTGTCCCTGTGCCTGCCGTCCCCTCGCTTCGGCACGGACCCGCAGCCGCTGTGCCGCCGCGGGCACTGACCCCTCCAGCCTCTCTCCAGCCTCTCCTTCCCCGGCGGGCGCTGTCCGGCACCTCGGCGCCCGCGGCGTCCCCGCTCCTCCCTGCCGCCTCACGGCACCTCGGCCGCGCGTTTCCCCTCGGGGCGGGCGGAGGCGGCGGCCCCACCTCAGCCGGGGGCCGGCGCGGCGGCGGCCCCGGGGCCGTGAGGGGAAGGGCGGCTCCCGCTCCTTGTCCCGCTCCCGAGGGCCGCCCGCCGGCGGCTGCCCCGGGCCGCCCCCGCGAGAGGGCGCTGGCGGCGGCCCCGGGACCGCCGAGTTTGAAAAGTGCCGGTCCGGGCGGAGCAATGGCGGCAATGGCGACCCCGCAGGTGAGCGCTGAGGGCTCGGGGGTGGTAGCGGGGCGAGCAGCGCCTTGGGGGAAGGCGGTCCCCGCGCTCTTTGGGGTTCCCTGTGCGCTCTGAGGGTCCTTGTACCCTTTGGAGATCCCTCCATCCGTCCCCCGCTGGGAAAGCGCCGCACCCCGCTCCGCCCTTCGGGGGTCCTTCATCGGGAAAGCACCGCTCCGCCCTTCGGAGGTCCCTCCATCCATCCCCCGCCGGGAAAGCACTGCGGCCCCGCGCCCCCTGGGAGTCCCTGTGCCCTTTGGGGGTCCCTCCATCCATCCCCCGCCGGGAGAATCCCGTGTCCCGCTCCGCCGGGAGCCCCGGCAGAGGCGGCTGCAGTGAGGGGCTTTACGCCGCTCCCCCTCCGCTCGCATTGCCGCGCCCCAGGGAGGTGCGAGAGGCTGTGGGAAGCCAGGGGACCCCCTAAAAATGTCCCTCTTCGCCTCAGGGAAATGGGGTTCGGGCCAAGTTGGTGCCTGCTGAGGAAATCTCTCGGCGTCGAGGAGGTGTGGGAGGCGAGGCGGCTGCTGGGGCTGGCGCGGGGCCGGGAGGGCAGCCAGGCTCCGTGCTGGGAAAACATTCGTGTCTGGAACAAGCTCCCCGGAGAGGGGGAGATGTCCTGCCCTCTTCCCTTGAGACGAAAGTTTCAAGCCTAATCTGGGAAAGAAGGAACAGAGAGACCGACACAAAGAGCGCTGGTTGCCGCCTGACCGGCTTCTTCCCATCCCGGAGCTTCCTGGGCTCGCTGCTTCCCACCCTCAGCCTTGGAGTTGGGAAGGCTCCAGGCAGGACCACAAGTGCCTTTTTCCTAAGTTAGCGGTGGCTTTTTCTTGTAAGACATGAATGTGGCTGGCATGAGGTTCCCCGATGTGGGCCCCATCCATATGGCAAAAAGTTGCTGTGAAAGATGGGATTTAAGATGTCCTGGGAATGTTTGGGCTGCAGGGAGGATGGCATCCTCACCACTGGCTTATTAAATCAAATTATAAATCAATTTCTGTGTTAGTGGGGAAAGTGTAAAGGTCAAGTCTGCTCTGGGCTTTGTGCAGGTGAAACTCATTTCCAAGCAGGGCATAACTGATAGGATAGGATGGGATCGGATGGGATCTCCCTGGCTGCAATCCAAAGGATTAAGTGTAACTCTGATACTGCTGAAATTTTTGCTGGTTAGAAAGCAGTCTGGACACTTGGGTATGACACGAGCCTGGCAGAAGCTCTGGGTGAGCTCATCAGCCCCACTACAAGTGCCAAAAGCGAGCCAATTTCAGCTACTTTGGGTATTTCTCTGCAAGCTGTAAATGCATTTCAGGATTGTGTTGGAGACTGACCTTCCCAGGAACCCAAGAAGAGCTGGCAGTGTCCTGACACCCCTCTGAAATTCCTGAGCCAGAAGGCAAAATGGCTCAACCCAAATGCAGATTTGTCTTTCTCATGCTTCTCAAAAATGGAGTATTTTGTCTTTCTGATGCAAACAACGTTGATGTTATGGCACCCTCTGATCCACAGAGGGGAAAATGGGGAAGTGAAACATGTTGCATTCTAAATATATTTGGAAATTTAGCCTGGTGCATTAACTGATACTCAGATTAGCTTTTGGCAGAGACTGATGTGGAGGAAAATTGACCTGAGAACTGCCAAGACTGTACCTGTTCTCGGAATCAATACCCAGAGCTTCATATTCAGCACCTTTTATTGGTATTACTGTTGTACCACTGCTCATTCGTTTGCTCTGAGTGGATCCAGGGGGGAATTTCTTACACCCATTTGCATAGTTTGGACAGGAGATGAATCTGTGTGCTTTTATTAGTTATATAAATGAGAATTGTAACCATCAAACTCCTTTTAGTAACTTGCTACAGAGTGGATAAAGAGCTTTTTGATTTTCCAACTTAGGGTTGGTAAAGGTTGCCTGTGACTCAGGAACTCCATGATTCAAGTTCTTCCTCACAAAACTTTGGATGTTTTTCAAAGCTCTGGCTTAGTTCCTGGCTTTTCTAATTGGGCGAGAACTTCCTGGAATCAGGATGTTAATCTGAACCTTTTTGTTTTGTTACCAATCTGAACAACTCCTATTTTGGCTATTGCGGCCAAAGTTTGGATTTAGGCCAACTTTTAAAATGTTTTTTCCCCCCGTTTTCTTTGTGCTATTGGACCGAAATTGTAGCAAAAACTAATCAAGGATGTGTGGTTGGGTCTTTGATTAAGTATTTGTTTCTGGAGGAGGCTTTGGGTGCGCAGCACACTCTGGAAGTGTATTAATGTACATGAGTAACACAAAGCCAGCGTGGTTTGTTGTTGGAAATGTGGTCAACCAGTGACAGAGTGTGAAAACAAGTTGGGATTCCCAAGCCCTGTCTTAGGCACTGATGGTGCTCTGTGATGTTAAGCCAGTTTCTGTAGCAGTGCTTTGACCATTTCTTTTGCATTTAAGCCATGGGTGTGAGTCATTAATGTGAGGTTATGAATGCATTCGTTGCTTTGGATACCTTAAAGCTCCTCTTCCTGTTGAAGAGAGAAGCACAAGCTCTTGCTTGGATGTTTTCTGGTGTTGGGTAGCACCCATAGGGATGCTTGGCTTCACTGTCTGAATCCGATGTTTATTTGGGCAGTGAGATAAACCTCTGCTCTGCCCAAGCTGGGTATGCCCAGAGCCTGTGACAGAGCAGCTCTGTCCAGAGCTGGTGCTGAGCCATACATCACTAGAGCTAGTGTTGGAAATGATGTAAAACAAAGCCCAGGACAAGCGTGAATGCCACTAATGCTACTCAAAATAATCAATGTTTAACGTGGCCTTTAGAGGACAGAGATTGAGACACCAGTCTGCTCACCTTTTCAGACACAGCAGACAGTCAGACTTATTCTTTTGCTTGTTCATTTGTAGAAACAGCTGTAGGGCTTGCGTTTTTCTTCTTCAGGGACAACAGCTGAGAGTTAACACATGCTTGTGGCATTCCTAAAAGCTCTAACATATTAGCTGAGATGTGTCTTTGAGCAGTCAGCATCAAGGCATAATCAGATAAAAATCTGTATTTAAAATATCGTACTGGTGAAAGTAAATCTTGATGAGAACAAGAGCAAATAGTGGCTGGGCTTTGATTCTTAAAAAACAAAGATGTGTGTAGACATTAAATAACAAGGGGACAAGTAAGATGAAGGTTTTTTTCCATTATGGATTGAAACTAAATCAAGGCATATTAAGATCAAAGTTGTATTCTGTCCTCTGCAATTGAAATGTAGGTTTGTCTTCTTGAAAAATTGGTGAAAAGATTGACTTCAGAATTTTTGAATGAAATGAAGGAGTGGAATCTTATGAGGGTATTGCTGGGGTGTCATAAAAATGGTTGGACCGTGTTCTCTCTGAAATCCTCTTGCTCAATGCTCCTGGGCTGCAGGGCAGCTCTCTCTTGCAGCTGGGCAATGGTGTGAACTTAATGGATCCAAGCTTCCAGCAGAAACTGGAGGGTGAGAAGGAGCTGCTTCGCCGGGCTATACAGAAAGAGCTGAAGATTAAAGAGGGAGCAGAAAACCTGCGCAAAGCGACAACAGACAGAAAGAATCTTGCTCACATCGAGCACGTGCTGAAATCTTCCAACCGAAAACTGGAGCAGCTGCATTGGGAACTTCAGGAGCTCAATGCAAGGATTGTGATAACAGACAAAGAGGAGAGCACGACAGGTAGGTCTTGGGTCATGGTTGACTGGAACATTCTGTTGGAGTGCTTCAATCTCTAGAGATGTTGGATTGATAAAGTCTTCTATTGAGGGCTCATGAGTAGTGGGAGCTCCCTGGGATTTAGCTGATTAAATTATCTGTGGTGTAAAAAGTTCAGAATGGGGCAATAAAGGTGAAAGGAGATGTAGGGAGAAAACCAGCTGAAAGTGGTGGGCATGGGCAATATTCAGGGATAGACTATAGGTGGTATTGAAGAGATTTGAATAGAGTTTCTGGGCAGTTAAACATCCAAGTATTTTATAGGATGAATGAGTATAAAATTGGAAGAGTACTTGTTAGGACAGGTTCATTGATAAATTAAGAAATATTTACAGATATGAGCTTGAGCTTCGTTTCAAAGTGTTTCCCAGTCAGTTTTGTAGACATGACCTTTTTGTGCCTTATTTATAGCCTAACTTTCCTTTGCAGAGTCACCCATCTATAACCCAGTGAAATGAAACAGAACAAGATGACTAATGATTGTATTGATTGTGTTGTTTGTGCAGATGGATCTGTGTCTCCAGATCCCTGTCTCTGGGAAAGAAACCCAGACCCCATGGCAAGGAAAGTTGAAGCTTTGAAAAAGCAGCTGCACGTTGAAATGAAAGTGAAACAAGGAGCTGAGAACATGATCCAAATGTATTCAACATCCAAGGTAAGCAGGAATAAAGAGCCATTTGGGATCTTGCATTACTGGATCAAAACTTGTATTTAAAGTCTATACACAAATCTCATTCTGATAATTGATGTGGGAGATAAATTAATTTGCAAAGCTTGCTTGCCTGAATCCTAGCTCTGTATTTTGAGTCTCAGCATAATGACAGCACGTAAGGGTGGTATAAGAGGTACATTAAGTCACTGAAGAGGAAAGAAAGCTAAGAAAGCATTGTTGTTGTAACTGAGTCAGTGTGATGTTTTGATATCACTGAGTTGTTTAGGATAAAGCACAGCATGTGGTATCTCTTTATGTGAGAATAATTTTCAGAAGTTTGCTTGATTAATATTCATCTCATTTTTTGAGTTTGGCATAATCGTATTTAAAAGTCAAGAGATAATTTAAAACATTTCAAATCCAAGCTTATTATGAATCTTAATTCAGTAAGACCAGCAGTGTAAGAGGGCTGTGATATTTTTAGTTGTTCAAAACCTCTGCTCACAGAACACCGTAAGCACAGTTAACCAGGGAACAACAAGTCCCAGTGACTGTAGGGTTTGGTATTAACTGGGCATGTCCTTGACCTGTCCTTTCCCTCTGCAAATGGAGATGGTGATCTCAGAGTCCTTGATCCTCAGTGGTGCCTCCTTTACATAACCACTTGTATATTCCATTTCAGAGCCAGTTATGACCCTTGGTGCAAGTACCACCTCATCCTCATATGTGAGCACATCATCATCACCCATTTTTAATGATCATGGTTCTCTCTCTGCCTCTTGATTGCTTTTGGCAGGAGCGGAAGCTGTTGGCTACAGCTCAGCAGATGCTCCAGGACAGCAAGACAAAGATTGAAATAATCCGCATGCACATTGTGAAAGTATCTCAGTCAGCAGGAGGGATGGAAGATACAGTGGATCCAGCAGGTAACGTGCTTTGAGTAACTGACACAGCCCACAACAGAGAGCCATGCACAGTACCTGACTGATTTTCATCCTTGCCATGTTTTACCTCCCAAATGGCCAGTGAGGATGGGGACTACCATCAGTGCTTTGGAGCTGCGGATTGAGGAGCTGAGGCATCACCTGCGCATTGAAGCTGCAGTAGCGGAGGGGGCAAAAAATGTGCTGAAGATCCTGGGGGGCAGTCGGGTACAGGATCGCAAGTTCTTGGCTGAGGTGAGCAGACATTGCTCAGACTTTGAGAGGGTGGGTTCCTGCCCCCACATTAGTGACTTAGCATGAGTGAGCAGGGTTAACCAAGTTACTAATTTAGGAATTTCCTGTCTCTCTGTGGAGACAGACTGATTGGGATCACTTTCCCTTCTAGGGATAGCGTTCCTTGCTTTGGTGAAAATTTCTCAGGAACATCAGAAGTGACACTGGTGGGGGTTCAAGCTCTGTGGGAAAATATTTCCTCTTTGTCCTGTATTAGCAAGATGTTGTCTTGTTGGGTTTTTTCTAAGCTTATTCTAGTTCATAATACCTGCTCTGAGGCTCTACATGGAAAATTTCTGCCTGTGTTCTGTTCTCCTTCACACTGGTAGGCTCAGGGTCGTTTGCAAGAGTCCTCTCAGAAGATTGATCTGCTGCGCTTTCCCTGGAACGTCAGCTCAGTGAGCTTTCTCCTGATCACCCAAAAAGAGCACTTATCAAGCAGGAACTGGTAAACACTTCCTCACTGGGAGCCCGGCATGGCAGCATCCAGCCCACCTCAGTCATCAAACCTACAGCCCTTACAGGTAAAGGGATTCTGCATGTCTTTGTGAGGAGGACAAATTCTTTTTCTTCTCATCCTTATTATATGGACATTGGATTTTCTAGGAGCTGGACTTCTGTCTTCTAGGCCAGGCAGAGCTTTCTGAGCATACAGATTTGCAGTCTATTAATCTAGAGTCGAATTAAACTATTAACCAAGAAATCATGAATCTGAGAAATTCTGGGACCTCTGAGAGCAGGCTGACTGGAATCACTTTATCTTTTATGTAATAATATTCCTTATTGTCCTAAAATTCCTCAGGAACCCTGGAAGTGAGACTGATGGGGTGTCAGGATCTACTGGAAAATGTTCCAGGTCGTTCCCGAATGACCAGTTCTTCTCCCATCTGTGGCAGCCCAAGTGACTTGAGGTCCCTTTCCCGGACACGAGTTGGCCTGGGCATCCCTGGCCGTGGTGTTGCAGGAAAATTCCGGAATGAAGAGCCATGTAGTGAGTACAGGGTTCCCTGTTGACCTGCTGGTGGCATACTGGGGCAAGGGGGCTTCTCACTGGGTCAGCCTGGTATGAGTGTTGTTATGAAAAACCCGATTTCTGCAAAACTAAGAGAGAGAATGAATTGCATTATGCCTGATCCTCCTAGGACTCCCTGGAAATTGGTTGGGATGTCCACCTTCAGCATGAGAGATATTTTTGGTAAAGGTTATAATCCAGGTTTCCTCCTTTGTCCAGATGAGGTCCTTGCTGTGCTCAAAGTGGACAATAAAGTGGTTGGCCAAACAAACTGGGGACCAGTTAATAACCAGGCCTGGGACCAGAGCTTTGTCATTGAGCTGGACCGGGTAAGCTTGCCCCAGATTCATGTGCTGTTTGGTTTTCCATTTACCCTTACCTGATTTGCTTGTTTAGCTGCCATTCCACTTAGCTGAGCCCTGTGTTGCTGCTGTCCCCATGTCCTTTCATGTGCCAGTTAGCTCGGTCTTCCCCTGGAGGCAGAGCATCTCTGCCAGAGATTCAGCCTGAACAGCATCTGTTGCCCTTTTCTCCTTATCTGAGCAGTTTTATTTTGTCTTATCAGCAAAGTGGCTCTTAGGGATTTCTAAATGGGGAGCCAAGACAGCAGCCTCCAAGAGGGTCTGTAACTAAGAAGATCTAAAAACATCAAAAGCAGGGAACAGAAGGACTAAAGAAGTTTATTATGCATACTCTTTAGTTTACTGTTTATTTGGTTTTTATACGAATGCATGTGCCATTTCCAGAGCATGGAGCAGCATGTAACTATTCTGCCTTTGTTTTCTCTCCCACCATTCACCCATCCCACCAGTCTCGTGAGCTAGAAATTGCAATTTATTGGAGAGATTGGAGGGAGCTCTGTGCAGTGAAGTTTTTACGTTTGGATGATTTTCTTGATAATGAACGACATGGGATGTGCCTCTCGCTGGAGCCCCAAGGAATGCTTTTTGCAGAGGTATAAATGTAAGCTTTGTTTCTTTTTCAGAGAATTCTGTCTGTTTAGGGTGTCTGCCCTGAAAGCAGTTGTTCAACCCATAGTACAAGGAATGGAAGGAGCAATAATCTAGAAGGGTAGAATGATACCTGAAACCCTGTTGCACCATTTGCCTGTATAAGAGTAAGGAACAACATGATAGAATAGATGTGCACATGCCATAGCCTGGAGTGAGTTTTCAGCTGCTCCACTGTAATTATGTGTGTGTGTGCTGTGAAATCCGTTCATTTTTATTTGCTTTCATTATGAGTCATCGGTGGCACTTTAATTAAACATATGGCTTAATGGTCAGGATTGAATCACAGAGACTGTAGAATCAGAGATCCAAACTCCCTCTGGCTATGCTTATTTTATCATCTTTCTGAGGCTAATAATAGTTTGAAGTACCATCAATGTAGAGATCATCTTGATAATCCCTTAAAAGCCGCAGTATTTTCTCCTTTGTGTTGTGATGAAAGTTCCTGTGGTTATCATTCTAAAGTAGGATCTGGACCTCATGTACCAAAATTTGCCTCCTCTCCCTGCTTTCTTGTTTTTTGTGGCTGGTTTTGGTTTTTTTTTTTGTTTTTACTTCTGTGCCGTGAACTACTGTGTCTCTTATCCTACAGATGGGTGTGTTCTTTATGCATGGCTTCACGAATTAGATAAAGTATTTGGGGGATACTTATTGGTCTTAATTGTGGGGGTTTTCTGAATTCCATGTAGCAGATAATCCCAACCTCTAAAGCCACAACTGAAGTAGCAGCTGATTAGAGGGTGAATCTGGAATAACATAGTCTGGAGTCTGGGAGTGACTCAAAACTTACCAAACAGATAGGAATGGAGAATTTGATGAGAAAACAGGCATGTGTGAAAATTTGGGTTTACTATTTAAATGGAGAATCCTGACAAAACCCTTTTGCTTCTCTGACAGGTGATGTTCTGTGCTCCTGTCATTGAGAGGAAGCCAAAACTGCAGCGACAGAAGCGCATTTTCCCCAAACAGAAAGGTGAGGTGCTGGAGAAGTGACTGTCCAGGGTGAGAGCAGAGGTTTGCACAAGCAGGTTCTGCTGTCTGCTCAATCTGAGAGACATTAAAACTGTTGCTAATTACTGTGTATGTGAAAGTTTGTTCAGTCACATTAAGTGCAGGCAGCCTGGCTGCAGCACCATCTGTAATGTGGTGTCGTGGTGTCGTTACTCACAATTAACATTGCTAGGAGGATTTAATTGCTAGTTAATTAACAGACTTCTTAGTTCTGGGGCCTCCAGCATAAGAAGGATGTGGACCTCTTGGAGCTGAGAGAGCCACCAAGATGCTCAGAGGGCTTAAGCCCCTCTGCTCTGGAGATAGGCTGAGAGAATTGGAGCTGTTCAGCTCAGAGAAGGCTCTGGGAAGACCTTGGAGCACCTCCCAGTGCCTTAAAGAGGCTCCAAGAAAGCTGGAGAGGGACTTTGGACAAGAGTCTGGAGCAACAGGACAAAAGGAGAATGGCTTCCCACTGACAGGGCAGGATTAGATGGGATATTAGGAAGAAATTGTTCCCTGTGAGGGTGGTGAGGCACAGGCTGCCCACAGGAGCTGTGGCTACCCCATCCCTGGAAGTGTCCAAGGCAAGGTTGGATGGGACTTGGAGCAACCTGGGATGGTGGAAGGTGTCCCTGCCCATGGCAAAGGGTTGGAATTAAATGGTCATTAAGGTCCCTTCCAACTCAAACCATTCCACGATTCTATGAGAAGATCCAGGACTCAAACTACTAATTTAACCAGCCATGCTGCTACTGATGAACAGATTTTGGAAGGTTTTCTGGAAAACTCTGAAAATGAACAGGCTACTGACTATCTATCAAGTCTCTAGAGCTGGCATCTCAGATTTATGAGATTTATGGACTAGAATAGCTCGCATGCTTTCTTATTTCACTGCAAATTCTTTCTTGTGAAGCTGAGTGAGGTGAAACTTTACATACTGAGCTTTCATGGCAGTGGGGATGAGATTTTATATTTATACTCTTTAGGAAGTAGTAAAAATAATGAAAATATCCCAAATGTTTTAGTCTTTTTAACACATTTTGAGAAACTTCCTGATAACAGACTGCATAATTAAAATGTAGTGTTGAAAGAGAAGAAAATCTGACGTGAAGTAAAATCAGTGTTTAATGTTCTATTCCGTTTCAACTTGAGGATTGTTATGATATTATAAGGAGCTGAACTTAGGTGAAATAGCAGATCTGTTTCATCATCATCATTATTAATCTTTATTCCCTGAAGAAAAGCCTATTCTCCCAAGGGTGAGCTACCCTTTTGGGGTAACCCATGGGTGTTTAGGTGAAAAGGAGACTGCAGTCTTTGTGTTGTAATCTCACTGGTGTTTTAACTCTGACTCTTCCAGGGAAGGAATTTCTCCGAGCTCCTCAAATGAACATGAATGTTGCAGCTTGGGGCCGCCTGATGATGAGTTTCCTCCCTCCCTGTAGTTCCATCAGCACTCTGAGTCCCCCACTTCATGATCCCAATCAGACAGACTTTCCTCCAGTTTCCCCACAAACTGGTGACTCAGTGTCCAAATTGAGTAGGTAAGTGATGTCCTGAATGTTGCTGCGTAACACTGTGGAATGGGCCTAGGGTACATCTTGAAATTCTGTTGCACCTTACTGAGGTGGAGGAAGACACTGATGAGAGAAATGTATCTGTCTAAAAAAAAAAGATGTACAGTTTCTGTGCTCTAAAGGAAAGAAAATTCCATTCATTAAACATCTTCACCAGTATGGTAACTGATCTGTGCAAGGCCACTGTGTGATTGTTGTGATAAAAATGCACTCTGCTTTCATGAGTAATGTAGCACTCAGAAGGGACATAGCTGAGATTTTGGATGTGCTATAGAAGAAAATTTCCTCCCAAATATTTTTTTTTTAATTGAATCAGTTATTCTCTAAAGAGATTATTCCCAGTGATGCACAGGACCTAGGAAAGAAAAAAAAAAATTGACTCAGCTACTGTGTTGCCATTAAAATCAAGATTTCTTTAAATTTACTTATTTCTGCATACCTGTGTTCCATTAATTTTATAGCACCACAGAGCCAGCGTTAGAGTATGAATCTAACCAACTTCTAATTAATTTAGGAGAGAATGTATCTTGTTGGTACTTCACAGACTTTTGGTGTGAGTCAGGGAGTCCTGTTGTCCAGTGGTTTGGACTGAACTAACACAGCAGAGATGGTACAAATGTGTCTGTGTACAATGCTCTGCCCTAAGGCAAAATCTCCTTCAATTCTGTTTTACAAATGCAGTGACTTGCCTGTGGCTAAGCTTACATTTGCTGATGAAGCACCACCCAAACCTCCACGCCTCTTTCTGGTGGCCAACTCCAAGGAATCAACACCATCTCCTGCAGATTCTCCGGTAACCATCTGGGCTAACTGGGAGAGTTGTCTTTGCTGGTTGGTGTTCTTTCAAGGCCCTGTTCTTATTTATTTATTACTGAAGAAATTCGCTATACTTTAGGCACGTGCCTCATTAGCAGGCTGATGTCCAGGGATTCAGAATCCAGTGAGCCATTTTGGCATGGAGTCTTCAAAAAGGGTTGCACTCTTTCCCACCCCCCCCCCGCCCTTGTTTAAAAATTATTACTTGGTTTTCTTGAAGGAGGAAAATGGGAGGTAGGACAGCACTGGGAGTTCAGGGCAAGAGTACAGAACAGACTGCACAGAGAAAGCAGGGAAGGAGGGTCAGGAGGCTTTCAGGAGCAGATGAGGTTCTTTGTCATTAAAGAAACTGGGCAAAACCAAGAGCAGCTCTACTTTTCTGACAGGAAGGAGCAGGAAGATTGCTTTGAGCAGTAAAATGACCTGTTCTACCACATTTTACCTTTTCTCATTTGGCTTTTGTGATAGAGGAAACTGCATTCTTTGATCATTGTGACTCTTGACATGAGATGCCATTTTCAAGGAAGGAAATGTTCTATCCTAGACTTTTTAAAGTGTTTATTTTAAAATATTTGACCCTATAAAAATTACTGTACGTGGGAATAGTTTTATGTGCTCATAGATAATCTGCTTACCTCCAAGTAGAGGCAGTGACCATCTGCAAGAACATGTCTGTGGTTATGGTGGGTCTTGACAGAGAAGAAAAGTTGGATGTGGATATTCAGGTTAGACTTGGTGATTTCAGAGAATGACCCACTGTATTTTTCTTTCTCCTCCTAGTGCCTGAAGAGGCTACATGTTGAGGAGAAGTCTTGCAGCTCTCCTGTAACAGGATTTCCAATCCCAGCGTCTCCAAGGTAACTGTGGATAGCATGGGCTGTCTCAGGTCACAGATTAAAGAGTCACTGGGCTCAAATTTTTGAGCAGGAAGTCTAAAATTCTGCTCAAGGTGTGCTTTGGTTTCTCAGCAGCAAATTCTTAATACTGAGTGTGGACAATACAATGAAAAATCTGCTCTGAACTTTGCTTGTCTAAATGTCTGCCATGTCTTATCTGCTCATTAACCCAAACAGTGAGACTGTGCACTGCAGTGTAAGAGGTGATTTAGTAGAAGGTAAAGTCATTTAGCTGTCTTCAAGTGCTTCCTTGTGTTTGAAGTGCTGTGGTGTAGTAGATTTAGATGTGTCTGTGTGCTAAGTAATAAATTCCAGAACTTCTTTTGGCATCCCTCACACTCTTCTGTTTCTATTGATTTGCAGTACATTGTCTCTCATTACGATGAGAGGCACAAAACAGGAAGTTGATGATAGTCTGTGGCACTCATACAGACACATTTTGTATGTAACAGGGATACACAGCAGTAAATATACCCAGGACAAGTAAAAAACCAGCTTACTGTTGTTGAACAAAGACTGACTGAAAAAGCAGAAATAGCAAAAGCTCCATGGACAGATACTCAGCTCTTCATTTCACTTACTGGAGGAGTATGGAGTGTCTGTTGCCTTTTAAAAATGATCCTGGACTAAAGCATTTAGGGTGTAGGTTGTTCTGTTTTTTTAAAAAATAATTGTTTACTAGCAATTTTGTAGCCTGAGTTTCCTTGATAACACCTTGTGGCTGACATTACATTCTATGGCATCTCTTTATTCAGCTGTTTCCTTCCAGCAACATGTTGTCTCTTGTGCCAGTGTGTTTTGTTTCCAATTCCTACTTGAGAATTTCTATTCTTCTTGCACGCTTGTTCTCCTAGCACTGTAGACATGTTCATGTCTGATTAAAATTGCTGCTGTGCCTGCTCAAAGGAGCGTAGGTGAAATTGAGTTTTACTACCCCAAGGATGGGGGTGGAGAGGAACTAATCCTGTTATGGGAAGTAACAGAGAGAACAAGCCTAGAAGAGTCAGAATTGTTGTTCCTGTTGCCAGTACAGATGGAAGTCAGACTGCTGCCACTGGGAGCACTTTCCTTACATCAGGGTTACCTTCTTTCTTAAGTGGCAGAACAACAGCACAAGCTTGAGTTGTTAGGATTAAGTGAGGAGCTGTTTGCTTTCCTTTTTGCTGTACAGAGCTTCTTCCCTTGAGACAAACACACACTCCTTTGTTACCTGCTCATGCATCTCCTGGGTAATGTCTGTTCTCTTGTTTTTCTGCAGGAAAAGGACAGTTCAGCTCGAGGATTTTCACTGCATTGCTATGCTGGGCCGTGGCCACTTTGGGAAGGTAGTAGAGAAGTACACTGTGGAGGAGGGCAGTGGTTGTGACAGTGGGGCTCTGCCTGGGGGTCTGAATGAGACATTGCAGTACAGGAGAGATTTGTTGCAGTGCAGATACAGGACAAACCCAGCCCAGCCACACAAGCAGCTGATACCTGTTGTTAACAATCAAAATTCTTGAAGATTTTTGACTTCAAAGCCTGGAGGAAGCTGTCCTGAGAGTGCAAAATCAAAGCACACCATTACCATTTCTTTCATGAGCATCATTAGTGGAAGAGCTCCATTCCCAAAACTCTGTGCATAGGTCCTTCTGTGAGAACTCTGAGGTGCTCCTAAAGCACTGGGCCAGCTGTGCTGTTTGGGAGAAGGACATAATTTACACTGACATCCTTCTGGACTGCTGCAGCACAAGGAGCAAAACAGAAGTGCTCCATTTTTCGAGTTCCTTGAGTTTGGTTTTGAACATGACTTTCAGGAGTGGATGGAAATAGTTGGCATCAATTGGAGTTCAAGTAATCTGATAAAGAAATGTGAGATTGAAGTACAGCTTTTCTGTTGTCTTTCAGGTACTGCTGGCCCAATACAAGGCAACTGGGAAGCTGTATGCCATCAAAGCATTGAAGAAAAAAGACATTATTAGGAGAGATGAAATTGATAGGTGAGCTTTGTTTAGAGATTACACTATTGCCAGAGGCTACATTACCACAACTGTAATCAAATGTGAGCAGGTATGGTGTGTACTGGCTGTAGTATTCTTAAGGTTCAACGTGACCTTAAGACTTGGATAACTAAAATCAGAAATAAGGAAACTTAGAAGAGTGTCTAACTTTTGTAAGAATGACACCTGAAGAACACTGAAACTCAAGGTTTGGAAGTATATAAGATAGATATTATATTAGCCCTCACTTTTTATTTCTCTAACTTAAGATGTAAAGATTTTCTTCTCCGTCCTCTCTTTCTCAAAACAGGCTTTTCTGCTGAGTCTGTTTAACGCTGATATTTTCATTCTTTGAATCCTGGCAGCTTGAACTGTGAGAAGCGAATATTTGAGGTGGTCAATTCTTCTGATCATCCATTCCTGGTGAACATGTTTGCGTGTTTCCAGACCCCTCATCATGCCTGCTTTGTCATGGAATACACTCCAGGTGGGGATCTGATGATGCGCATACACGAGGATGTCTTTCCAGAGCATATGGCACAGTGAGTTACAATTAGTCTTGCCTCCAGGCACTATAAATTTTAAACTTGAATCTCATATATTGCCTGATAACTATTTCTGTCTTTTAGGTTTTATACAGCCTGTGTAGTCTTGGGGCTCCAGTTCTTGCATGAGAAGAAAATTGTTTATAGGTAATGCAGCAGAGACTCAAGACAGCTGAGCAACTCGAAGGTTGATTTTTCCTGTAGCTGTGTCTGGAGCTCACTCTCTTGCTGTGGTTTCTAATCTTTCTGCCTGTCTTTATTTTCCCTGTCACTATCAGCATGTTCATCGTGCTCACAGTAGAGAAAGTCAACTAGAAGCTATTCATCTGGCATGTTGCAGGTGATTAATCCTCTGTGACATGTCAATATATTCTGGGGGGCACCTGTAAGTCACTGCTTTCTTTTTCACTGGGACAGTCAGGTAATTTGTCATGCTGTTGTGGGAGCTCTTTTCCAAATGAATAAGCCCCACCCAACTCTAAGCTGCTTTGTGAGCCTTTCGTTTAGGGGAAAATATCAATCAGTTAATATCTTCCAAAGAATGCATGATTAAACCAAATGTAGGCTTTACTCAATCTAGATTTTATTCTCTTTTTTAACATCTACCTTCTGCCTCTTGCAAAAAAAGCATGTTAGGTGGCAACCCTCAGTCTTCATCCACTGTTTTCTTTCATCTCCTTTGCCTGTAGGGACCTGAAATTGGATAATCTCCTTTTAGATGCTGAAGGATTTGTGAAGATCGCAGATTTTGGATTGTGTAAGGAAGGTGAGTAACTGCAGAAGCTGAAATTGAGCCATCAGGATCAGTTTAGGATCTGAGCTTTAGTAGGTGTTTGTGTGTAACTTGTACTAATCCCCATTTTAAAAATTCAAATCCAAAAAGCCACAAAAAAACAAACCCTCACCTATCTGGCCATGATGAATTAGGGAAGAATACCTTGCTGTGTAATCTTCAGGAGACTTAGGAAAGCATTTAAAAAGTGCTTGTTTGCTCAAAGGAGACCAAATATAGGATAATATAACACATGTAGATGAGTAAATGAGCAGTGGAACGTGCAGGAAGTTCCCTTGGTTTTGCTGTTCATTTAAGCATTGTCTGTATATTTGTTATTGGGCGCCTCAGGTTTTACATTTCTCACTGGCAATTCCCCTTGGCCAGGGAACAACATCAGGTGACAAACTACATCTTTCACGGGGTGAGGCTGCATCAGATCCATCCAGGAACCTGTGCTGGATTTTACCAAAGTGTCCTTTTCCTACAGGAATAGGATTTGGAGACCGGACAAACACCTTCTGTGGCACCCCTGAGTTTCTGGCCCCAGAAGTGCTGACAGACATCTCCTACACGCGGGCAGTGGACTGGTGGGGCCTGGGTGTGCTCATTTATGAGATGCTTGTTGGTGAGGTAAGGCCACCTTCTCTCAGGGGATCTCACTAACCAGGCTGAGGTAAAATTCTGCTAAATGTAGCCAACTATTTATTAGTGCTTCAGTTACATTTTTCTCATTATAGTGCTTGCCAAGCAGTAGTTAATCCATACAACTCCCTGCTATTCTCATGCCTATTTAATAGTGAGGAATGGGTGCTATGTGGATTAAATAACAGAATGTCCCAATTGCAGTCACCATTCCCTGGAGATGATGAGGAGGAGGTCTTTGACAGCATTGTCAATGATGAAGTCCGGTATCCACGATTCCTTTCAACTGAAGCACTTTCCATAATCCGTAAGGTAAAGGGCTGATGGGTCTCTGGGAGCCTGAGGAATTTGCATTTACTGTGTAAGTGGATCCAGAGGGACTTGATTAGGATTGGGTAGCATTTGTGTGTGTAATCTGGAGCTGCCTATATAGGCTAAGGAAATATTTAAAATTTGCACGTATTTTCCCTTCCTTCTCTTTACATAAATGCAATTCTTCCGTGTAAGGATGACTAAGCAGGCTGCTTACTGTTCCTGCTAAGTCTGGCACAGAGAAGCATTGATTCAAGGGCAGGAATGTCAGAGCCATTCAGTGGAGATGGCTGGATTCAGTTTTTAAATGACCCCATAGTCACAGTGCACAATGAAGCTGAGATGCTCCATGCAGTTTATGGCAGGTATCTTATTGCTGTTGGCAAATTGTTTACAAGGAGCTAGGTCTGAGCTATTCCTGGCAGATGATGACCTTGGTGCAAAGTGAGAATGAGAAAACACCGAGGGCTCAGTCCACCTCCTTTCTTTTGTTTTTCTCTCTGGAACATTATTTCTGTTCATCCTTGTTCCCATTGTTTAATTTTGAACTGGTATTTCTGCAGCTGCTACGGAAATGTCCAGAGCGTAGACTGGGAGCAGGGGAAAAAGATGCAGAAGAGATTAAAATTCAGCCCTTTTTTAAGGTAGGAACTTGCTTTATATCTCTTCCTTATTTCTTGTGTTTGAGCTGAGAGTGATTTGCTCTCTGTAGGTATTGAGGCTTTTATCCCTTTGTTATCAGGGAGATCATAGTGATAATTTCTGTTGCACCTCATTGTTCCATTCAGGAATATGTGTTTCAAGTCTTTTCTTGAAATTACATCCCCCAAGTCTGTTTTCTGGGATCTTTACACTTCCAGAGACAGTTTATTTCTGATTGTGCTGCTTCTATGTACAAATATACCTAACTTTAGAGACATGGACAAATATTCCTTTTAAAATCAAACTGCAGTATCAAAGATGTTATCTGGTGATGACAGTGATTGTCAGTCAGTCAATTTGATCACCAGCATTTGCAGGATACACATGACTCTTAAGAGAAATGGAAGTTAAGTTGCTTTGTGTCAGGGGTATGTGTCTGTTCCAGGCAAAGGTGTTGCCATCCCTCCTTGTTACTGCTCATCTGCCAGAAATTTTTGGCTTTGTAACTCTTGTCTGGCTTTGTACTGGAGCAAGAAAAGAATTTGGATGTCAGCAGTAATTGCTGGGATCCACAGATTCACCTGGCCATGGCTGAGCTGTAGTTTTGTCCCTCCTAAATACAGTTGTGGCTGTAAAATAGACTGCATGGAATCTCTGCACTCCTGTACTGTTTGTTTTGGGTCTTTGTTCAGTTCTGTCTCTTTTTTTAATTAGTAGAAATAAGGCACATTGCAAATGATCCATAAGGGAGGCTGCAATTCTCCCTCTTTCACATTTCATAAATAATCTTTGAGTCAATCTGGCCTGTTCCCTTCCTTCTCTTACAGGGAATTGATTGGGATGCCTTGTTTGCCAGGAGGCTGAAGCCCCCCTTTGTGCCCACCTTAAGAGATCCAACCGACATCAGCAACTTTGATGAAGAGTTCACTTCCCAAAAGCCAATCCTTACTCCTCCTGAGGAGGTTTCTGTCCTAACCCGTAAGGAGCAGACTGTCTTCAAGGACTTTGACTTTGTTTCCAAGCACCTTTTAGGTGTGTGATTCCTGTGCTATAAGAACATGAAGAGATTGTTACCACCTTGAGAGAGCACAGAGAAGACTTTGGAGGGCCAGTGGAAAGGCCAACAGGATTTGTAGTACAGGTAGTGCTGATGGCCCCAGGATGAGGTGCCCTGCAAGCTGAGTTCACCTGCTGTGGGTTTTCCAGCCTCGTTTGTTGGAAGGATATTGGTGTCAATTACCTTTGAGGAATAATTAATGTTTGACTGGATGTATCTCCTTCTGTCATTGAATGTAGATGCAATTTGGAATTTAAGCTGGACTTGATGAAATCAAATAATCTCTGCCACCCAGGTTACTCTTTGCAAAAAGCCTAAGTAAGTAGTGTGACTTTTTGAAGTTGTAGCATAGCAGGGGAATGGCCACTTCTCGCTGATTTTCTAGAGATGCAGAATTCCCTCCTGGTAATGATTTTATGCCATTTCCCACTCATAAAATTGTGTATGCCAGACAAGGAACAGATTTTAACACTACCAAGACAATGATGTTTGATAATGATCCAAGTGATTCATCAGAAGGAAAATGAGTCTTTCTACTTAAGGATGCCAACTCTTAGCTATTGTTTTTAATGATATCAAACCCCACAGCTTTGCACATGGTTTTTTTTTTTTCTGTTTTGAAAATAAAGATACCTTTTCATATAATAAATATTCAGCTTTTCATCTCCTTTGTGTCAGCTGAACGTTTCAGGTCAGGGCTAACCAAAATGCTGAACAGGCAGGACTTTAGTTTTCTCCATAAATGCCAGTAGTAATATTTTCTTTCTTTTTTCCTTCTCACTCAGGTTGTCTGTGTACATATTGCACGGTGTCATCAGCTGTCAGATACCAAAGACTGCAGTCAGGTTATCTCTCCATAGATTTTATCAGTATGTACATCCTGTATCATTTTTGGGGATAGCTAAGTAATGTCAGTCACTACTGGAAAATCAGTGAGTTAAAGGTGATTTCAGTGCCTTGTAATGTATCTTGTAATTACACTTGATAAGATACATTTTCATGTCCTTAATTCATAATGGTAGCTCATGGTGCAAAAAGGGAAAGGTTTTTAGAGATGAGGCATCTGATGCAAACAAGGACACAATCATTGCTCTTTCAGTTTGTCTTTGCCAGATGGAGACAGGAGTGGGACTAAGGCAGCTGTGCTGTAGCTTGAGACAAGGATCTAGGGAATTGTTAAGCCAAGGCAGGTCCCAGTGCTTCAGGATTCAGTGAGGTAAGAGCTCTGTTTGTGCAAACCAGGGATATTTCACACTCAGTCTAGATTTCCTATTTTCAGAGCCAAGTATAGCTGCTTCTGAAAATTCCTGTGTACAAAGATCCTTTCAACCTCCTGCTCACCCTGGCAGTGCACTGGCCCATTTAGAGCAGAATACAGATTTTCCTCACTCTTGTTTGAGTGGTAGCAGTTGCTGTTGGCCTCTGTAGTGTGTTTTGTGGCTTTAGTTCAAGGCCACTTTCCAGTGGGAGGTAGCACAGTGCATTGTTAGCACAGGTGAAACCTAGAACTCAGGTTCAAAGAGAGAAGCATAGAGAATTCAAAATGCATATTTAATATTTTATTTTATAATTTATAGTTGAGTTAAAAAAAAAAAGGTAAATTAACACCCAGGTGTATTTTAAAGAAATACCAGAGCAAAATTGCTTTGAGCTGTTGTACCTGCTGATAAACTTTCACTTGACTGATACCTGAAGAACCAGGAACTGCAATGTGACACACAATCCACACTTCAGCAGGTACCACAGCAACACAAGCAAACAGCAGAATCCTTCTGAATGGTGTTACAAAAACAATCCTTAGCAGTCTGGTATCCCCCTGACAGAGCTTCTACCCTGAACAAACCAGACTGTGCACAGATTACAAACTCTGGAGCTGGTCAAAAGAAGGATCTTTTGCTGCATTTAAATTGCTTTTGGACTGTCATGCTCTGTTAATAACTACACTGTCTTTTCATGAGTGTTCATCAGCTTTAAACCCTGAGTGCTTCTGAGTTGGTGTTAATTCCTGAGCCAAGACAATTAAGGCACAAGATAATTTTAACTAGCATTTTGTTGTGGTGGTTTTCCCTGTTTTGTTTGTTTTTGTTTAAACAGAAAAGGGTCAGGACTAAAATTCACACCACAGCCTTTTTTTTTTTTTTGTTTAAAGCTAAGAGTGATCATCCCAAACTTCCTTTTAGTTCCCTATGGAAATTTGAAGTATGACCTTTTATTTCAATGGAAAACAGGTTCTCTTGCTGCTGTCCTGAAAGCTGTCAGCATCTCTCCTCTCAGTTAATCAACCAGGACCTGGCAGCTTTCCTCTTATGGTATTATTTTATTAAAATGTCACTAGTGAGTTGAGGTAGTAGTAGTTTTACCAACAGTGTGACTGGAGTTAGGCATGAGGTACCCACCTCTGCTACTGCTGCTCTCCCAAGCTACAGCAAAGGCCTGAGCACAACAGAAATAACTCAGTAATCAAGGATTGCTTTTCTGTCCAAAGAAAAGTGATAGTATAATTCTTCACTGACTTGATTCAAAACAGTGCATTGAGCAGCATCATCAACTTAAAAAGGTGTGAGGAAGCTGCTCAGGGGATCACAAAGGACAGGTTAATTATCTCATAAGATTAACTGGGTGTCTTACATGTCTTTCTCATGTACATTAACATTATTAACCCTTAAGTCTTTGTGGAAAGCATTAATTTGAGGCATGTGGACAAAATAAAATTTGCTTTGGACTCTCTAAATATTTACTTAAATATTTCTCTTACATGCCTGATGCTACTGCCGAAAGGCACTGCAGTTCTCACAGTCAGAACTTGACTGAAAAAAGGCCACAGGAATTACACTGATCCTGGCTGGTTTTGTCTGTAATTGCTGCTGTTTCCTAGCAGCAAAAGGCAAGGGGGACACTGGAGAAGAGAAGTGAACATGAATACTCACACTAATCTTGCATTTCTTTTGGAGAAACATGGATGCACTTAACAAAAGGAAATAAATTTAGAGAGATACTTAGTCTGGAAATCAGCTCTGCTGGCTTTGGCCTTCCCATAACTGGATTCTTGCCTTCAACAGTGTTATTTATATATAAAAATACCCCTGACTATCCCTGAAATGTAATTTGCAGATGAACAGGTTGTGGAGAAGGTTGCATAGTCCGTGATGCATAAAAGTTCAGTGCAAGGAAACAGCAGCCATTGCATTAGCAAAGCTTTACCCAGCAGCCTGCCAGGTGTGTTGGCACACTGGGACTAGACAGGCTCACTGTTCTTGTGAAAATAGATTTGCTCCCATGCAGTGAGGCGGCGTGAGCAGAAGAATCTCCAGAGATTGAGGATTATCCCTTGGTCAAAGGGGTTCTCGAGCTCGGAGTGCCGCAGGTAGGAGATGCGGTGGTGCGACATGAACTCCCAGGTCGTGGTGTTGCACGAGATCAGGTACAGGTGGGAAACAAGCAGCAGCAGGACCACAATGGTGAATATCAGTATCAGGAGGAAGGACACAAGGAGGAAAATGTTGTGCTGCAGCCACTCCGGGGATTGTTCAAAGTAGAGGCCTGACCTTTCAATTCAAACAGAAATAAAGCTGCAGTTAAAGAAGCAGAACAAGCTTCATAAATGAAGCAAACCTGATGACACATTTAAGTTTGATTCATAACTAATGAGCTGCTGATAATCCTCTACTACAGAGAGTTAATATACTATGAAATCCTGAGAGACTGCACCATAGGGATTGGAATCTAAGTTTAGAAGATGCTGGTTCCCCTGACAGCTGTGAGATGCAATCGCCCTGGGTTAACTCCTCTCCTGAACAGCTGAAAGGAACCCTGTTGGAGTTTCCAGCACTTGAATGTGTAAACAAAGATCGTGTTAACAGTGACTGAAGCAAAATGAACAATGAAACCTAAATTATCAGATTCTGCTCAAGATTAGGGGGCTCCAGGATGTAAAAGAGGGTGAAGATCCAAAGCCAGCCCAGCCACTGCTAGGTTCTATGCCAGCCTGAGGAGCACCACAACTTCCAGCAATCTCAGAGGTCCAAATGCCATCTCCCAGCCTTACCAAGCAACATGGCCTCCCCAGAGCAGAACCACAAGCTGCACGCTCAAGTAGAGAATGAAGAGGGGGTGATTCCTTTCTCCTACACAGTTCTCAAGCCAGGGGCAGTGATGGTCGTAGCGCCGCACGCAGTGCTGGCACAGCTGGCAGTGCTTGGCTCGCATGGGTTGCTGCAGAACACAATCAGAAAAAGAAAAAAACCTACTGGCTATAGTTCATGGCTGTCCCACTCCTGTTTGGTAGAAGAGAACATCATGCCAATCTGTCGTTCTCCACAATTGTCCCTAAAACACTCCCTTGTGAGACAACAGCACATCAACACTGCTAAGACAAATCAAAGGGATTGTGATTCTCCTGGTCATGACCCAAATGGGTGGGATTCATATTAAGTGACTCTCCCATACTCCTCCTATCTCCACATTTTCTTTATTATCTACCTATTATAGGAAGCCCAGTGTGCCAAGGAGGGAGACAAAGCCAATCAGTGCAGTCAGGAAAGCATGAGCAGAGTAAGGAGGTGAAAAACTAGGACCACTACTATCAATAGAGTGGGCAGGGATGGGATGTTTTTTCAGGATGCACAGAGAAGTGCCTCTATGTGAGTGCAAGACAGAAAACAGCTCAATTACCAGGCACAGAGAAGTGAAAGACATGGCTGAGAAAAGCAGTGCTTCCTAGGATTTGTCCCCTGCAGCGTATAAATGCTTTGCCAGCTTTTCTTCTTGCAATAAGCTCATTCCTCCTGATAGATACTCTTCAGGAATTTATAGGAGCTGGGGTAATGCTTAATTTCATTAAACTGATAAGGATCACTCTGAAAACAAGCCTTTCTAGGCTTCAGGCAAACTGTTTTAAGAGCTAATTTCACTGCTGTAATTTCTCCTTTGTGCTGTCTTTCACCATTGAGGCCAATGTTTTGTTGTTTTAAGGCCTCTGTTCACAACAATGAGCAGTTCCCACATGTCACACTCAGCTGCCTTTCTGACTATCAAGGTATTTTCAAAATAACTTATTTGACAGTACTGCAAGGTCTGGCTGACATGGCAGTAAGAATGTGGAATACAATTTTCTCATGGAAAAAAAAGATTCTTGTTTCTATAAGCCAGCAGGGACTTATTGCAGCCTTGGAAAATTTGCCTGTGTGCCAGTGTCCATCACTACTACTTGTGTAGCTACACAGTCTGCCCAGCCTCCTTTGAGCAGCAATGACTGATCACAAAGACACCAGCAATAGCAGCTGAAGAACAATATAAGCTTTCAAATCACTCATCCCTTCCTCTTCTAGCGTGTTCTGGATGCCCACCTTCACCAGGCAGTAACCACAGCGCCGCAGCTTAACGTCACCTGGAATCTGAGGGATCACCACACCTTGTCCTTTATCCTCAGCTTCCTACAAAAAAGAGAAGAAGAGGGACTGAGAAGAGTTCCTGGGCTGCTCTCTCAGCATGACTGAGCTGTCTTGCTGCATCCCTTTACTTAACAGTTACACAGTGCTTGTTATTGCTATAGTTAGGAAGGTTAAAATAATAATTCCTTAGAATTCCAACAGAAGCTGGAGGTACAGTGAGAGAGAACAGGTTACTGTAACCCTCCAAAGAATTTGTACAGAGGGAGAAATAACTGTGGACAAGATACATTCTGGGACAAAAACAAAGTTACACTTCACTTCTAAATACAGTAACGTCTTTTCAGTATGAGCAGTGCTAATTAGTCACACACAGCCAACACTGACATTGGTGATGGATGACTGAGACTGATAATGCTTTTGTCCTACAATCTGTAAGGCAGTGAACCTCGAGCAGACTATCAGCTACTGAAACTCTGCATCTCCATTTACTTCACTGTAACTTGTTTGTGTCTTCTGAGAGGCCAACAAATCCATATAGAGTTCAATAAACAGAGCTGCAGACAGCACTGTCTGCCAAGCCTGCCCTTCAGTTTGGGGCTTTTTTGGCACCTGTACCACTTAGCAGTGGTTATGGTCAAATAGGTCATGTGTACATTCCACAGGGCACTGCAGCCTCAGCTCTAGGACAGGACTTGGGCATAAACGGCACAGTACAAGGGCAGTATGGTATGAAAGGCACATTTAAAGCCTGTAAACCCTACTGCTGTTACAAAATACCAGCATAAGACAGTCTATCCTCATCTCCAATGGAGTGTGCATGTGTCCTTCATGCCAGCACAACAGAAACTGTTTCAGATTGTTCTTATCTACCAGAGTGGAAAAAGTAGAAAAGCCTATAGACTTTACAGCTACTCCACTTTGTTCTATTCATGAAGAGATTTACCTTCACTTCCTCTTCAGGCTTAACAAAACCCGGATCCATGAGAGACACCTTGAAGTACAGCAGGACCGAGCATAACACCAGCAAAACGAAGATCAGCGGCTGCAGCAGCTCCCCGCGCTCCTCTTGCTTTTGCAGATCTGAAAGGTACCCAAAAAAGACAGAGAGCAGCAGCTCCTTGTGAAGCGTCCCGGATTTTTCTCTCTGGCCTCAGCAAAGGGGTCCCGAATCTATGAGGAGGAAACGGGGAGAGACCAGGCGGAGAGAGGGCGGGGGGCGAGAGAGGAGAGGCTGAGAAGGGGCTCCGCAGACACCTCCTGCCCTCGGGGCACCCCCGGGCCGCGGATCGCCCGTGTCCCGCAGGGGCCCCACGGCCCGGCCGCGATCCCCGTCCTCCGCCGGCCCCCAGGGGCGGAGCGGCCCCGGCCCGGCCCCGGCCCCGGCCTCCCCCTCCCCGCGGCCCGGCCGGGCCCCGCCTCACCCGTGCGGTGCAGGAGGAGCCCGAGCGCCAGGGCCGCGCTGAGGGCCGTGTGTGCCGCCCGCACCCAGCGCCCGCCGGGGCCCATGGCCCCCCGCCTCCAGTGGCTCCGGGGCTCCGCCGGCCCGGAAGGCCTCCGGGCAGCGCCGGGCGGGACACGGGCAGCGCCCCGAGGCGGAGCCAGGGCGGCCCGGCCTGCGGGGGAGGCTCCGCTGGGATGTGGGACTCGCTTCAGTCCCAGCCCGGGCCTGGGCTCCGCTGTGTGGGGCTGGGCACATGCCCTGTACCGGGGTCACCTGGCTCCTCTGGTCCCCCGCACCGGCCCGGCTTTGTTGTGCCCTGCGGGGCCTTTCCCTGAGGAATGTGTTTTTCCTGAACCCTTCCCGCCTGTCCTCCCGCCCTCACCGCGGCTCTGGAGCGCGGGGCCGGGCAAACTGCAGAACCTCCGTTACAGCGGGGCAGGCACTGCGGGCTCTACAGAGCCACGGACGGGTCTGGCAGTGATGGGTCGGGCAGCAGGTGCCGTTCAAAGGCTCCTCGAGCTGTTCCCGAGGTGCTGCACTGCGTTAACTCTGCTCTCGCCAGCGTGGTTGTTCCCTGTGCCGGTTTCCAGCCCCAGGGAAGAAGCGCAGAGAGGCTGTGCCTGGCTGGAAGCAAAAACACGGCCCCATTAACCAAACAGAGCCTGGAGAATGTCTGACAGAACTCGAGAAGGGATTTGATCTGGTTGGGATGTCTGCGGTCGAGAGGCTCCTGGCTGGGTGAGGTCATTTCACACCCCCGAGGGAAGCAGGTGTGTACAGACTGTTCTCAGCTGGAACAGACACTTAAAAGCAATTGAATTGCAGCTGAGATGAGATTTTGTCTCTTGCTAACAATAAAAAAACGCCGAGGTGACTATAGCACATATATTTACACTTTGAGTGTCTAAGGAATGTCATCACGGATCTGTAAAAGTTCCAAAATCAGCGTTTTCTCTTTAAACTCCCTTCAGTTTTGACATAGATGTACTTCGTTGCTTTTGTTACCTTCTTTCCCAATAAAAATTTGGAAAGAAATATCATATTCTGTATAAATTTGCCCTCCAGCACCTGACAAGTAGTTGGTCCCTTGGTATTGTTTGCTCACAAATTGATTATTTTAGTCTTTGACATGAGTCAGTGGCCAGGAAGGCACCTGGTTGTGTGGGTCACTTAAATGGTTTACCTGAGACAGCTGGGTTGAAATTTTAATAAAAATTGTAGACTAAATTTCCAGCAATCATTCAAACCCTTTTGGTTTGTTTTTTTGGGTTGGTTTTTTTTTTAAATTCTAGGTAAATGCAAAGCCTACAGCTCTCTTCCCTCAGACACCTCAGGCTGTACTGGTGCTCAGAAAAAGGTGGGTAGTGTCTTTCCTTCTTCACAGAGAGGTGTAAATTTTAAAGCTTAATGAAAGCAATTTGTGTAGTAATAATATTACCTACCTGAAAGTAGAACCATTTTGATGTTCTAGAATAATCTGTCCTAAGGAATGTATTCTCACTCTCTTTGTGATTAAAATAATTTGGTGTGTGTTATTCTTTTTATCTTCTCCCCCAGCTTTGAAACCTGTCTTGCACAGATCAGAGCTTATCTCTGTCTCAAGGGTTTCAGCCTCAGTGACTGGTTGAAGTTAGGCCCAGTTACAGAAAGTCTCTACTAGCAAGTTTCTGAGTGGAAAATCTTGGTTCCTATGGCGCTCCAGCTCAGAATCCCGTGCTGCTGGAAGGCTGAGGTACCTCTCTGTACTCATAACAAGGCATGTTTTCAGAGGCAGTTCAGTTTCATACAAATGCTCCTCCCATCCTATTCACCTTGCTCCTTTCCAAACTCCACAGTGACCACTGAATTAACTGGCCTGAGCCTTTCCAGGACCAGGCTCTTAAGAAGAAAGTCACGCTGGCCTTAAAGCAGATTGGCTTTTCTGAAGTGCTCAGATCCTGCCCCTTACAAAGCCCAGGCTGTGGAGTGTGAGCTGCAGATACATTACAGAGTTCAGAGCAATCTGGATACTCAAATATTGTCCTGATTTTTTTTCTCCTCTTGCACAATTTCCTAACAATGCCCTATTCCTCCATGGCTTTCTTCTGTTGACAAGCAGTATTGTATCTTTTGGAGTGATGAAAGGCAAAGGCACTGAACGGCGTCATCAACACGTGGCAGTTCCTTTCATTTTTAATTCAATATATGACAGCCAATGGACCAGTAATGGACCTAAATAAACCACATTCATAGAACAAAGGAAGAAGACACTCTTGAGCACTGGGTTTAATACACAGAGGGTATCCAACGGATACAACACAAAAGTTAATTCATTCAGAATTGTAAGGAAGCAACAGTTGTGCATTTTGATTTTTTTGCTCATTTTCACCAGGTACAGACATTTTGAACCAGGCCTCAGCATCAGGCAGGTCCATGGACAGAGTAAAAGGAGACATTTGCTCATTATAACTGAGGGTATTTTCATTGCAAAACAAGGAAATACATATTTAGTTAGAAACTTTTTTAAAACAAGAAAAGAGTTACAGAGAGAATCAGTGACAATTATATGAAATCAAAACAGTCTGCTAAAGCAGAAGTGTTTCAGTTCAGCAGAGTATCTCCCTCATTCCTTAAGTGCTCTCTCCTCCTTCAGCCCCCATGTTGCTTTTCATCCATTCCTGATGACTGTTGCCCTCTGTGCTTCATGGTTGTCGTGGAGACCAGCTGTTTCCCTACTTTTAATTCTCTTTTTCCAGCACAAGCTGTCCTCTAACACCTGAGCTGTGGCAGACTCCTCCCTAAACAGTCTCAAGGAAATGTCTTTTCAATGGATAGTGCCTGACTGCAGTGCCCTCTAGCTCTTGCCCTACTGGTAATTAATTGCCTTCTTCAGGTAATGAGAGGGAATTGACTCACAGCTCCAAGACTTTTCTTCCCACTCATCTTTTGCAGAGACCAGAGTAACAGCAGCAGAAGCCCAGCCAAGGTGACAAGCTGGGTAGGATTCAGTGCTGAAGAGAATCATTTCAGTAGGAAAGTGCAGGGAAACAGCAGCCACGGTGCAGATGAATTATCTGCAGTGTTCTGATTGCCACAAATATCAGTGCTAAACTTTCTTGGCTTGGTCTAGATGAAAAAGTTTGGTGCTGCTGGGTGTTAAACATCATCCAAGTAGATGCCAATCCTTATGAGCAATTCCTCCCACAGATCTTGTAAAATGGAAGCACTGGTGGGAAGTTGCTCACCAATTTGCTCTTATCTGCTCCAGAGAACATGGACACCTGGCACTGCTGGGTCACTGACAAGGGCCACTGAAGCACAGGACAGCCTCCAGCCAGGAAGGAAACCACACCCAGTGCAGGTAAAGGGTTCCTTTGTTGGCACAGTCTCTGCAGGGAGCTACTGAGTTGTGTTTGTGCTCTGCTTGCCAAGCTTTGGAACATTAAAGGAAACGCAGTAGTGAAAACATGAAGAGTCTGAGTAGGCCAACAGCTACTGAGCACAAGGAGCCCCTCTGCAATATCCTTATATGCTATGAACTTTTCTCCAGCTGGCTTTTCATTTGAAAAATAGAACCCCATTCTGGTTTTCTGAGCAGGGTTTGTCACTGGCTGTGTAATTTTGTGTGGAGTTGAAGTCTCCTGGCTTGTTCCTTTGATCCAGCAAAGCTGGAAGGCCCTGAGAGACATCCCTGGAGCAGTCAAGCATTTCAGGGTATCCAATTTCCCCTTTTACATTAAACCTTCATAAAAATCTGCCACTTTGCCCTCCCCTCCTGCAGAACATTGATAAGATGCCTGCAGGCAAGTCTCCTGTTCTGTCCTCAGCTCTGGATCTATGGCACCAGTTAAATCCTTGCCACCAAAAAGCACTTTCAGGTCATGCATTATGCCTGTTGTCTCAGTTAGGGAAACTGAGGCCCAAACTAATTTCAAACTTCCAATTACAGGAATTCTTGGATTGTGCTCTGGTGCTCAGAGGATACTTTTCCCTCTTTGCTTCTTACTGAAAGGAAAATGTTATTTTTCAGCTTAGAAAATCTTGAAGACAATGAAGCTTGTAGGCAAAGCTCATGTTACTCTAACAGGGATGTTATTCCTTCTAATGTGCTGCCTTAGGCATTTACCTTGCTGGTGGCCTGACTTAAAATCTTACGTGAGGCTTTCTGCAACAGCCCAGTTAGAGTTCCCTCTTTCCCCCAGGACTGGTGACAGATTTCAGAAAGCTGAGCTTTTCTGGCAGCCTGGCCAGGTTCCATTCATCTCCTTATTGCTGGGAAATTGAGATCTTTTTATCCTGCTTGAGGCTGAGGTACAGCTTGCTAAGGGTCTGTGAGGACAGAGGTTACATTTACAATGTGAAACAGCTTTGATGCAGTGGGAATCTTGTTTGGGATGCAGCAGGCAAGACTCCAGTAACTGCTCAATTTGTGGAAGCAATAGTTTGGAAAACCCAAACCTTTGGGGTCTCCAAGCAGATAAAACCAAGCCATTGGTTGTTCATTAGCCTTGGTGTAGTTGTGCCAAAATCTCAGAGTAGAGCCCAACTGCTTGGCTTGGATTGCAATGAGGCTGGGATCTGCTCCAGTTGCAATGGGAGGTCCTCAGCTCCACTGTCTCCCCAGCGTGGCAGCTGCTTTCTGGGGACAAGGCTTTCTGATACCTCACATCTGTCATGTGTCCCCTTCTGCTCTACTCCCACCTTGCCAACACAGGGAGAATCTTGAGTGCTTTCTGTCAGGTGGTTCAGGATTTTAGTGGCAGGAGCTTTCACTACATGGGCTTTGGAAAGGAAGCAGATGTGGTGGGTGGCACTGCCATGTGAAACAACTTCCCAAGGACAGCAGCACTAAATGGGGAATTAAAGAACAAAGCCTGACTCCCCTAACGACCAAGGCTGTATTTGCAGCCCCTCTTAGTTTTGCATCTAGAAGGAAGGTTAGCAAATGTTACACAGAAAACAGATCTTGAAATAAGCTTCCCCATCTCAAAGCTCATAGGGACACAAATTCTTGGGAAACAGGAATAAGAGAGAGAAAAATACATCTCAAATGACTGCAAAAAAGTATAATTTGTCAAGTTTTGCAAATCTTATGAAAACAATTTAAAAGTGACACAAAAATATATATAAGTTTGAAAAATACTTGAAAGAAAAAAAGTACAGATCTCACAATACCAAAACAAATGACGTATGGTTAAAAAGAAAAAAAAAAAAAGACATTGAATAACACCGTATTGGCAGTAAAGTAAACCTTTCCAGGCAGTTGTGTTCTGTCAGTTAAAGTGTCAGTTTGTGGATCAAGGATCCATCTCTAATGTGCTCACAAGGACAACATGAACTCTGAGCATTAGCAGAACCTCATAGCAGCGACTCAAATCCGAGAGCAAAGTGTACGAGGGAAGAGAGCAGCAAATTACTGTGCTCTGAGGCCTGGAATGTCCCAGCCTGCATGGCCATGGGCTCATCTTCCTTCTACCAGGCACAAAATCTTTTCTGAATCCCTTCTAAGGGAAGATTTGTGAATTGTCAAAGAACTGTGGTGAGCAGAGGGCTATGATGTGGACAGCTGTGCTGTTGAGTGCCTGGCAATGAGGCAAGCCTCGGCCTTCAGCTTCTTGAACCATTACAGGTCTGGAGTGTTACAGGTGAAGACCAGCTCAGGGGGACTCTCCTCTCACCTGTGTCACAGAGGCTGCAGTAATGCTGCTGGTGGGAGTGGGACTGCACTGCTAAGTGCTTCTGGGAGTCAGATAGGAATAGGGCCTTCTGCTTCTGAGAAAAGGGGGAAGATGTTGGGGTGGAACAAAAGGTGCCATTTCCTGGGATTGCCCTTCAGAGGGTGCCTGGAGACTCCCCACCTCCAATTCCAGCAGCTGTGCTACAGTGAGCTTCCTATGAAGGGAGATTATGATGCTACTGAGCAGAGTTTGTGATGACACAGACTGAGGGAGAGCAGAACAGCTCCAGACCCTTCCTGGGACTTGCAGCTGCTCTGGACTAGGGCCTAGCAGAGTATGGTGTGCAGAGTGAAATACTCTGTTTGGCTTTGTAGCCCTTCCCCACAAAACAGAACACAACTAAAAAAGGTGGTGAAGGACTGGAATGAAGATGTGTAGCCCTTTGTGAACAAACGTTGTGCCTTGTTGCACAGGCTCCCTTCGAGAGAGAACCTCTGCGTAACCAAGAATGTGTAACTGTTTTTTCTGGTCATCCCTGACCTTCTGAGGCTGGGTGGGCTGGCAGATCCTACTGTACTGCCAATGGGGACAAAACAGACCTCTTGATTTTATTGGGAATGTGACCCACATAGAATTAGCATTAATCTGTGTCTTCTATTAAAAAGCCCTTCAGGGAGTGAATTAGCTTGTTTTCTCTAGTTTCTCCATTTATAAGTCTCACTAAAACGTCAGTTCTTTTGGTCTGTCTCTCTGGTATTGTGTCCCCCAACCTCTCTAACCAAGTAAGTAACTCATCACTGCCTGTCACCCCACTGAGCAGCCAGTGCTGATTCAGGACTGGTTTGATGTTCTTGCAGACATCACAGGACCTCATGCAGTACAGCAAAAGGGAATTTTCTAAAAAGTGGGAAATAAACATGTCACACTAGTGATCACACAACTAGGTCTTCAAGCTCATGGTCATTTGAGGCTCTCTGTGTGGTCTAAAACAAAAAGGTTAAAAGATACATAATGTAATTGTCTTTGTTTTTTGTTTTCTTTTTATACAGAAATCATACACACGGAACTTCAACCTGAAACTTCATAACAAAAAAGTCCACTAAGTTAAGGAAAGCATTTTGTTGTGCAAAAAGTCCCTCCCCCCTCCCCTATTCACCTTCATCTACTGAGGGTCTCACACACACACATAAAGTTTCCTTCCAACGGGCGAGTTGGTAAGAAAGAGTCCTCCCTATGTACAGTGAGTTAGAGAGAAGCTGGATACAGTGCTGGCAAGAGGCATTGGGTGACTGCCTCTATCTGGAAGTGTCCATGTTCTCCTCCTTAAAGTTACTGCAGTGCTCTATAACTTTCCTAGGGATAAAACAAGGACAAGGAGAGAGGGTTTAGTTTAAAGCTTATTGCACCTCAGCTGTGGGACAGTGAGGTAAGAACTGTCCCGGAGTTGATTTCTGTGTAACTGTGTCCTATTTGTACCTGAGACAAAAGCTGTGTCAAAACCAGTGAACTCCACAAAAGCAGCTCCCAGTTTGGAATGTCAAATTATGGTAGTGCACATCCATATCCAGTTGTGACCATTCATTCATCACCCCCATACTCAAAACCTCAGATGCCTTTAAATCCCACCAGGAAACACATGAATACAAATGCTTGTCCTTCACTGTGCTGTCACCTGTCCCACCCCACACATTGTGTGTAACCGTGACTGTCTTCTGGAGGCTCCAGTCCCCTCCAGCATTTCCCTTCAGCTGTGGGATACCTGCTGCCCACTCACCAGGTACATATTCCCAGATCTCTGCCTCTCTCTTGTATTCATCGTGCAGGTATGAAATTACAGCTCTCACTTTGCCAATGATCACAAACTGCAGCTGGCTTTTACAACTCTGAAAGGATGACTCCAAAGAAAGGTGTCATTGCAAGGGTGATGGACTCTACCTTCTGAGAAATGCTCTCATTTTAACTGTGCAGTTGGCAGTTCAGTGACAGGCTAGTAGGATTTTCAAGACAGGGAGCCCACCCAAGTATGGGGAACAGTGATAAATGGAGACTACTGGCTTAAGAACTGCAATTAGCTATATGGCTCCCTTGCTCAACAAGCCAATTGACAACCCAGTTGCCTGGCAATGATCTGTGTGTTCTGCCCACCTATAAACACTTCAAGTCTTCTGTTTTCATCCTCTTTTGCCTCTGCTTCTCCTGTGTTCACTTCATACCTCTCATACACATCACTACAGGCCTTGCTTTGGTAGCCTCACTTTATGTGGAAGAGATAAAAACTAAACTAAGGCTAAACTGAGAGTTTGTGATGGGGCACTGATTTCCTACCGGGCCATTTCCTTGGTCTCTTGTCGTGCTGAGGCCATTTTAATCATGTCCTTCAGGAGAGGAATCCCACCTTCTTTGATCAGCAGTGGGCAGTACTTGTCAGCTGCAGAGAAAAGAATAAAGCAGATCCTTGTGAACCCTCACAAGAGTGGTACAAAGGGTGGCAGAAAGGGAAGGAGAAGGATCAAAACAGTGAAGGAATTTCCTACACAACAAGTCTAATTAGCTTTGTTTGGTTGTGCTGCCTGGACATTCCTGCATCATTCAAACAAGGTTTTCTCTACCTACATAGTTTATGTGGGAAGGGTTTTTCTGTTGACAGCCTCAGGTGCTCCCCCTCAACTTCTACAATGCAGGGAATAAGATTTCAAAAAGAGAACTTACGGTAGACAGAGACCAGGTTATAGAGTGCCCAAGTGGCCCAGTGCTGACTGACTGGGGAGATCCCTTGTGGAAGAAGTCGAAGGATTGGTTCAAATGACCTGCACAGAAATATTGCAGAAGTTGTTAAAAATCCAAGAGCTACTTCTTTCAGCACCTTTGCCACTCACAGCAATACAAACTCCCTGCTCATAGATACCACAGCAGTAAATCCATTGATATATCAAAGATTCTGGCACCAAGGCTAAGTCTGTCCCAGGGTAGTGCTGGCAGGATTACAGGCCCCACCACTTCAGCACAAACACACTGTCCAGAGAAACAGCTGCAATGAAGGCAGCTGAGCTCAAGAACTGATTTCCATTAGGCATTTCCTCATAAGAGCTAAAATCCAGCAGCACTGACCAGTTTGAGGAGGGACAAAGCCAAACTATGTCCAGGCAAAGCTGGCTGCACACGTGCAAGGGTTGCTGTGTTTCTTTTGACAACAATACTGTACTGTCTGTACTGTAAACAGGCACTAGAATGCCAGTTCTGGATCCCTGCCAAGCACTAAGGGAATTCTGAGTATCTGAAACCCTCTTACAGGAAGGGGTTTAGAGGATCCCAGCAGTCGCATTAACCTTTGAAGGGATTTCTGGTAATTGTCTCTAAGTATGCCCCAGAGAAGAGGGAAAGCATGTGACTTTGGGAAGCAAACAGACTTAAAAGGACAGACTGCAAAGGACAGCAGTATCAGAGAAAATGCTTAGGCAGTCCCAGACAGATCATGGTTTTCCTGAACTACTCAATTTCAGCAGAAACACACAGGAGAAATTCTGTTGGGCTGCCAAACTTCTCCCATAGGAATTGTCAGGTAAGATGTATAATTTCAGTATCTTATGTAACATGTTTCAAAGGAAGATGTAAAACCCTCACTAAAGAATATGTCTCTGAGGATGTTTCTCCTTCACTCTGAACAGAGCCTCCATGCTGGGCTCTCTCTCTTCCTTTCTCTCTATTGGTGTTTCCTTCCTGTGACAATCCTGGCTCCTGGCTGAGTGGACCAATCTTTTCCATTCCTCACCTGTAATTGATATTCCTCCTGGAGTTGATATCCCAGCTCTGGATGGCTGCCCACATCCTCTTCACAACTTCCTCTCTGTGAGGCTCACAGATCCCCCAGGCCTCTGGACCATCAAACATGATATGGGAGAGTACTCCACAGGCATTATATGACACCTCAATCCCATCAGCTTTGCTCTCCAGCAGGTTGCTGCCACGAGAGAAGAGATCACTTAGAGCTGCTGATGCAGCAAAGATTCACAAGTCTCCAGGTGGTTCAGGAGAAGAGATCAGAACCCAGCTGGTCACCAGCCAGGCACTCACCTGAACACACTGATGAACTGGGAGGTCATGAGCTGTGGGCGCAGCTCCTTCACCTCTGCCACGTTGCCCAGCAGGCCCAGCATGTTGCGGTGCAGCTCCTGTTTCTCTGGGAACTCCTGGCCAGGCAAGGAACAGGATTATACACAGGCAGGACTCTGGTGATGCTGAGAACAAGCAACCCTGGGAAGAGGCTGCACTGTGCATCTAGAAAAGCTCAGTATTTTTGGGCAGTCAGCAATGGCTCCTCAGCAGGTGCCAAATGGTGCTAAAGGTATGTGTGACAAGAGAGGAGCAAAACCAGGCCCACTGTTCACTGCTGCTCTGCTCGAGGGGGCTGAGCAAAGATGGGCAAAGGGGATGTGTTCACTCTGTTTTCTCTGTTCTTCTGTCTGGGTGGAATGATGTGAGAAAGAAGGATTTACATGAGCTTTTACTTTCCTGTTTGTGAAATGTAGGAAGTAATGCTTGGAGAGGAGCAGAGCCAGGGATCCTGCCCAGGTACCTGCATCTCCACTGCTCCTGTCAGCACCTCTCCAGAGACAATCAGACACTTACTTTCAAGCACTCCAAGAACAGTTTCATGCCACTGTAGTTAAGGAACATCTCGCAGTTATCTGGGGTCTCATCAGTGATGTTCCAGAGGGCACTCCAGGAGAACTCCATCACCTGATCACACTATAGGGAAAGGGACAGAATCAGAGCTTTGCTAATGCAGAAACCTGGTGCAGACAATCACCTGCTTCCTCTCTGGCATCACCCTAGATGACTTCAGAGGTAAGAAAACCTCGTTGTTCACTTTCAACTTGTCAGTAAGTGGGCTTTTTGTTTAATATTTTTGCCTCCCTGTCACATTCCCCTGCCCTCACCCTGGGACAGGAAATTCTGCAGCGTCAGCTGAGATGTCTTATGTTTGTTAAAAGAAGCTGAGCTGGCACTCTGGGCTGATCTCCATCCCTGAGTCACACTGAAGAGAAAATACTCTATGTATATGATTTTTTTGGAAACACTCACCGTTTTATCAGCCAACTTCTTCTGAATCAACTTTAGCATTGTCTGTGGGCAAAGAAAGGGGAAGAGTGAGAAACAGTTCAAAAATCATGGAGCTAAAACTTAACCAGCCCTGCAGTATCACAGCAGTTATGGCCAATTTTGATCTTTTGCAGAGAACCTACTTGATATCTCTTTCTCTAAACCAGTGGGACTGGGTTATGTTCCAAGTTGCAAGTATTCACAGAGCTGAACTATGCCACAGTCCCTGAGCTGTTGAGTTTGCAGCTGAGTCAGTTTTGAGCTGTATGACCAGGTCTGGGATGTGACAGAACTGCACTAAAGCAGCAGCCTCTGCAGTTCTTGGAAAAGGTGGGGGATAGGGGTTCAGTTGGAAAGCTGATGCAAACTTGGGAAGAAGCAGAAAGAGCCACTCACAAGGTGGTACCAGATCAGGAAATAACCTGATGTGGTGAGGTCAGGTGTGAGGTTACAGTGCCTTCCTGCCCTCACACCAGCCTGTCTCTGGGGTCATAACTTCCTGTGTTGGTAAACAAGTGAAGGGGTAGGTTCCAGGAGAGGTCAGCATTGCTGGAACACTGGTTCCCTCCTGTGATGTTGTGAGGTTGGATCGTGGATGGAGGCATTCGATGGACAGCTGCAAGGGAATTGTACTAGCCTGGGTTATGGGTAAGTAGCACCTTGGGACCATACCAACCATGACAAACCCCATCTTGCCCACAGCTTCTTTGTGGTCGTTGTCCACCTGGCAGACCAGGGCATTGCAGAGGTGGACGGCGATGCGCTGGATGGACTCGTCCTGCCGGCTCTGGTTGAGAATGTTCAGCAGCAGCTCATTCACTCGGCGGTACTGGAACTCCAGCTCCTCGGGAATGCTGAAGTTACACAGTGTCAGGCAGCAGTTTCGCTGTACCTGAGTCAAAAGGAAGCAAATACAAGTGGCTACAAAATCACAGACCCCACCACCTCACATTTCCTTGCTGCTTGGTACTGAAACCATTTACTTGCCTGACTACAACTACTGAGATTTCTGTTACCCTCTGATGTAGTGCTGTGCTTTTGCCATGCTCCAGGACTGTCACTCCAGTCTCACAAGGCCACCCAATTATCCAGGGCCCATTGCTTTCCAAGCCAGTTCCTCACTGCCTGGGGGCCCTCTACACAGCTGACTTCCAGTACAGAGATTTGAGATGTTTCTCTCCATTCTCTCAACACACCCTTTACCCACAACCATTTCACCCCACAGTCGGTGCTGGGTATCCGTGTGTCACATATACCCTTTGACCACTGTCCATGGATAAAAAGGAGCACCCTGCACTTCATCCCCATTGCTGAGTGGAGGCCAGAAGCAGACTTGGGCAGTAACTTCTCTGCCTTGTTTAACTGCCTGCAACTAGGGAAAACCCAAATGCTGACACCAGGCTAAAGAATTGATACAGGGAAAGAGGACTATGGGAACCAAAGGGCTGCTCTTACTGTGACCTCCTGGTAGGACTCCATGCCATTCAGCACCACCTGGATGACCTGGCGCCGCAGCTTCACGCTCTGCTCCATGCGGTACTCGGAGTTGGTCAGGTAGAACAGCGCAGCACTGCCCGTCACCTGGATGTTCTTGTCATCCTTGTGGCACTTGAGAGCTGTGATCACCAGCTGCAGAGAAGCAACACGGAGCTTCAGTGGCACGGACTTGCTGCTAATTCTTGGAGTGACTGTTAGAAGCCTGCAAGGAATGTGTGGCCCAGGCATTGCAGGAATGTGCTTAGGAAATGAAGGTACCCAGTTCCACTGCACTACTGGAACTTTCTCTGGAATACAGCGTCCTGAATTCTCCTGATACAGTCCCAGGGTGGAAAAAAAGACTAGGAATGCAAAACTGCCCTTGTCAGGGTGAGGCCAAGGCTTACCTGGAGGGCTCTCAGCAGCTGGCTGCAGCGCTCGATGCGGGCAATGTCGAAAAGCAGGTTGATGGCCCTGGAGGTGATTTCTGGCCGGTGCTCGGTGTAAGCCTCGATGGCATTCAGGACTTGGTCTTCGTTCTTGTCTCCACTCACCTGGCATGGAGGAGCAAAAAGAGGGGAGAAATTATGAAGGAGGAAAACCAACATGAGAAGGGAACTCTGCAAGGTCGAAGGGTGTACCTTCCCTCTGCCCTGAGAGCAGATTCAGCCCAGGATGAGACAGAGGCTGAGCCACTTTTCAGTCCAGAGGGATAAGAAAAGGGCACCTTTGAGGCAGGAGGGTGCTATTCAAAAGTAGAACTCCTACTGTCTTAAATCCTTTTCTGTAGTCACAGACATCCTTCGGGCAGGATGATTTCTCCCTGCTTTTCTCCAAGAGGCATGTTTTTCAACCCTTATAAAAACTATGTGAGGTACAGCTCTTGTTTTCTGACAGTTTTCTTACATTATGAGTAGCTATTGAAACGTCAGAGCTCAGTTGTCACTCCCAACATCCAAAGAACTCCACTCTATTGACAGACAGTATTTTCAAGTTCTTTCAACTTCTAACAAGTTCCTACTGCCAATATTCCTGCAGCCTCCTTACCTTGTAGGCTGGAATATGGGTCAGGCGGCAGAGAGATGTTTCAAACAGCCCCAAGAACTGGAGTGGTCGTTTCAGACCCCGGAAGGGAGCAATGCTGCTCTTTGATGGCTCAATGCTGGGGTGAAAACACAAGAGATTGCTCATGTTGGTACTTTGTTTCTTCAGGTGTCTCCTGCCACAGAGATGGCTGTCAGCCCTCCATTCACTCTGACTGTACTGCTTCAAACCCAGAGTGGTAAAAGCTACACTACATTTTGCACCAGTCAGCTGCTTATGAACTCTTAATAACTCTAAATATTCATCCCAGGTGAAAGGTGAAAGGTGAACGTGTTGAATGGAACCAGCAGTAAGAATTACTGCAGACAGGATGCAGCTTTCCCAGGTAAAATTTGTCCTGGAAATTCACTAGCTGGGGTGAAAGTTTCCTCTAAAAGGGCTGTGGATTTCACTCATTCAATGTATCTGCAATGTGATAACATGCTAAGTCTGCTCCTGTGAGCATGCAGGAACACTGTTTTTGCTGCCATGTTCCTTATTGACAAAGAGCCAGTGGATTTTCACCAGCTCTGGTGAAAAGGAGTCAGTACTGCCTCACTTCTTTGCTTCTGTTCAGTAAGTGCTTAATAGCAGGGCAGAGTCCTTGGCTGAAGCAGAAAACCAGACCTCTAGGTTTGCCTCTGCTGAGGGGCACCAGGATTTCCAAGGGCTGCTCTGCCCAGTATCCATGTCAAATCTGAAAACAGGCCTTTAGATTCCAGGCTCCTGAAACACTCATCCCTCCTATGACTGCTGTCATTGACTCAGTGTATAAATGTTCTGTGAGAAGAGCCTGGATTTCAGCAAGGGTAAGAGTATTTTGTGTAGGAAATGTGTAAAGGGCTTTGGAGTCCTTTCAGAAAAAAATCCTGCAGGAGATCCCTGGGAGAATGTGTGTGGAAAAGAACTGAAATACTTCAGATATGCATGGCAGGCAGATGGGATGAATTCTTTATTACTCTTACAAGTCCTTACATGTGTTACATACAGCAATCACAGCTGATTCTCACACCAGTCTTTACTGTCAGGGAAAGCTGGCAGGAGTTGTATCCTGCTTTTTAGTACTAATTAGACCTACAGAATTTGAGAACTAAGAAGAGGGAACTGTTCTTAATTCATCTTTGACTGATCTACCTGCCCCAGCAGCCCTCAGTAATTGCTGTTCCCTCACCTTGTCTGGCCCATCTTCTCCTCCATGCTGGGGATAGTGCAGTTCTCCAGCATGGTGTGCCCTGAGATGTCGAGCGAGGTGAGGTTCACCAGGTTCTCCACAAACAAGTTTAGAACCCGCCGGGTCAGCTTGAACTTGTAATAACTGGACAGATGGTCTCGGGAGATATCCAGGTGCCTGCAAGTGACAGAGAGCATCTCACAGCCTGGAAAGCATTAGCTGGGGCTTCTGCCTCCCTACTAGAGCCAAGTGTGATTATTATTTATCATTATTTCCTTCCCAAGATACAGGAATGTGGTTCTGTAGGCTCTGGCAGCAGCAGCTGGCCCTGTGTCTAACCAAAGCACTCAGGTATCTGGTAGAGGGCTACTTGGAATGGACCACAGTGAATCATCTGGCCACACATCACAAAAGAAATTGCTCCAGGCTCAGAAACTGCCTTTTCCAAACTCCATCACTGCAGCCACCTGAGCATTTCTACCTGGAGATTAAGATGCACCAGAGGATCTGTGCATCCCCAGCTTATCCCTCATCCCACAAATTAAGTTACACAGGTTTTTGTCTGCTTCCACAATCTTATAATTTTTCTACCCCAGGCTATTACATTATTCCGATTTCTTTCAGGCATTTGAATGCTTAAGCTTTGGAGAAATCTTGCTGCTAAGGGAGCAGTGGGACAAACTGACCAGCCACTGTGTGCAGGTGGGGTCCCTTACAGGACAGAGAGACTTTGCTGGCTCCTGCCTAAGACTGGGAGACAACATCCCACTCACAGAAGTGTCTTCTACCTGTTGCACACCAAGTGGGGGCGGTGGGGTCACATGTGTTGTTTTTTGTTTTTCCAATGGGAAGTTTCTGCTAAGTGATGTATTCTTACAAGCAAAATTCAGGCTGGCTTTAGACATGTCAGATATGTACAGTGAGTCAAAGAGTGAGCCTGTTCACAGAAAGGTTTATAAGCTGAAGCCAGCAGTGGCTGCCCCTCTGATAGCAGGCAAGAAGACCATTCCTGAAAGACCTTTCCCTATCAGCGGGAGTAGGACAAAGAAGGAAGAACAGATCTGCTGACCTGAGCTTGCGAAGCTGTGCGATCACTTGGATGTGCTCCTCTGAAAGGTCCATGTTGTAAAGCACTAAGGAAACCAGACTGTCCTTCCACTGGGTCAGGAATCCCACATCATTCAGCTGGATGCCAGAGAGGTCGAGAGCTGCAAGGGAGGCCAAGGGCCGCAGCAGCGTCTCCACGTTCACGCCCTCGATCAGGCGGCCCAGGTTCAGGAAGCGCAGGCGGTTGAAGCCTTCAAAAGTAAAGTCCTTGACCAAGACCTGGCGAGTGGGGTTCACCAGGCAGTCGTCTTCACAGCCCCCGGGGTTCTCCTCCTCGTAGAAGATATTGCAGCAGCCAAAGAGGCTCAGGGAGATCAGTGTGTGGCTGAAGCTCACCAAGGTTTGCAGGCTCTTGGCTGTCAGCTTCTCACAGTTAGTCAGGTAGAGCTCAATCAGATCCTGAGAAAAGGGAAATCAAGGTTAGGGATATTTCTGCCCTGTTTGCTCCACACCTCCCACTGGAACAGCCTGAGACCATGTATCACCCAACTTGACCAGTGCCCTCTGCCATTCCCAACAGTGGCTTTGGGAGCTGAGAAGGGAGAAGCTGAGGTTAGCCCAAAGCAAGCTTGGACAGCAAAGGATGGAGCTCTGGGAATCTCTGGGTGTCTGGGATTCTGTCAGTGCAACCCCACCTGTTTCCTGATGGCTTCCAGGTCCTGGTCCTGTACAATGTGTTCCCGCAGGTGGATCCGAGCTAGCCTGGTGCTCCGTGGGTCTGAGAAGAGGGTGAAGAAGCTTTCATGGGGTTCAAAGATGCTGTCTGTCTTCACCAGCTCCACGTACCTGTGTGGGGCAATGGTGTTAGCACAGCACAGGCTCAGCCACAGCTCTGGCACCTGCAAATGTGACCGAGGTGTGAGCACACACCAATCCCCCCACTGATCACCCAGATCAGCCTTTGGAGCAAAGGAGCTCACCCACCTCTTCTGGCACAGAACTAACAATCCCTAGGAAAACCTTGGGCAAAGATTTGTGCAAGATTCTCTGTGTGTGAGCAAACTGGATTCTGGCAAGCACAGACTCCAGGAATCTTTTCCCTAGCTGTTTAAATTGAGTGATTTGATTTTTTTTTTCATTTTTCAGAAAATTAGCTGGCCAAAATTCTCTGCCAGACTTTGTGGGCACAAGTTCAGCCAAGAGAGACTGTGACAGCCAAATTACATGAATCCCTGGACACAGGCTGCTTTATAAAACTATGGGAGCAGTAGCCTTAAAATTTAACACGTTAGCATTTTGCACTCTTATTTCTGTGCTCGGACAGTGTTGCAACGTTTCAGTGGTGGGAAATGGGAAGGCTTCTAGGAAGGAGTGACTGTTTCACTCTGGGTTTACTCTTTCATTTCCCTTTTTACAGCATCTCATTGAGCTCTCACTAACTTGGAAAGGGTGATGAACACAGAAATTAGAATGAAAGCAGTACAAAAGGGAACACTTCCTTCCGAAGTTCAAGCAAACCCTTATTTGCCAGTATGATCAACTGGAAAAACACAGCCCTATGAATTCTTTCCCACAATTCTTTTTAGAGAACTGTACTTCTCTGAGCTCCCAGCTCCTTCCCAACCCAGGCCTGAACCGTACTCGTTGACGAGCTTGTCGCAGATCTCGCTGGGCAGGAAGATGTCGGGGTGGAGCCGGAGCGTTTCGTTGTCCAGGAGGTAGCAGAGAGTCCCCTCCAGGTTGCGAAGGCAGTAATCGGTGCACAAGGTCATCAGCGACTCAGGACTGTCTGATGCCATCTTGGGGCAAATTATGGGAAGGGGAAGAGCAGAAAGAAGCTTTCGATGCAGGAGATCCTTCCCTCTAATGAAGTTCTGGGATGAATTTATGGGGCCATCAGGATAGCTGTAAGGAGAGAACAACAAAGATGCATTGAGAAAGGCACAACTGCAAGTGTCCCACCAAGCTGTCACAACAGCAGGATGTTTGTTGTACTTACAGCCCATCATTTGCTGACCTCAAAAGGACCTGCAGCAGTTTGGTCTGTCAGTGTGCCCTTAATTCCTTGGTATTCCCACTCCGAGGGGATACTGTGGGAATGAGTTCGTGTGATGTGTCTGGAAATGAGGCTACACAGCAAAATGTTTCCTCATGGCAGGGTTATCTGGCTGCCAAAGGCCCTCGGAAAGGGAAGTGGTAGAAGCCACATTGCTTGGTTTCCTTCAGAGTGGGTTGGATAAACCAGCAGAACATTTACTGTCAGCATAATCCTTTGCATGGCACTGGTGGCATCTGTGGCCCCGTATCTCCTGCCTGTAATTCTCTTTGCCAGCATTCCAGGTTCCAAGTCAGGTTTCATTTTCAAGTTCAGTGTTTCTCTGTAGTGCCAAGCCAGAAGCTTCATGCAAGTCCTTGAAGTAGAGAGTGAAGTGGCTCAGAAGCCAGAGGGACACACACAGATGGGTCTGGGATCCCTCTGAGTGCAGTGTAAGGCAAGGATTGTGATTGTGCCAGACACCTCTACATCCAGCTCATCCTCACCATCCCAAATCTGTCACAAAGAGTGACTGAACTGGAAAAAGGCATGGTGCTTTTGCCCTTCTTCATTTTTGGAACAGGATAAAGGATGGGTGAGGCAGACAACTGGGGGAACCTATCCCTGTCTGTTTTCTGATTTGAAACGACCTGACTGCTCTGGTTTCAAGATTTGCTCACTGGGGCCTTAAGGGGCTTATCAGAAAAGTCAGCTTGAAGACCAACAGTGACATATTGCTTTCAAAGGGTCAAATCACATTATAAGCAAACCTAAACTTTTCTAAGTATTTTCACAGACACAAAAAAATGGTGTTGAAATGTATATTTTTGATATAAAACCTATGTCTTATCAATAAGCCTGTCCCTGCTGGCCCTGAGACCCCTGCTGCTGTGGAGGCAGTTGCTATTCTCTGCACCAGAGCTGAGCAGCCACTGCTGGAGAAGTTGTTGCAAAATGTCCTTAACCATATTCCGCTTCTGATCTTTATCCTGCAGCTGCAAACAGCAGGACATTTGTGTGTCACCAGCTCTCTGCTTCTCTAAAGCCTCTGCAGCTCTCCCTTTCCTTCATTCCTACGGTATCAGTACAAGACAGAAGAGTTTAACTCCCATTCCTCAGCTTAATCACTCTAAAATCTAATGCTGATGCAAAAAACCCCAAAACTTCAGCAATCATAAAAAATATACTTTGAACTCTCTCCAATCATGGTGTTAAGGGTGTAACTTGCTCTTCTGGTCACTGAATGCTGAGCTGGGGGGTCACAAGAACATAAAACTGACTTCTCAGTAGTGCCACAATAGTCCCATTGAGGTGCATCTGGTCCACTCAATGAAAATGGCCATTTTTCAGCTTTGATAAAGGAGGAGCTCCACAATCCACAGTCCTCACCTTTGCAGTTAAGTAAGGTGAGAAATCAAGGCTGAAATGGGCCACTGAGTGCAGAGCATTGTCGTCCTGGCAAAGGGAATGCAGGTGGGAGGAATCTTCCTGTGTCTGCTTTGCAGATGAATCGGCCTCACCTCCAGAACAAGTCCCTCTCGCAGATTTTGCCTGAAGCTCGCAGGAGAGAATCTTTCCAGAAAGGCAAGATCGACAGGAAGATCTGACCCAGCTGGGAAGCGTGTTCTGCTGTCCCTACAGCTCCCCTGAGCCATCACACAGGAGGTCCCTGCAGCCAGTGTTCTTCCACTGTTTACTACTGACAGCCAGAGAACTCGAAAACAAATTCCCATTGACAATCTATTGTCACGTGCAGCTGGAAACGGCCAGTGCTTGGGACTTGTCCAAGCAGCTCAGAGCACCAGAGGGCAAGGACTGCCTTCCTGTGGCTCTGACAAGCCTCTGTTCCCTCTCTGCTGAGACCAGCACAATGCAGTCAGTTGATCTCAGCCCTGAAGAAATCTGCTGCCCTTTAACTTCTGAGCCCCCCGTGATTCACCAACGCAATCCCATGCAGGAGTTTAATACCAAGAATGGTTAAACTGTCCCAGTGACATGAGACCAAAGAAAAGCTTTCATCCTCCTGATTTATTGCAGATATCTGAGCAGCTGCTGTGACCTTTTGTCCAGGACACAACACAAGCTGGCCTCTCCCTCCTAAGGCTGAAGACTTGACACCTCAGCAGCACAGAGGGAAGTGTCAATAGTTGCCCTGATCAATACTGCCTCTAGTTATAACCTCGGTGTGTGACAAAAAAAATGAACTGGAGAGGATGAAAATTCATTAACATTTGCCTAATTGTTCTCCTCAGGAAGTTTCACACAGGATCAAGCTGCCTAGTGACTGCCACCAGTGCTTTTCCAGCAACGAGCTGCCTGGTGCCATGTAGGTTTTGGTAGAGTTAAAGACAGATGCGTGAAAGATGCTGAAAATTCAAGAGCAACAACTGAAAAGTGACCAGAACTTCAGCTGCCACTATGTTTCTCCAATTTATTTCTCTGACAGATTTGCTTCCATCTTAGTGAGCTGAGTTGCTCAGAGCCTCAGGAGCAGGCACACAAAAGGCCTTTCCATGGTCACCTCTCTGTGCAGTAACAGCAGTCTCCTGCCATCCACACACCCAAAAGCAGGTGCAGCACAGACAGCTCTACCCACCCCATCCCCAGCATCCAGGACCCACCAGCCTCTTTGCAAGTATTGCTCATTTCCAGGCTGCATCTGCACTGTCACAGCATTCCAGGCTGCACTGGCACGTGAGGGAGGCTCGGGACCTCTCTGGGGGCTGCCAGTGCCAATATCCTCTCCCTTGCACTTGAGACCCATCGTCTCTCCCAGGCTCTCTCCAGGCAGTGCCCGGAGCCAAGCCTGACTCACCGTGGCTCCAGGCCAACCACACAACGTTTATGCTGCTGCTACAAAAACGATGGGCAAAGCTGACTGTTCCAGCAGCAGGGACTCGTCCAAGGAGAGGGCAAACAATATGCACTGACATGAGCTGATTACAGCGACTTCAGGATTACAAATCTAATGTAAATGCAGAGTTTGGCACGGGTTATGCTCTGAAGAGAAACTGCACTGTCACTTTAGCTGGCATCCTGCAGCTGCAAATCGCTGGGATTTTATTAATTGATGGCTCATGGCTGCCTGTGTGGGGAAACACCATCCCTTCTTACATCAGGGAAAGTGAAGGAGGAGGAGATGGAACTGCCCTCTGTCCCAGTAAAGCCTGCAACTCTCGAACTTGTCAGCCAGCCAGACTGACACGGTAACTGAGACAGCTCGCACTCACCGGGGAACGTGTTGGTCTTTGTACCTGCCTGCAGTAAAGATGCTCCTTCAGCTCACTGAATTACATCAGGGATTTTCATTTCACCTGCCCAAGAAGGCTCCCTGGGGTCCCTGGTCACGGCTCCCTGGGCGCTGGGGCTGCATCAGCCCGCGATGGTCTCGATCAGCCCCGCGGGCAGCGCTGGCCCCGAACCCGAGCCCTCCCTCGTCCCGCAGGCACTCAGAGGTCACCTCACCGGGCAGCGCCGGAGCTGCTGCCGCGGCCCGGAGCGCTGCCCGGCGGGGCCCGGCAGTCCCGGGGAGGGGATGGGGACTGCGCCGGGGGCACCGTCCAGCACTGCCGGGGGCGGCGGTTCCTCCCCCCGCCCGGGCGGGCAGGCCCGGTGCCCCCGGGTTGGGCTGGGGAGGGGCGCACCGGCACTCACCTGGCGCCATGGGGGACTGGTCCCGGCTGGTCCCGGCTGCCCGGGGCGGGCCGGGGTCCGCGTCCTGCTCGGGCCCGCTCCCCCCGCCGCGGCCTCCGCTGTCAACAAACCCGCCGTCACTTCCTCCGCCCGCGCCGGAAGCGCCACCGAGCCCTTCCCCGGAAACACCGGCCCGGCCGGAACGCTCGGTCAGCGGGGACCCGGCGGGGACGGGGACGTTCGGTGACGTCACAGGGCCGTGACGCCACGCGGCGGAGGCACTGACGTCACCGCGCGGGGCAGAGCTTGGCCTTGCCGGGGCTCTCGGGCGGGTCCGCGCAGCCCGGCCCGATCCCCCACAGAGCCGGGCTCCGGGATCCCCCCGCGCCCCTCACTGAGCGCCGCCATGCCCGCGGGCCCCGCTCACGGCCGCCATTGGCACGGGCTGGAGCGTGCCCGGGTCAGCGCGATCACCCCGGGGGTCTCCCCGGTACTTGGGGCACCAGCTGCTCCAGCCCGCAGGGTCTCGCCTGGTGCTTGGGGAGGGACCCACGGCGTGTCCCGGGGCGCGGGGAGCCGGGACAGGGCAGGGACCGGGCCCGCGGGGCTCCGGCTGCAACCCGAGGCGGGCAGGGGCGGGGCTCACCGGGCAGGGGCGGGGCTCACGGACAGGGGCGGGGCTCACCGGGCAGGGGCGGGGCTCACCGGACAGGGGCGGGGCTCACCGGACAGGGGCGGGGCTCACCGGGCAGGGGCGGGGCTCACCGGACAGGGGCGGGGCTTAGCGAACCGTGAGTTAAACGGGGCGGGATGCAGCGCGCGGGGCGGGGGTGGGGCTTGGCGCCATGGGCGGGCCCAGGTGGGCGGAGCCTCTGCGCGGGGGGCGGGGCCCAGCGCGCGGGAAGGGCGCGCTGAGGCGGCGGGGGCGGGGCTTAGCGCGGGATCCGCGCGGAGCGGGCGGTGTGGCCACGCCCCCGGGGCGGAGCCCATCCCGCATCCCCCTCCCCGGGCAGCGTTTCCAGCCGGAGCGTTTATGCGGCGCGCGGGGAAGGGGCGTCGGGGCCGCCATGTCGCGGCTGCACCAGAGCAGGTCGGTGCTGGGCTTCGTGCCGGGGCTGGGCTCTGTCCCCTCCCCACCCCGCCGGGGCTGCGCTCAGCGGGCTGGGGGCTCTGGGGAATCGGGGGCTCTGAGGGCTCGGGGGTTCTGGGGGGTCTCGGGTTGCCCGTACCAATGCTGATGACGCCCGCGGCTTCGCTCCCCTCAGGATCGCGGACTTCCAGGAGGTGCTCGGCGAACCCACGGTGGCTCTGAGCAAGCTCCGCGAGCTGTGCTTCAGCGGTGAGTGCCGCGGGGGGCGGCCCCAGGCTGGGGAGGGGGCTCCGGGCACGGCGGTGCCCCGGGCTGTGCCGCCTGACGCGGGCTGTCCCTGTGGGAGCCAATGTGGATAACCCCGGCAGCGCCCCTGGGGAAACTCCGTGCCCCTCGGGGAGGAAAAGTGTTGCCAGGCCTGTTTGTGAGGTGACATCAGCCACCCGCGGTGAGAGATGGGCTAACGTGGTTGTTTCTCTGCCTGATGTTCCACAGGAATTCCCTTTGATGGTGGGCTGCGCTGCCTGTGCTGGAAGGTGAGTTTTGCTTGGGGTGCTTTTCTTTCTTGCGAGTGATGCTTTGCGTGGGTTAAGTACACGAAGCATTTTTTTGGCGCTTAAAGTTGTAAACAAACAAACAATAAATCCAGAGCTTAAAAGCCACTAGAAGTCAGCAGTAATTTGTGGAGATCAGCACTTTGCATGTGAGCAGCCTCAGTTTTAAGCTAGCAGTGCATTTCAGTCAGGTTAGCTATTGATCAGCCCTACAAATAGTTCTGTGTTGAAAGCCAGCCTCTGAAATATTCCTGACTGTTGCTTGGCAAAGTACTCAGCCTTCTGGAGAAAACTCCTGGTATTTTCCAAGAGCCAGTTCGAGCCACTGTGTTTGCTTTGCTCATCTTGCAGGTGGAACAGCTCGTTTAATACTAATTCCTGTTCACCTGTTTCCTGTGCAGATACTCCTGAACTACCTCCCTTTAGAGAAAGCCTTATGGAGCTCTTTGCTGAAGAAGCAGAGGTGAGGATGTTGCTACTTGTCCCTTTATTTCTAAAGATATCTGCAGAGGAGAATAGGCTTTAAATAATTAAGTACTTTCATAAACCAAATGGTTCTTGTGTGGAATGTGCTGTTCTCCCAGCTGCCTGGTGGATTGACCCCTTCAATTACACTGAAGTGAAAATCAGATGCCTTCTGCCTGAGCAGGGTGGGACAGAGACATTTGTTTGAACCCTGTCTGTGTGCTCACCTTGACCTTCTCTTCCTCATTGCATGTTCCTCTTCTCTTCTTTAAGGGATCTGTATTCCCAGTTCCTAAAAGAGATGATTATCCAGCCTGGGATTGCCAAAGCCAACCTGGGCGTTTCAAGGGAAGATGTGACCCTAGAAGATCACGTGAGTGTTGTCAAGCCTTTGTGCTGCAGGAAATTCTGTGGGGACTTCTCTGCCCCCCTGGGCTGCTCCTGGCTCTGTTCCCAACTGCTGCCAGAGGGAGGGGTGGTTCCCAGGTGCCAGCCTGGCACTTCTGTCTTGGTAGCCTTGAGTGTGAATTATTGCCAAAGCACCATTAGCTCTGTAGAGAGCTGTTTCCAGCTGTGCACTTCCCTCCTCCTGCTCTTTGGGGCTGCCTGCCCAGGCTGTGGGTCTCCTAGGGAAAGGGAGAGGCTCACAAGAGGTTCCTGGAGCTATGAGATGCTCCCCTGGGAAGCTGAGTTCATGAGTGGATTCTGAGCAGGCTAACCTGAGCAGAGGATAGGAGAGAAGCAGGAGAGTCGGGTTGGAGTGTGGTGTGGAAGGCAGGAGAGCAGATTATTTCTAGTAATGCTGCTGGGCTGTTATTTTTTTTTGCAGACTATTTCCTGCATGCCTTGGCTTTCTCCTTCTCTGAAAGTGCTGTTAGGAGTGTGTGTGTGGGAGGAGTGAGTGAAGTAACTGATCAGAAGAGGCTGTAAAATGATACAGCTGCTCCCATGACCATTCTGAGCGTTCACTCCCCTGCAGTCACCTGCCCCACTGTGATCTCTGGAGCCTTGGTGGTGTAAAACTGGCATGTCTGTAAAACCACACAGGCAGGTCACAGTGATCTTTGAATCCCTTGGAATGTAGCTTGTTGTTTTCTTGGTTAGTTGTTAACTTTGTGTGGATCTTGGTGTGGAGACAAGAACCACGACGTCAAAGTACTGGGTGGGTGGATAACTCTTACCCCAAGCCCAAATACCATCTCCATGGTACAGGTTTGGAGCTGCAGAGGGGAAAAAAAAACCTGATTTGGTAACAAACTCTTGAAGAGACAAGTGAAAAGGGATTGAAAATGTGAGAGGAGAAAATGACTCTGATGTGCTCAGATTGTGCTGGTGGCAGAGGGACAGCAGGAATGCTAAATCACTGTGTGTGTACTGAGGATTTTGATGTGTGTGGAACATGCTTATTCTGTTTCTGTTGTTTCTCTCTTTAGCCCCTCAATCCAAACCCAGACAGTCGATGGAACACTTACTTCAAGGACAACGAGGTGCTCCTCCAGATAGACAAAGATGTCAGGTGTGTGAGGCCCAACGACTCAGATTTCCGAACCCGAGAGGTTCGGTCCACAAATTGTACTTTGAAAACGAAGTTTAATATTAAACCGAGCCTCCCGCTCAACATGGGGCACGCACTTCCTTCTTGTCCCTGATTTCCTCCTGTGTCCATGCTAGGAGGCTGTACCCTGACATGGCGTTTTTCCAGCGCCCCACGGATTATCCCTGCCTGCTCATCCTGGACCCTCAGAACGAGTTTGAGACGCTGCGCAGGCGGGTGGAGCAGACCACGCTCAAGTCGCAGACGGTGGCACGAAACCGCAGCGGGGTGACAAATGTGAGCTCTGGCTCGGGGCTGGCCTTGTCACAGGGCAAGGGTGATTCTTGGGCTGTTCTCTGTTTCTCTTTCTGGTTGTGCAGTGGAGTTGAGGAAACACCCCAGCAGATACTGAGCATTCTGGAGGCTGGATGTTGTGGAACCAGTTGAAGTGCCTGGCAAACTGTAGGGAATTGTAGGAGTATTTAATTTTAAGGATTGTTTTTAACTGACTTCTGGTAGAATTTAGAGTCACAAGTTATTTTATGCTTGACATATGCCTTCTGTATGGGAACAAAACACTGATGAGTTAATTTACTATGAATTTATTACAAATTTCCATAATTCCCCAGAACTGGAACTCAAACCTGGAATTAGGAGAAGAGCTGAGTGTCTGTTAAAATGTGTTGTCTCTTTCCCATTTCATGAGTGTTACAGCACATGTGCTGTTGAGGAAGGTGACTTCTCCCACAACCATCAATACCCTTCCCTCATACTAACAAAGAAGTGGAACTGCTGTGGTTTTTACTGTGTGAGATCATGTGGTGCAATGATTCAGAAGGAACTGTGTGTTTCTGCACAGGCTTTGTTCTTCAGGGACAGCAGCACCAGGACTTCCCTGCCTGTGTGCTCCCAGAGGTGCTTGTCTTGGTTTGGGTTTCTGTGGTATAAACAGCCCAAATCTTTTGGTGGGGGGTGCTATGTGAGTTAAAAGCCAAGCTTGGCATGTGTGCTAAAGGATCTGTGCCAGCTGGTTGTCCTGATTCAGCCTTGTTTTCCAGGTGAGCTCCCCTCTTAAAAGCACCCCCAGCTCTCTGAGCGAGTACGAGGTTCTGCCCAACGGCTGCGAAGCTCACTGGGAAGTGGTGGAGCGGATCCTGTTCATCTATGCCAAGCTGAACCCCGGGATAGCCTATGTCCAGGGCATGAATGAAATTGTGGGGCCTCTCTACTACACCTTTGCTACAGACCCTAACAGCGAGTGGAAAGGTGAGGGAGCCTTTTGGCTGCTCAGCAGTGGCTGTAGTACTGTGACTCCTCTGCATGGTGTGAGGGGTTTTGGGGAATTGGTAGGAGCTGAATGGGCTGGGAGTGGTGAGGACATGGGAAGTGAGGATTTTTGAGCAATTTTTGTTTGTTTGCTAAACTGAAAATCATCTTAGAAGCTCTAGTTTCCTTATACTATATATAGATGGTAAGGAAAGAATGGAAAGGGAGGGCTTTGCCTGTTGCTTCTGCTTCACAGGAGCTCTGAGGGTGTGTGCTGGTGGCAGATTATGTTCTTGGGCATAAATAACTGTTTTGTGACCTCATGTCATGAAGACCTTGTGTTACACACAGGGTCAGTATCTGCAGTGGCTCTGTAGATGTTTCTAGGTTAAAAAAAAAAAAAAAGGTTGTCTAGCCTTGACCCAGACCAAGCAAGCCAAGATCTGGTGGGATCTACTCCTTAAATCCAATACAGCAACCAGATTATGGATCAAGGACAATTTTACAGCTCTGAACCTCTGTCAGTGATGCTTCCTCTATTCCCCCATGTTCTTATTTTCTTTCCCCAGAACATGCTGAAGCAGACACATTTTTCTGCTTTACCAATCTAATGGCTGAAATTCGGGACAACTTCATTAAGAGCCTGGATGATTCTCAGTGTGGTATTACGTACAAGATGGAGAAGGTGTACTCCACCTTGAAGGAAAAAGATGTGGAGCTGTATTTGAAACTGGTGAGGAGCCAGGTGTTTCTCTGGGTCTCTGGGATGTCAGTTTTGTTAAACTGTGCTTGAGTAGAACACAGAGAGTGTGTGAAGGGCTTTGCCTGTCGAGCAGTGAGACTCCTATCTGTGAGCTGAAGCAGCCTCTCCTTGGAGTGAGCCCAGAGCGAGCTGACACAGCAAGGCTTCCTCCCCTGCCTGCCTCTGAAAGCAAACTATGGTTGGTGCACAGCTGCCAGCTGGGAGTTTGGAGGACTTGGCCATGATCTTGGTCACCTGCATAGCTGGAGCTGGAGTCTTTACTCTCTTGTAGTGATCAGGCAAAACATGGGTTTTGCTGTAGCAAAAAACCAGCATTCCAGGTTACAGAAATCGTTTCTCCCTTTAAGAGCAAAACAAAAAACATCCTGCACACACACACACACTTCTATTGCCACTGGCTGCCCTGACAGCACTGACTTAAACTGCCTGGAGCACATTCCAAAGGAAGAGTGAAATCCAGTGAGCTGGATGATCCCACAGACCAAATTGTACTGTTCTTCATCCAAAGGTTTGCAAGTGCTTTGGGTTTGTGTGAGTTTTGTAGAACATGCGGAAGGCAGCTTTCATTACAAACATCTTCAGTCTTAGAGTCCATTTGGTGGGAAAGTCCAAGGGGACTTGAGAAGGGAAAGCTATTCTTGTTACTGTAACCTTGACCAAATTACACTGAGATCTTTTCCTGTCTAGAAAAGTCAGGATATGCTTCTTTTATAATCCAGAAGATGGTTTGTCAGCACAGTGACACAACCCACAGTGTTGGCTGGTGGCTGATTCAGTGGGGAGGAAAACTGCTTAATGTTTGGCTGGCAGGAAATGGCCATGCAGCAGCTGGTCCTTAGGAATATCAGCAGAATCCTGGGCTTGTTTGACCTTGATTAAACTTATGCTACCTTGGATTTAACATCAGAAAACAGGAAAGCTTCAGGCTAAAGGTGCTTACAGCATGTTTTACTGACCATCAGTGTGAACTCTGTTCCATCTTTGTTTCTCTTTGTGAATATCAAACCTTTTGATAAATACAAGGGTTCTGGAAAGGAGAGGAAATCCTGACAAACAGTGCCTGTGCTAGCGGGGGAGGGCTGCAGCTTTGCAGATAAAATGCTGCTCAAATGGGAACTTGAAAATTACTTGGCAGGTTTAACGGAACACAAATAGCGCCTTCAGGGAGAAAGGCTTCCTTTACTCCATGTTGTGGACAGAGGAGCATTTTCTGGCTTGGCTGTAGGTGTGGAGTGTGGCTGCACTGAAAATCTCTCAGTCAGGGTTGAATGGGAGAGTCTCCAAAGGATGCAGAGGTTTTCCTGCTGCTGTGGGATGAGCTGGGAGCTTCGAGCAGTGTCGGGGAGGAGTCGGGGATGGAAACATGGGGTGAATCTCTTGCCTGTAGAGAGCTGGCCGGGAGCACGTATTCACTGTTTGCCTGGTGCCTGTCTGACAGCAAGAACAGAACATCAAACCCCAGTTCTTTGCCTTCCGCTGGCTGACGTTGCTCTTGTCCCAAGAGTTCCTGCTGCCAGATGTCATCCGGATCTGGGACTCCCTCTTTGCTGATGACAAGCGCTTCGATTTCCTCCTGCTCGTCTGTTGTGCCATGTTGACGTAAGTACACACACAGCCTTCCTCTTCTCTTCCATGGATCCAGGAGTCTTCTGTAGGCATGTGTTAGGGCATCTGGTGAAGAGGTTATAGGTTTTAAAGTTTCTTTGTAAAGAGTCAAAATTAGCTGGAATAATTTCCATCTTTCAGACTCATCCGGGATCAGTTGCTGGAAGGAGACTTCACTCTGAACATGAGGCTGCTACAGGTAAGAATTAAATAGAGTGGGTGCAGAGAGCAATTGGAAAAGTCTTAAAATAGTGCTGTGAGAGAGAATGACAGTATGTGAGAGGGTGGGAGGGTATGCCTGGTTCAAGGCAAGTACCACATTTGTGATGTTTGCATGCAGGAAAATCTGCAGGGATCTTACAGCACTCTCATTACTGGAAGTGGGAGTCTTTAGCACATGCACCCTTTCTACCCTACAGAGAAATTACCATAGATTGGAGGTTTCTAATGTTTCTTTGGTTTGCAAAAAATAATGGAATAGTTTCAAGCAAAGATGTAAAACCTTATGTAACACTGCTAAATTCTTTGGCCAGAGAGTTTTGTTTAGTTCTGAGATCTGTGAGAGCCATAGGTTGGGAACGCCTGCACTGCACAGTTGGATATCTCACGTTCTGCCATTTCCTGCTTTGGGCTGTGCAAGATACTGCCTTTGATAAGGCTCTCTGGCATGAGGAGAGCCCTGTGGCAGGCCAGGTTACTGTGCCCTTGGAGGACAAAGTGAAAAAAACCAACAACAGACCTTCTGGAAGGGCATTGAGGTTTGATCAGTTACAAAACAGGAAACTGTAGCTGTTAAGGGGTAACTGAACATGGCAGTGTGTTATAATAGGCCAAGAATGTTGTCAAAGTTTGCCTTGCTTAAGTGAAACAATCTGTATCAAGAATGCTGGGAAGTCCCTGAAATCCCTTTGTTTCTTTGCCATAGGATTATCCCATCTCTGATGTTCATCTGATTTTGAAGAAGGCAAAGGAACTTCAAGATTCCAAATAGTCCATGGGCCTAACAGAACGTGTCAGAGAACTGTGTGGCAGTGGATCCTGGGAGATGGCCCCTTGCAGTGTGATGCACTAAAACTCCTGCTGGTCTCTGCAAGACTTCAGGTTTTGTTTGGGCTACTGGCCACCTTGAAGATTTCCTTCTATTCTATTTATTAGGTCAAGGACCGATTACTTCCCCATCTTCTTGGGTCCTGCACTCCAGATTTTTCCACATCTCAAATGCCTCTTTGCTGCCAAAAGCAGCTCTTTGTATCTTTTTTTAATGACTTTGAGTTTGGGGAGAAAGAAACCTTCTGTCTGCATATCCCTGGAGGGATGGACTCCTGTATTGTGGCAGTAACACACGGAGTAACTTCTGATGGGGAAAGGACAGATTTAAGTCCAGTGAATTTTGATGGGTGAGGATAGAAGGATCTTCCTCCTGTGAACAGAATGTATTCCAGTGAAGTGACACATTCTGCCATTCAAGTAGTTTCTGGATTCTCCTCCCTTGTGTCTGCACTTGGCCATCCCTGAGGCGTGTGAAGAAGATTGCATCGGTTTCTGGTGAAGGTCACCTGGCACTTTGCACTCCCTTGACTGGGAAAGAGACTTGGGAGTTGGGAGGACATGGTGACAGCTGGTGGCTTTGTGCACTCAAACTGCCTGAATCCAGACCTGCCTTACCAACGAGGTCTCCCTGAAAGCAAGACTGTGGTGGTTTTAATCCCCTGGTGAAGTGTAGTTCCAAGTCAAGCCTTACTACGCACAGCCTTAGAGCAGGGAGGCCTCATGCTGCTTTCCTGGCTCTGAACTGGAGCATATCCAGCTACAATCAGAGTTCTGAAACACAAGAAATGGACACCTAATCATGTGCAATGAAGACAGATGTATTTAGGGGCTTATACAGGCACAGAACTGGAGTTTTCTGCCTCAGTGGCTTAAAGAATACTACTTGCATTAAGGTCTGGTCACAGTAACCTTGCTATTGTCTCACAGTTCTTGCCAGGAAGAGACAGTTCTGATCTGCAATAAGAGTCCTTCTCTAGCACAATCCAGCAGGCATGCAAGCATCTGTCATGAGCTGACTGCTGGGGCTGATCCACTGTTCTGTCCTGCTCCTGTTGGAGTCACAGTCCTGAGGTGGACACTTGTTCCTCCTGAGAGGGAAACTGCTGCACTTCAGTCATGGCTGAGTGGGCTCAGGTGAACAGGGACTGAGACAAACCACAGGGAGAGCTGCTGACCTGCCATGGTGTCGAGCTGAGCAGAAACCCTAATCCTCAGAGGGAGAAACTGCCAGCACCCAGGTGCTTGTGTTGTACAGAAGCTCTTGAGTGAACACTAATCCAACGTGCTTTTCCCTTTCTTTCTGTGCTGTGCTGGCTCACCCCTGCTGTTGGACACTGCAGTTTTTGGTATTTATGGGTGTTGATTTGTTAAAGGTCAGTCAGTCTTTGTAAGATCTGCTTAAGCTGCTGCTGGCCTAGACTTGCCCTAGCAGGAGGGATGCTGGCAGCCTTCAGCTTTTTTTACTGGTGTTGTTTCCTTCACTGAAGGCCTTCACAGGCTGCTGTAATTCTCACCAGGGTGCAGGGGGAGATGGCAGGACAGGCTGGTGCACGTACCCATGTTCTTATTGGCAATCCCAAGCAATCTCTGGCTCTTGAGAAGATGCTCAAGTAGCACTTGTGCAGCCATGTGTTGCTGCTGTGTTGCAAGAGCAATTGAAGATTTAAAGCAATCTGTAATTAATACCTGTGGCAAGAGTATCCCTCTCTGCTGCAATCTTTTCTTGAGGGTATAGTTTTCCTCCAAGAAAAATGGAACAGGTAGACCAGGACAGCAGTGTGATGAAGCATCCTGGCTGCTCTAGCCACTGGGTGGATGTTCTTCCTGAGCTGTTCCAGGTGGTTTTATGTCTCAGCTCTTGGGTACCTGCACTAGGGAGGCTGTTGGCCAGACCTCACGTGGTCAAACACTCACCTGGGAGGTTCTCTACAAATGTAGAACCAGAGGGTCCCACTCTAAGGCAGAACTGTACCTGCTCCAAACACTTCTGCCTCAGAACTGCTATAAATACTGCTGTAGCTTTCCCATTCCATGCACAGACTCTGCTCTCATCTTCCTGAATACCTGTGCTGGGCTGTTCATTCCAGGTTCCCCTGCCACGTGCAGGGTTTCCTTATGCTGGAATTTCTCACTGGCAGCAGGACCATCCATGAGTGTTCCTGCTCTGAGCAGCTGGAAGTCTCCTTAAAGTAACCTGAGGAGGCAGCAGGCAAATTGGGATGAAAGCATTGCTTGGAGATGAACTTCTGCACGTTTTCAGCATAGCTTTGGGCCCTGAGGGTGACCTTCCCTCTCAGGGAAGGCACAGTGGAGGTGTTGTGCTGTCTTCTTCCCTGGGTGTCCAAGGGCTCATGTTCTGTCACCTTGCTTCAGGGGGTGACAGTGAATGCTTCTGAAAGGAGTTTGCACTGGTTTAAAGGGATGCAATGAGAGATTTGGCTGCTGGAAAGGATCTCTGGCATAAATTCTGTAGCCTTATCCAAACTGTGGCTGCCAAACCTATCGAGTTCTTCTTTGGGGAGAGCTTGCAACAACTTTGAAACATCCAGACAGGCTTTTCCATACATAAAAAGCTGTTTTATATTCCTGCTTATTTCCTTCCTGTGTGGTAGAATTTCTGTCCTGCTATTGAAAGGAGTGGTACTTTTCATTGTCTTGGGACATCCATTTCTTTATTCCAAGACTTTCTCCTTTCTTTAAGAGCAAAACCAGATTTTCTGAGGGGACAAAAGAAACTCTTAACCTTTTACCAGCTTTTGAATCTCCTCATGTTTCCCTTGCCTTCATTCCTCAAAGGTTTTTGGTGATTTATTTTTGTTGTTCTTCAAGTGAGATGATACTTAACTGGTGTTTCCTTGCTTGTGTGGCCAAGTAACACCTGCTCCAGCCTTGAGATGTTTCCACTTCTGATTTCTTACAATTCTGACCTGCTGCAAGAGCTGATGTTTAGAGTGGGAGGTGTTGGTCTGGGGAGCCTTGGGGACCCATTATCTCACAGGGACTTGAACAGAGGATGTTTAAATAGCTCCTACCGTGTGTTCCTCACAGGCAGCACTACTGCCAGGCAGGGGAAAGGGAAATCACCTTCAGCTAGGAGGGAAAACAGGACATTCCTGGATGTGGGAAGAGATGAGCCTTCCCTGGGAAGGAGAGGTCTGCTCTGCCTGCTCCTCACTGGAGTTCAAGCTTTGGGGAACTTTGTGGCTTTACCAATGAGGTAGATCAAGTTAGTGGTGGTGGTCACTCAGGAGACTGATTTTGAGTTTGAATTTCCTGATGTAACCTCGAATTATTCACACTTTGGCATTGAGTAGAATGAAGGCCAGAAGTTTAGAGGACTTTGGGGTGTTTGGGAATCAGAGGCTGTTTTTCCTTAAGGAATGTCAGTGACTTTGTTTTAGCTGTTTGAAGCATTCTAAAGTGCCTTTTCCACAAAGAAAGGAACAGAGAACACTTTTTTTTTTCACTTTGTTCGGGAAGAATTGCCAGAAAAGGGTGTAGTGAACACTCCATCACTCTAAACCTCCTTCTTCTATGCTTCTTTTTTAAACACTATTTTTATAACATTTCCTTTAACTAAACGGGTGTCTGTGCAAACCTCTCCTATTGGTGTGACTCGGAGTTAGGGCTGCTCCAGTTTCCAGCTGCGGTGTCCGTAGCTGTGAGAGCAGCACAGCGAGCTGCGGAGCCAGCCCGGCTCCTCCATCCCCGCCACCTTTCCGCGATGGTTTCGCTTTGCCTTTCCCCCGGGAATGCCTGGCACAGGTGGGGTGGCAGCCCCGCCGCCCGCTGTGTCCTTGTGCCGTGTCCGAGCCGCGCTCGGGGCCGCGCTCGGGGCCGCGCTCGGGGCCGCGCTCGGGGCCGCTCCCGGCCAGCGGTGCCGGGGCCGCGCTGCGCCCGCCGCTCACCGGTGCGCGCTCCCCTTAAAGCGGCGATGCCGCCGGAGCAGCGGGGCCGCGCGGGCTCAGCCGCGGCCCGTTTAAGGTCGTGCCCGGCGCCGCGGTCGCACGGCCATGCTGCGGGCCCGCTGGGTGCTGCCGCTGGCGGTGGGCGCGGGGCTGGGGGCGGCCCTCGCCCGCCGGGAGCCCCGGGAGCGCCGGGAGCGAGGCGATGCGGCCGAGGGGCTGCTGGCCCGCCTGCCCGTGCTGCCCGCCGTGGCAGCGGCCAGCCTGCCCGCGCCGCCGGGCTCGGGGCGCACCGAGCTGAGCAAGTACGGGCTGCCCGGGCTGGCGCAGCTGCGGAGCCGCGAGTCCTACGTGCTGTGCTACGACCCGCGGAGCCGCAGCGCGCTCTGGGTCATCGAGCAGCTCAACCGGGACACGCTGAGCGGCGCTTCGGACCGCGCCGCCTGCGACTTCCAGGAGGACGACTCGGTGCACGAGTATCACCGCGCCACCAACGCCGACTACCGCGGCAGCGGCTTCGACCGCGGGCACCTGGCCGCCGCCGCCAACCACAGGTGGAGCCAGAAGGCCATGCGGGACACCTTCTACCTGAGCAACATCGCCCCGCAGGTACGGCCCGAGGCCTGCGGGGGAGGTCGGAGCTGCCCGAGTTCAAGGGCAGATGCTGCTCCCTGCGGGGAACCCCCCGACAGCGTCGCTCTGTCTGTGCCTGCAGCAGTTCAGGCACAGAGGGGCCAAAGTCACTCGGAGGTGCAGTATTTGCTGCTAAATTTAACAGCAGGGACCCTGCAAATGCACCTGCCTGTGCGTGCCTCTCAAGCCATGAGAGACCCCGTTCAGTGCAGCTCCTGTCAGGAGCAGAATTAAACAGGCAGACAAATACATGCAAAAACCTGTGGCCTTAGGGAATGGGTTCTGTCCTGGGTGTGCAAACCAGGCCATCACAGTTCCCAAAGCAGAGGTGATAGTGGAGAGCTCATGGAAAGTGCTTGGGCTCTGTGAGATGTGTTACAGAAAAGGCAGGTGGTGTTTCTTTGAACAGTGAGGAAATACCCCAGCAACTGACCACTGCTTGTGTTTCTAGAATCCTCATTTAAACCAGAATGCCTGGAATAACCTTGAGAAGTACTGCAGAAGCTTGGCAAAAAACAACAGGAATGTCTATGTCTGCACAGGACCCCTCTTCCTACCCAGGTAAACACGAGGGCTGAGCTGGACTGGCACCCAAAAAATGTATCATGCTGGCAAAGGAAAACAGGCTGAGGTGCTCCCAGACAGAAGGGACAGTAGGTGAGAGCAGCTGTGCAAAGGTTTTGTGGAAAGGTGCCTTCCTGGGATTGGGATTACTTTATGTATTTCCCATCCAGATGATTATTTCTATGCATAAAGTGGGTTTCTTGAGCTACAGTATAACCAGGTTGTTTTTGTTTGCAGTCCTGAGCAGTTTAGTAAATTAGCTGATTACCAGATTAGACTGCAGACCCCATCCCTGAAAGCAGAATAAAGCTTTCAGGTTCAATGTCGTGGACTACTTCTCCACTTAAGGACACGACTTTATTTTCAAAGATCTCCCTGTAGCACCAAAGAGCAGCTGTCTCACATTGAGATCTCTTCAGAAGCAGGAAATAGCTTGGAAAGTCTGTTAAGAGAGCCAGCAGGGAGGGGATTTGGGAGCAGCCCCAACACTCAGCTCACCATAGCCTCTGCTCCAGCCATGTTTTACAGCCCTGCTGCAGGAGCAGAGCTGCTGCCTGCTGTGGGTGGGGGCTCTCTCAGGGGGTGTTGGAGGGCTGAGGGGGCAAAGTGACAACAAACTAGGAAATAACCTGGGATGTTGCTGTTGGTGCAGGATGGAAGCCGACGGGAAGATGTATGTGAAGTACCAGGTGATTGGGAAGAACAACGTGGCTGTCCCCACCCATTTCTTCAAGGTGCTCATCTTGGAAAAGGAGAGTGGGGAGATTGAGCTGCGCTCCTACGTGATGCCCAACAGCCCCGTGGATGATAAAATCCCCCTGGAACGGTTTCTGGTTCCCATCGAGAGCATTGAGCGAGCCTCGGGGCTCCTCTTCGTCCCAAACATCCTCAGGAGAACAAGTAACTTGAAAGCCATCACAGCTGGAAAGCACTGAACCCTGACTAGAGAAATCCAGGTAACCCCTGGCAAGGGATTGGCAGTCACCTGCAGAGTCATAGTTCTTGTGCAGTTGTAAAGGTGGGAATTAAGAATCAAACCTGTGCTTCTCTCTACCCTTCCCCTTGTGTCTAACTGAAACACAGACCCACGAGAGGTCTGCAGGGTGGTCTTGCACAAGGCTCAGGGGCAGCTGACATTGTAGCAGCTCTCTAGGATTTGCCCCTAATCACTGCTGCCTTGGAGTTGTGTGAGGCTCATTCAGGCACAAAGGGAAGTCATGAATCGTTGCTGTTTAGCAGGGAAGGAGGAGAGCAAGATGGGTGCCAAGGGAGGAGAGAAGTTCCTGCCTTCCTGAGGCCAAAGAATTGTATGATTGTTTTCTTTCAGAAGATGGTTTTAGCAGTAAAGCTTGAACACCCATGGTATTGGTTGTTTCTTATCTGCTCTCACCAAAGCTCTGAGTATCTCAGCAGGAGGAGGGGAGGATGGAGCCAGCTTTTCCAGCTGCTTTCCTGTCTGAGCTCACTGAAGGCAGAGCTTAAGGCATCACAGATGGAGCCAAACCATAACGAGATGATGTATTTTAGTATTTTAGAGGCCAAATTGAAGCTCCAGCCCTTCCTGCTGTTGGAAGGATGAAGCCTTGAAGGGGGGCTGGGGGAAGTCAGGCTGAGGCAGGAACAGCTTCTTGGCATAAGGATTAAGTTCTGACTTGATTTCAGTCTGAAGGCCACATCGCTCCAGAGGCACTGAGTGTGCCTACACCAAGACACACCCGGATTTCCCAGCAACTGAGGTTCCATACTGCTTTATTCCCACCCCAGATGTCCGAGTTGCTGAGACCAAGTCTGATGCCAGGCTCATGCCAGCTGCTGGGAAGCAGCAACGAGCCCTTGGCTGGACCACGCAGGCAGGAGGGCACAGACTTGCTGCTCCCAGCAGCAGTGAATGCCTGGTTGGGCAGCGCTGCCAGCTCCAGTCACATTGTGCCTTGGTCCTGCCAGGCTCCTGCAGTGACTTGCCTAGCACCCCACACTTGAAGAGCCGCCTCCCCGAGGGCAAGGTCAGTGGTTTCTGTTCCCTCAGCTGTCTTTGGGTGTCTTCACAGCCTCCTCAATGTGTGGCCTCAGCGCAGACAGAGAGATGAGCAGTGCTTCCTGCAGTAGAGCCAGGCCAGTCAGAGCTGCTACTCCTGGCTGGAGGTCCAGGTGTGACCACACCTGAGCCAGGTGTGTCACTGCCACACAGAGGGCTGGCAGATACCCAGCCCTCTGCACACCCAGCACCATCAGCCCTACCTCTGTCCGGATGGTTCTGCTGCCTTGGTTGGGACACGTGTTCAGGTAGAAGTCAAACAAGACACTTGGGTCGGTGACCTCCAGGTTTGGGTCCACATCAACCCCAGCTTCCAAGCCCTCAAGACCTCCAAATACAACAAGGGCATGCCTGGGGAGAGCACAAGGACAAGGTGAGAGGGCAGACTGTCTAGGTCTGCATTCAAGCTCCTGTGTGCTGCTGAAGCAGGGAGCTGTGTCCATTGCTGCTGGTGACCACTGCAGCTGCCTCCCCACCAAAGCCCCACAGCATCTGGCCAATGTGACAGAGTCTGCTACCAACTCCAGAGAAACAGAAGAGTTGGCCTTGTCCTGGGGTATTTCCCCTGCTCTGCTGCCTGCACCAGCCTCACTGGAAGCTCGGAGGGGGGCCAATCAGGCAGGACACAAACCTGAAGGAGGGCAGTGTGACCTGGTCCACGGAGCTGCCCCGCTCTGAGGTCCCAATAGAGAGATCATAGCCTTCCTTGAATGGGCACTCGGAAAACACAGCACCTGGAAAACAGAGTTTGGGGTTACTGCTGCCATGTCCTCACCCATGTGCCTTCTGGACAGGCTAAAACACTCCATGGTTGAGTGGTGGCAGCAGAAGGAGTTGCTTTCAGTTCCACAAGTGCATCTGGAGACAGAACGATTCCTCTTTCTCACATAATTTCCTTGCTGCAACAGTCTCCCACACCCTTTTCTTTAAAGCTCAAGACAGGTGCCAGGAACCACCCCCAAACAGCTTACAGTCTTTCTACAAGGTCCAATCAACCAGAAGACAGGGAAAGAATTTTCCATGGCTCTTGAACTCAAATTTCACTGCTGGCTCTGATGTGAATGAGTGGGATGTAGTTATCATGGAAATATATAAAGGCACCAACTCATCTCTTGCTGTTGTGCAGCCATTTGGAGCAATTGTGCATGGAGGTACAGGGAAGAGTGGAGGGTGACTGGGGTGATTCATGCCTCACTTCATTCCTAAAATTTGACTGCCACATGGCTCCTGGCTGCACGTGTAAACTGCCCTTCAGACAAGGTGATTTCTAGGAAAGAGATGTGTGCAGCCAGTAGGCCTGAGATTGGTGTGGAAGCCCAGGCAGAGAATCCCTGTGGATACTCACTCAAGCAGGAGGCCAGGCGGACGCTGTAACCCCAGTACAAGCCTGAGACTTCTCGGGGATGGTGCGAGGACACCACGGTGCCTTTCCGCACTTTGGCTTCTGAAAGAAAGCAAAGAGCTTTAGCAGCCCCTGTGATCTGGTGAGATCTGACCAGCCACAGACAGCAGTTTCTCCTGGAACAGGGCACTGACTTGGTGTGCAACATCACCCTCTCTTTTTCCAGAATGTGAAAAAGCATTTGGGAAATCTGGTGAGTTCTGGAAAGCATCTGAGTGTGTTTGGGCTGTTTATGGTTGGTCAAAGAGCTGACAGTTCTTTCCAGTTACCGAGGGAGGCACAGTAAGGGTGTTATTAAATTTGTGTGTGGGCTGAAGGGAACATGCAGAACTGTTGGGTACCTTCAAACCTGTCACATGGAAGGACCAGCTCCTGCAGGACTGAAGTTTACAGGTGCTACTGGAGCCATGGATTACCTGGATTCTGGGGCTCCTGCAGGCGCACGGTGACGCGCAGACCGGGGTTCAGCTGTTTGTCAATCTGCACCTCCTGCAGTGACAGTCACCATCAGCACCAGACATTCTGGAAGGACTGGGGAAGGTGGGGAAGGAAGGGAATCCTTGGAGGAAGTGGGGGTCTGTTCTGGCCTGGAGCTGGAATGAGGGGCTCTGTGTGTGGCTCAGGGGCTTGGTCATCAGTCTGAAGCTTATTTTGCTACTCAAAGGTCCAGCTGTAGTAAAGCAATGATGTGCTGGAATGGGCAGGGCCTGCTGGGGCTTGGGAAGCCACAAATGCTGTCAAGTCAGAAGGAACAAGACAGCAACAGCCTTAAACCCCCCACCAACCCACTGCAGCCTTCAGAAACCCAGCAGTGCCCACCCTGCCTGCTTCAAATCTGCCTGAGAGACAAGGGAAATAGTTTTGGCATCTGCAGGTAACAGACACACCTTCCTCATGCCACAGTTAACAAAAGAGCCTCTGCCTGGCTTCGTGGGCCGGTCCAGCACGACGCCCTCCCGGTACTCTGAGTCCTCGTCCACCCGCATGTGGTGGGGGCTGTCCAGGGGGTTGAGCAGCCCTAGAACAGCACAGAGCAAAGAGGTGCTGAAGGGAAAACACAGCTGTAGGTGCAGGTGTTCCCCTGCTCCTTCCCTCTCAGGTCCAGTGCAGAAGTGGGGAAAAGTCCTGGCTGTCCCACACACAATGAGCCAGAGCTCAGGAAGGAGAGAGACAACTGGATCCTACCTGCAAACTGCAGATCCTCATGTTTTGGAAAAAAGGATTTCCTCAAGTACCTGTCACCAGAGAAAGGTGAAATGTGGAAAGGTATTTTTATGGAATCTGGATCTCAATTCTAGCCCTGATTTGACTCGAAGGAGCTGAGTATAGAGAAAAGCAAACTTACTGAGGGCACTCCAAGTACTGCAGGATCCGAGCCAGCTGCACACAAGCCTTGCCTTTCCTCCCAATTCCTTCAAAATCCCCCTCCACGCTCCTGAAAGTGAAAGCAAGGAGCTTGTGAACTTGGCATGAGATTGGTCAGGTCTCCAGAAGACCAAACCTTTCCTCTTAATCTGACAACAGCAGCACCTCCCTCCTTGTAGAAGGGCTGCTCCAGAGGCAATCTGTAACAAATCATCCTTGGAACTCTCTCTATAAGCCAAGTATCTTTCTCAGTTTTGTTTTTTGATCTTTATGTATTAATGTGACCTGGCAGTTGGATGCTACTTAGCTGGATGCTCCAGGATTGCATGGCTTGGCTGGTTAACTCAGGTACAGCTCCATGTGAAAAACTGAAGGATAGCAAAGCATCTTCTATAAGGATACAGGCCATGTCCTGTCCCTCCACAGCAAGGTTTAAGGCCACAGGAGAAAGCCTCCTGTTGCTTTGTCAACCCCATGTTGGGATAAATGATCTGAGCTGCCCGGGCAGTTCAGTCAACATCTTTTCCTCTGGGGTATAGTGGTCCTCATAATCCTGGCACTGGGGAGAGGTATGTGCAGTTCCTTCCTGGCCTCAGCTTAATAAAAGAGTGAAGGAACAGAAATACTGTGCAGAACAAGATGGCTCATCCTTCAGAGAATCACAAAATGGCCTGGGTTGGAAGGGAACTTAAAAGATCATCTTGTTCCACCCCCTGTCATGAGCAGGGACACCTTCCACTATCCCAGTCTGCTCCAAACCCCGTCCAACCTGATCTTGGACACTTCCAGGGACAGAGCAGCCACCGCTTCTCTGGGCACCCTGCGCCAGGGCCTCACCACCCTCACAGGGAGGAATTCCTTCCTAAAATACCATCTAAGCATGCTCTCCTCCAGTCTTCTCCTTACTTCACATCCTCTCCGTGCTCGTCGAACACCACGATCTCGTCCACGCAGAAGACGGCGCAGGCGCGGGCGATCTGCCCGGCCAGGTACGTGCGCAGCTCCAGCGACTGCGCGTTGTTCAGGATGGAGCCGGGCAGGGCCACGCTCAGCGTGTGCCGGCGGCCTGGGGAGCAGAGAGTGAGAGAGGCACGGCCTGACAGCTGAGGTGCAGCATCGCATCTGCTGCTGCAGCTGTACCTGTGCTGGGGGAAAGCAACTTCTGTTTCTTAGATTTAATCACGGGTTTTCTCTGGAGAAAGAGCTCTCGTGCACTGGTTGCTGCACCATGATTGTGCCTGTTTGGGTATGTGGACTGATCCCTATCAGATGTAACACCTTTCCTATCGATGGGTAATACTGACTGCCTTTTAACAACCAGGTTTTCTAGCACTTTCCACCCAGGTATCCCCACCGGGTCACAGGGGCATCACCTTTGTCTTCCTTCTGCTCCTCCTGCGCCTGGGCTTGTTGTTCTGCCAGCTCTCGCAGCCGCTGCTTCTCCAGTTTCTTCAGCAGCTTCATTTCCTTCCATTTCTTCTTCTCTGCTTTCCCTGAGACGGAGAACAGCGCCTGGCGTTAAACACCGCGCCGTGACCGCTCCGAGCGGCCCCAGCCCCCGCGTGTGCCCGGCCTTCCTTACTCTCCTGCTTCCAGCGCCGCCAGTCCACCTTCCTGTCCTCAACCTGCGGGGGACAGCGCGCGTTACCGCCGGGGCTCCCCTGAGGGCCGCGGGCCGGACCCGGGGCACCCCCCGGGCTCCCTCAGAGCCGGACCCGATGCACTCCCCGGGCTCCCCTCAGAGCCGGACCCGGGGCACCCCCCAGGCTCCCCTCAGAGCCGGACCCGGGGCACCCCCCAGGCTCCCTTCAGAGCCGGACCCGGGGCGCTCCCCGGGCTCCCCTCAGAGCCGCGGGCCGGACCCAGCGCCCCCCGCCCACCCGCGCTCCTTTGGGCCGCTTCCCCACGCCGCTCTCCGTGTCCGCCATCTTCCCGCGCTCGCGGCCGCGCCCCCGCGCTGCTGATTGGCCGGAGGGCGCAGGCCCCGCCCCATGGGGGAGGAGCCTGCGGTCACGTGGTCGGTGTTGAGGCGGCCCGCGGGCAGCGGAGCTAAGCAGGGTCGGTCGCGGTCCGCGGGAGGATGGGTGACCCCGGGGGACAGCGCAGCGCTGGGAGCAGCCCGGTGCGCCAAGGAGATTCACAATTCCCGCCTGGGGGTGTGTGTATGTATGTGCAAAATCTGGGTACTCGCGTCTGTACAAACCCTGCGTGCGTTCTGGACGATAGGCAGATGCACCCTGCCCTTTACAGGTTGTGTCATGGCCTAGATAAGAGCCCACGCACGTGGGGGTGTTGTAATTAATCTTCATGTTAACAATCTAATTGCACGGTTCTTTCTCTGTTTCACCGACTGTGACTGTCCCCGTGTTTGGCACGTACGTGGCTGTAACAGGGCTTTCAGCAGCACCCTCAGCCACCCAGGCTGAGCAAGCAGGGCAGAGGCAGGTGGGTGTTTGCCTCCTTCCCTCTCTCCCTCTCTCCTGCTGGCCCATGCAGCTCCCGTCTGCCTCCAGAGGGGTTGGCACCACCAGCTGCAGCCCAGTATGGAAAACCTGCAGAGCTCTCCCCACCAGCCTGAGTGGGACGAGCAGCCACTGCCACAGGACCCAGCAAGGTGAGGCAGCTCTCAAGTAGAGTTCCATCACTGCTGCAGTCATTACAGAGACATTGACTCTTCCGTGATTGCAGTAATTCCACTTTAATAATTTAACTGCTACAAACACTCATTGCACAGTCTGTTGCACATGATTCCCACGTGGTTGATGGTGATGTTTTACACTCTCACCCAGGCTGAAATCAACACTGATGCAAGAATTACCTCTCCAGCATTGCTCGTTACCCCACCAGCTCAGTGGGTGGGAGGTTGTGGTGGCCACCAGCAGCAGGAGCAGCCAAAACCGTGGTGCCCATCCTCCCCTGCCACTGTGTGCACTTCTCCAAGGCCAGAAGGTTTTGCTCTGCAGCCTGGACAATGCTGCCAAGCCCTGAGAAAGTGCCAGGAGTAATTTGGAAGGTTTGACAACAGCCAGGCTACTGGTGAAAGCCTGTTTCCTGGGAGGAAACCAATTGTGTGGTCATCTTCCCCAGAGATTCACAGAAAAAAAAATAGTGGGAAAATAGTTCATGATGGGAAATGTCATTTCACTGGGTTTGCAATCATCAGGATCATAGGAGTCACCTTACTGACGGCTGGTGATACTGTCCAGTTCATGGGAACTTGAGGGCCAGTGGAAATGCTGCCCTGAGTGGGGATGTGGAGCAAGACAAGCCACACTAACCCTCCAGCATGGCCTTAAAGGTAGGTCCTGAAACACCTTCTCAGAACTTGGTGGTGAGACAGACCCCAGGAGCCATCCTCACCTTGTGTGCTGCTGGACACGTCCCAGAACTGAGTGGCAAAGTCTTTACACGTAAGAAATGTCAAATACTGTCAGTGCACACAAAGTCTCACTTCTTGAAGTAATTTCACAGTGACTGAAAGTGTCCCTCATGCCCTGGGCCTGGAAAAATTTAACCATTCGTCTGACAGAAAATGTTGTTGAAAGCACAGAAGTAAGAACATATCAAAGTTTGTAGACAAGTGAAGAAGAGCAGCTTGGGCAGATGGGGACCAAGGAGAGCCTGGTTTTCTCTCAGTGTATTCAGGAGCTGCTTTTCTCTTGTTTCCATTTTTGCAGTATGTCACTTGCAGCCTTCAGTGTAGCTTCCTCCTAAAAAATACCACAAGTTTGGTCAGCAGCTTCCAGCCAAATCCTATTCCCCCTCACTGCAGCCAGTGTTGATACAAAAATCCTGTTCTCATTCTGAAGCATTGCAGGTACAGTATGAGACAGGCACAGCCACTGGGGAGCTAAAGGGGCATCTAGAGAGTCCCTGCCAAGAAATGTAGGATGCTGATGGGACAAAGTTTAGAATGGCCCTGGCACATCTGCTGCCCCCAGCTCAGCTCGTGTGTCTGCAGGGGGGGCTGCTCCAGGTGGGATGCCATGGTGAGGCTCCAATGCCCACGGCATCCTGCATTTCTTCTTGGCATTTCTCTCATTAAACCAGCTTTGATTATTACTCCCAACCTTGCCTTCCCTAGTGCTGCCACATATCTCACCTTTGCAAAGCAGAACCGGATGAAATTGGTGTAGTTGTTCTTGTGGGCCTCGCTGTAGAAAGCGGAGAGAGGGATGGCAGCGAGTCCCTGGGAAGAGGAAGCACAGGGGGCTGAGGCTCCTGCTCTGGGGCTGGCCTGCAGCCTGCTGTGCCCCAGTGTGGGGGAACTCCAGGCCCCCCAGCCATGAGCTTGGGTGGACACAAACCCACCCAGGGCAAAAGCAGCAGAAAGGACCAGACCCATTTACCTTGTTCTTGACCATCCACTTTGCAAATCTGTAGTCGTAGGGCTCATCTGAGTTGGGGACATCGGGGACATCAGATTCTGCAGGAGAAGCACAGCAGGAGAGGCTGGGGCAGCTGCCAGGTGCCTCAGCCAAATATCAAACCCACATCCTTGCAGCTTGGGTGGGGAACATGCAGTCCATCCCTGCTTTGATGATGGTTTATGCAGGTTCCTGTCCCTGCCAGCAGTACCACCCCCCACACCCAGCCCACCTGGGCAGGACTGCAGGTGACTCACTGAACTGGGAGATGTCTGCCACCAAGAAGTAGGTGCCCTCAGGGATGATGGGTTTCATGCCCACACTATCCAGGCTCTGGACCAGCCAGTCTCTCTTCTGCTGCAGCTCCTTGGGCAGCTGGACAAAGTAGCTCTCTGGTTTTCCATAGAGTGTGAGCTCCCTCTGGAAACCCTGAGCCACGGCCTCCTGTAAGGAGAGAGGAGCCAGTGCCCAGTGGGAAGATGGTCAGGGCTCTCTTGGGAACTGAAGTCCCTGCAATTCACAGGTGATTAGGGAGCTCTCTGCCTCCAGCCCCTCTGAACTGCTTCTTAGATTTGTCAATGCAAGTTAAGGAAGGAGCCTTCCCAGGGCACCACAAATCACTTGTGTGTGGTTTTCAGGTGAGCTGTGGGCAAGAGGACCATCTCTTACCCCTGCTCTCAGGGCTTGGGAATTGCAGGGAGCTGCCTTACCTGGGCAATTGTGGCACAGTGGTACACGGAGTTCTGGTGCACAGTACGGAGGTGCTGCAGCAGCCTGTCCGGCCCCACAACCCAGCCCACCTGCAGCCAGGAGAGGAGGAGGAGGAGGAAGATGTGAGTCTCTGGGTACTTGCTCAGGCTCCCCTTTCTTTGCCTGTGCTGGTTTCATTGTGTTTTCCAGACAGAACTTTCACAAAGCACCTTTGGTACTTTCAGCCCCTGAGGCTCAGAGCTGAGTGTGGCCGCAGTGTCCCCGGTGCTGTGCTATGGCAAAGGGACAGGGATGGGGACACAACGAGGTGCCACATGGGGTATTCACCTTCCATCCAGTGGCACTGAAGGTCTTCCCAGCACTCCCCACGATCACTGTGCGGTCCCACATCCCTTCCAAGCTGGCTGGCAATGAAAGGAGAGAAACCCCAATGGCAGAGCTCCTTTCTGGGCTGCATTAATGACACATGGGAGCTCTCTGCCCACCACAATCCACGGTTATCTTTTGTGTTCACAGCACGTTTCACCTGGATGAGCCTCAAAGCACATCCCAAGCAGGCAGCCAGGTTTCTCAAGAGCATCTCCTTTTAATTAAGCATTTTCACAGGCATGTACCCAGCCCCAGGGGTTCCCAGAGATGCCAAGCACCATCACCCTGCATCAAGGTGATGGCATGTTACTCCAGCTGGAAGAACAGGCCAAAATCATGTTGAAATGGATTTCCTGAAACTAGAGACACTCAGAAAACTGTGGCTTTACAAAGCATGGGAAAAAAACCAGTTTCACTGGAGCCAAGGGGCTTTTTGTTCTAGATCTCCCCTCTAGCTCTGAAGTCAGGGCTTCTGTTTAGGACCTGGTTTGGAGGCTGAGATTGAAGTGCAGCAAAATACCTCCAGTGGGGATTCATGCCTAGTACAGCTGTGCATGCAGGCAGCCCTTGGGACTTCCAGGGGCCACAGTGAAATCCCCATTGCTTGCCCTGAGCAGCCCCCCAGCCCTGCCCAGCCCTGCCCCGCCCCACCCCGCCCCGTACCGATGCGGATGTGCTGCTTCCCGTCGTAGACCAGCCACTCGTACACCTCGTCGCTGATGCACAGCGCGTCGTGCTTCACACACAGCTCTGCAATCAGCCCCAGCTCCCCGCGACTGAACACCTGCAGCAGAGATACAGCAGGAGCATTTCTGAGCCCCTGCTTGTCCCTGAAGGTTGTGTATCCTCCTGGCACCTTCTCCCATGCCAGGATGGGCAGGAGCTGGATGTAGCACTCTAACAGGGCAAAAGCACTGCTGGCACAAAAGACAAGGCTTAAAAACACCAGGAGACTGAGCACAGCATGTGGTGCCCCCACAACGTCCACTTCCCTTGTGTGCAAGGAAGGTTGAGACACTGTTGCACTGCAGATGTGGCTGCAGCACCCCAGCAGCTTCCAGGGCCCAGCAGGGCCAGCAGTGTTACCTTGCCCAGAGGGTTGTTGGGTGAGTTCAGGACGATGGCTTTTGTCCGTTCGCTGAATTTAGAAGCCAGTTCAGCTGGGTCCAGCTGCCAGTCTGCACTAGACATCAATTTTCCATCTTTTGGAGGATTCTAGAGAGAAGGCAGGGGAATCTTGGTTTGCTTTGCTACCTCTGCACTTTGCTTACCACTCACCTCTTTGCTGACTGCTGTGACTCTTCCCTTCCCCACCCACTCACCGGTCTCAGAGGGACAAACACAGGTGTCCCACCAGCCATTTTCACCATCGGCTCATAGCAGTCAAAGAAGGGCTCAATGATTATCACCTGGAAGAAATGGACGTGTCAGCATCCTCCTGGTCCTGCTCAGACCTTCCCTGAGGAGTGCAGAGAGCAATGGGAGGGACAGGACATTTTAACCCCTTAATTACTGCAATGGAGAACCTGCATTGCCTGTGGGGAGTGTCAGGAAGGACGCCACCACTCAGGACAAAAAGGGTTATTTTGCCTTAGGCAGAAATTAAAGCAGTGCCCTGCAGCAGATAACTTTTTCCTTTGGAAGCTCAAGTACTGCAGAATTGGGATAAAACTGGTTTTGCTTTGGAAAAGGACAATGCAAACCAGCCTGCAAGTCCCCTGGGGGAAGGCTGCCAGTGCAACAAGCCCTGATCTCGTGTTACCTCATCACCTTCATCCACTAAAGCCTGGAAGCAGCAGAACAGAGCCTGGTATGCCCCCACAGTCACCATCACGTTGGTCATAGGATCCAGGTCTCGTCCAAGCAGCTTCCCAAAAAACTGGGCTAGGACCTTCACCAGAGGCGGGTGGCCCTGTGGGGTGAGAGGAGGGTGGGAATTGAGTTGCAGAAGACTCCTGAACCAAGGACAAGCCTTTGGAAGGGGACTGGGAAGCCAAGAGCCCTGTGAGATCTTCCAGCCTGGCTGCTTCAAACATCCCAGTAAAGCAGGGAGTTACTGGGAACAACGGGCATGGGTCGAGGCTGGATGTGTGTTTTGCCCCCTGTTTTTTCCTGTTTACTGCAGCCTGATGAGCTCTGAAGCAGCCAGGGCTGACAGGGAGAGAGGGGGTGGTGCTGGGGAGGGAGCTCTGTTCACGCACGAAGGCACGGGTGTACTGGTGCAGCATGTGGCTCCCACTGAGGGCTCTCGAGAACGCCTCTGTCAGAAAGTCTGGTGCAGGGAAGTCAGGGAAGCCCTGGCCCAGGTTCACCTTGGAGTAGGTAGCAGCCAGTTTTACAAAGTCCACCCTGGAGAGAAGGGAAAGAAAAGCACTTTCAGAGGGTCTGGGCAGTGTGCTGGCACTGGGTCTGCTCGCAGCATCCCTTTGGAAGGGAGGGGGATTGTCCCTCCTGCAGAGCCATCCTGCTCACAGGCAGGCAGGACCAAGCAGACCTGCTGCACTTAAACCAAGGATGATGAACTATTGCACTGGGGGAATGGTTTTAATTTATTCTCCCAGGAAACAGCTCCTATGGTCAGTGTGTGGTCACAGCTGAAAGCCTGTGGTGTTTCTGGTCACACTGGACTGAGCAGGAGGGGACTTGGAGGGTTTCAAGCTCATACCAGCTCTGCAAAATTTAGCAACTAGAGACTGTAAAGGCCTCTGCAGAGGGCAAGGTGAGCTGAACTTGCTGCTCATCTCAAACCAAACAAGAGCCAGCTCACTGGCAGTTTGGAGCTTGAACCCAGGCACAGCAGGGCCTTGGGGAAAGACCATTTAAATCTCTTCTTCCAGCACTCAACTTTCCCAATGCCACACTGTGCCTGGCAGGATGGGAATGGCATTTGCAGCAGCCCTTCCCCTGCCTCTCTGCTTGCAGTGCCCCAGGGTGAGCTTGGAGCAGGTGCCAGGCTGCAGCCAGTGTGCAGCAAACACTTGGCTCAGATTTGAGTGCCACTGGGATCATCTGGGTGGATGGGAGATGCTTCTGCCTGCCCAGTGGTGCAAAACACCTGATACAGCATAAAGTGAGAGCTGCAGGTACAGAACTGACTCAGGGTAAAGTCTTCTGCTCTAATGTGCTTCCCAAACACATGCAAAGCAGTTGAGGGAAACTTCTGCTCTGTGCTGTGTGGCTTCTGTGGTATCAAGCTGGTTTTAGGATACCTAAAACCACATCTACCACCTGGGTAAACCCAATGTTCTTTTAACTCACCAGATATTTTTATCTATTCCCTTCAGCCTCCGAGCTTGCACTGGCCTTGACATCTTTGCCTGCAGAGAGAGAGAAAAAAAAAAGTGAGTTTGAAGCTTTTAAATGAGGCCACAAAGGGGCTGTGGCCTCCCCAGGGAAGTTTTTCCCAACAGAAGGTGTGCCCTTTAGTATTGCTTCATGGTCTGCTCCTGACTGACCTTAGAGCAGTAATGCTGTTGCAGTGGTTTCTGCTTTCACTTACAAGTTTCAACAAGAATTGGGAAAATAGATGAACAAGAGAAGCTTTGTACACTCACTGGGGAGGTGGCAATGCCTCAAACCTCATTACCTGTTGGGATTAGTCATGGGGTCAAGCTCAGCCAGGCTGTAACAGCAGGGCCAAGGACCCCAGACCTCAGGCTTTTACCTTCCATAACCTCTCCATCTTCATGGGAAGAACCTCCTTACTCTACAAGCCATGAAATCCCCCCTTTTCCCAGCAAGAAGAACAAACTACTTTATTCCATGATGCTCTAGGAAGTAGCAGAAGTAGATACTCTTCTGTCCTGATGAAGTGCTCGGTGAGGGGGCTTGCTCTAGATCCTACAAAATGTGCAGAGTTTTCTATTTAAAGTTCATGTCAAACCCCAAGCAGTAACTAGGTAGAGGCAAGAGAGAGCACAGCACAGAGGTCAGGGTGATGTACAGAGACACTGAGGTACCATGCTGTGACTGGTTTGCAATTTCCATGGACATCATGGCTCAGGGGAGTGGAAAGAAAGACAGCAGGAAACACTGAAAGCAAAACCCTCCTTCCAGCTGGATAAGCACAGTGGGAGAAAGTTAGATGTGCTTTATGGGGAATTCATCACGAGGATGATGAAAAGCGGCAGAGACAGAACTTAATAACTCAGCAGTGCAGGGAAAAGGTACCCAGACAGAGAAGGGGCTGGAAACTGGAGACCAATAATGCTCAGTGCACCAGAAAGAGCCAGTGTGGGGGCACGAGGAGGGCAGCCCTGAAGCAATGAGTCAAGAAAACCATTGTCACCACAGCAAATAAAATACATTTGAACCGGAACAAGGAAGGCACGTGAAAGCAGCCGAGGTGAGCTGCAGAGCTGGGATGTGAGGGGGTCTCTGCTCTGCTGTGCCAGGATGGAGAGGGGGGATACTGGGTCAGCCTCCTCCCAACACTCATCTGCAGCAGGAACTCCCCACTTACCTGCTCCCCTCTGCTGTTCCCACAGCTCTGCAGCAGAATTTGGGTAGAGCCCCAAGGATATTTTGTGCTGAGGTCCTTAGATTTTTATACAGCTTCAGCCCTTACTGGGGATCTTTGCAAACAAACACCCTGTTGAGGAGCCCTGTGTTTCAGAGGGCACCAGGTGGACTCTGCTCCACCGTGGTGCCAGGCAGGCAGCCAAGGGCAAGCAGAAGTCACTGGCTCAGGGCAGCCTCCCTCCTCTCCCTCAGCTCAGCTTTGCTCTTTCTGCACAAGCTCATGGCTATTACAGTCACAAGATCTGGTGCCTGAGCTTATTTGGCTGGGAACAGAAGGATTTATGGCTTGGGAAGTAAAAGATAGCTGGAGGTGAAATATTAACAGCTCCAGTGCTGTTTTTGCAAGGTGGGGCTGCTGCAGGCCACAGGTCAGAGAATTTAACAGATGACCAAGTGTGATGGGGATCAGTGGGAAGGTGCCTTAAACCTTGAAATGCCCAGTTCTGAGGAAAGGCCTTGTCTGCTTCAAAACTGAAATAACAAATACTTTTTTTTTCTGATATCCCCTCCATCCCATCCTATCCCCAGCCCTGTGTGTGATGCTGCCATGGAGAGCAGCACAGGTTCAGGACCATGCAGCCCTCAAATCTGTTTCAGCCTGTTCTGGTCCCCAGACAGAAGGCGCAGTTTGCCTGGCAGCCACACAGGAGAGCTGAGTGCCAATGCAGAAGACTCAGCATCCATGATCTTCCACCACTGTCTCTCTGCTCTGTGTGACTGCCTTGCTCTGCATGTTGGGATCTCTGAGTGGGATGCTGATATTCCCAAGTACCCTGCAAGCCAAGAGGCTCTAGTAGAGACCATCAGAACAAGCAACCCCACAAACAAGGAACCTTCTCCTCCATGAAGGATATCCCCTTGCTTATGAGGATCCTTTAAACATGCTCCCTGGAAATCAGCAGGTACAGAGGAAGTTGCACCAAAGTGCCTTTTCCTGACATGCTCTGTCTGCTCTTGCTGCCAAGGTGAGCTGCCCTGGGCAGGCTGCCAGCCAGGAACAGTCCCACTGGGCATTCCTTACCTCTCTGGAGCACGAGCTGTGTCCAGCACTGCTGTTCCTCTCCAGCAAGAAGTGACGCAGGGACGGTCCCGCTCTCCTGAGCATGCCACGGCTCCTGCTGCCTCACTGCTACAGGCACAGACCTGCAACTCCCCGAGACAAAGGAGGCTGAGACAATTGCTACACAGGATTGAAGCAAACCTGTATCTGGGATGGGGCAGGCCCAGACCCAAAGCAGAGGCTGCTCTGCCACAGAGAGGAAGAGGCAAAATGAGCTGCTTTGTGCGTTGTCACTGCAATGTCCAGCAGTGCTGGGGCTGCACTTTGTGCCTGTGACACACAGAATCAGGATCACAAGGGCAACCATGACTTCTGCTTCCTCTCTCCCAGGCCAGGCTTCCCCCACTTCTCTCTGCACCGAGGGCAGTGGAGGGCAGTGGATGCCCTAGCAGGGAGAGGGCATCCTCTGGGAATCTGGTACTCAGCATCAGCTCCTCATCCAGTGTCATTGAGCCCAGGTAACTCTTGCCTCTGCCCTTCCTCCCCTTGCAGCTTCCCCCCTTCACCTTCCTGGCCCATTCAGAGAATCTCTGGCCTCTCAGCTGCTGCAGCTCTGATTTAGTCACAAGTTTTATTCCAATTAACAGGATATCACCTTTTATCTTTAAAGTGATTTTATCTTTCCTTCAAGGTCCCAAACAAATTAATTTTTATGTCAAAAATGCAGTGTGTTCTTTCACGTTAGGTTCCTTCAACTATTCTACAGCACTACTGAAACATGCAGTACTTAAGCTAAAATAAGTGAATGTTTTGTTAAGTACTTGAGATAAAAGCCATGAGGCTGGAGGATGCATGCAACTTTATTATTATCAACCACGAATTAATTTACCCATCTGCCAGAAAAAGAATTAAAACAGGTTTGAAGCTGACCAGCCCACAGGTAAGCTCTTAGTACTTCTGAGGGCACTCTCCATCCTTACTGCAGGATGCGAGTCCCCAGTGCCTGCATTTTTTGTTATTTCTAAAAAAGAGTGCAATGCAGCCGCCAGCTGAGATCAGTGGGGTTTTACATGTTTGCCAAGTAGGAAAAGATAGCACAATTTATGGAAAAATGGGAAGCCAGAGCATCATATTGCTCATGAATGTGAAATCTCCACCTTGTGCTTGCATGACACTGAGATGTGGGGGGACACTGCTTTGGGGTACAAAGCAAAACAATCCTGGAATGAGGGGACCTACCCTGCAGGGGACAGAATCAAAGCGTGGCAGTAAAAAAGGCTTCATCAGATTGCAGCAAACTGCAGAGCCGTGTAAGCTGTGCACAGGGCTGGGGGCAGCACCAGGGAGCAGCGAGCGGGACTCAGAGGGTGCACTGCACTGAGCAGAGCATTTTGGAGGTGACAACCCGAAGGTCACCTCGGGGACTGGGCACTCACCACCTCCAGCCCGCGGCTCGCAGCCATCCCGATGCTCGCCAAGCCCCGCCTTGGCAGCTCGGGGGTGCAGTCGGAAGGCTTTGAGGACACGGGTGTCCCTGGATGTGTCCCTGGATGTGCCCCAGGACGGGAGCAGGACCAGGGCGGGCGCAGGGCGAGAGCGGCAGCAGCGCCAGCAGGAGCTGACAGCGGGGACAAAGCAGCTGCCAGAGGGACAGCGGGGACAAAACCAACTTACATGGAGCTGGGCCGCGCTGCTTTACGCTGCAAAGGCTGGCACAGCCGCCCAGGCAGGCCGGGCACACATGTGCCTGCCCGGCCCCAGAGGCTTCAGGAGCGGCCGGCACTTCCTGGGAGGAGCCGCGGGGAGGCCGGGCTGGAGCTGCAGGCCCGGTGGGGAAAAGGAACCGGGAAAAGCCTGTGTGGACTCCCAGGGGTTTGAGTGCCCGGGGAAATGTCCCAGCTGCTTGTTCGGATGGAAGATCACGCTGCCATAACCATAGCGGTGTGATTTTTTTGTGGTTTGGCTGTAAATACTTTAGCGTGGCAGTGGGAGGGAATTTCCCTCAGAGTGAAGCCTCGGGTCGTTCTGAAAAATGAGTTTTTAAAGTCAAAATCCTCTCAAAAAAATTCATCGTGCAGGCTTAATATTATTAGAGAAGGGAAGGGATGAGTGTAAGGTGCATCAGAAGGTGAGATCGTGCAGCATTGCCCGAACCCTGGCTGTGGGTGGGCAGGCAGGGACAGCAGCGTCACAGTTCAGGAGCTGAACTCTGCATCAGTGCTTGAGAGCTGACAGCGGTGCTGGGAGAAAACTGCCCTCTCTTCCCTCCTCCTCGTGTGACAAGGCTTGACCCGCACCGATGAGTCAGGTCCTGTGGGTCTCCTGAGTAATTTCTGTCTTGCTTTCACAGCAGGAAAAAGTGAGCCATGGGGAAAGGAAGCGGCTGCATCCGCTGTGCCAAAGGTTGCCCATCCCAACCCAGCATCCCTCAGGCATCCCTGAGGTGATTAAGCACGAGGGAATGTCTGTTTTTTTAAATTCCTGTTTAACTCAAACACTGAAACAAACAGACGGGAGGAAAGCTTGGTGCTGTAAGAATGTTCCCATCACATCCGGAGCCATCGAATGCCTCAGTGGCATTTTTTCCTGTCCTTTCCTTGCCCTGTCCTCCACCAGCCTTGTGCCTTCCTTGGTTGTTGTTCGCCCCTGAACTGAGCTCGTTTGATCAGATATATTAGCACAAAGCCAATTTGGCAGAAAAGTGGCCAATTTTCTTTCAGGTCCATGAGCTGAACTGGTTCAGGGTGGATGTGAGGGCGAAAGGTCCTGCAAGGAAAAAGAGTTGTAGGCAGGGAGGATCAGGGAGGAAAAGGGAGGGACACAAACCCCCACCTTCTCAGTCAGGATTTGGACTTTATAATGAAACTTCACCTTGATGCCCTCTTGAAATTCAGCAGAATTTTCTGGATGAGGTCAGTGATGTAAAGGACACATCTACCTTGTACTTTTTACTGTAAAACTCAAGGAAAGTTACGACCCTCTTTGTCTTCAGGTAATTTTAATTTAACAAATGCATCTGGACTTGAACAATTCTCAATTAGCGTTGAGTTAAAAAACAATTACCTATTGCACTGGGCTGATAAGAGTCTGCAGCATTGTCCTGGCACTGGGATCCCAGCTCCTCTTGGTACAGGTCCTGTGCCTGTGGCTACAGGAGGTTGCCAAGACTTATAATATTCCTAGAAAGCCAGAGATACACTTTTTTTTACTGTTACAGACATCACTGGTGTCTACAAGTTAAAATTGGCTGCACTTAACCACTCAGAACCGCCTGCCGTACACTAATAAAATTACCACGAACACCATCGAACCATCCTTTATGAATTTAAAAAGAAATTATGCTGCACAGTGTCCTCCATTGCGTCAGACAAGTAAAAATAACCACCAGTGAATCACTTTTTTCAGGCACCACAAAATTCACGGCAGCTGACAGCTCTCGGCTCCGCCCGGAGCCCAGGCGGCTCCTTTAAGGCAGCCGCCATTTTGAGCGCTGCCCGGCACCAAGATGGCGGCTCCGCCCTCACTCCCCCCCTTCCCACCCACACCCGCACGGAGCGCGCCCTGCACAAAGATGGCGCCGCGGCCGCGTCGCCGTGCCCGCCCCCAAGATGGCGGCGGGACTGGGCGATGGTGGCAGTGCCACGGCGTGAGGTCAGATCCGGGGCGGGGCCGCTGCGGGCAGGGCGGACAAAAGGCGCCGGAGCGGCGTGAGGGAGGGTGGGGGCCGTGGGCAGGTGGGTGCGGTGGGTTCCCATCACGGCCGCGGCGGGCAGGTGGGTGTGCCGCGCTGCCCTCACGGAGCGGGCGGGCTGTGGGGGCGCGTCCCCCCGCGGGGCGGTGTCCCGGAGGGGATGGGGTGGGACGCCGGGTCGGGGGGTGCGCGGTTGAGGGGGCTCGGGAGCGGCGAGCGGGGAGGATTTGCTGAGTAATTCGGCAGCGGTTCGGTTCCTCCGTGTCCCGCCGTCCCTGCTCTCACACGGCCCGAGGCAGGGGGGTCCTCGCCCCGTCTGTGGGGCGAGGCAAGGGCCGGGTGTGCGCAGTGTCCCCCCAGCGAGGGGAGGATGCCGCTGTTTGTTACCTGCGGGCGGAAGGGCGGTGGGATTTATTTATATCTCCCAGAGGATGTTTCTTTCTGTGTCCGGAAAGCCGCGGTGGAGTGGCGGGGGCTGGTGCCGAGGTGTGCCGGGTTGAGGCTGGTGCCCATTGCCTGGAGCGGGGAGAAGGTCAGAGAGTCCTCTCCTCCTGGTGCTGCCTTTGCGGCACTGTGGTACGGCTAAAATGCAATAGCTTTGGTTTCCAGGCTGTTGCTTCAAAATCTGTCAGCCCGAATGGTAACTTTGGGATTAAGACGAATGTGCCCTCCGACACCTTCAGCATTGTGGGGTTGGACTTTCTCCTCCTGATGTCTGTTCTTTTTCATTTCTCCCTGCCGTTGACACAATGCTCTCCGATGTTCCGCAGTCCTCTCCTACATGGCTGGGAGGCTGGATGCTTGAGAGATCCCTCCAAGGATCTGCTCCCTTGCCTGTTTTCCCATGCCCCGTGCTGACATGCAGGAAGCAAGGAAAAAAACCCATCCCTGTTGTAATTTTTGTTGATGGTGCTAAACTGCTTCCACTTCAAGAAGGTCTATGTTGTGAGGGAAGGGGGCAGTTGCTTGAATCTGGAGTGGTTAGGAGTGTGATCTGTGCTTTCTGATACTTCTGATGGTAACATTTAAAGTGGGTCAGGCTTTTCAGACTAGAAAATAGGCAGTAAAGTAGTCCCTTTCCTCATCTGATGATGATTTGTTATTCTGTCTCTACCTGTAAAGGCTTAGTTGTGATATTAGTATTCAGCATCTTTTTTGGCTGGGTCTGCAACACCTGCTTTTTGGTAACCTCTGTTAGAATAACAGATGCTGGAAATTCCTTCCTGCTGAGTTTAACTTGGCTCCTAGTGTTCTTGCCCTCTTTCTCAGTATCAGCACATCTCCCAGTGACCCTCACTACTTCTAAGATACTGTTTACTGAGCTTTTACATGTCCCTGTGTGAACTGGACCCCCTCTTTTTTTGCTGATAATCTGTGTTTCATTTCAGGGAAGCTGTTCCCATGGCTTGTGGGGAGTGCAGCGCTTCAGCACTCGCTTGGGATCCAGCACGCAGGAATATCAGCCACTTCCAGCACAGAGAACTGACGTGCAGATAGCAGAACCCTGCTGCAAGGTGAGGGCTCTGGGCCAGCTCTGAGTGGTCAAGCTAAAAAGAAAAATGACCAGGGTCCTGCTTAAACATAGGTGCAAAGGACAGCAGATGAGGGAATTTAGATGGAGGAAAGGTGGTCAGTCAGAGGGTGGTATGGGGAGTGTGGTTGTATTTAATTGTGGTGGTGTTAATTAAATTCTGGGTGCCCTTAGCCAGCTTGGAGATGACAAAGGAACTGAGCCTTGTCCAAAGTAGAATATAACTGTATACATAACCCATAAAACTAACTCCTGGGCAAGTAAACCCTGACTTCTCACTGCACTTAACAGTAAATACAGAGGGTGCCCAGTAAATGTTTTGGTGACTGCTGCCTAAAAGGAATGCAGCTGAGAAATAGGAAGAGCTGTTTGGTTTAGCAGGTGCCCTTCCATTTCCCGTGGGCTGATGTTTGTCCTTCTGTGTAGGTGTCTCTAGGCAGCTTTTCCCAGTGCCCTCACCAGTCACCTGTGTGGGTGTGAGTTAGGCAATGGCAGAAACTAGCTGCAGGAATCTCCCAGCTTCCTTAGTTCTGCACTGGGACAGTGATTAAAGGGATTGTGGAATTCTGTGCCCGTCATCCAGATGGGAAATTGTGTCCAGCTTGGCTGTGTTCTGAGCAGGGATGTGCAGTGTGTTGATTCCAGAATGGAAGCAGTCCTTAAAGCTTGTCTGGTGTTCTGGCAGTTCACTGATTATTTTTTTTTTTTTAAACTAATCTTGTCGTGGTATTTGAAAACCCTTTTAATTCTTGTGGGTCAAAGTCAACATGTATAAATATTTCCTTAAAGCATGCCAGAAACCATGTGTTGAAAGCTAGCGGTGCCATGTGTGAGATGTGAGTGCCTGAAGCCTTCCAGTGGTGACTTTCTGAAGCTGGTTACTGCTGCAGGCAGTCAGAGAGATGGTCTGTGGTTTGGGGGTCCCTGATGCTATTTTGTTAAAAATTTTAAATAAGCAGTGGCAGTCACATGTATCAAATTATTGCTGTTTGATTGGAACAGGTATTTTAGAAGCCTTCATGTGCTTCGCCCACATCCTAAAGAAGGATTTTGTTCAATAGAGTACTTCAGAAGGAAGCCTTTTTGTGTTTAATTGAGCTTAACTGATATCGCAGAAAATAGAGGTGCACTACCTGCTGAGTGGTGCTGGAGAAGGGTTTATGAGGATTTTAGTGTGGCTCATTAAAGTGAGGAGGGGTGTGCACAGCTATTGGTTTGGTAATGGTTAAAATTCAAAGTCTTCAGCTGCAGTGTAGTGAGTCTACTTTATGTAGATATAAAACATTTTACAAATGTTTTCAAACCCAGCTTCAGTTTAGGATATGCACAGTAGTACTGAACAGGCATTCAGCAGTCTCCATACTTTGAAAAGTGTGTCTTGAATGCTTCCAAGCAGCTTTTTCCTCAAACAGCTGATGTGGTGCATGTGTCTTGCAGTGCAACTAGAAATCCAGTTCCTATAGCTGGGTAATATCTGCCCTTCCTGCTGCTGTGAAACTGCTTTTGAAACTAAGAGCTGTTCAGTCCTGGCCCCCTTTGCTGAAGTAACAGTGCTGCACTCACCTTGTGTACCAACCATTGTTAACATCAGCTATAAAATTACCTTGGCAATTCACAAAGCTCCTCTGGTGACTGCTGCTCCTGTAGCTTCAGCCTGCTTCTGTGCACAGTAAAGGTGTGTGCTGGACTAGTTAACAGATTCTCCTTCGGAGTTGTGGTTTTATCAGGCCTTGATGATAGAGGGTGAGGTGGTCTGTTCTTAATTAATACAGTCAGAAATGTTCTGAGCTGGAAGTCACAGTCACAGTTTTGGAGCTGGTGGTCCTGAGAACAAGCCCTATAGTGTATATGGAATATATAAGGAGGTACTTGGTCCTCTTTGCTCAGACTGGGGTGAAATATTAGTGTGCTGATAGTTGATGTCTTGATTGTCTTGCATTGCTCTTGTCTGTGCTGTCTTTCATCCCGGCTGGCTCATCTCTTGGAGCTTGCAAATAGCTGTGGCAACACCCATGGGTTTGTGCATGTTGTGACAGTCTGTCAACAATGAATTAAGTTATCCTTGCTTTTACGCACTTTGAATTTAGTGTTGATTTCTTATCTGTTGTTAGTTATGCCAAAGCTCTGCTCTGTCTACCCTTCCCACTGAGAACAGCTGGTTCCTCCAGCTCTTGGTGCTGGGGTTAAGTGCTGAAGAGCCCTCTCCTGCATCTGGTGAGGTGCTTGGAGCTGTTCTGGTTTTCTTGAGTAGTTACTAACAGAATTAATTCAATGCTGTGTTAGGCAGCACAAGGGACTGCTTCATTGTGTCTTCTATTGGAAGAAGCCAGTCGTACTTTTCCAAGACAGCTTCAATGCCCTGTCCTTGAAGCATTTTTGTTGTGGCAAAGAGAAAATTAATTTTGGATAGGAAGCCTGTGGCCATGTACATTCATAATTTATAAGCTGACACAGCCATTTTTGCTCTGGTTTACATCAGTGTTGCAAGTCATCTGATGGCACTTAAATTTACAATACCAGCACACAGTCCCTTCCCCAAGTGTCAGTGATGCTGGTATCTACAGACTGTTCTCTGTTCTGTGCAGCTGGGGCAAAACACTGTCAGGAGGCAGAAAATGTGGGAGGCCAAGCCAAGTCCAGCATGGATTGTTCTGCTGGTGCAGCTGTTCTTCCCTGTACTTGTCAGGACACGTGCGGCTGTGTGATGGTAAACAGAAGCTGTTGCACTAGACTTGAGACTGACAGTCTTGCATCTGACAGAAGGAGTCAACTAATGGGTAGCTGTAAAGATGATAAAATACTACCCGTACTGTAGGTGGATTATTCTTTTTAGTGAACTTCAGTACAGTGTGATGCAGTGGATTCACTTCATCCTGCTGTGTCTTGTGGCTTGGGTGGGGCTGAACGTTGTTAAAACCACCTTACCCTGCTTTCAGTGTTGGGTTCACTGCCTGTTTCACTGAGAGAGGAGTGTAAGTTCTGGCAGCTGCTGTTTCACCACTCTGCTTGCCTGAATGATAAATGACCCTTTTAACTTGACATAAAATCATAGAGTGGTTTGGGTTGGAAAGGACCTTAAAGGTCATCTAGTGATCATGTTCACTTCTCTGCCTCAGAAGATGTTTTGTCCCACAGGAGGGGTTTATCTTTTTAAAGCAGAAGGGGCCTGATGCAGGGATAATGGTTATTTAGGGCTTTGACATCTGGCTTCACTGCTGCTTTGTTCTAGACAGCAAAGGACAAAACAACTTGAGCTGTTCCATCTCATGTCTTAGGCTTTTCCAGTTGATCACGTGCCTGTCCTTGAGCTTGGAGGGTTTTCTGAGGGGTGCCTTGAAAGCAGCTCTGTTTTCAACCTCCTTTTTTTTCCTCTTTTAATTCTGGACCTAATAAACATGGGGGAGGAGAAACATAAATTCCCAGTCCCATTTCTGCCCAGTAAGCTCTTGCATTTCCTGATTTTTGAACAAAGAGCTCTGTGTCATGCCCTTCTTTGGGATTTCAGGTGGCAGCTTGCTGAGGAGGGAAGCTTTACTCTGTTGAAAACTTACTGTAACGTGTTGTAGCTCGTTAATAATCACAACTGTAGTCTTGAAAGCATCAAGGCTTTTATTTTCATTTATCCACCTCTGATGCTGTCAGCACCTGAACAACTCCCTCTTTCTCTGGGCTTCTGAGAGGTAAGAAATTCTGTCATCAGGGTTTGGCTTGTGCTTTGCAGTCCACAATCTTAAAATGAAATCAACTGGTAATTAAAAATGTGTAGAGAAAACTAGAGGGTTGCAAGATTCAACATAAAATTCATCCATGTCTACTTACCCAGAACTGTTCTGTGAGACTGATTCACTTAAAAGATACATGCAAGTAAAGGTGAGGGTTTTCTTCAAATCAGGGAGGTTTGTGTGTCCTGAGGTTGTGCATGTAAGTGCTCTTTGGCCACTAGCTTTGTTAGTAACAGAATGGCCAACAGAAAAGAGGAGGAAAGAGGAGGCTGGATAAAGTATTCAGCAGTGATGAGTCAAGCTGACAAACTGGCCAGTGAAACAGAGCAGTGATGTTGTTTCTGTTCACTCTCTCTCGAGCTGGATGTGCTGCCCAGCAGCTGCAGGCAGGAATTTGAAGCACTGTTCAGCTAGGTATCTGTTGACAGTAGGTCAATCTTCAGTTTTTTAGATTAAATGGTTTTGGATAGATGAATTGACCATCAGAGAATAGTTACTCTGTTAATACCTGTGGTTTTGTGGGAAGCATTCATGCTCTCAGCTCTGTCAGCCTTTAAGAAGGTGCTTGCTGCTTTTATGATGTCTGTCAGCTAGATGAGTTTAATCTTGTTTCTGACTGGTTTTACCGTGTAGGTGTGGTTTGTTCAGAATGTCCCTGTTATTCCAACATGAGTGATTATTTTTCTCCTCCAGGTGTGTTTGGTAAAACACAGGATTAGTACTTGGTGATGCTTATGGTTGGCTGAAGGCTGGATAGGTTTGGCAGGCTGGTTATATAAGTCTGGAGCTGCTGTTCTTTACTTGGATCAGCCTGTTCAGCATTAGTGGGGAGGCTGTAGGTTTGTGCCCAGCAGGGGATGGTCTCTGGTGGGATGCAAACCTGGATCCAGGTGAATTTGCAGGCCCTGAAGAGGTATGTAGTAGCCAAACATGGAATGTGTAAATATTTCAGGAACATATTTATCTAGGCTGGATCAATCCCATTGTACGATAATGAGGCTTTAGCACACAGATCTTTTACTGAACAATCTCAGATGTTGCTGCTCTAAACTGTCCTGAGGTGGTTCTGTATTGGATACAGAAAAGCTCAAAGTTGTGTTGCTTGATGTAGCTGGAACCCTCCAGTGTAAAATAATTTCTTAGGGGGCCAGGGATGAGGGACTGCTCAGGGACTGTGTGGTAGCAAGGGAAGTTCTGTGGAATGCAAAACTTGAAACATCTTTGAGACAGCCAATTGTAAGATTCCTCTACCCCCTCCCAAAGCCAGTCCATTTAATTATACCCTTGGAAAACTTACTTTCTTATGTGCCTGAAAAGTTGACAGGAGTTCAGAGAACTTTAGATGCATCAGCTTATGCAAATTTAGTGAAGTCAATCTGTCCTTAAAATTAAGCTCTCCTTCAAAATCGGTGACTTCCATGTGGCAGAGGTAGCTATACTGCAAGTATATTCCCTGTTTCTGAGTTTCAACTGGAAAATTCTGCCTTTTGAAGTATATACAAAGTAGCTTGGATCCTTCTTCACCAGCACTGCTCTGACACTGAGCTTCCTTTTCCATGGCTGTTCCTGTCCATAAACTCAGTCACTCAGTTCAGGTGTTCTGTGCTCAGCCCTTGGTGAGGCTGTGTGATAGAAATGATTTGGCAAATAAAGCTTCTTCGCAGTGAATACTTTGCTGCTGACAAAGCATCCTGGAATCCAACTCTTAAAAAGAGCAGAAGCTTGAAATCTCCCACCTGTTGGTCCTATGGATCTTGGTCTGCTCTTGGTCACAAGGGAGGTAACTTTATTTCTGGCCAGCTCCCTTCATGCAAGGATTGCTCCCAGTCCTATGCCAGAATAATACCCTCTATGTAAATCCCTCTGTTCTACCACCCATGTTGGGAGAATTGGTGTTCCAGTTACCTGTGTTGTTTTCTTCCTATAGAGTGGTGGAAATCCCAGTCCTTGTGGGAAGGATCCATCTGTGTGTGGGAGAATCAAGTGTCAGAAATGACCCCTGAGAATTTGACTTTTAGTCTGCTGTTGTCATCCACCCCAGCAGCAAAACTGCTCTAATCCAGCGTGGAGAATGTTGCAACAAGAATCGTGTTCTAAAATGATTACAGATGGAGTTCACAAAAATAAAGATGACATTTGACGGCAAGATACATCTCCTGATGTAGAACCATCAGGAATTAGAATTGGATCGCATGCATAGGGAATCTGGGTGAGGAAGGATGTGGCTTTCCCCATCTACTTTTTCAGGTTTTTGCTGAGTACTTTTCCCTTTTACTGCAGATGCTGGCAATAAGGTTAGATAAGACATAGCAAATTCCAGCTCCTGCAAAGGTGGCCCCTAGTTTTATTGTTCCTCTTTGGGACTTGAATGGGGTCTCCACTGCTACCAGAAGTGGGAATTTGCTGTGAATGTTCTTTTCTTCCCCTAATGCCCCTGTCATTGTTCCTGGAAGGCAGGAGATTTCCTGCTCTGCCCTGTTAATTGCTGATACTGAACTGTAATAGATTCTCAAGGAATGCTCAAGGATTTTTTTAGCTATCTTGTAAGTGCACAGTGTAAAGGGGGATTTCCTAACCCATGTAACTGGTAAGCAGAATTAGGGAGCCAGCTGTGCTAATTTCGTTTCGGTTTCCTTCCTACGTATCCTGAGCTACTGATCAAAGTAAGTACAAGGGTTACTCCTTGTGAGAAAAAAATTAGGCGTTTTGTGGATTGAGCAAAATGAGTAAACCCAGCACTAGAACTCAAGTTTGCAGATGTCATGAGACCCCAGTTCCTGGGAAAGATATCATCCCAGTTTCATAAGCCTACTGTGAAGGGTCTGGTACAACTTCCCTACAACTTTCTCTACTAAGAGGGAGGAAGCAGGAAGGATCTTTAAGGAGAAGTGGTATCTAGGCAAGAGGAAAAAGATTAACATTTCCCTTGAAATGGAGCAGATTCTTTCATGAATAGCTGTTTAACTGCTGGATTCATTTCAGGTGTTCTGGTGTATAGAGAAAGCTTTTGTACCCTGCTTTATCCCGCAATTATTATCTCTGTAGTATGCACAGACAGCTTTTCCTAAATGTATCTTGCACGTGGGCTTTCCCCTCTCTGAGGCAGATGTATTCAGAGGAGGAACCTGAAATGCCTTGCCTAGGGCTGGGAGGGAGGCTCTGAACACCTTGTCACTCTTCTCTGGCTGCTCAGGTGCTGTGCAGAAGAGGTTCAGCTTTGCCTGCTCCCTCCCCTGTGGATGCACAATTCTTCTGCCCTGTTTAGTGCAGTTCCTTCTGCAGAGGTGTGTCAACCACTTCTCAGGGGCTCTGCAGTCCTACAGGACACTTTTTTTCATCTGACAGTACTCTAAATGGCTGTTTTCATCCCTTGTTTGTGATTTTACTGGTTGATCATTAAGATATTTGCTGTTCCTTGTTTTACTGAATTTCTAGAACAGATAATGCCACTTTGTCTCTAAAAATTACCCACTCAAAAAAAAAAAAAAAAAAAAAGTGGTGCTTCCCCAGTCTCTTTTGTGATAGACTAATCTAGTGTTGAACCTGGGTGGGCAGAAAGAAAAACATTATTTCAGGAATGGTTTTCATCTATCAATTTACCACCTGTAGTTGCTTGACACTTTCCCAAGCAGCACTGAGCCAAGCTACCATTGGACCATTTATTGTTGTAAACAGCAAACCAAAGGACAGAGTTCTGTATTTAGTGTCTCTAGGGAATGTGGTGCCTTTTGAGTTTGTATTAGGAATGGCTTTCTTTGCAGTTCAGTGATGGAAGTTCATTTTAAATAAAAACTTGAATTCTACCAAAGCAGGTGGTGTGGGCACCCTCCCTTGTCACAGAAGGCTTCGTCCCAGCCAGTGATATTGAGCTTTCAGCCCCCCAGGTATTGTTGGTCTGTCTCTACAAATGAAATCTTACAACTTGTGGAAACATGATTGAATGTTTGTTTTCTCCTTTCTATTTGAATTGGGTGAGTTTCAAAATGACTGAAAGATTAGTGCTTGTCTTGTTCCTGAACGTTGCTAGAAAGATGTTGTGATATTACAGCTTTTTCACCATCATTAGAATGAGTTACAGTAACTTCATGTTCTTCTGTGTTACCTGTCAAATAGCAGAGTTTTGTGAGCTCCATTATCCGTGGATCAGTCAGGCTCTGGGGCTTTGTGTGGCTTGTGGAAGAGTGTGCTCAAAGTTTCATCTGGAAGTCTGAAGGACAGAACAAGCACTGCCATCAGGCCTGTGCTTCCCAGAACCTTTTGGTTTCCTTTGTGACACTTAAATCCCAGCTGGGATGATCTCTAGGTGGGAGTGGTAGGTCAGAGAAGCAAATGCTTCTAAGTATCTTTCCCCCTCCCTCTGTTCCTGAAGTAAGTAGGGCAAAAATCCAGCTGCTACCGCATTTCAGTACTGAATTTATCAGAAAGCAAGTAGCTAATCTTTCCTTGGAGAATTAACACAAAGGAAGGAAGTCAGAATTACTTATTTGGGAAAGTCATGGTATTGAGCAATGTTTGTTCTTTTTCAGCTTGTTTTATTGATGTCATAATGAGTTGCATCAATGAAGTGGTTATAGGAAATATAACTGTATTGTATGTAGATCATTTTCCTTGCCCCTTCAATCTAAGAACCAGCCATATGCAGTTTTTATGTAGAAGCAGTAACAAACCAATGGTAAAAATGCTCTCTGTGTAGCTTCTGTCACTTCTAACAGTGCTGGCAAGCTCCTTCATCCCTGAAATAAAATCCCTAGATAAAACAGTAAATTTCCAAATACTGGTCTGGTCAAGGGAGTTAAGTCTGCCCTGTGAGCTTTCTTTAAGTGTGTCTTGCCCCACAGACTGCTAACAATAAGTACCAGTTCTGAGGTTTTGTGACAATTTATCTGTCAGGAATGCTGAACAAACTTCAACACTTGGGTTGTAGCAAATGACTCTCAGGCGGCCTCATTCATTTGTCTCACAGTTACTTGAAATTGCATCTCAGCTAATCCCAGTCTTGCTATGCCAGCACTTAACATGTATTTTCTCATGCCCTCTTGAAGAGCAGAACAAAACCCTTTAAGCTGTTTCTGGTTTGCTTCCAGGTGAATCATGATTCCAGTCACCGAGCTGCGCTACTTCGCTGACACTCAGCCAGCCTATCGCATCCTGAAGCCGTGGTGGGACGTCTTCACCGACTACATTTCCATAGTGATGCTGATGATCGCCGTGTTCGGAGGGACGCTCCAGGTCACCCAGGACAAAATGATTTGTTTGCCCTGTAAATGGGTTACCAAAGACTCTTGCAATGACACTGTCAGGGGGTGGACAGCGGCAGCCCCGGAGCGTACCTACTACAACACTAGTCTTGTTCCCTCTGCTGATTCAGGGCCTACAGGGATCCGATACGATCTGGACCGGCACCAGTACAACTACGTGGATGCGGTGTGTTATGAGAACCGCCTTCACTGGTTTGCCAAGTATTTTCCTTACCTAGTGCTGCTCCATACCCTCATCTTTCTGGCTTGTAGCAACTTCTGGTTCAAGTTCCCAAGGACCAGCTCCAAGCTGGAGCATTTTGTGTCTATTTTGCTTAAGTGTTTTGACTCTCCATGGACAACGAGAGCATTGTCTGAGACAGTGGTGGAAGAGAGTGATACCAAACCAGCATTTGGGAAAATGAATGGCTCCATGGACAAGAAATCCTCCACAGTCAGTGAGGATGTGGAAGCCACTGTTCCTATGCTGCAGAGAACAAAGTCTCGGATTGAGCAAGGGATTGTGGACAGGTCTGAGACTGGTGTCTTGGACAAAAAGGAAGGTGAGCAAGCCAAAGCACTCTTTGAGAAAGTGAAAAAGTTCCGTACTCATGTGGAAGAGGGAGACATAGTTTATCGGCTGTACATGAGGCAGACCATAATCAAAGTAATCAAGTTCATTCTGATAATTTGCTATACTGTGTACTATGTCAACAACATAACGTTTGATGTAGACTGTAAAGTGGACATTGAGAGCTTGACTGGCTACAGGATGTACCGCTGTGCTCATCCTTTGGCCACTCTCTTCAAAATCTTGGCTTCTTTCTACATCAGTCTGGTGATTTTCTATGGTTTGATCTGCATGTACACGCTGTGGTGGATGTTGAGGCGGTCGCTCAAGAAATACTCCTTTGAGTCCATCCGGGAGGAAAGCAGTTACAGTGACATTCCTGATGTGAAAAATGACTTTGCTTTTATGCTCCATCTGATCGATCAGTACGACCCCCTCTACTCCAAGCGCTTTGCTGTCTTTCTGTCTGAGGTGAGTGAGAACAAACTGCGGCAGCTGAACCTCAACAATGAGTGGACTTTGGAGAAACTACGCCAGAGGATCACCAAAAACTCTCAGGATAAGCTGGAATTGCATCTTTTCATGTTGAGTGGCATCCCTGACACAGTCTTTGACCTCATTGAGTTGGAGGTCTTGAAGCTGGAGCTTATCCCTGATGTCACTATTCCCCCCAGCATTGCTCAGCTCACCAGCCTTAAGGAACTGTGGCTCTACCACACAGCTGCCAAAATTGAGGCCCCAGCCCTTGCCTTCTTGAGGGAGAATTTGAAATCTCTCCACATCAAGTTCACAGACATTAAGGAGATTCCTCTTTGGATTTATAGCCTGAAGACACTAGAAGAACTTCACCTGACAGGGAATTTGAGCGCTGAAAACAACCGGTACATTGTGATAGATGGACTGAGGGAGCTGAAGAGACTGAAGGTGTTGAGGATGAAGAGTAACCTCACCAAGCTGCCACAGGTGGTGACAGATGTTGGTGTGCATCTTCAGAAGCTTTCTATCAACAATGAGGGCACCAAGCTCATTGTCCTCAACAGCCTTAAGAAGATGGTCAACCTGACAGAGCTTGAGCTGATCCGGTGTGACTTGGAACGCATTCCTCACTCTATCTTTAGCCTCCACAATCTGCAGGAAATAGACCTGAAGGACAACAACCTAAAGACCATTGAGGAAATCATCAGCTTCCAGCACTTACATCGTCTCACTTGCCTTAAGTTGTGGTACAACCACATTGCCTACATCCCCATGCAGATAGGCAACCTGACCAACTTGGAACGCCTTTACCTGAACCGTAACAAGATAGAAAAGATCCCTACCCAGCTCTTCTATTGCCGAAAACTTCGGTACTTGGATCTCAGCCACAACAACTTAACTTTCATACCACCAGATGTTGGACTTCTTCAAAACCTGCAGAATCTGGCTGTGACAGCCAACAGGGTAAGCGAGCAAAGAGCTGAGTTGCTGTGTGAGGAAATAGCACTGACACTTGTTATCTGTGTGATTAAATATGCTACAATGGTCTGAGGATACGACTGGCACTGCTTTTCTGTCTCTCTGAGGGGTTTATCTTAGGCCAAACATTGCAGATAGCTCCAGGGCAAGCGTGTCTTCCAAGAGCCCTTGTTCAGTTGCATTTCCTCTATTAATGGTGAGACTGCTTCCAAGTGCCAGTTGGAGGCTGTTTAGAAACCCTGCAAGTCAGTTGTTTCTCTGCAGTAGGAAGCATGTAGTCTCTAGATTGACATTGATTTTGGATTTAAAATGGAGATCTGAGAAACTGTAGTCTTAATCTAAAACTATGTGCTTAAACCTGTCTACTTCAGACATGTACATACACTATGGGAATATGCAGGGAATGCATGTCTCTGGCTTACAGCTTTCCTTAGAGTACTTTGCATTTGCAGGGAGTGCTCTGTAGTTTGGTCTTGTAAACATGTGCTTTTTGTTTCAGTCTAAGTGCAGGACAGATTACAGAGGATGACCAAGTGTGCTCTGCTGCCTAATTACCATAAGCTGTTTCTTGGCTTGTGTTGGAGGGTGTTTATTTGCTTAAAGCAAACTATAGCCAGTCTAGTTTTTTGTTCCTTTGTTTAAGGATTAAGGAGACTTCATTTACCAAGTCTGACAAAGCTGAAGCTTTCATTCCCTCTATCTGCAAATTCCTGGGAGACTCTCTTTTTCCCTTTGAGTTTATTATCACCTAAAGTTGAAAGAGCCTCTAACATAAGTACAAATTGCAGTCAGACATAATTAAGTGCTTCTGGGTTCTTCTGGGACCAAGCAGAATTGTCCTGGAGCAGTGCTAGTTTTCACTGTCATACATCAAGGTCCTTCCTGCTATTGGCAAGATCTGTTCCTGGCTTAACACTGCCAAATTGCTTGTGAGAGACACAGAGCAGCTTGAGTGTGGTTTGGCTTTTCACAGAAGTGCTCTCAAATCAAGTATTTAATTGCTACTGCATGTCAGTACTAGACAGGGTTCCTACAACTCCAGCCACATTTTGAGGTTAATGTCTGAAAGCTTGTGTCTCTGCAGAGTAGAGGCAGTTGTTCAGCAATTCCAGCTGAACAGCTGCTCACTGGGATTTCCTGGCACTGGAGGGCTGTGCATCTGTTTGTGTGGGTGGCTGAAGCTCTGGTAAACTTCGTGGTATGTTACTGTTGAGAACTCAGATAATTTTGCACCATTTGCGTTCTGGCAGCCTTCCTAGCACAACTTCCCAAGGGTTAATCTTCAGTTTTGGGGTGGAGCATTCCTTGGATGAGAGGAGTTAGAGGCAGCTCCATTTCCTGCAGCATGGTGTGGTACCACCCATTTCTCTCTGGAAAAAAACATGCAACAGGAAAGCAAACAAAAAAAGAAACAAAAGACAGTGAGGACCCAATGGAACAGCCAAACCTGTTTGTGTCCTCTGCAGGTACCTGGGCAAGCAGAATTACACTGGGGCTCTGACAGCCTGGTTACTCCCAGTAAATGGTGACAGCAAGAAACACAAGGACTGGTAGACTGGCACTTCCCAAGGCCGGGAATTGTCTCAAATGGCTTCTCCTAGCTCAGTAGTCTTAGTAAATAGAGGCTTCTGGAGTTGACTGGCACTACTGTCCCATTCTGGAAAGCAGGCTGTTATAACACATTGCTTCCTTCCTAAACCAATACTTGTCCCTCAATTAACTCTATTATTTTCAAGAGTCTATGATCATATGTTGCTGTTTGCAAAACACTCCAGTGCCAGTAACAATGACTGCCTTGAATTGTCTCTGGTTGGTCTGGTTTCATCTTGGCTTTTCCTTAGGCTCCTCGTCGTTCGGAATGGTTTACAGGCTAATTTAACCACGAATGATATAATACATAATTTGAGTTTTAGACAAGTCTTGTTTGCTTTTAAAGGCAAATGATAGCCTCCAAGCTGAGACTTTGTATTAAGGGGAGAATCCTGAGTTGCTGCATTTAGTGTCTAGCCTAGTGTTTGCTAAACCTTAGCCATAGAAAGAAATTCTTTGGGAGGATTGGACTATTACAAGGATTTGCTAGAAATAAACCTTAATGAATTACTGATTTGTGGTTACCTGAAGGTGGTGCTGGGAAAGCAAACAGCTGGTGGCTTCATTTTTATTGTTGTTTCTTGGCACTGTAAAAGGCCCCTGTTACCTGGAGCCTAGAAAGTCTTTGCAATGTTTCACAGCCCTACAGAAATGATGGAAGAAGAGTCCCAGTTCTCAGGGCCAGGAGGTTACCTGTGTAGCCTCTGCTTATCTTACAGCCCAACTAGAAGTCCTGATAAAATCCAGTCTTTGTTCTGTATGATGTCAACTATAGAATGGCTTCTTAAAGCAAAGGAACTAAGATCCAATGATAGAATAAAGGATTTGGTATGGAAAGAACCCAATACAGATGGAAGCCTGTGACAGTGTAGGCCAGCTGTGAGCAGGTTTCTGGTCCTCTAAGCCTGATCTTGGAGACATCTGCTTTAGCCACCATCACTGGTGATCTCTTGTAACTAGTGCAGTGTCTGAAAGTGGAATCCATACAATCATGGTGCTGGAAGCACCCAAAGCAGGAAGCTCAGAAAGCAGGAACTCACTCAAGGGAGAAGTGAATGATTGAAAACAATGACTCTAAATCTTGGAGCTTTGTGTTGGCTTGTTGGTCACTTACGAACGCGTGTCCGTGTTTGCTGGTGACTTTGACTATGATTGATTTATTTTTTTCAGATTGAGAGTCTCCCACCAGAGCTGTTCCAGTGCCAGAAGCAGGAAGTTGAGAACCTTGAACCTGGGCAACAACGTGCTGCAGTCACTGCCCTCCCGGGTGGGAGAGCTGACGAATCTGTCGCAGATAGAGCTGCGAGGGAACCGCCTGGAGTGCTTGCCCGTGGAGCTGGGAGAGTGCCCGCTGCTGAAACGCAGTGGGCTCGTGGTGGAGGAGGACCTGTTCAACACCCTGCCCTTGGAAGTCAAAGAGCGCCTGTGGAGGGCAGACAAAGAGCAAGCTTGAACCCCTGAGAAAAGGGAAAAGCCTCTGATCAACTAGAAGGAAGCAAAAGGCCATTTCAGTCCCCTTTCACCCATATGCTCCCCTTTCTCCACTCCAATCACTATCAGACTGGCCAAGGAGTCCTTGACAAACATGACTCTGAATGAGTCAGCTTCTTGCCTCAGATGCAGGATGGGGGAGGCTTGGGATCAGGATGAGGATCAAGACAGGTTATTTGGCCTCTGAGCAGGGCCCAGTGGGAATTAGAGGTGTTGCTGTTCTTCTGGACAGGAATTGGGGTGAGGTGGATGGTGCTGGTGAGAAGAAATGACCTTTGAACAGAGGAGAAAATGAATGTGGGGATTGCTGCATTGCCTCTAATAGGGCTTATATGTGTCAGGGACTGAGGGAGTCAAGTGTCCTGCAAGCAGAGATCAAGAGACAAGGAAACCTCTTGAACCTCCATCTCTGTGACAGCTGGTACTGCTCCCCTCTGACTCAGATTCAGTCAGTGAGGCCCCAGATTGGGGTGGGATAGGACACAGCTGATTTTATCTAGATGCTGGCATTAGGGTTTGGGAGATAAACAACTCGCAGCTGCTTGAAGGCAGATTTTTTTTTTTTAATTAATTTTCTTTCCCCTTTGCACACTCCCCACCTTCTCCTGTGCCCCTTGAGAAGGAACCAAATTATCTGCTCCTTTTAAGATTGCACTGCTGTAATGGTTTCAAGTCACTTGGGCGGGTGAGTAGATCACAGCATCCTTCTCCAGCTGATGTCCTGGAGGCACTGACTGACACAATTCCAGAGCTTTAGCCTGTTCTGCAATGGATGGTTATAGTGCAAGTGGGAGATCTGGATAAAAGCAGTTGGACTGTCAAATCTATTCTTTCAGAAGCATTGAGTTGCTTCAGGATCTGGCTGTTAGTTCCAAGCTATTTTTTAATTGCATATCAAGTAGGAATGTACAACTGGCCAGTGTGTCAGGGGCTCTCATGGGGTTGGAGAGGAAATTTGGGTTTCCTCTGCACCTCTTGTCCCCCATCCTGCCTCCCCCCACAATTAAGTTGTTAAATTAAGTTGTTCAATGCTCTGCCAGTGTTTTTCATGGATGCAGTCTAGAGAGCTGCTTGATTGTTCTCTTCTGTTGTTCCCCTCACTTTAACAGCTGTCAGTTCCTGTTACACCTCTTGACCTGAATAAGAGGCTAATGCTGATTGAACCTGGTGCTGGAAAAGAAACCTTGTCCTCCTGTTTCTTCCCCTTTTCATTCCCTCAGTGTTAACGAGGAGAATGAGAATCCTCTGTGGACTGAGCTCTTCTGGCTTCCTGGAACAGAACAGCCTTTACTGAAACAAGTTTGACCTGTTTGGTGGTATTTGACAAAAACCCCTCAGCCTTCTGGACTGTCAGAGGTAGATAATGTGTAACAGTTACTGATAATCATGTCCTTACAGTGGGGTGGTTAAGATGCCTCCAGGAAACAAAGGTCTGCACTTTTCCATCAGAAGGAAGAGGAGATGCCTGGACCTACAGGTCCTGGCTGTAACATTCTGCATCAGACCAACAGGTCAGCTCCAAGGTGCAGTGCTGCAAGCTGGGGCATGAGAAGTTTGGAGGCCTCCCATGTGCACAAAGGGGGAAGCTACATCCAGCTCCAGAGTGATTCCTGACAAACTGCCAGCGAGTGCCCTGGCTTAGTGGATTGTGGTGATCCTGTGGATGTTGGGGCAATAAGGCACAGTGTGGCTGTCTTCATCAGATGTAAGATATGAAATATATATATATACTAAATATGCTGAAACCATGAACAATGTTAACTGGACTCTGGATTTATTGATGTTCAGATGTTAAATAAAGCTACATTAAAATCAGGAGATCTGTTTATAAAACTGCTTTTAAGAAAAATGTAAATCTTGCTTCTCTTAGTCCATTCATTATGAAAAGTCTAAACAGTCCAGGGGGTAATATAATTAAATCTCCATCTGGGAGGCAAGGTACTGTAAAAGCTTTTCTGGCTTCTAATAGGGTTAGTGTCTTGAAATTGTGTTAGAGCTGGGGCCACAGCTGAAAGGATGGGGAAGGACTGATGCTGATTGGATTGTATTTGTACTTGCCTGAGTGGTTTGGATCGCAGAAAGGACAGAAATTGCTAGGTGGGCTTTGCTTCTTGAATAAAGCAGGAATGGCTTCAGGTTTAGCTACAGAAATGCTGTTTTCTACTCAGTTCCCTGTGGTGGATGTGGGGGATATTTGGATGGTGAAGGAAACTTTTTTCCTTTTTTGCTAAAACACAGCACTGGAGAGTAATGGCCACTGAATGGAGACTTGGACTCTGCTGTTCAAGGCCACTGTGTTTTATTGCAGATGTATTTTAGACCAGGCAGGGCTGAAAGGGCAAAGCACCTCCTGGGAGTTTCACCTGGCTCACAGGAGCAGTGAGATTTCTCCAGGATGTCTAGATTGGAGATGAGTGCTTTGACTCTTGATTCCAGGTGTGGTCTTAGTTATACAACCTAAACTTTGCACAGCTGGGTTAGGGTTTCTGTAAGCAGCTCCTGAAAGTGTGCTGCAGTGCTTCTAAAAGCTTGCAAGCCTCCTGAGCAGCTCTGTATGCCAGCAGGACAGGTGAACAACAGGCTGTTCTGCCAGAAGGGAGGAACTGCCTCCAGCTCCTGATCAAGTCACAATGCTGTGCTCCTGCTGCTTCCTGAGTTGAGACTGCCCTGGGCCTGAGGTGTGCAGAGCAATTGTGAGACAGGCTGGTATTGATCATGCATGAAAACACCAGCTTTGTGCTGCTTTTGCAATAGCCCAGGCTTAACTCTTGGTTATGGCTGCTGGGGCTTGAGAGCTCCCTGTGTGGCAAAATGGGGATGAGCAGTCTGATGATGTTTTGTACCAGAAACACAGGTGGCACAAATACATTGTCACTCTGAAAGACAGCAGTATGAGTTATTTACTTCTGATCCGTGCTGTTTGGTCTCCCTTTTGATTCCAGGGTTATCAGTCTTGTATGATGAGATGGAAAAAGCTTTAAAACTTCCAAGGATAGGCTCTAGACCATGAGTCCTGAACATGTTTGTGACTGAGGACTGCTGCAAAACTCAACCCACAGCAGAGCGAGTCACTGCCCAAACTATTCTGGATTGCTCATTCTGTGAGGGATGACCTTACATCAACAATCCTTCCTCACTTGCAAGTATTCAATCCATGAATATTTTGTATTTTCCTTAAAGTTTCCATCAGACTGAAGCTTAGGGGGTTTATTTCTGACACAGATCTGTGCATTCACAAAAAGCATTCAGTTTAAGCAGACAGTCACTGCCCTGGTCAGTGTCTTGTTCTCCTGACAGGCTTTTCAAACCAGTAGCAAACCAGATTATTTATTAGCTGCTAAACCATACAGCAACTTGAATTAAACCCACCTGTTTCCTTAATAGCACTTCTGAGCTGAACAAGGAGATCACAAGGACGCTCATCCCATGTTAGGATTGAAGGTTAGTGACATGCACTTTACTTTTCCTGCTAAATACCCCAAAAAGTGATAAGTTGCAATTAATTATTTTGAACCAGCTGAAAGGCAAGGAATACCAAACCTATTAAATGTGTAAAACTGTGCTGTACTCTGACACTATGCACTGGAATGTTAGCTGGAGTTATCTGTTTCAGATTACTTTCTGTTTTTATTTGATCTGCAGTTAATTCAGCAGTGGGAAGTAATTTACTCTTGTCAGTCTGAGTGGTTAAATAGCTGTTACAGGTATCTTTCATGATGTGCTGTTCTTTCATATTAATTGTCACTTCTTTTTAATATCCTACCTCATTTTTTATGTTTTTCTTATTACCATTTATACACTCCATTTAGCTCACTCCATTTTAATTAAAGTTCTTGGTGTTCATGACTGTAAATAGTATTAAGTGGCTTTCTGTTGCTGAACCACATGAAGTCCTATTCTTTTTTTTTTTTCCCTCTTTAGCAATTGATTCTAGGAATTTTGAGAACAATAACACATCCTTTACAGAGGGTGAGTTGTCTGGAAAAAAGTTTCAAATAGTATTGATTCCTAGGCTGTGACATTGTTTCCTTTCCTTACCTTTTTTGCTGCTTTAGAATGGAACTCACATGTTTCGAGTTCTTTGGATTTTTAAGCTTTCTTTTAGTCCTCCTTCAGGGGAGGAGTAACTTTTCCCCTCCTCATCAATAGCTGTGCCTTCTCTGGAGATCTGTTAATGCAACATCTCCCCAGAGGCACTTGCTCCCTGGAGTGTATTTGTAGCAGTGCCTGCCTGAAGCCAACTCCTCCCTTGGAGTCGTTTTCTTTCAACCATGGAGAGATTTCCCAACTTCTGGGGAGACTTCTCACTGCCAGACAACATTGCCATACTGTAAGCAGAGTCACCTTCTCTGAAAGCCACCTCAGGTAAGGCTGTGGGGATACTGACTAGTAAAATCATTGGTTAAAATTCACTTTTTAAATATTTCTTTCATTTTTACCCTACTGTTTGGCCACAGTGGATAATCTACTTTTCTTGAGCATGTGCCAAAACTGAGTGAGTTTTCTGTCCTACCTCATTCTAACAGTGTACAAAGCACAACTGGAATGGGGCAGGATTATTAAAGTTTGATTCAAACCCTTCTCTCTCCAGCTGTGGCAGTGGGTTAATATTGAACTGCTTTGGGAGTATGAAATCTAGAAATCTCATCTTCAAAATCCAGTTTCAAAAGTAGCAGCACTTGAATTGCTGGACCCCAATGACAAAGGTGAACTTCGTGTGAGTTCACACAAAGGCTTAATTTAGGATTCCTGGAATTTTCCATTCCTTCTTCCCTCTGTTTCCTTTAAAGGAATTTTATGGGACAATGGAAGAATTTTTCTGGAGGCGACTTAATGAGAAGGGGGCTACTGAGCCTGAGTCATCTTTACAGCTGACAAATGTGTCCATTTCAATAAGTCACTACTCATGGCTTAAACATGGTTCACTCCCATTGTGTAAATGCACGAGCAGGGCTGTGGTTTGGCATCTGGGACCTGCAACTTGGTGTAACATTTCAGAATCATGACATTCACTTTGTACGTGGGATTGTTTGGGCAGCTGAGCAACAGCACCTTCCCTGTGAGCACTGAAGGCTGCTCTTGTTTGCTCTGAAAGACTTGTACGACTGGACACTTCACCAGAATAAAAGTTTTAATTTGCATTTTCTTTCTATGTCTGCTTTCTTTGGTGTTTCCTGTGTATGAAGGCATTCGGCTTTCCATGATGTCACTTTTCAAAAGGCAGATGTTAATAATTCTGGCTATTGTGTAGGGTTATTGGGTTGTTTTACTCATTACACAGGTGCTTGTGGATTCTGACAATCCTTTATGAATTAAGGAGATGTACAGAGAAGGAGGGGCTGCTCTGTGACAAGGTGGGGATGTGTCACAGGTTGCACTATCACTTCAACATGTCTCTGAAACAGTTTCTGCTGCTGAATTTAAGACTGATAGAGTTTGTACAGTCCTATAAAAGTCCAGTTGGGTTTTCAAGCTGTGTACATGGCTCTCCTTCCATAGGAAAGGGAGAGCGAGTGAAGGCAATGGAGACAACTGCCTCTTGCCATAGGAATTGTCTTCAGACTGGTGAATTATTTCAGTATTGTCTTCCCCATGGGCTCCTTCACTGGAAATGCTTGCAGATAGTGTCCTTTCCAGTCACAGAGAATCAGCCTGTGACTTGTAACAAAAATTTGAGTTTCTGTGCAGCTCTTTTGTTGTGTAGAAAGGTGTTTCTCTTGTGTTTTGCCTTCCCTCACTTCCTTTGTCCGTGACTACTTGACCACAGTGACACTGGCCCCACTTCAGACCAAGAACATAAACAGGCTTTGAAACAGGTGAGTGGGTGTTTGTAATGCTGCTTATGAGTTTTAATGAAATGCAGGACTGAACCAGGAAAGGAGAGGACAAAATGCCCCTTGTCACCCAAGGCTCACCTGGACCTCAGCTCTTTTTGGCAAGGATTTACCTGGTGTTTGAGGAGCTGAGGAAGTCATGCTTCCTTTGTTCCTTGTTTCTCGTTAAATATTCTCACTTGTTGCTGATCATATCAAAGACTAAAGAAGAAGTGAGGTGCTCCAGTGGAAATTTTTCCTCCCTGATAACCATGGCAGCTCCACAGCAGCAGTTTTGGTGTGAGTGCTGAGCTGCTTGAGCTGGCTTGGCTCTGAATGGCTTCAACAGGAATCCTTACTGAGGAGGAAACTGGGACAATTGTGCCAGTCCAAAAGGCGTTTGAAACACTTGATCTGTACCTTTCCTACAGACATGGGGTGGGCTTTGGCAGCCTCTGATGGAGTTTGCCAGATGTTTTCTTGCAGAGCTGGCAGGAGAAATTGTTGAGTCTGCAAAAAGAGCTCTTGGAGGCGGGAGGAAGGGAAGGAAAAGGAGCTATTTCCCAGTTTTGTCTAAGTACTGTCAACTTTTCTATGTAAACTTACTGGGCAAGAGGGCTTTACAACAGCGGCATCCTTCTCTTTGACTTTTTTTGGGCATTGTGTGGCTGGAGTGGTTTTCCTCTTTCTGAGCCTCAAAATAGGGGCATGGCTGGAGTGACAGAGAATGGGAGGACTCCTAAGGACAGACATGGAAAGCTCCTGGAACCAGGATGGGTTTTATCTCCTGGTAGTTGCTGCATTGTTTGCTCTGATCTGCTGTTTCTATTGCTCAAAACATTCCATGGAACAGGAAAACTGTGGTTTGCTGGCTGTGGCACGAACCAAAACAGCCTCTGGAGTCATCGTGTGTGCGTAAGGTGGGGAGTGGAGAAGGTGACGTGATAAATTGCTGGGAAAAAAACCACTGTGTGTGGGAATGAGAAGGACATGACACAACAGTGACGGAGAGGGACTAAGGAGTGGCGTGGGAGTGTTTTCCAGGAGTGTTTCTCCAGGATTGCTGCCTCCTGGGGAGGGGTGAGGTGGGTCACACCATCAACTTGCAGGCAACAGCCTACAGCAGGTGTTTTTCCCCACTGGTCACGCATTTTCCTTAAAAACTTTTCCATTCCATCAGTTGGTGAGAGATTGCTAAGAGGAAGAAGGAACTACTGGAATATTTTTTTGAGCTTTGCAACATTGGAGACTGATTTTTATTTTTTTTCCCCCCTCATCCAGGTTTGTAGCCCAATGATTAAAGTCTCTGGCAAAATTCAGCTTTTAAAACTACTCAATTCATATCTTCCTGTGTACAGGAAAATGCCTGAAAACAAGTTAAACCCCTAATTTCCTCTTTATTAAAAAAAAAAAACCCAAAACTACCAAGTTTGAATAAGGTGTGGAGAAATTTTATCCACAATCAATTCCCTCACAGAATAGAAAACTTAATTTTTTCAAACAACCTCTCTCTAAATGGATTCTCAGTTGCTGGGATGTAAACACTTTTCTGTGTTTTGCATTTCTTCCTTCTGTTGGGTTTTCCTTTGGCTTGGGTGAGTGATGCAAGAACCCACCCCCATGGCGTTGTTTTTGTGGAATGCTGCTGCAAGGATGTTTTCGGGGTTTCCTGTAGGAGCCAAACACATTTTCTTCTAGAGAGAAAAGCCTTCCCCGGGGATTCCCGGGGGGAGGGATTGTTGGCTGGGAGCGCCACCGCTGGGCTGGCAGCTGTTCCTCCCTCTCTGCCTTTTAGATCCACTTTCTGCATTTTTGCTCTCCGGTTTGGACTTTGGGTGGATTTGGCTTTACTTATTTGTAAGTATTACATGGACTTCTGGAGCTGCAGGAGAGTGAACCGAGCAAGTGAAGGTGTAAATTACCAAAAAACCAGCTGTGAATGAAAATAGCAGAAGTATTCTCTGTGGGTTTTACCAAACCCTCAGTGAAAGCTCTTTACCAGCCTTTTTGTCACCTCCTGGGTTGTGGAGTCTTATCAGGGGATTTGCAGAAGTGTTGGCAGGACTCACTGGCTGAGCAAAAACGGCTCTGAAAGACCCTGAATCAGTACTTTAAATTTGTTCTAAGACATCTTGATCTTTTCTTCACACTTGAATCTTATTTTAACCACCCCCCCCCCCCATCTAATTTACCAAACTGCAATTACCTGCAGTTTAGCTGCCCTATTTTATTAATTAAAAGTGATTAATTAAAAGTGATTCCTCCTTGGAGCTAAAATGTTCATCGAGTTTGTGATTGCACTTGAATAGAAAATTTTTGAGTGCTTTGTCACCACCAAGAGCCAAAGCAAAACTGTGCAGTCCTGAATGTCCCTGCCAAGGAACAAAGAGCCGGCGATGGGGACAAAAATCTCTGGAGCTGTGCAAGAGTCCAACTGCCCAGTGCTGGCTTTTATCACATGCTGGGACAAGGATCACGTGGAGAGGCGGGGAGTCAGCCCTGCAGAGCCCGGGTGGTGTCGTGGTTTTGGTGGTGGGATCTGGGGAGCTTCTGCCCCGATGGCATCCGTGACCCAGCAGCAGATCCAGGAGGTAAGGAGCTGCTCTGCAGGGAGGGAGCGTGTCCAGAGTGCAGGCAAGTATGTAAGTCACAGGCACTGCCAGTTAACCTGTCAGGTCTAGCAAAGATCTGCTTTACGAACACTTTATATTCTCCTCAGCTTCCTGTGTTACGTTAATTTTAGTGTGTGAATGTCATGCGAACTCTTCCGGACACAGCTCGTCCCACAGGGCTCTTGGAGGGATTTCTCCTGTGCCCCCTCTATCTGTGCTGCTCGGCTCTCATCCCTGAACTCGAAATCTTCCTGGCAAAGGATAATCTCCAGGGTATTCTATATAAAGAAACTGAGATCACTGCCAACAGAGTTCTTTTTGTAAAGGACTGTGTAGTGAACTGTGAGAAATCACTGAGGGATTTTTATCCTTAGAGAGAACAAAGCTTTCCAGCTTGTAAAGGAATCTCATTCTGATTTGGCACACAGGTATAACTGCCCGGTTTGTGTTGGTGGGTTTGGTAGTTTAACAGCTGCTGGTTACAGGTCTTACATAAGATACCCTTGAACCACAAAAGGCTCTAGTGATGAGATCTCTGCTTTGTGTAGACTGAGGGATTGAGATAGATCGTTCTTAACTCTTCAGAATTTCAGCCTCTTAATGAATCTTTTGCAACAGAAGCCCCTCCTGAAATTAAAAATCAAGAACGTGCTGCTTGGCTGCAGAGCTGGAGCTGGGATGCTTTTCACCCTGTAGAGGGCCAGAACTGTTTTCTCTTGCTTTGTGCTGCTTTCCCCGAGGACTCTGGGGACGAGCAGTCACCCCGTCTCTTCCAGTTCCACAAGGATGGCTTCCTCGTCCTGGAGCAGTTCTTCAGCGCGGAGGAGTGTGACAGCATGAGGAGGCAGATCGGGCGGATCGTGGCGGGGATGGAGGTGCCGCCGCACTGCCGCACCGCCTTCTCCACCAGGGAGGAGGAGCAGCTCCAGGCGCAGGTACCGCCAAGGGCAGGGCTGCCCCCGCTGGAGCCCTGGGAGGAGGAAGGGAAAAAGGCAAATTGCTGATCAGGGTTCACTCTGGGGGAACATGACTCTTCCTTCTAACTGAACATAACACCAGGAGAGGAATTTGCTCTCCAGCTTTCTGCAAATGTTTGCCGGGGTCTTATCAAGAGCCTTATCAGTGTGTGTGGCTCTGCCGTGCTTTCAACCCCCGGTAGCCACAAGCAGCTCTCACAGATCGCTTTGTATGTGTTCTGCAGACAGAAAACTGGTTGTTTTCCAGGCAGCCAGCAAGAGAAAAGCAAGAGTAACCTCTATGTGAGAGGTTCTTGTAAAGCCCTGATCAGCACCAAGATGTGTAGTGTTGAGGAAAGCCTTTTTATGAGTGAATTTTTCATTGTGTTTGGTTTATGCTGCAACTTGGTGGGAAAAAGATGCAGGTGAGTGTTAATGCTTTGGTTGAAGTTTCATTTATGTTTTTACAAGGATGCTATCTTTACTGGGCTCTTATCCCTGGCAGGGTAGCTCGGATTATTTCCTAACCAGTGGAGACAAGATTAGGTTCTTCTTTGAGAAAGGTGTTTTGGATGAGAAAGGTAAGCCCTGGGCTGAGCTAGCCACATGGAGGGGATGGGAAAAGGCTGAGCGAGGGATCAGGGGCCAGTTTCCAGCTCAAGGAATGATTCCTGCTTTGCAAACAGTGTTAAATTATGGTTTTGTTTTGCAGGTAACTTCCTAGTTCCAAAGGAGAAGTCTGTCAGCAAGATTGGCCATGGTATGTTTAAAAGAGTGGGGTTGAAGAGGGATGGACAAAAGAGATGTGGTTTTCAGACATGAGGATTTCTCTGAATCTACTCACTGTACATAACTGTGTCTGCAACTCTCTCCATGCTGCCCCTCTCTGCTGTCAGAGGCCTGTCTGTTCTGTTCCAATCCTTTTCAAAAACTCCTTCTCAGAGGTTTTTCAGCGGTGAATAGCTCAGAGTCACTGACATGCAAAAGTTTGGACTTCAGCCCTTGGCTCTTTTATGGAAGAGATTTGCTCTAAAAATTTACCACCTGAAACTGGTGACATTCAGTAGAGACCCAACTCCTGTGTCCTGTGCTGGGTTGCTGATATTGAAGCTGCCCTCCCTCCTGTGGTGTCACCAACACCTTTTCTTTACCCTTACTGGTCTGTTTGACCTATTTCCTCTCTCCCAGTTCCTGTTCTTGCATTTTGATCCCTTTTGTTTTCAAGCAATACATGGGAAATGAGAGCAGGATTCCCTGTGCCTGCAAATGTGAACTTTGTTCAGACTAAACTTCACTACAGTTGGAAATTCAGTACTAAGACTTCTTGTTCTTTGGTTTCCTCAGAAAAACACTCTCCCCTTCCTAGGCCTGCTGCCACTCTGTCACACTTCAGCTTTTCCCTTCAGGGGAAGTGAAAACAACTGTAGATTCCTGCTGATCCAGCAACTTAACACCAGAGAGGCTTCTGAATTATTTTCTGTAATTAACTCATTTTGGTCAAGTCTCATCCGTTGCTCGAGAGCAGCTCCTGCTGGACCTGGGCGTGTGTCCTCATTGCAAATCTGCTCAGGATGAGCTGGAGGCACAACTCTGAGTCTCTGCTTGGTGGATTTGTCAGAGCTGGGTTGTAGCAGGTATCTACACAAAAACTCTGACCTGCTGGCTGGGGCTCTCTGAAGGGCACCAAAGATGAGTTCTAGCTCCTTTTTGCAGTACTTCACTTTTCTGGTAGGGCTTAAGAGGTGTGTTTTTAAAGGATGAATTCACCCATATGCCTCAGGGTCACGTGTAGTGGTTGTGACTTGGGTAATATAATACAATACTGAGTCACACGATATTCCATTTTGTTCACTCTGTTATACACTGGCTTTTATATGTGTGCAGTTCATGGCCAGGAAGTGATAATATTTATGGTCTTTAATTCTGATTGTACAACCTGTAAGTGTTCTATCACCTTAGGTGTGATAAGCCACGTTTATCTGGGGAGGGATGAAAGTTCCTGGCTGCAATTTATCCTGCTTGGCTGTGGTGTCTGCAGCTCATCACTGAGAGCTGCCACCTTCTCTTCTCTTCCTGAAATCTTCTGTCTGAGCCTTTTCTTTCCCCTTAGCTCTACATGCTTATGATCCTGTCTTCAAGCAAATCACCCACTCCCCCAAGGTGCAGGTAAGCTGTTACTGCTTCCTACAATGGTCTGGGGGAAAAAAAATAAATTGCAGAGTAGTTAATTTTAGTTTTCTACACTCCCGGGGGAGTAATTTTGTCAGTGAAAGGAAATTTAAGTATCTTCAAAGAATAATGTTAAATAGCATGCAGAAAATATAAATCTTGGAAAACTTTCTTGCAGGAACTGGGAAGAAAACTAGGCCTTGAGAGACCAGTAGTTGTGCAGAGCATGTATATCTTCAAGGTACAGTAATTCAAGTTGTCTTGTCAGTCAAGAAGTAAGACTCTGTTAGGTGAGAAGCTGTGAAACTCTTCACACATCACTTTTTTTTTTTCTTTGCAGCAACCTGGCATTGGTGGTGAAGGTGAGATTTGTGTTATCTCTATATCACACTGCAGATAATGCTCCTTTAGGAAAGGAATATTACCAGGGAAAAGCCTCAGAATCACACTTAAAGCTGTGAGTTTGGTGGTCCAAACAGTCTTAAAACAACCTTTGAAATCCACATTTTTTCAGAAAAGTTTCTACATCACACACAGCTTGAACAAAGAGCTGCTTTTACATTCACAGCAGGCTGAAAGGTGGTATTTTAATGTAAGATTTAATGTGTGTGGTAGTTGGGTGGGCAGGGGGAGGGCTCTGAGTCAGGGAGATGCAACCCTGAAGTCCTTCTAGAGGAACTGAATCCCACTAAGGACCCCAATGACAGTCTCTCCTTGCAGTGACACCACACCAGGATGCCACCTTCCTGCACACGGAGCCTCTGGGCAGGATCCTGGGGTTCTGGATTGCCCTGGAAGATGCCACCCAGGAGAATGGCTGTTTGTGGTTCATCCCTGGCTCTCACACCAGTAAGAGCACGTGTGTGACCACTGCTGGTCACCAGCACTGTTCTGCTTTTCCCCGCCTCTAGAGCACACAGGGCAGCTTTAAACTTCTGCTCACCTAAAGATTCACTGAGTGAGTGTAACCATGGTGCTCTTCAGATTTTAAGCCACTCATTCCTCAAATCCTGGAGCCAGCTGTACTCATATAATGGTTTATGCTCCTATAGAAAGCACAAATGGACCAAAGGTTGGCTTTGCATAAGTGTGTGACTATTTGTGTCCCCAAGGGTCTGTTGCAATGCACAGAACGGGCCAGAAAGGCAAACAAAAGGCAGCTGTTTTATCTGTTTTTGCCACAGCTGGAAAATCCTAAATCTCTACTCAATGAAAAAGACCCCACCCAAATTACTAAAGAAAGCGTGAATATAGTGATAATAAAGTTCCTATCTTTGCCAAGAGAAATCACTGACAGTGTTCCTTTGCTGTGCAGAAGATAGCCAGGTGTTTAATTTTTGTGTGTTTGCTTATTCTGTGGATTTGCAGATGGGATTACCCGGAGGATGGTCCGTGCAGCTGCAGGTGCCTCCACATGCGTAGAGTTCGTAGGCTCAGAGCCAGCCTACAATGACAAGCAGTTCATACCTCTGCCTATAAAAAAAGGTACAAACAGCCCCAAATGTGGCATTTCACAGCTCAACAAAACACCAGAGAGCTAAAATCGTATTTTAACTCTTGCACTGGGAAGCCAGAGCTCATCTTTTGGAAAACAGCAGCCCAGGTGGTTCTTTCCCACAGGTGGACTCATCCTCATCCACGGTGAGGTGGTCCATAAGAGTGAACTCAACAGCTCCGAGTCGTCTCGCCACGCGTTCACCTTCCACGTGATGGAGGCCAAAGGCACCACCTGGAGCAAAGAGAACTGGTAACTTTGTGATCCTCACAAGTGGCTGAGGAAATTGAAGCCTTTCCAGTGCAATAGTCAGGATAACTGTTGGGGGTCTTGCCTGTCAGTTTGTTGGTAGTGCCTCAGTTGGTGTTGATTTCGTACCTGCAGAACTGCAACAGCCTCTGATGTTTTTCTTTCACCTCTTCTTTACTCCCTAGGCTCCAGCCAACTCCTGAGCTGCCTTTTCCATCCCTCTACACTTGAAGTTAGTGACTGGCTTGTGGAGTCAATAGCTGATCAATGTTCCTTTGTGATTGTTCATTCAGTCTCTTTAAACACAACCTTCACTAGATCAGCTCTCAATGTTCATTTATCCTCCTCCTCGAAACCAGGACCAATATTACAGCCCAAAACCAGAAGCTTCTACTGCAGCAGGAGCCCTGCCAGTGTGACAGAAGTCACCCAGTCCTTTTGGTAAGGAACACTTTCAGTCTTCAAAACAAACGAGTGAAGATCATTGCACCTTGTCTGGGACCACTTACCAAGTCTTTCTCCTTGCAGATACTCAGTATTTTCTTGTGTTTAAGAGCTTAAGTGCATTTCTTGGCTGGTTGATTCCAGCAATGCAGGTGAACACGTTGTGGGGAGAAGTTTGATTTTTCACCCCTAGGTTTCTGTCCTATTGTTGGAGTAACAGTGATTTGAAACAATCTTGTTGTGGGCAAAATGAAGCAGGAGGTCTGCTTTTTATAGTCAGTCTTCTAAATACGCCTGGCAGACTGTAGCTGAGTGTTTTATCTCTGGGTGTGTTGATTAAAAATGTGAGAATTCTTAAAGATTCATGTTGAAATGATGGGAACAAAGAACCTCAACCAAACTCTTTACACTTAAATAAAAAGACAGAAATTCTCCTTTTCATCTCCATCATCTTTTCTTTGAGGAAGACACAGTGTGACCTTCTCCCAACAGATGGAGACAGTGCAAAATTGTCTGGTGAGCAGCTGGAGCTCTCAATATGCACAAGAACAATTTATATCCCCTAAACGTCACCAAACCCAAACCAACCCATAGCAAGGAATGCTTTGACATGCCAGCTACATCCCAGGCAAGCTCCAGCCTGCATCCTGAACTGAACAGAAGCTGTGTAGGTGTGATTTCACCAGCACTGGTGCAGTGGCAACACTGAGACAGGAGCCCAGTGTCACCAATGCAGGAATTACATCAGAGTAACCCTAAGGCTGCTGTGGCAGAGTGAACCCAAATCTTACAGACTCATCCCTTTCAAAAGTAAATTGGGGAGCTGGGTTGTGGCAACAGCAGGAAATGTTGAACGCAAAGTTTCTGCATCCAAAAACTACCTTTTCTACAGTTTGTTTGGAAGTTGGAAGCAGGGTGGAAAGAAAGCAAATTCCTCCGCCTCTGGTGCAATTTATGATGTCAGTGGTGAAGCCTCTGGCTTGTGACAGAGGCAACTCAGGTTTTGTTTGTCTTTCCATGAGAGGAGTTAATAATTTAGAATTCTGCTGAGGAAGGATAGTTTGTCCTGACTTTCACCACTACCTGCAGTGTGCAAGTCTACTTCAAGTGCATGAATAAAATTTAAAAAGCTGGATTGATTGGCAGGATTTCCTGTTAAACGTGAAGGAAACAGCCCAGCATTTACTGAGTTTGGTTTCCCTACAGAGTGACAATTTACTGTGTTACAGTAACCAGCTCTGGCCAACTCTGGCATCCTCAGAAAAGCAGCACCAAATCCCAGGAGCCCTTCCCAGGCAGGAGGATGAATTGGGCAATGCTGCCTCTCAGCTATTCCAGTCCTGGCTTGTTGCAGGGACACACAATTTTGGATTCTGGAGCCAATTCTGCTGACCCAGGGACTGGTTTCACTCCACCCCTGGTCTTATGCTCCCTCCCAAGACATGGTCTGAGCTACAGGGCTGCAGGACAGTGTTGTGTAAGGTACTTTGGACTTTCCCCAAACTGTTCCCAAAAGTGAATTAAAAAAGGGTCAGAAGTGAACTTCATGATGCAAACTGGAATCCTGGAATGACAATCTCCTGCTTGGACACATCCCTGGAGACAGGAAGAGGCAGGGAAGACACTTGTGTTTTGTTCTAATGGACACTTGGCAAACCAGTGAGAAGACTGTTCATACAGAAGGGTTTCCACACACAGAAATGAAGTGGGTTTTTTGGCCACAAAATGGTAGCTGTAATTTTAATTAAATGGATGGAATTCAGTGGCTTTAGTCAATTTGTTGGTAGAAGAATTTTTATAAATTATTTGATTAAACAGCTGGCTGAAAAAAATGTGAGAAGTAGGAAAGTGTAATAGTAGAAAATTTTATTGACTTCAACAGATTTTCTGCTTTCAGGATTAATGTGTAATTAGTTTTAGCTGTGACTTTGCTTAATTTTCCTCCCATATTAATACCAAATTAATTTAGAGATTAAATCTTAAGATAAACCATTTTTCTTGCTGAAGCAAACTGCAGGGCTAAAGATTCACTGTTCTTATTAGTATGGAATGAGCAGTGTCTGACATTCCCAACCCTCCACCACCCACCCTGGATAAACTCAGCTGTGGCAGCTGCTGATTCTGGAGTTGTGTTCGTGCATCATGGTGTGGTTTTGGCTCTTGCTCATGAGGACTGGACACTTGCACCTGGTTCCTGTGCCCACCCTCATTATCAAATGTGCTTCACATTGTGCTTACACAGAAATGAGGGTTCACACATCAAACACAAGACGCAGGACTCGGTACACAAAACAAGGTACAGTACAGAGGTAGCAGCTTCTGAGAGATTTGCTTGTTTATTTTTTCCTCTCCAATTGACTTACCTCTTCTTCCTCTGCTTCCCTTGGGCACCCAGAAGGAACTTAAATTGGATCATTAAACACAAGTGCTGTTTTTATCAGTCATGTTTGTTGCTGTTAGAACATAAATCTGGCTATTTTCGACAGGGGTAAAAACAAGACTAAATCAAAACCTTTATTTTAAATAAGTCTTTTTTGTTTCTCTTCTCAACAATTTTCTCTGCTGTACCAAAAGATCAGCTTTGAGCTTTCATTACAGTGCATTTTCTAGTACCACTTTTCTCTAGGAAGGGAGAAAACTGTTCCTGGAAGTGCTTCTATGCCATGAGCATGATCTGGAGGTAGAGAGGCAGCAGCAGATTATCAATTTGGGTAGTGTAAGCTTCCAAAAGAGAAACCAAACTCACAGACGCCAGAATCCAGGCATAGCTGGAGTTCAGATTCACACTGCTGTCAAAGATCAGAATGAGAGCCACAGCAATGATCTGAGCAAAAATAGCTGTCATTGTCCCTTCAAAGGTCTTCTTTGTTCCTGGCCATTTGATTTCCCCCATTGTACTGCCAAAAACAGAGGCAATGGTGTCTCCTACCCCTACTGCCAACACCCCAGAGTAGGGCACCAGTGCTCCTGCCCCGGGCAAGCTGCCTTTAGGAGCACATGGTCTGGGGAACAACCAGACTGGCAGGGACATGCCAAGGAGGAGATAAATATGAGTCAAGATTAGAGGTCCACTGTCTCTTTCATCCAAGAAGAGAGAGAGCAAATGTCTCAGGGTTTGTCCGAAGGGTTTGATCCTGAAGTACCGAACGTACTCCAAGAAGATGAACACTGCCAGACACAGCACTGCAGCAACATAGAGGAGCTGGCGGTCATAAATCAGTCCAGGAACATAAGTAGCTACAACAATGAAATGGAAATATTTCCTGGTTATAGTCGAGGCCTGGTGTTTTTTGGATTCAGATGATCTCTTGGCGTTCTGGTAGAAAACCACTCCACATGCCGAGGCAGCCAAGAAAGCCCAATACACAAGAAGGTAAAGTCTTGTCTGTGTCTGAAACAGAAACTGGAGCAGCCAGAACAAAGGGTTCCTCTGGATCAGTCGGTACAGCCAAGGCATGATGACCCCTAAGCCTAACACTGCTGTCATCATGTGGAAAAACATGGACGAGATCCACGTGCCCGAATCCATGAAAATGAAGAGAACAGTGAAAAAAAGACCAAGAAGAACAACTCCGACAACTGCTACCAGAAGGAAGAAGTCAATGGGATCCCCTCTGCCCTCGATTACATTCAGTGAGCGTTTAATGAGCTGATTGAGAACAAAACTTACCCCTCCAAGAACCAGCAGCGCTTCTCCGGGAGTGAAACACCGAGGCAGCAAGTACAGCAAGATCATACTGAGGTAGACAAAAATGAGCAGCACCTCTAGAACCTCTATCACTTCCGAGACGGTCAAGGAATGTTTCATGGTGTAGATAATCACGCTGCCAGCAATACCAGTCAGGATGCACGTGTTGGTTGGCACGGGTTTGGTGATGCCGACTGCCAGGACGGACAGGAAGAGGGCGAGCAGCATTCCCGTGGAAGCCACGACGACGCCGAAGCGCTCGAAGTAGACGATGCCGGCGGCCCTGCACCTCTCCTTCATCACCACCCCCAGCAGGGGGATGACCATGCTGGCGGGCAGCAGGCCGCTGTTGGCAGCCCCCCGGAACTGGAACACGGCCCCCCCCAGCTGCAGCAGCCGGTCCCATTTGAACTGCACGTAGAAGGCCTGGACGGCCAAAGCCACGGCGCACCAGGAGAAGCGGTCCCACACCACCGCGTGCACCGACAGCACCACGCCGAACACCAGCACAGACTCCACCAGCACTGCTTTGGTTGACATGACTCCAGCCCAGCCTGCCTCCAGCGTGCAGGGTCTCAGCAGTCCCACTGTGCTCAGCTGTCCATCAGGAAGAATTCTTTTCCATGTTACTGCGATTCCTATTTGAAACAGAACCAAAAAAGCAAGCAATTAAAGCAACGACGTGGACAGCCAAAGTGTTTGCACAGCTGTTTTGTTCTTAAACTCAGTTTAAACTGATAGTTATGTGCCAATTGCTAATGTCAACACACAGGTGATTTAAAAAAAAATAAAACCAGTGAGGTGAGCCAGTCCTGCACTTTACCTTCTCTGAGTGACAGCTCACAGCCCACTGCCAGCTGCCCTGCAAACCAAGCTTTTCTTTAAACTTTTCTACTGGAGGATAAGCAGTTGAGATAATCAGCAACAGGCATATTTACTCTGTTAGGCTCAATCTCATCTTATCTTCTTCAAAGAACTGTGGCCATTGACACCATTGTGCAATTCTCACCAGCATTTATTGCTTTCTGGCAACCTTGATTTCTCTATGGATACATAATTGGATAATCAGCCTCATGTAAACCTCTGCTGTTACACTGGCACCTCTCCTGGGGGCTTGGAAAGTCTCAGGTTCTTTATTTCTGTTGGAAATATTATGGCTGATCCAGCTGTGACACAGGTGATTGCTTTATCCTTTCTAGCCCACCCTTACGGTGATTAGCAGCAAACTCTTACTAAATTCTGCTCCCCAGGCCTCATTGCCAAGATCTCCACCATCTCCCTCAGGGAAGGCCAGAAGTTTACTTCAGGTTCTGTTTTGGGTTTTCAGACACCAGGTTACAAAGCTGACAAAGTAACAGCAATATCACTGAGGAGCTATTACAGTCAAACTTCCTCAGACTGTGTGTCTGCAGTGTTTAGATATTTATGACTTTGTACTGAAAACTTAATTATTAATAGATTGCTCTTTGGCATCCTTCTTCATTCAGCCTGAAACACTGGATTGCCAAACAGCTTCATTACATGCACTGTTGCTACACAGCTCCATCAGGCCAAGTGTAACCTTTTGTCATTGCAATTAATTTTTAAACAGGAGAAGAATTAATCATACAGTCAATAAAACAGAACTGCTCTGGGCAATATCTGCTTCCAACCAACACTGGTTTTGGGGTTTTACTCCCTGCTGTTTCTGAGCACAGAGGAGGGGGAAGCCTACGGCTTATTTGAGAAGAGGCATTGTAAATGTCACCTGCCAGCCAAAGAAAGAGCCCTCCTACTCAGTCTGGCAACGTTAAGCTTGCGCGGCAGCTCCTGTATCAATGGCACACGGCAGCTTCCCCGCCAGGCTGCAAGACGAGGCAGAATTTCACCCTGGCTGAGGTCTCTGATGCAGCAGCTCTGAACGTTCAGACCTGACAATCTGCAACGCCATGTATTTCACTGCTGAGTTATTTCGTTTTCTCGTGCGTGCCGCAATCCCCTCCTCCCCAGCTTCTTTCAGGTCCTGTGAAGCTCCCCGGCGCTGCCGCTCTCGCCATGGAACGGGGCCCCTCACCCCGCGCTTCACGCCACACCGAGCGTTTCCTGCCCGTTCCGTGATCCGCATCCCGGCTGCTCTGGGCAGAGAAGCTTCCCACTCTCGTGCTGCAAAACACGCGGTACCCCTCTCCTCGCTGCAGCCCCTGCCTGCTCCCTCTCTTCCCCGCGGCGCTGCGGACTCCCCTCAACCCGCGGGCTGCCCTTCCACGCTGCTCGCCGCCGCCTCCTGTCCTCCTCACCCACAACCCAGCCTCAGCCACCGGGAGCCCCATGGGCCCGCGGGAGGTGCGGGAGGCGCTCCCCGGTGATTCCCGGCGCAGCGCGGAGCTGCGGCCCCGGAGCCCGGCGCGCACCCACCTCGCAGGACGCCGCCATCTTGCCGCGCCGCGGTCACATGACCCAGCCGTGAGGGCGTGCCCGGGGGCGTGGCTTTGGCGGCACCACGTGACCCCCGGCGTGAGAGGGAGGCGGGCCCGGGGTCACGTGAGAGCGGAGCGAAGATGGCGGCGGGCGGGCTGAGCGCGAGGTGCGGGGCCGCGGCCGCTCGGGCGGAGGGAACGCGGGGGCAGCGTGGGGGAGGCCCCGGCTCTCGCTGCGGGCGGACCCCGCTCTGCGGGACCGGGGGCCCAGAGGAGCCGGCGGGGAGGGGGCGCAGTGCGGGGCCGGGAGGGTTTAACTGCGGCGGGGCGCGCGCCGGGCTGGCCCCGCCCCCGCCTCGCGCGCGCGGTGAGGCCCCGCCCCCCTCGCTGAGGGACCCTCAGGGACCCCAAGGAGCGGAGCGAGGAGCGGCTGCCGGGGGTTTCGGGGTTGTTTTATTCTGTCGTACGAGACGAGAGGCTGGCCAGGGCTCCGTGGGAGCCGTTGCTTTGGCGGGGCCGGGGGCTCGGTGTGCGCTCCCTTCGCGGGGTTCCCCACAGGCGCTTGGCTCCTCCTGAGGGCGAGGGGCGCGCCAGGGCCCGCGGCTGCTCCCGCGCCGCTCCCGCAGACGCGCAAGCCAAAATAGGCACGTGGAGATGTGTAATGGAAGCGATTCAATGAATCCCATGTTCAGTGGAATCGTTTCTCCAGAGCACGTTTTTTGTCATTTATTATAACGCGTTTATGCTCTGGAGTTTCCCTAGTGTGTAATTTTTATTAAATGAATGGCACCACTGTCACTCTTGGTTGTATACAGAGGGCTTTCCTTCCTTAGCTGTCTTGGAGCCTTATTAATGAGGGGACAACAAACCACGGTCTGTTTTATTCACAGAAGGGGTTGTGAGGGAGTGAAAAGTAGATGGGTTGGCTTTGCTAGGCTGGGGCTCAGATTTGACAGTAATCGAAAGACACTGTGCTCAAGACAAATGAAGGCACCGATCTAACATGATCACTGGACCTAGAATTCTTTGAATTGCTTCTTTTACATTGCTGTTCAATTCTTGGTAAAATTCTGGGCCTGTGGGTGCTCTGTGTGGGCTGGAAAGGTTCATGTCAGAGAAGTGCACCCAACTGTCGAGGAATGAGCAGGCAGCAATGATGTTGATGGGTGTGCTGGAAATAACAGGTGTTGTCATTCAGTAAGTGTCACCACATGTCAGAAGTCGCGGATGACTTTCACTGCCACAGTGAGTTATTTTAATAATGTTATTCTAAAAATAAGGCAATGAGTGTTCTTGTGTAGACAGTCTTTGCGTGGGGAGTTGGGGTGTTTAAATCCTCATTTGTAATACGTTGCTAACAAATCATCATTTGTCTAAATGAAGTGCTCTTTTTGGCAGATTTCTTTTCTCTGGGCTGTTTTGGGGAGATGCTTTTTTGAATGCTTGTGCCATGGTCAGGATGTGATCTGTAATTCCTTGTAGTGCAGGTTGGCTTTTCTGCAGAGTTCTCATGAAGAAATAAGCTGAGTGCAAATGTTCCGGTGTCTGTGTAAAGATGCTGCAGTTTTTCACTTCACACAGTTTTATGCTGTGCTTAGAGTGGAGGATGAAAGTGATGGAAGGATTTGTTTGAAGGAGGCCATTGAATGTAACAATAAAATACTGCTCTATGCTTTCATTTTCTTCTTAGGAGCCTTAAGTGTTCCAATGACAAAATCAAATTGAGCTGGTAACCTGATATCAATGTGAGGCTTAGATATGAATTCACAGGTCTTGCTGTGTCAGTTGTCACTCTCTCTGGGTTTTTCCTTGGTTTTTCTAGGACATCTGAAGCTCATCAGCTAAAAGCTGATGTTCCTTCAATCATTTTTCTTGCACTGCAGTGTCATTTGCTGCAAGTTAATTACAGGTTTGAAAAGAGTAAGCTAAATGGAAGCCTGGAAGAATGTTCATCATTAAAATACTCTCCACCTTTTCTTTATGTTTGCAGGAGCAGCAGAGAATTATGGACAATTCTGCTGGGCAGATCAGCTTTAAGAGAACCAGTAAGTCCATGTCCTGGTGAGCAGGTTTGGCCATCACTTCTTGGGCTCTATGGCCAAATACATCATTTGCACATCTCTTTGAATATTAGTGAGAAGATTTTTTGCTGCTCTTGCTTCTTTCTCAGTTTGATTTTTGTTCCCATACTTCTGCTACTTTTTTATTCTTCCACTGCTTGTTTACAGCTGCTGCATGAGCTGCCTGGAAGGGTGTGTGGAAAAGGTGGTTCCTTTTCTGGAGTGGGCACAAGTGCTGCTGCCTGGGGTGCCCTGGGCTGTTCATGTGTGGATCAACTGCTGTCTTATTTTGAGGGCTGAAGCCTGTGCTTTCAACAATTTGCCCAGAGGCTGGGAATCCAAATTTCTCTAAACCCAGTTCATTGCTTCTCTTTTCCCCACCCTCCCTAAGATCAGGCAATGCAGCTCACTGCCCTGTTCAGCACTGCATCTGGAATCACTCTGAGCCACCTGTCCTGTGTTGTTCCTGCCTCTTTGTGGTGGTGGAATTTCTTTGTTTTGCTTAAGTTTAACAGATCTGATATTTGGTAATGCACTTTGAGGAGTCTGTTCAGTGGTGCTTGGTTTTGTTTTAGGCCCAGATTGCTGCAGAGTTGAACAAGCACTGGCAGAGGCTGTTAGAGGGACTGTCGTACTACAAACCACCAAGGTACAGTCACTGCCTGATTTTAGAAATTAATCTCTAATGTGGAGTTTCCTAGTTAATTGCAGGTTCACTAAAGAAAGGTTACAGAATATTGTTGTATGAAATATTGAAAGGTCACCAAGGAAAAAGCAAATGTTCAGACTGAGAACTTTGAAATTATGCTTATTTAATTTTTTTCCTTGAGATTGCTGCATTTTTAATGACTAAAATTTCTTTTCACTTTAGTGCATCTTCAGCAGAAAAAATTAAAGCCGATAAAGACGTAGCTGCTCCACTAAAAGAGCTGGGTCTGAGGGTCAGCAAGTTTTTGGTGAGTGAAGCTGCTCTTGGATTATTTTTTGTCCCTGAAATGAATTGTTACTGGGATTCTGATATTGAAGTAACCTCCTTAATGTTCAGTAGAGAGGAACTTAAGGTCCTTTCAGTTCAAAGTAACCTAAAGGATATTGAAGTACATGTTGAAGCTTGAGGTTATACTTCCAAAGTGATGAGTTACTTTGGGATGCTGTGGTTTTCCTGGTCCTTTTCAGCAGCAACCGTCTGCTATTGGTCTGAGTTGGGTTCTTCCAGGACAACTGGTCAGCTGAAAGACTGATGTCCCTTACATCAGCTGCCTTGTTTGACAATCCTCACGGTTTACCTGCAAGGTTCTGTTTCTTTAAGCCAGAAGTTTGGAGTTTAGTGACTGGTGGTGCCTTTATTTAAATGACTGATGCTCCTTTAGCTGCAGTTAAACTGCAGCTCAGTGACATCAAAGCTTGTGTATTTGGCTTTAAAAGAAGTGCTGATTAAAGCATCTGCCTGGTGCAAAAATATTCTTTTGGCATGTTATTTGTTTTGAAGATAAGGGCTGCCTGAGTATTTGGAGAGAATCTCAATCTCTAATGAATTCAGTTGCCTTTTATTAATTTCAGATAATTTCTCTTTCTTTTGTTCAGGGTCTGGATGAAGAGCAGAGTGTGCAGTTGTTACAGTCTTATCTTCAAGAGGATTACAGAGGAACAAGAGACTCCCTGAAGGTTCACAGCTCCCATTTATGTTCTATTTACTCTGCATCTTTCCTTAATATCACTTGTTTTTTGATGCAAATGGCCCCACGTGAGTCTAAGTTCTGACTGGGAAATGGCTTTGTAGCTTTTCTTCTTTGGAGCTGCATCTGGGCTTCTCTCTTCCTTCTTGGATCTCTGCAGGAACTCAGCTCCTCTCTCTATTACAGGAATACAGGAAAGCTACAGATTTCTGAATGAGAGTGGAGCTGAAAAATAAATATGTAGTTAAAAACGAGTGTTTTGACTTTGTGCTTCTGGAATCTTTCTTTCCAAATGAACTGGAAAGAAAAATTGTCTTTTATTTGTCTCAGTCATTTTGTGAACATGTATTTTGTCAGTAGGTATTTCTCCAGCAGCTATTTATTTTGTTGTATTTTGTTTACAGACAGTTCTTCAGGATGAAAGGCAGAGTCAGGCTCTGATGCTGAAGGTTAGTCATTTCCATTTTTATTTTCTGTGGAAAAAATCTGTTGGCAGCAAACCTACTTTATTTCTATGGAAAATCTTGAAATAATTGAAGTATTCCTTCATATAAAAAATGGCTTTTAGAAGGTGCTTCTGAAATTGAGGGATGTGCATGTAGATTTGAAGAGTGTTAGTTATTGCTACAGAAATGAAGTTTTAGGCTTGATATCAGGGAATTTAGCTGGGTAGATGTACACTGCTTTCTTTTCCAAAGCTTGTATGTTTGTGTGTCACTGTCTGACATGATGAGATTGATGCTCATTTCTGACAGAGGGTAGTAGGGATGTCTTTTTGCCTTTATTTTCCAAGTTTTCTCACTTCACAGTGTAATTATAGACCCGTCGTTATGGCAATGCTTTACTGAGTTCTGTAACGTTAATTAAGTGTTGGTTTTTTCCCCCCAAATTCAGAACTGCTCAGTTGAAATTCCATCTGTAGTAACTCTGCATTGCTGTGGTGAAGGCCTTGGCAGTGGCTGGGAGAGGGAGGTGGATGGGAGTTGGAGCCTGTGCCAGGCTGGTGTTGATGGCACTTTACATTCACAGCTGGCTGACTACTACTATGAGGAGAGGATCTGCATCCTGCGCTGCGTCCTCCACCTGCTCACGTATTTCCAGGATGAGAGACACCCTTACACAGTGAGTACATCATGTCATTGAAACAGGCTAAATATGGAAGCTGTGGGGTAATTCCCTGCTTGTGTAAAAAGCCCGGAGCATAAGAAGTTCATGGACTTGTTTGTTTCTTTAAGGCACAGTACTTCCAGTGTGTTGAAAAGTTGGACAAGGAGCTCGTTCCGAATTACCGCAAACAGTTTGAAGCGCTGTACAAAGCAGAAGCTCCTACGTGGGAAACACATGGAAATCTCATGGTATTTTATTTCTTACTGTTATTTATCATGCTTATAAAGTCTTTTCCTATATGTAGTGTATTGGAAAATATTTCTGTGCAGATGCAGTTAAACAGGACATTTCTCCTGGTCCGAGAAGCATAAAATTTGTTTTCTCTCTGACAGGACACACTTTTGCTCAGAGACAGTTTCATGAAGCTTGTTATTCCTTGTAATAAATCTGTGGAGAGCACTGGGCCAACAGAGCCATTTATGTGTAGTTGTTCATGATCTCTGTACTGAGAGTGGCTTTCCTTGCCATTGACACAATTGCTGGCTACACAAGCTGTTGAAATGCCTCCACACTTCTCAGTTTCTGACTGCTTTGGCTGCCCTGTCACCTTCCACACGTGATGGTGGGACTTTCCTTTGTGCAGACAGAGCGTCAGGTTTCCCGGTGGTTTGTGCAGTGCCTTCGGGAACAGTCCATGCTCCTGGAAGTCATCTTCCTCTACTATGCATACTTTGAAATGGCACCTGAGGAGCTCCTGGCATTTGCAAAGATGTTCAAAGAGCAGGGATTTGGCACAAGACAAACCAACAGACATTTGGTAGATGAGAGCATGGATCACCTCGTGGATCGTATTGGGTAAGTGTTGTGTGTATTTGTGAAGTGGGTACAGAATAAAACAATGTTTTTTTTCAGGAAAAAATGCATTTATAATTATATCTTTGTTGTTCTGTGTGGGCCATGACTCAAAGGGGGAGTGAGAATCCTGCCATACATCCTGGCAACAGAGAGTTATAAAGGTGGAAAAGCTATCTTCAAATTTCGGTGACCCTTTTTTGCCTGTTCAACCAGCAGAAGTAGTTCTGAAGGTTGTAATTTGTTCTATACCATCATTTCAAGACAAAATTTGGATTATGTGCTGTTCAATTCTTGTAATTTCTTATTGCTTCAAAGAAAGCTGAACAAAGCAAACTAAAGGTTGTTTTTTGACCACTTAGAGTTTAAAAAAAACCTCACCTGAATTCTCAAATAAAGTTTCTGACCTACTTGTTTTTGTTCTTCTACTGCTTGTAGCTATTTTAGTGCTCTTATTCTGGTGGAAGGCATGGAAATTGACTCCCTCCATGAGCGTGCTTTGGATGACAGGACAGAGGAGCACAAGTTGGCCAACAATCAGCACATCCACCAGGTAAAACACTGGCAAAGTAACCAACCCCTCCTCAAGCCTAAGAACACAGAACTTACTGTGATTACCCAGGCACTGCTGTGTCTGTAAACTTCTGGTCCTTGCACTTGTTGGCCAGGTGTTGGAATTGACATCCACATATCATGAGAAGGACACAATCAGCAATGTGCTTGTTGAGTATGGATTACTTTCAGATCTCAGTTATTTTGCTTTTGGTTTATCTCTGTGCAGGAGATGGACAATCAGCTGCTGCAGTTAGGGGATGTCTCACATCATGCTCCGGTGCTTTTGGCCTGGGCTCTGCTCCGTCACACCATAAATCCAGAGGAGTCCACAAACATCATCAGGAGGTTGGGCAGCACTGCTATCCAGCTGAATGTCTTCCAGTATCTGACAAAGCTGCTGCGATCCCTCAGCAGTGGGGGCAAGAATGTGAGTTTCTTAGATTGTACACATAAGCTTTTGAAGGTCTAACTGCTCCTGATGTACAGCTGTGATGGGAAGCAGATAACTGAACCAATGCTCTTTGCAAACATGCAGTAAAGCATGTTCTATCATCTTAACCTTCTTTCAGTGAGGATCATAAATCAAGTTGGAACAAAATGGATTTTTATGTCCAGAGAATTAAGAAAAGCTTTGTAAAGCAAGGAACTACATCTCTCTTGAGCAGAACAGACTCCAGTTAGTCAGATTTTTAGAATTTGCCTCCATAAGTGTATTGCCATTGTGGATCTTGAGTGTTGGATGATTTAACTCTGCACTATTCCCTGTATATGGTTTCATTAGACAGCATGGTGTATTAGGGTAAACTGCTTTGTAGACTGAAGCCAGTGAAAGCAAATCCTTTTGATTCCTAGATGTATTGAGTGCTTCTTTTTTATTTTATTTTGATGTCTGCATGGCATTTCTAGTGATAGTGGTAATGGCAAGGCTTCTCCTTTCAGTGAAATATTTTGTGTTAATGTGGAACTTAACTAATGACTACTCCATGTTTTACTGCCCCTTTGCAGCAAGAATATATGAAAAAGGCAGTTACTCGGTGTGTAGAGCAGACTGAGTAGAATTACAGTGTGTTTGTAATTCACAGTCTTTCCCATAACAGCCCTGTGTACTCTTTCTTTGCAGTGTACTGCTAGCACAGCTTGTATGTGTACTTACGGACTTCTTTCCTTTGTCCTGACATCCCTGGAATTACATACATTGGGCAATCAGCAGGTAAGCATCCAAGGCCCATTGCATCTGTTACATAATTTAAAATAACCTGTCATAACTGATGCTAATTTTCTATTAAGTTGTAATCCTGCATTTTACACTGCAAGCTTTATGTGGTTTAGGTAGACCCAAATGAGTGATTTGCTGGTTTTCCTACTGCATTTATACCATCCAAACCTAGTAAACACCTCTACAGACTGGCAGATTAGTAATGAAAGAGCACATTATGCATTTGAAGTCCTATGGATATGAAACTAATTGATCTGTTATTCCCAAAGCAATGGAAATAGTACAAACTCAATTTCTGAGTTGGACTGGACATCTTCCAGCCCTCTGCAGATACTGGGGATGTGTTTGTCGTGGCAAGTTCATTCATGATGAGGAGCATGGCTTTAGGTTGTGGTCTGGGGGTGGGTGTGTTGGGTGTGTTGTGGCTCCAGGAAGTAGTTATATCTCGATGGGTAAACGTGGAAACTTAAATTCCAGAGATGTGGCAGAAACTGATCAGGACAAAATCCCCCTGTGTAAAATAGCTTGGATTTTTTTCCATCCTGTCTTCCTTTGTAGGATATAATTGATGCTGCATGTGAAGTTCTGGCGGCTTCCAGCATTCCTCAGCTCTTCTGGAAGACGGTGAGTGTGTTTGCAATTTGTTTGACTACCTTGTTTGCAACTAAGACCTGATAAAAGATTGCCTTTTAGGAAAGGAACAGGCTGGTTATGTTTAGTGAGTTGGTTTCTAGGATGGCCTGAGGAGCAAATGTTCATTTGCATCTATCTTTGATTTACTTTTGCCCTTTTCCTGCCTTTTAGGTACAGCCTTGGCTTTACTCTTGAAAAGGATACTGGAACGAGTTTTTATATAGGTGATAGTTGATAGCAGGGCTGGGGCTGCAAGGATTGAACTAACTGCTGGCAAAAGCATTGTGCTTATTTTTTGTTGTCACAGAATTAGGGTGATATGTATTGCCTTACAGTCTTACTTCTTGCCTTATACTTGCAGACTGCCTCATGCTTTAGTCTGTGCAAGTGTGATCTCCAGTCACTGGAGTGATACTTTTGTGCATGATTAATGTTAAATGTACAGCTTAAAAAGGAACTGTAACCTTGTGCTATACTGAGACCCTTTTAGCTTTTCTTTTAAGTAATAAGACATTTGTTTTCTGTTTCCACCACCAGGAACCTACTGCAGGTCTGGGTATTATCCTGGACAGTGTTTGTGGGATGTTTCCCCATCTTCTCTCTCCTCTCCTTCAGCTGCTCCAAGCCCTTGTGTCTGATAAATCTACAGCAAAAAAGGTACAGGATCTCTCTTGGTGTTTGGGGGATGATTTATTTCAAGTCAGGGATGACATGCACTGTGATTCTTTCTTTCCATTACATGTGCTTATCTCAATTGCAGTCTTAGGTAACAGACATTCAACTTCTGTCTGAGTGGACAGGACTCCTTCAGAGTTGAATGCTGTTGCAGGATGCTGTTCTCTGGCTTTCAGAGAACTTTTCAACTTTAATGGCTCAAGGTTAAGATGATGACTAATTTTTAGGTGGTACTTACCTGATTCATTAGGTGAGACTTGTCTGAACATGGGGGGCTGTGTAATAATGTTTTGGTAGGGTTGATGTATTGGAAGGATACTGTACACCTCAAGAAAACTTGCCTGCTCCTGGAAGTGACCTGGTTGATAAATTTTTAAGAAGCTCTGGCTCTTTGGCTGTGTTGTTGAAGCTCTCTCTGATGCAGGTATACAGTTTCCTGGATAAAATGTCCTTCTATATTGAACTGTACAAGCACAAACCTCCAGATGTGATCTCCCACGAGGACGGCACACTGTGGCGAAGACAGGCTCCAAAGCTCCTCTATCCTCTTGGTAAGGAAACTGCACTTTACCTTTTCTTGCTGAAATGTTTTGGAGAATTTAGCTCTTCCTTTACCTGGCTTCTAACTCATGGGTAAATTTGTGACTTTGTTTCACCTGCTTCTTCAATCTCTAGGATTAGGTCAAACAAATCTACGGATACCTCAGGGAACCGTGGGCCAAGTGATGCTGGATGATCGGGCTTACTTGGTACGGTGGGAGTATTCCTATAGCAGCTGGACTCTGTTCACCTGTGAGATTGAGATGCTGCTCCATGTGGTGTCAACAGCAGGTGAGACAGGCTGGGAATGTAAAAGAGAATAAATAATTATTAATTGGTGTCAGTTGAGGTTAGTAGTAGGACTGAACAGCTCTGAGTACATCCAGAAGAGCATGGAATAATTTCTCAGAAACCTGATGATTATTATTCTGTAAAATTCACTGCAAAAGGCCAAGAGCATATAGTGAAATGAGATACGTTTTAGATGAGGGTAAAGTTGAGATAGATAAACAAATATTTTTTGATATGGGAGATGGATGGTTTTGAATCATGTAAATATGTGGTAAGATAAGTGTGCATTGTTCCAGGCTTGATTACTGCTGAAATACAATTTTGCATTCTAATGTTTGGTTTTCTTTACCCAGATGTGATTCAGCATTGCCAGAGGGTCAAGCCTATAATTGATCTGGTTCATAAAGTCATCAGCACTGATGTATCTATAGCAGATTGTCTTCTGCCAATCACATCACGAATTTACATGCTGCTGCAGAGGTGAGTCACTGACAGCAGAGGTGCCTAAGCAGATAGAGTGATCTGGAAGATCAGCTTATTTTGCCAAGAGCTTTACAAGATGTGTGTCAATGCTTGGACTCCCCAAGACTGGTGTTCAGCTCTCAAAACTGTTCTAGTAACACATAGTTTAATGTTTTGATGCAGCAGAATGGCCCCTCTTCTACTTCCTTCCTGAAAGGTGTGCAATTTTATCCCTTTAAAGGCAGTTTTGATTAGTAGCTATATTTACATGGAAGGGGGATAAAACATAGCATTAGAGCTGTAGCTCCCAGGTTTTAAAACAGTTGTACTTATGAACTCCTCCCAGGGTTAACTGCCTGGGAACTGATTTTCAGCTGTATAATTATTGTTTGCTGTGACAACCTGCTGTCTTGCCAGCCTTGCTCTGGCAGTAAATTGATCTGACTCAGGTGTGAGGGGGAGGAGGCAAGTCTAGACTGAAAGTGCAGACTCTGGTGTCTGTATTTATCTGCTTAAATTTTATATATGTGTGCTTCAGTGAGAAGGGAAGAAGATTTTTTGATTAAAAACCAGATTAGAACCACAGGTGGCAGTGCTTTTCATGCATGCTGTTTCTCTTTTGTAGGCTAACAACTGTAATCTCTCCCCCTGTGGATGTTATTGCTTCTTGTGTCAATTGCTTGACAGTCCTGGCTGCTCGGATGCCAGCCAAGGTGAGGAAAGGACCTGCTGGTGAGAACTAGTACATTTATATATAAATGAGAAGGAGTATCTGTACCTCTTCTCTTGCAGGTTTGGACTGACCTTCACCACACGGGGTTCTTGCCATTTGTTGCCAATCCACTGTCCAGTATGAATCACATGATTAGGTATTCGTGTTCCCCACCCCATTTTTTTTTTTTTTTGCCTAACCAATTCACAGCGTGCAATAAGAACTTTCTGCCAGTGTGCAATCTCTGCACCTGACATCTCTCACTCATGCCAGAATCCTGCTATTCATGTGATGAACCCTCTTGCTCATTTCACAGTGCAGAGGGAATGAATGCTGGGGGCTATGGAAACCTATTGATGAGCATGGAACAGCCCCAAGGCGAGTACAGTGTTACCATCTCCTTCCTGAACCTGGTAACAACTCTTGTCCGGGTGAGTGCTTCTGGAGTGCTCTGATGTGTCACCAGCTCTCAGCTGTTATGATTGGGAAGTAAAATACAGCCCTGTCTGAGATCAGTCTCTGTGCAGCAGGGCTCTCTGCTAATCTTTGCTTGACACTCCCTTCTGCACTGCTGTTTGTGCTTTTTCTGATCCGATTCTTAAAAAAAACCATCTTGACTCATCTCAAATGACTACAAAAGACTAGAAATTGCTATTAAGTCTATGTCCCCATGTTCTGTGGTGTTCTCACACTTCAAAGACAGTAAGGAATATCTTCCACTAAAAGTTTTCTTGTCCCCCTCCTGGTTAAATAACACTTCTGTTTCTCCTAGGGACAACTTGGCAGCACCCAGAGCCAAGGCCTGGTGCCCTGCATTGTGTTTGTACTGAAGGAAATGTTACCAAATTACCACAAATGGAGATACAACTCCCATGGAGTGAGAGAGAAAATCGGTAAGGATGTTAAAAGCAGGAGCAGGAGGGGAAAGGAATTAAAAGGGATCATCTGCCTTCTTTTTTCTAGCAGCCATTTGGGATCTGCATTGTACATCTCCTGATATTGTTAGATGCAGTGATTTGTTTGAAAATACTAGGAACAAGGCAAAAGTTTTCAAAAACTGAGTAGTGCATTTCATCTCTGTTTTAGGGTGCCTAATTCTGCAGCTGATCCATGCTATACTGAACTTATGCCCTGAAATGGATCCTCGCAGCAGGTAAGACAGGTGAGAGGTCTTAGACCTGCAGTAGCCTGGTTAACAGGGCAGGAATCACTGTGATTTTTGTTTCAGTTTTTGAATTCAAACGGCTAGGAGGGAGCTGGCATAGCTGTGTAGTGCTGGTTTCAGCTCTTTGCTGCATTACTGGGTACAGGAATGGTAGAAGAGGATTAGGGACAGAGCAAATCACATTGGTTTCTAGAAGTTCTGGTAAAAAAAAAAAAGAAAAGAGTACATAGATTTCCTGGGACAGACTGCCATCCACTTTCCTATTCGGTGTAGTCTTGTGAAAGTAGAAGGGAGAGTAAAAGAAGGGTCAGTGGGGATGTAGAAACGAAGAGGTTACTTTGTGGTAGTTTTCTAAGTGCAATGTGGCAAAATGCCTCAAGTGCTCTTGGTGACACTGTCCTGTGTTTGTGTCTCAGCAATGCCCCCAGCCTGCAGTCCTTGTGCATCTTCAGCCTGGCCAACACGGAGGCAGGGCAGGCTGTCATTAACATCATGGGAATTGGGGTGGACACCATTGACATGGTAATGGCCTCCCAGTCCAGCAGGTGAGTGAGGCTGTTCAGGCAGCTTTTGTGTGCTGGCTCTGAGTGAAAGCGTCTTGTAACCCTGATGGAGTTTCCTCTTTGAACATTGTGCAAATAATAAATGTTGGTTGTGAGCACATTTCCTTACTTTGGTTTCTCTTTGGAAGCAGTGATGAGTCCCAAGGCCAAGGCCAGCTGCTGATCCAGACAGTTAAGCTGGCGTTCTCCGTTACCAACAACGTCATCCGGCTGAAGCCCCCGTCCAGCGTGGTGTCTCCCCTGGAGCAGGCACTCACTCAGCATGGTGGGTACTGCTCCCTGGGGCAGCCTGGGAGCTGTGCTGCCGGCTGATCTGCAAATGGCTCTGTGTGTCTCATCACAAGCACTAGTTAAAGGTTTCCAGGTTACAAAAAGTGGTTGCTACTGATGGGAGAAGGCCTTGTGTCCCTCCTCTAAGGCATTCTTCCCCTCTGGGACAGCTTTTAAAGGATTAATCAAACATGGCTTATTGTTTGCTGCTTTGTAATGAGATTACTGTAATTACAGAATATACTAAATCAGCTGCTGTTAATGCCTCTGGCTGTACCCATACCATGTTCTTTTGGGAGACAACTTAGTTCTCATCTTCTGCTGTGGAAATCATTATTTGGTGAATAGTTACATTGTGTTACTGTTTCTTTTCTTTGATTTTGTTTGTGTTCTCTCCAGGTGCTCATGGAAATAACCTTATTGCTGTCTTGGCCAAATACATCTACCACAAGCATGACCCTGCACTTCCACGCTTGGCCATCCAGCTGCTCAAACGACTGGCTACAGTAAGATAAGACACAGCAGTGCTCCTTTGCTTTTCCCCTTGTGACTGATTCCACCACTGAAATTTTTTCAAGATAATTTCCCCAGGCTGTTGTGTATCAGGGAGCTCAGTGCAAGTCAATTGAAGCAGAGTGGACTGACAGCTGTAAGTTAGGGCACATGAAGAATCTTCTAAAGGACCCTTTAGTTTTTTAATGTGATCTGCTGTTTCAGAAGTCACTCAGCACTCACTGAGAGGCATCTCATGAGTGGGGTTTTTTCTGCAAAGTATTTGCACCTCCAGTTGTTCTCTTCCCAATTTTTGATCAACTTTCTCAAGTCATGCTCTTAAATACAATTCCTAGACCTTCCTACCTGGAACTTTAACATCTTACTGAGAAGAGGATCCTATTTAAGTTTTTATCAGGACCATTCAACTTTTAAACTTCTGTACTTAGTAGAAGTAGACTTTAGACTTACAAACTCTTTTATACTTACTCTTTTTGTCTGTTAAATGTCTGAGTACTTGTAGTTTTGTTAAAGCATATAAATCCAGATGTGGGCTTATTTATTTCAAGAAATATAATTCCAGCACTGTTGTTTTCTTTGTCCTTTATATTTCTTTTGTAACCTGTGAGAAATAGGTGAGGATAGAGCAGATTTGCTCAAGAGGAAAATCTGGATCACTTGTCACGTTTCTTCCTGCTTAATGACAACTTACTTTGATATGTTCATAGATTCAATGTTAAATATTTTTGAGTTTCAATACAATACAATCACCTTTTATGCAGAATGAAGCATTCCCTACAGCATGTTTATTTTCCCCTCTGATGTTTGTCTCCATGGGCAGGTTGCTCCCATGTCTGTGTACGCCTGCCTGGGCAGTGATGCTGCTGCCATCCGCGACGCCTTCCTCACCCACCTGCAGAGCAAGATCGAGGACATGCGCATCAAGGTCATGATCCTGGAGTTCCTCACAGTTGCAGTGGAGACACAGCCTGGCCTCATTGAGCTGTTCCTGAACTTGGAAGTGAAGGATGGCAGTGATGGGTCAAAGGTACAATAGCAGATACTTGCCCGAGGACTCACTGGCTTTTCTTTGCATATTACAGCACTGGATGCTAAAATCTGAAAGTTCTTACTTGTAACCTGATGTGGTTAATGTAAAGATAAATGCAGGTTGTGCTTGTATTGCTATCCCAGTTTCAGTTTTCCCTGTAACCAAGAGAAACTTTCCCCAATGTATCAAGGCAGACACTGAGTTAACAAGAGAGCATCTACTGAGACCAAGGGTGCCTGTGACCTGCTTTCTTCACTCTGTGTGCTGTTGAGTGACCTTAAAATACTTGTTCATGACACTCTGACAGTGAGAAAGCTAAAGATTTCTGTACAATGGGCAGTATAATTCTCCAGCATTATAACCTCTTGTAACCTCTTGTCTCCTTTCGCTTTAGGAGTTCAGCTTGGGGGAGTGGAGTTGCCTCCAAGTGGTGTTAGAGCTGATTGACTCCAAGCAGCAGGAGAGGTACTGGTGCCCTCCCCTCCTGCACCGCGCTGCCATCGCCTTCCTGCACGCGCTGTGGCAGGACCGCCGTGACAGCGCCATGCTTGTGCTGAGGACAAAGTGAGTTGCTGGTCCTTGACAAGACATCTTCCTTCCTCTTCTCCAAAGCACTCTTTCTTTGGTTTATCAGACTTCTCAGGGATATTTGCATCTTAGTCAATGTGTGCCCTGGTGAGGGTACACAGTGTGTGGGCTTTGAGTGTGGAACATGAGAAGCTCCAATGGGTCAGAAGCAAATATATTTCTGTTTCTTCTACACAAAACTGAATAAACTTGTATTTACCAAAGCATATTTTCTGCAAAGTTTAGAACATTCAAAATGCTGCTAGGCATGTGGCATGAGGGAGATAACTGATAATATTTTCATTTATGTCTTTTAGGCCAAAGTTTTGGGAAAATTTAACTAATCCCCTCTTTGGGACCCTTCCTCCGCCTTCTGAATCATCAGAGGTGAGTTACATCCAAACAAAATGAAGGGATTTATGTACGTCTCAGAAAAGATTTCTAAATTGTGTGTGTGGCTGTTCCCTCTGCCTGCAGCTTCCTAAAAGGAGCTGTGACCAAGTGGGTTAAACACAGGCAGGAGATGAAGTGAATGCTGTCTGGCTTTTCAGAGACTGGGCAGCCATGAGCTGTCTTGAAATTCTCTACTTTTTATTCACATATGAAACAAAAATAGCTGTGTGGCAGCTGTGGTAACACTCCCTGTGGAAGGTGTGCTGTCTGAAGTGTATCCATATTGTGAGCTCAGGCTGACTGGTATGGAGGCATTGATTAGGAACTTGTTCTTCCTTTCTGTGCGAGTTTTCCCCTTCATTCTTAGAGCCCCGTGCTCTCACTCAAGAGTTTGAACTCTGAGCACATTGTTTTCTGTCCTTATTGTCACCAGCCCATGGTCAAAATGACTTAAGTATTGCTACTGTGGGAGAAATAAGTCTCCTGCAGAACTGGAGTATCAGCCATCCCAAGTGGATGGGTAGAGATAAACCAGAATTTCACTTACCCTCTGGAGCTCAGATTTAGATTTTATTTTGATTGCTTGTTTTTTTTTATCTTCATAGCTCAGTGTCTTGGATACCTGTGCCTTAATAATGAAAATCATCTGCTTGGAGATCTACTATGTTGTCAAGTGAGTCTTTGGTAGTCTCTCTTTCATCCCTGTACTGTTTAATTATCTAAACTGGCTGTGTTAACTCTTGATACACCATGTGGGCTTTGATGGGCAAAGCACATGTAGTCCTGTGAAAATCTAGGAGTGATTCATGAACACATTACAAACATTCATTTGAGATTCTTGAAATCACCCATTACAGAAGGGTGTTACAATCCTTCTGCAGCCTTTAGGTGAGAATGTATCAGTATTTTCCTTGTATCCTGGAATAAGAATATACAGTATTTATTAAAACTAATTGTAAACTAAGCCAAGTAAACCTGTAGTGATCGAATCACATTTGGTAGTTCTCTCCCACTTGATTTGTTTTCCTGAAAGTAACAGCTGTTTCATATGTTGAAATGTCAGGTTTAACTAAAATCTCTGTTTAAAAAAAAAAAATTAAAGATTTTCTTCAGGGATCATGTTTTTCTTTCATATTTGATGCAAAAAGTGGGATTCCCTGCAGGTCTAATATGTGGAGTAACCTTCACTTGCAAGCTGTGTCCTTGGCTTTCCTCTCTGAATCTCAGAAGAAGTATATTTTCTGACCCAAGAATAAATGAAGATAACTTCTCCTCTTGATTTGGTCAGGGGCTCTCTGGATCAGTCCCTGAAAGACACACTGAAGAATTTCTCCAGCAAAAAGCGCTTTGCCTACTGGTCAGAATACGTGAGGTCCCTGGCACAGCACGTGGCAGACACCGAGGGCACCAGCTGTGCCTCTGTCACTGAGTATCAAATGCTCATCTCAGCCTGGAGGATGCTGCTCATCATCTCCACGAGCCATGTAAGGGCTGCCTCGTATCTTGCATGAGAGTCTGAAATGAATATTTTGAATAATAGTGTTAGCAGCTTCCTAGGGCCAGCTAAGCAGAATTCACTGTTCTTTTCTTTCAGTTTTGTTGTGTGTGTGAACACAGCACAGGTTGGCATGAGCATGGTGCAAGTGGTTAGAGTGGGTGGTGGTTTGCTGTTTGATCAAAATGAGCATATTTTCCTTTCAGCAGAGGAGGGAAGTATTAAGTAATTTTTAAAGGGATTCAAAGCAATTCTGTAATGCTGGCAAGCTTTTCCTGTGTCAAGTGAGGCAGGGATGCACCATTAGGAATTAGTCATTCCAGCCTCTTGTCAATGGTTATTGTAGGGCTAAAGTGATTTCTGTAAAACTCAGCAGCTATAAAATGTGATGATGAATTCTTAAAGTAACAAAACAGTAAACTGATTTTAGGCTGCTTAGAAAATACATCTTTTGTTGAGCTGATTGAGCTTTATCTTTGTTGATTTAGGCGGATATCATGAATCTGACTGATCCTGCAGTTCATCAGGAGTTGTTTCTGGATGTACTAAATGGCACCAAGGTTTTGGTAGGTATGGCTTCCTATCAGTTCTTTCATTTCCTAATTGCTTGTCTTTGCACTGTTAGGGGTTCTATTTCTGCAGATGCTTGTAATCGTAGGATTTTTTAGATCCTGTGAAAATGGACTGAAACAAAATGTCTCTCCCTGAACTGTTGAGCTGCTTAAATCTTTATTTTGTATGTGTCATTCTTGTCATCACTGAGTGACCCTGCGAGGGTCCTGGCTCTGGTCCCCTCAGTTCTGCTGAAAAACAAACCATGGTCATTTGGTGGTGGTGCTTGGGCTGAGCATTTCTGAAGTGTCTTTATGTGTGACTGTTCCAGCTGTAACTCTTGCAGTATTTCTCCTTAGCTCCAAGTTCCCATGTCAGTGCCCTGTCTGCAGTTGGGGTCTATGCTGTGTACCCTTCTTCTGATCCTGCTCAAGCAGTGGAAAAGGTTGGTATTTTTTTTGGATAATTATTAGTCACTGCTAGAAATAAAAACTTGGGAGATCGTGTTTAAATAAAAATTTGGGAGATTATGTTGAAGTGTTTTGGTCTAGTGAGAATCCCTTAGTGATCTGGGGAGAAAACTGATGCCTTATCATTTAATTCTCTTTTGGGATGTCAAATGTTATTGCTGAAATTGTAAGAAATTTCTAGTAGCAATACAGTTTGTTTCCTGCTTGCTGGTGAAAAGTACTAGAAGAGCTTTTGTGGTAGTCCTGCTTTCTCTGATTCTCACAATGAAGGGAAAATGCATTCTCTCATTCTGTGGAATGTCTTTAGTGAGATCCAGGTGGTGGCTTAAACTTTACTTTGAAGAACTGCTTTTATTTGTGAGGGTCGTATAACTTAGGATCCACACAGCTCATTCAAGCCAATATATTTATTGAGGGATCTTGTCTAATCTGAAGAGCTCTCCCTTTTTGTTGTCAGCGAGTTGGGTTCTGTGGATAAAATCATAAACTCCTTGACGCAGATTCTGGAGGGAGTACTACAGGCAGATCAGCAGATGATGGAGAAAACCAAAGCCAAAGTGTTCTCAGCTCTTATCACAGTTCTGCAAATGAAGGAGATGAAAGGTGAGGTGGTGCATGTGCAGGTGTCGAGGTGCCAGGGCTGAACACACCTTACACCCAGCATGTGCAAGATAAACACGTGAGGTGCTGGTGGTAGTGCAGGGTGCTGAATGTAGGCACCAGCCTGTGGGACTTCTCTCCTTTTCTCTTCCTTTCTTTAGCTGGTTTTGGAAAGAGGTGAGGTTTGTCATTCATTCACTCTATGTCCATATCTTCCCTTCTCTTGTCTTTCCCTGACAATAACCTGTGTTTGATCAGTTTGTTTCCTGTGTGTTTTTGGAAACAGCTCAGTGGGTGTGGGAGGGACACCTAAGTCAGGCTCTCAGAGTGACTGTAGAGCTCAGATTCTGACATGGATTTCTAGTTAGAGAAAACAAAAGCCTCAAACACAAGAAAGGGTACACAGAAACCAGTCTGGTCATTATTCCTGTCCCTTGTGGGGCATCTGGCATTGCCGTAGCACTTGAAGACCCTCAGTGAAATCTGGGCAGTATTTCTCTGTACAATACCTATAAAGGCAACTGTGATTAAAAGTGTGTCAGGTTACTTGTCTGTGTTCCTTGTCCCACTGCTTTGGCTCTGCAAGCCTGTATGTTTTGAAAAATAAGTGGAAAGTGAAGGGTTGGTATGGTTTTAATTGTCTTCTTTGCTGTTGAATTTGAGTTTCTAGTCATGCTGGTAAAAGGTGGTGAAATTTATTATAATGGTTTTGATAAGAATGTAGTATTTATAGGAAGACACAGACCATAGACTGCACCCAGTCTGCATGGGCTGGTTCCAGCAGTCTGGAGCAATGGATGGCAATTGCTGTGGTGGAATAATCTGTCCTTGTGTTTTGACATGTCATGAATTTATATGACTTTATATGACAAAATCTACATGTTTTTGTTATCCAGATGAATAGAATCCCTTATTGTATCCTCCTAGACTTAAACATCTCAGTCACAGTTCCTCACATTGTTTTGTAGGTTTTGAAATGAGAACAAAATAAATGCTCATTTCAAGAAATGTTGCTCAGTGATGTTACCAGTTAAACTGGAAAGCTGAGTACAAGGACTGTGTGTTAACTGGTGTCTGTTGTGTGGGTGACAGTGAATGACATCCCCCAGTACCCCCAGCTGGTGCTCAGTGTGTGTGAGACCCTCCAGGATGAGGTCATTGCGCTTTTGGACCAGACTCGGCACAGCCTGACCTTGGGAGATGCTGCAGATGACAAGGACAGCATGGAGACTGATGATGCCTCCCGAGTAAAGCACAAGGACCAGCGAGATGGGGTAAAGGACCTGTTCATCTGCTCTGCAGCCTTGTGTCTTCTCTCTAGACAAAAGTTTCATGATGCTTGGAGCAACTTTCCCTTGTAGCCCGCTGCCTTCAAAGGAAGTTTCAGCAGTTTCTATTTCAGAATTACTTGCTGTTTTCTTGGCTCACATCAGTCTGGGAAGTTGGCTGTTGCTGCCTGTTCTTCAGATGTGTCCTAAAAAACATAGTCATGGGTGCTAATGCAGCCAAGAGGTGTACAGGGTATAATGTGAGAGACACCAGGGGCCTTCATTCGTGATTCTGAGAATGATTGAACTTCGGGTTGTGTTAGTAAATGCTTTTGAGATTTTTTTTTTTTTGGTTCAGCCCTGTACTTACCTACCTTCCCTTGTCACTGCAGGTGTGTGTGCTGGGTCTGCACCTGGCTAAGGAGCTCTGTGAAGTGGATGAAGATGGAGACTACTGGCTGCAGATTACTAGGAAAGTCCCTGTGCTTCCTACCATCTTTGCTGCACTGGAGATCAGCCTGAGAGTTAAACAAAACCTTCACTTCACAGAGGCCTCATTACATTTACTGCTGACCTTAGCAAGGACTCAGCAGGTGAGAGATGCAGAGAAGTGAGAGCACACAGCTGTACACTTTAAATAAGAAAAGTCTGTCTCTTTTTTTATCTCATTTTCCTGTCTGTGGTGCAGCTGAACGATGAGCTGTAGATAAAGGGCTATTTTTTGGAGGCTGGCAAGCAGCAGATCCTGTATGTATATGTGCTTTATGTGCCTTGTTCTCCATAGTGGGATGTCTGGGAAAAGCTGAGCCAGCCAGGCAGACCTGTCATTTAGAGGAGGCACTTCCACTGAATGGATTCTGCAATGCAAATACCCCCTTGTTAAACCAGCACTGAGTGTTGGAACCTGCTTCTTCATTCGTTTTAATAAAGTGTTATTTATCTATTACAAATTTAACTTATCTGGGGCTTTAGGTGAAAACAAGGTTGTCCCAAAGCCCTTTGCAAAGATTATGTACATACCAGAGCAGGTGATGAATGGAATTCTGAGTACAGTTACACAGGTTAGATTTTGCTTTTCTTGATGTTGAACTGCTAACAACATAGAGGTGTGTGTAGATGAAAGTTCTGTAAAAGGGTGATGACAATGCAAAGGACAGAAATATCTACTGCAACACAAGTCTCTTCAGTCTCAGAGAGCAGAGGCACAGGTTCTGACAGCAGTCTGTTCTTACAGGGAGCAGCAGCAATGGCTGGAGCTGGTGTCACCCAGAGTGTCTGCCTGCCCCTCCTGAGCGTGTACCAGCTCAGCACAAATGGAGCCATTCAGGTGGGTGCTGCTTCCTTCATTCCAGCTTCCCATGCCCTTGCAGGCTGTGGCTGGAGTCTGCCAGAATGGTGTGGAGGGGAAAAAAGTCACTGATTTTTATATGTGATTTGTTCAGACATCTGCTTCATCCCGGAAATCCCTGGATGCCCCCTCCTGGCCCGGGGTCTATCGCCTCTCCATGTCCCTGATGGAACGGCTTCTCAAAACACTGAGATACAACTTCCTGACAGAGGCACTGGACTTTGTGGGTGTCCATCAAGAGAGGATCCTTCAGGTGTGCCACAAATTGTCTCTGTGCTTCACTTGGCTCCTCTGTTCCAACAGTGGAAATGAGTCAGAAAGGGCAGAAGCATTGAGAAGTCACTCGTGCCTTGGGAAGGGTTGCAGTGGAAATAACTGTGAGAGGAGGATGGGATGTTATCTCATCTGTCCCTTATCTGTGATGGCCCTGATTTATTTGTTTCTTCTTCCCAGTGCCTGAATGCAGTACGGACTGTGCAGAGCTTGGCCTGTCTGGAAGAGGCTGATCACACTGTTGGCTTCATTCTTCAGCTCTCAAATTTCACAAAGGAGTGGCATTTCCACCTGCCACAGCTTATGAGGGACATGCAGGTAGGAATCAGGATATTGCTGTGGATAATACATTGCCTTGGAGTGCAGGGATTTGGATGTCTTAAGAGAAAATGGCACTATATCACTTTTTTATTACCACTCCTGTAATGGGAATTACAGCTGAGGTTATTTAACTGCCCATTCTGTCAGTACCTTGTCTTGAGTGAGGAAATATAACTATTGGGAGAGAGAAAAGTGGTTGCTTGGAAAAGTAACTGGGGGAATTCAGTGGCTTACTTTCAGTTCTTAATGCCAGGTGATTTCAAGAAAATACTGGGAAATTAAGAGACTGCGTGGATCCTTTATGATCACAGTGCTGTGTTTGGATTTTCTAGCTTCCAGCAGTGGTAGTAAATAGATGGGGTTTGAGCTTTTATGAGATTTCTCCCTGACTTTATTTCTTCCAGGTGAATCTGTGTTACCTGTGCCAGGCCTGTACCTCCCTCCTGCACAGCCGCAAAATGCTCCAGCACTACCTGCAGGTGAGGATCCTACACCAAACTGCAGGTTAAATGTTGCATGCCCATGCTCCCTGTTAGAAGGGACCATTATTCATTATCAAGGGTCTTGGATATTGAATGGATTATTGATAATTCTCGTGGTGATTTTTGACACCCATCAACAATTAGGATTTGCATTTCTTCACATCGGAAAAAAAAGGTGCAAAGAGTAGTCTGGACTCTGAAAACCTCTGGACTGTGTAAAGCCAGTCCTAGATAACCAGCAGCCTGTGCTGAATGGTGCTGTTGTCATAAGGATAACTCTGGAGTGCCATTAATTAAGCCAGTGTTGACCTGGTGTCCTTGATTTGGTTTAATTTGTTAAAGGGAGATAGTTCTTGTTTTGGGGACATCTTTGGATGCACGAAGTGGAGATGATGCATGGCTGCTGCAGTGTTCCTTCAGCATGGCTCAGGCTTGGTGTGTTGATCATTCTTTTTCTGGACTGTGGAATCTAAACAGCCTCTGCAGCTGCCTCCCTGCAATGCAGTGTCTCCCCAGCCCACACCAACTGTAGATTCTCAGCAGGTGACAGACTTTGGGTGCCTTATTTCCCCATTCTCTTTGTTCACAGCCTATTTTTTTTTCTCAAAACATTTGTCTTAGTGCAAAATAATCATACCTGTATTCAGAACTCTTCTTTCTCCACAGACAAAAAACGGCGATTCCCTTCCATCCAGCGTCACTCCCCGAGTGCAGCGTAACCCCCAGGCCTCCTCCAAACACCCCAGCCCTGAGTCAGAGGCAGCAGAGCAGAAGGCCCTGCTCACAGTGCAGTACAGCCTCCTCAAAATCCTCAGCAAGTCTCTCGCTGCCCTGCGCCACTTCACCCCTGATGTCTGCCAGATCCTCCTTGACCAGGTGGGGAGAGAGGAGAGGTGCTGCTCTCCAAGGGGGGAATTTCCAGCATTTCCAGGGTTATTCTGGGTCTGTGTGTCCTGTTTGATGTGGTGCTCCCACTGTATACCTGTCTGCTATTCTGCCCAGAGCAGGAGACAAAGAATTTGCCTTGGGAATCAGACACTGCACAGTGTGAGGGGAAGGCTTGGCTGAGTTTTTGTGTGATGTACACAAGGCTGTGTATGTGTGACAATAACCCAGTTGGTTTGTACCTTCAGTACACCATTCCTCAGGAGAAATCCTCTTGTCATCTTCCCATGGTGGTGTGACCCAATGCCTGGTCTCCAGGTTCAGAAAAGGAAGGTCTAATCCTTGATTCTGGCAGTGTCCTGCTGCTAACGGTTGGATAGGGAATGTCCTGTGCCTCTGGGAGCAGCCAGAACCTTGGTGTGCCAGTGATGGCAGCTGTGTGAGGAGAGTCATGGAGTCTGGTTTTTGCAGTAAAGTGTACAGGACACTTTACTGCTGCAGCTGTGCACCTGAGATTTGGGAAATTATCTCAGTTCTTCTATTTCTCCATATAAAAAGCATGATAAGGGACTGGGTATTTCTGTTCCTATGGCAACACCATACTCATGGCCTCCAGGGTCTCACTCCTCTTCCTGTTCCTCCACAGTCGCTGGACCTTGCTGAGTACAATGTGCTCTTTGTCTTGAGTTTCACCACACCAGCCTTTGATTCAGACGTTGCACCTTCCTTTGGGACCCTCCTTGCCACAGTCAACGTGGCCCTGAACATGCTGGGAGAGGTACTGGCCCTTTCTGTGTCTGGGAGCACGGCATTAGCAGTGATCCCAGAGTGTTCATTCAGCTGACGCTTTGAAGAGCATGAGCTCTTTCTGTCTTTCTATCTCCTGTCTCTAATGCCTGTCTTTTTTTTTCCCTCGAAGATGGATAAGAAGAAAGAACCTTTCCCTCAGGCTGCAGGGCTGAATATGCAAGAGGGAACCAAAACCCTCAAGTGAGTTTCTAGTTCCTTGCTGTAGTTACAGCCAAGCAGCAGAAGTCAGAGCTCCTCAGATCAGAACTGAAGTTTAGAGGCATTAGTGTATCTTCAAACATCCCTTGTGCATAAAGTCTCTCAATAACTGTTTGACCTGAGAACCAGAGTGTGCTGACCCTTTTGGCTCCTGCTGATTTGTGTTTCTTTGCACAGGTCTCTGCTCATGTTTACAATGGAGAACTGTTTCTACCTGCTCATCTCGCAGGCTGTGCGGTACCTGCGGGACCCGGCCGTGCACCCCCGCGACAAGCAGCGGATGAAGCAGGAGCTCAGCTCGGAGCTGGTGAGCACCTTGTGCTGTCCTCTCTCACTGTTCAATGTGTCTTGTCTGTGCCTGCCCATTTCCCAGCATGACTGTACAGCCCTGGGCTGCTCATACTGGCACATTCCTGTGCCACAGCACCCGGTTTGGGGAGGGAGAGGGCGTGTGGTGGAATGGAGCTGACTTGTTACACACTCTAATTCCAGAGTACGCTGCTCTCCAGCCTGTCCCGTTACTTCCGCCGAGGTGGTCCCTCTTCACCTGCCGGCGGGGTCCTTCCCTCTCCCCAAGGAAAGTCTGCCTCCAAGCTGGGTCCAGAGGGGCAGGAGCCCTTGTTTCAGCTCGTGCAGGCCTTTGTCCGGCACGTGCAGAGATAGATCCTGTCTTGGCCCTGCCTCCCTTGCCAGGACTTGCAGCAGAACAATTCACGTCCACCACAGAAGGCATCACCTTTGGCAGAGCTGTAATGAGGACTAGGAAGGGAGGGGGGCCAGGTGTGGGCAGTGGTGTCACCTGAGCAGCGAAATCCCATGGAACTCTTGTCACCCAGGAGCAGAGTGAATGTAAGGAGAGCCCAGCTGGCTCTCTGGTGACCAGCCCACGTGCACAGTCTGCTCACTCTGTCTGCCAGAGCATCCTGGCTGGGTACAAGCACTGAACAGTCAAAACCTTTATTTTTATAGCTTGTACCTCAGCTGGGGAAGCTGTGGCAGGATGGAGAGAGGAGACACTTTCTGCTGGGCATTAACTCTGCTCCTAACACAAGGTGCAATCTGTGTCTCCCACATGGAGTCCAGCTAAGGCACACCCAAGGGATCAGCCAGCAATTCAGAGACCATCTTTCTACTGCTATTTTTGTACTGAATGGTTCAAGGCACGATGGTGTATGTGTGCTCATGCCTTCCCTTCACCCTGCAGTCTGTGTGTTGTGTGTGTTTCTGAAGAGCAAGGCCTCACTTAAGGTTTTTACGTCAAAATTCCATTGCTCCAGTCTTGCAGTTTTTTGTAACTGTGCCCTATTTATACTGATATTAAAATCTTTATAGACAGCAGCTGTGTTCATGGATTTGTGTTGGACACAGCAGCACCAATTCTGCAGTGTCTGGCTGGTAGTTCTCCTGAGCTGCAGTCCCAGCTAATGCTGTGGCTTCTGAGTGACAATCCAGAGACTGTCTGAAATGACTGTAATTAAAGGCTGATTTCCTGGGTTCCCCACACCCACTCCCTTTCTCTTACTCTCCTGTTGGGGAACTCGTAGGAGGTTTGAAATGAGCAGCACTATAAAATACACCTCAGGGATGATTGCCCTGCACGTGGTGGTGAGGGCCCTGCTCAGGAATCACTCTCTGCAGTGAAGGTGCATCATGTGGTGTAGCTCTAGATCAACAAACTAAGGTTCTGAGGCTCAGTGTGTAGTAAGGACAGTGAGAGAAAGTTAGTGATTATTGCTTAAAATACAGCCTGAAATCTAGACAGGCTTATCTAAGGTAAGAAATCAAATTTCAATGTAGCTGTGAGCTATTCTTTCCTAATAGACACTTGATTGCTTTACCAGCCAGAACCTTTTTATTTCAATGGTTTTAAGAGACTAGAGCTAGAAAATGAGATTATCATGCTTTGAGGTTGTTTGAGCTTTTTTATCTTGTAAGCTTTAGTGCTGGCAATATCCTGGCACATTTGTTTGATCTAGTGTCATGTGCCCTGAGGGCTTTGGAGAGATTTGAACTGGCTGGAGTAAAGTCTTAAAGTAGAAGGGAGAGGGGCTTCTGAGGTGGTGTGACAGTCCTAAACCCAGTGGTGTTTCAGTGGGGCAGCCTGTAACCAGAAACACTTTGTGCCATGGGGGAACTGGGTGTGACCATGGAGAGCTGAAAGTGAACAACTGTGCAGAGACAGCAAATAGATGAGGGCTGCCATGGGGAAGGGAAGCAAGGCTGGAATCTGGTCCATCTAAGCAAGTTCAGTCACAGCAGAGGCTGTTACTTGACAGGTCTGGTCGGGATCTTTCCTTTTTGTTATGGATTTGGAAGTTACAGTGTGCTCATCTCTATGGGTGTTCAACAAGAATGGATACTTCCAGATGTTTATTCAAGCACCAGAGTGAGTTGGTGGTGCTTGGCAGGAGCCCTTGGTGCCAGACAGCAAAAGCAGTGGATGTGTTGGTTCCGTGTGCTTTAGAGCAGCATTTCAGTCCTGAGTCACAGCTGTCCCTGTCCCTCAGGCACAGAGGGGACCCAGCCAAGGGGGGCTCTCCTGACACCTGCAAAGAAGCAGCACAAGTGTCACCTTCCTGTACAGAGTCAGGAGGAGCAATAGCTGTTCCATGTCCTTTTTTTCTACTGCAGAGGGAACAGAATGCCGGTGCCAGGAAGAGAATTCCTTCTGGCTGCTCTGAGGGAAGAGACCATTTTCTGCTTCATTAAGCTGCTGCTGCTTTAATGTACCAAGGAGAGGAATAACAGTGGAACAGAGATGTCACTGGCCTGAAGGAAAATATACATGCTGAAAGGGAGATAGGCAGAAGTAGATCTCCAATAGATTTGGACTATGGGAGTGGTAGTCCTGGCAATTTTAAAACTAACTAGAACAGGAATATAATTTGATTTCCCCGTTTTCTTTAACTAGAACAGCCAAGCATTATTGCTGCAATACAGAGCATTTCAACAGCTGCTTTTCCCAGGAGTTCCTTCCAAGCTGGGTGTTAGGGGCAAGACTTTAGGATTTGAGATTAGCAGCAGATCTAGTTTCCATAACAACTAAAAAAGTCTGTTAGATCTAGAATATCACTTGTGTCTCTCAGCAGCTGAAGTCATCCTGCTGCTCTATTTTTGCTTCGGGTGCAGGAGGAGCTGTTGTTCCTCAGAGCCCCTGAAGCTGTAGTACAACTGAGATGTGTCAGCTGGGAAAGGAACCACAAGGCTCTGACAGTGTGTTGGGAGTGTCAGGTGGGACAGGAAAGATGAGCAGCTTTGTTTTGCTTTTAACCCCATCTTCCAGGCCTGGGGGAGCAGGAGGGCAGAGCTTTCACCTGAGCTGCTCCCTTTGTCTCCTTGCTTGTCCCCACAAGGACAGCCCTGAGCCCACAGAAGGTGCTGAGGCAGGAGGTCAGGCAGTTTGTTTATTGGCAAATAAGTGCTGAAACCCATGAGCCCCACAAACACAGGTGCTCAGTGCCCTGTTACATTAGAATGGTCACAATACCTTTGGGGAAAGTGCAAAAGATCAATAAACAAGCAAAGTTAGTTCTGACATACCCAGGGGAAGGTTGTGAACAGAGTTGGTGCAGGTGAGTTTCTCTTTCATCCAGCTTGAGTGGAAAACTTGTGACACATCGAGTGGAAGTCCTGTAGGTGAGCTCTAGCTAAGAGTTCATTCCAGAGTGAGCAGGCACACACACACCTGAGCTAAACCACGCCATCCCTGCAGGACAGCCTGGGTCATGGTGTGTGTATGGCCAAGAAAGCTCCTTGTTGGGGGTCACAGCAGGTGGGACTGTCCCTTTCTGCACTAGGATGCACCAACTCTGTTCACTGCTGACATGGGAGGGGAAACATTCATTAAACCAGTGATTCAGGGTGGAAATAAAGTCAGGCTAAAACATGCCTGGACAGACACACTAAAAGAAAAGCCTGGACAATAACACAGGGAGCAAAGCTTGTAAAAAGGCTTGTAAACTTTGCAGTCCAAGAGCAAGTTCCCAGAGGAAATGCAAGCGAGATGCATGGTCCCTTGCACGGAGGTTTGGGGTTAGGCCCTACGGTAGCAGGTTGGTCTCCACAAAGAAATCTTCCAGCTTCAGGGGATGGGGGTAGGTGGGAGCCTCCAGGCCCCAGGATGGTGAGTGTGGCTCTTGGCCAGCCGTGCTGGTCTCCCACAGGGGAGCAGGGTGGGTGGGTTTAACAGGCTCCTAAATCTTAACTGCAGCCTCCTTGCCTTACGTGCCAGGACATGTCAGAGAGGGTGTGTGGGACATTTCCCTATTGGAATGCTCAGTGGTGGGATTTGGGCAATTCTACTGCTGGAGAAGAGAGGAGGGGCAGACAGGCACTAACCCACACCAGACACAATGGAAGTGTAACTGTGAGTGGCTGCTGAGGGACACAGCTCACTTGCCCCGGGAAAGCCACTGCGAGGAACAAGGGCAGGGAAGGGAAAAAGTAATCGAGGAATCTTGTACCATCAGGACTAACCTCAAAGCAGGCTGCACTGGGAGGTAACAAATTCAGTCTTGGCTACCATCAGCCCTTTCCCAAAACCTCACCTTAACAGTTTTCCCACTTCTTTCCCACAATTCCCATATTAGCAATGGAGTGTCGACCCTGAAGAGAGCAATGGTCTCGGATGAGGAAATCCGCATTAGAAGTGCCAGATGAGGGGTGCATTCTGCTTGTACATTCTTCTTCCTTAACATTTAACTTAGCAGTTCCAAATAAGTGACAGGAACTTTCCCTTTCTGGTTCCCTCTTTCCCCGATGAGCCAGTCTGGATCCATGCCTGGCAGGCTGTACACAGTGATCATCTGGGGAGAGAAGACAGCACTTTAGACAGGACCTTACTCTGCAGACAGAGCCAAGAAGTTCAGTCAGATGGGGACTGATAGAACAGTAATTCCTGAAGATGATTTAGCAGGCATCTGTGCCCTTTCCCTGGAGCTATCTGCAGCTTTAACACAGGATCTGTGGAAAACTGCCCAGTGATGTCCCTGTTGCTTTTTCGTTCTCCAAAGTGACTCAACGTACTTCTACATGTTGCTATGTCATCCCTTCTGAATATAGAAGTTCAGTCTAGAGAACAGAAAAGTTTCCAACTTGCTGATTTTGCTTTTTTTCTCAGCATGATTAGAGCAGGCCTTCAGCCAACAGCTTATCCCATAGCTCTGGATAAGGCAGCTGAATTTGAGGTCATAGTGAAGATACTGAGTATTGGAGGGTTTTATTTTGGGTACAGTTGGGCTCCAACAGGAACTGAGGAGTTTTTTTGGGTGTTAAGTAATAAATGGCCGTGAGCACAAGCTCACTGCAACTCAGCAGATACTGGTATTCAGGTAGAGACTTAGTTTCATAAAGCAGGTTTTAGGGGCACAAAAAGGAACCAAAATCCTTGTTGGGCACAGCATGGGCTGCTGGGCACTACAGCCAAATCCAACACTCAGGAAAGCCACCAACCTCATCTGCGAGAAGTGCCAGCTCGGTGCTGTCAGCTGCTTCGTAGTCGTACAGGACTCTGGCCCTGCGTGTCCCACTGGCAGGAGGCTTGACCTCGTTGGGGTTCAGCACACCCTCTGCCACGGTGTTGGGCACCCCAACAATCGTGGGCACCACGGGAATTGTAGGCACAGCAGGGAGGGTGGCAGCAGCAACAGCTGGAGGAGAGGTAGCGGCTGCGGGAGCTGCGGATTCTGCGTTGCCTACGAACGTGCCTGAAAATCTTACACAGAGAAAAGGCTCAGTTCAGTGAGGCTCCAGCCTGAGCAACCACAATGAGCTCTTCTTTCAGCAGCTGCACTGCTGAGGTGATGCTCAAGAGTTGCAGCCTACATCCCCACACTGCCCTCCATGTGGGGAAACACCCTCAGGTCTCAGGTGCTGAGACTGCAGCAGGTGACACTGGTCTGCCTGTTCTGACTCCAGTGTGCTGTTTCACCAACTTGCAGAGCACCAGACTCACATGTGGCACTGCAGAGGGGGCTGGGCAGGTGCTGCTCTTGGCTCAGTTTGACTGGGTCCATTGTGCTGTGTCCTTGCCCTGCTCTATCAGTCTGTGTTACCTGTTCTGCCTGCTAATTCCTCGGGAAGGGGATGGGCATTGCTGCTGTTGAACTGGATGCCACAGCCGGAGGCTCCCAGGCTTTGCAGGCTCTCCAGAGAGAGACAGTAACAGAGGTCAGGCTCAGTTATCTAAGGGGCTCTGGCCCTGGCAGTGATCACACAGAGACCCCAGAGTCACTGAGGGGAGGAGAGCCCTCAGAGCTCATCCTGGCCAGGATCGTACTTACATTTCTCCTTTGGAGCTGCAGGCATGCAAAAAGAACGGAACAGGAGTGTGAGTGATCACATAGAGGCAACAGCCCCTCCTGGGTCAGGCCTGTGCTGGTGTGACACTGCCAGACAGAACATCCCAGCCCACCCCATGGGATGTGCAGCCAGCAGCACGGAATATGGAATCTGGGATTTGTTACTGCTGCAGCAGAGCATGCTCAGGCTCATTGCTTGGCAACAGGAATTTGAGTCCTGTGTGATTTAACTAATTTAGAGGAAGAATGTTCAAACTCCCATGGCCATCGTGCTTTGAGAGGAATGTAAAAATCCAGTGGCAAAGCCTGCTCCAAATGCACCACCACCACCACCAGGACTGGTCACCACTCTGGAAACTCAGAAGCTCTGTCAGAGCTGTGAGGGCACTTAATAACTTCTGCCCAACATTGTGATGTGGGAGGGGGAAAGAGCCCTGAGCTGGGGGTAAGGAGATCAATAACCCTCAGAGAAGTAAAAGCAGTTTCTTGTCTTACCTGCCCAGTTGCTTCTGCAGGTCCAGCATGAACTGGTAGCACTGAGCATAGTAATGGGTCTGAGACTCCACAAACTCGTGGAGACAGCGAAGATGATTCACCTGGAGGGAAAAGGACCAGCAGCTTGGCTGAATTTGGTTGCCAGGCACAGAAACTCTCTTGCTGCAGCTACTGCTCCCCTGAGGTACCCCAAATTTGTCCCCTCTTCTACCTCTATCCCACATGCAGGACTCCATGATCCTCCTGGCAGGAGCCAAGAGTCTCTGCAGTCCCTGCCACCCCCGGGTGCCCAGGAGGACTCACGTGTGTGCTGCTGATCCCCTCCAGCAGCAGCCGGGTCACCTCAGCCTGGCGGTCGAACTCGGTCTGTGTGAGCCTCAGCTCGTGCTCCGCCTGCAAACAGGATGGGGGCTCAGGCAGCACAAGGCAGAGCCCCCTGCTGCCCCTGCAGCCCCCACCTCCACACCCCCCCTCTGGCAGCAAGACACGGGTGCTGCAGGATCCACGTGCAGCTGTGACACCGAGCAGCAGGCACAAGAGACCCTGGGTTGGGATCCCAAAGACCTCTGGCTGCATTTCAGCTTGATTCCTTCTTAATCCTGCATTGGATCACTGCAGGTGATGGAATGGCAGCTCAAAACTGATGCATCAAGCAGGGAAGCTCCAACTCCCATAACATTAGAACATGAAGATGGGGAGGCTCTGTTAATCCTGAGGTGTGTGGAAAGTCAGTCCCATGCCAGCTCTGGTCCCTTTAATCCCCTGTTTCTGCACCTGCAGGAAAAGGAATGTCACAGCCTCCCTAAGCTTCTCTCTGGAAGTGCAGTAGTTTCCTTTTTATCACCACAGAACAAAGGCTGAGGCCAGGCAGCATTTACCAAATTGCTGCTGCTAATTAAATGTGCAATGGAGACGAACATCCCAATCCAACTTCCTACCCAAGAGTCTCCTTTGGGGCTAGTTACTGATTCTGAGCTAGGAGGAATTAAACACTGGTGAACAGCAGGCAGCTCCACAGCAGGCTTTGGGAATTCAGAGGCAGACCCACACTGGAGATCCATCTCTCCCCCACCACCCAACAGTGCATTTACACTGGGGCAATTATGCAGTACCAGAATACCCAGGTGGATCCTGGCAAGGAGATCTCCAGAAGTGCCAGCTCTCCTCTCCCCTCCTGCTGATGCAAAGGGGTGACACACAGGCCCACGTGTTCTCTCCAGCATGCAGCACTCCTTAACACCAGTGCTGGTGTCCTCCTGGGATGTGCTGTGACTGGTGACACAAGAGTGACACCCACTCAGCTCCAGCTCACTGGAAAGAGAACCTTTCCCTCTCCTCCAGGAGTGTGCAGCCATCAGAGCTGCCTTGGTGCAGGGTTCCTTTTGCTGCTTTGGGAATGCTCTCACCATTCTGGCACAGGACTGACATGTCTGAATTGAGCCCAGAGGGCTCAGTCTCAGAGCAGAGGCCACATCACTGATGACCCCAGAGGAGACCCAGTACTCCCAGCAGGACAAGCTGGAGGTGCTGCTGAGGCCTGCACAGCTCTCATCTGGTACCAGCATTACCAGTGTAGAGTCAGGCTGCAACAAAGAAATGCTTTGACTATCTTTTAATCAGATTTGTCTATTTTAAGCTGCAACTCAACTGATCTATTTTCTTGCATCCTCTGTATGAAGGGGATTATTTAAAGGAGAAGGGGGAATGTAACAGGAAATACCAGTGCAATGCCTTCAAAACACCAAGTGATTCTTGCTCCCGTGAGCTGAGACTCCAGTATTCAGAGCTATTTAAACATGTGCCAGGCAGACCCAGCTCCATTTGGTGCTGCCTGGGATTTGCCTCTCCCTGCAAACTCTGAGCAGTTGCAGGATGTAGTTTCCTATAAAGCCAGAGCTGGATGGTGACCTGGAGGCCCCTTCCAGCCTTGTGCTTCTCCAAGACACGGAGAACTTCAACATTTACTTGCATACTTTGGTCTATCCAAGCAGAATAGCCCAAAGAGAGAGGATGGAGGAACAGATCCTTGCTTGCTCATAGCTGACTGTAGCCAGCTTGTCTGAGGATTGTAGAGGATTTGAAGAACAGGAAGAGCTGGGTCAGGAACAGCCAGTCCATTCTGCAGATGCCTCTGCACAGCACACACAACTTCTGCCACCCTGCACTTCAGCAATGCCTGCTGGGGGTGTTCCAGGTGTGAAAGCAACAGGATCCCAGAAGGTGTCTCTGGAAGCTCCACGCTGTGCTGGAGCTCCACACAGAGCCCACCTTGCTCCCAGCCCCCCATCCATCTTCATGGACAAGTCACACTTCCCTCCTGAAGCCTCCCCAGATCACAAAGGTAAGTGCAGCTCACACAGAGAAAATCAACTCCATGAGGCTTCAAACCTCCCCCGTGACTGAGCTGTTCTCTGCAGCAGCTGGGGCTGTGCCTGGGAAATGCTCTGTCCTTGCTCCAGCTCTGTGTGGAGCCAGCTGGGTGGATCAGGCCAGGGGGAGGATCAGAGCCTTGGCCACAGGAGCAGAGGTGGTGCTGAAGGTGTGACCCAGCTCTGCTCCTATCACACAGTGCAGGGTTCTGAGCCTCCTTTTACCACACAGACACACACCTGGATGCCAGGGAAGTGTCTCCCACCAGGGACAGCCAATCCCACAGCTCACCCCAAGGCACTGTCATTGCACTGAACCACACAGAGAGATCAGGGCTGGGGCACACAACAGCAGCAGCCCCTGACCCTCCCTGCCTGCCAGCAGGAAGGGTTCCACAGCACCCCATCCCCTGAACACCCCCAGAAGGTTTGAGCACAATTCCAGCTGGGTACTTACTTTTTCCACCTCGTCGCTCCAGAGCTGCAGGGGCCACAGAGCAACAGGAAAGGAGATCAGTGTTGGAGACGTCGCGCAGCACTCGGCATTAACACAACGGGCAGGGACGCTCCGTGGACAGCAGGCCAACTCCAGGGACAAGCCAGCCCTTCACCCAGCAGCAGCTGCCAGATCCATGCCCCTTTCCTTCATTCCCCTCATTCCTGCACCCTCAGGCTCAGTTTCACAATGGGAGAGCAAGCCCATGCCACCAGAGCCAGCAGCACGCCAGCTCTGCTCCCTGCCAGGGCTGCTACAGCCACTGCATTCCATGGGCTCCAGGAATAAAAGGATTAACAGCAGAGTCCTCTGCACAGCGAGGCTCCCTCTGCTAAAGCTGCAGAGGTTGGTGTAGGAGGACAGCCCTTCTTTTAGGATTGTGGAGAGGCAAGTGAGCCTTTTGAGCTCAGGCCACACAGAGGCCAGTGCTCCTCACCCACGGTCCAGAGAGCTCAGATAAACAGGGTGATCCACCCAGCCTGCACTGCCAACAGGCCTGTTCAGCCACAGCAAGGAGGAAGCAGGGGCTGGATGCTGCTTCTGAGCCAGGCAAAACCTCACACCTCTCCTTCCTACTCTCCTGCCCCACTGGGGCACACTTGGGGCAGCACAACACCGGACACCTGCAGCTGCTTGTGGGATCTGGCTTCAGGACATGAAACAATGAACAGAAGTCACACACAGCAGTGGCAAAGGGAGAGAGGAGGCAGAAAAACACATTGATCCTGCCCAGAGGTCCTTGGCTTGGCCTTTCCTCAGCAGCCAACTACTGCCTCAGTCCTGGCACTGTGAAATCCCCCAGGATCTGGGAGCACAGCAGCCTTCCTGCAACACCCACACCAGCCTGACTGGCGTCTCTTCCTTGAGTGGAATTATTGTACTGGTCTGGGTGCTCAGGTGGGGGTTTTCTTTGACTTTTATGGGGATGTTTTGTTACTGCAAATCAGGAACTCGTTTGAGCAAGGCCTGGCCAATTTCAGCCACATGTGGGGACATAAGTCCCCCTTCTAAGAGCTCCTGCTCTGGGAAGAGGTGGTGGAAGCATCCTGTAGGAAGCTGAGAAGCAGATCCTGAACTGCTTCTCTGGCACAAGGCCTTTGCCAGCACAGCCCCACGTGTTTGGAGCAAGGTTTAATACAGGAGCAAAGGGAAGCTCCCCTCTGCTCCCAGCCTTCCTACTCAGACACTGTGGGCAGTGCTCAAGCCATGTCAGGCCCATTTAATCAGTGCAGCACCCACTGAATTTGTAGCCAGATTTGTTTCTCTTCTGTTGCTTTTGCTGTGCCACCTCCAGATCTGACCCTGTGGTGTTCTGGGACAGCCCAGCTTTGCCCAGATCTATCCCTGGGCTAAGACTCTGTGTAGCTCCTTTTTGGACAGCTCAGAGAGCAGAAAAGGCCATGATCTGCTGTTGTCTTCCTGCACCCCAGCTCAAGCCAGAGGAATCCTCTTTAAGGTACTCAATATGTTTTTCTTGGAATCATTCCTAGGAATACAGCATGTGGCAGGGTCTGAGAGAAAGGGATATTTAGGCTTGCACAGCCCACGTACACCTTCTTACACAAAAACAAAAGGTCAGTGTGGGAGAGAGGAGAAATGGCTCCTCAGCCTCCAACTCATACAAAACAAGGGAGGTGCTTTTTTTCTTGGATTTAATTCCATCTGAGCCCTCCTGTCATGGAAGGGGAAAAAAAATAAAAGCACCATGTTATCTACCTCTCCAAAAACCAAGAAGGTAAATTTAGAATCCAAATCAGAGCCCTGCTGAGGGCATGTGGTCCAGGAGAGAGCTGACCTGTTTGCTCACCTGTAAGACAAAGCTGTTACCTTGGGCATAACCAACCCCTCCCTCCAGAAAGGAGCCGAGCTCAAGAGCGAGGTGAGCAGCAGCCACTGCTCTGCACTCTCAGTGCACACTAAGGAGTAGCACAAGGACTCTGGCCTGGAAGAAAAGCAGAGCAACAGGATGAAGAGCTCCTACCTTGCTGCAGTGCCTGACCCCTTGGGATGAATGCTGGGATTTGAGAGCTTGCAGCAAAGCAGCCCTGCCTGCCCAGAGCTGGGGAGCAGCCTGGGCTCAGCCTGTGTTTTCCTAATTAGAGATGCAATTTAGGTCACCCCTGCCAGTGCAGCCGGACTTCAAGTGGCCCTTCACCCACCAACTGCTGCCTCTGAAAGAGTTTTGGAAGCCACAAGGCCTGACACTGGTCAGGCCAGCACAATTCCCACAGGCACTCCTGGTAGGAGGCCCTGCTGTGCAATCACCAAACCTGCTCGGGTCAGTGCTGGCTGCTGTCCCAGAGCAGGAGTGCTCCCAGAGCCCTGCTCTCACTGCCCAGTGCCACCAGCACTAGCAGAGCCTGATGAGGGAGCACTGAACTAGGCACAGATGCCCCAGGGTAGACACTTGTTGGCTACAAAACCTCACAAAATCTGTTCTGTTACGTTCCTGTGTGTGGCACCTGCTCCCCAGAGCAGCTTTGCCATAGAGCAGGAGCAGATCAAGGCACTTTTTGGTGAGGGCTGGGTGTGTCTGGGCACTCCACGAGATGCCAATGCACATTGTAGCAATGCCTGTCTTCAGGTGTGCTTTAGCCCTGGGGAACAGCCAGGACATCCTGGTCTGTTCAGAGGCAGGGAAAGCCCAGTTTCTCTCCTCTGGGTCTCCTAGAGCTGAATTGCAGTCCCTTGGAACAGACCTTCCCAAGGGAAAAGCCAGAGCCACAGGCTGGCTCTGAGCTGCACTAGGAGACAGGAGAACTGAGCAGCTGCTGCAGCATCACCAGGACCAGCTTCTTCTGCAGGACTCTCATCACCAAGCCTGGGACCGATGGAAATCCTTTCCTAGGTATTGTGCAAAGCCATTTCTGATCCCAGCATTGCTCTCCAAGAAGGTCAGGACAGATCCCCCTAGGAACTAACACTGATGCTGTCAGCTCACACACACCTGTCTCCAAATGGGAGGGGTTTCCCATTAACCAAATCCAGCTTGTTTCCACAGTGTTTTTTGTTTCTGGGAAGGCTGGGCTGTCCTTTTTCATATCTGCAGATCCCACTCCCCAGCACTTCCACTCCCAGATTATTCTATTAGCAGGCATCAGTGTTGTTCTGAATGCTAGTTAGGAAGCAAGATGATCAGTTTTCAACATTTTAACGAGAAATGTGACATTGTGCAATGGGGAGCCATGAGCACAGCATGGGAAGTCAATTGCTTGGCCACATCCACTCAGAGCAGCAGAGTGGAGAGGCAGCAGGCTGTTCACCCACCCCAGGCACATCTGGCTGTGGAACAGCTGCCAACACAATGAAACAGTAAAAAATGACCTCTGTTTGCAGAATAGACAAACCTCACTGTTATTGACACTGGGGGCAGAGAGATTCCTCCACCTTTGCTTCTCTTGACCAGCTACAAAGCCTCTGACACCACAGTACAGACCAGGCAGTCACATGTGTGACACTGCCACTGTACAGCCAGAACCATCCAGAAAGGCCACTCCTGGAGTTGTTCCTCTCAATTGCTCCCCTAGCAATAAAAACCCTCAGAAGATCCCCACTGTGGAGATCTGTGAGGAGGGCTGGCAGGGAAGCTGGTCTGGAAAGCAAACCCAGCTGCAAAGGGCCAGACCCTGAGCAGGCACCCCACAGGGGTGATGTGAATCCTCAAGGCTGAGTCAGAGGAAGCCTGGGCAGCCCATGTCACATTAAAATGTTGAAAACAGCAGAGCACTAGATCTAAGTCAGGTAAGAGAGGGGCAGGAAGAGGCTGGAGAGGCAATATCCAGGAGGAGGCAGCTTCCAGAGGAGGTGATCTTACCGCTGATGCGCTGGCGGAGAGCACGTAATTACGAGGTCTGGTTTCCTGAAAGTCAGGCACAGCCTGGGGGGGAATAGAGTGTCATGTACAAGGCACCAGAGGAGTCAACAGGAGTCACTGGGCAATGGGTGGAACAAGAGACCAGTGGCTTTTTTCCTGCCTGTGCTGGGAGCTGCCTGGTGAGAGGCAGCAGCGAGGGCTCCCGACATCTCAGCAGTGGCACGTGGAGGCCAGGCTTGTGCAGAGGGAGGTCACACCTGCTTGTGCAGTCACACCTGCTGCTTGAACAGCAGACACTCCTGCTCTGCCTGTACTTACAGCTATCAGCTCAAACAGCACCATCCCAAAGGCATTCCCATTCCCTTGCAGCCAGCAGTTTGTTTTGTTGCATGAGCTCAGTCCTGTGGGCAGGACCTTCCTTGCCCTCGTCTCCTGCCTACAGTCACTGTCCAGGGCCTTGCCCTTAAAGCAGGAGCCTTTACCAGCACTGGAGCATCCCTTCCACAGTGCCTTCTAGTGCTCTCACTCTCTCCAAGCCACGTTTCCTCCTAAGGGAGCCAGATCTGCTGGGCTCAGGAAGGCACATGGCTTAGCCAAGCCAGGCCTAGCAGTGGAGGAGTTTTCATCCCAGAGGTCAGGAAACCTCCAAACCACCTTCTCCATAGCTAAACTTCTGCCCTGGGGCACAAAGAACTGAGCACTCTGAAGGTGTCCTCACTGGAAGTACAATGGATCCAGTCCACCCCCACACAGTTATGGGTTCATTAAACACCACATAACCTGGGGTTTTTACTCAGTTATGACCAAGCCTCCTCCTGGGATGGCCTTTGGCTGCAGCACCACCTGAAGAGACAAACCAAGGAGCTGCCTGACATCAGGAATCCTCCTGGCCAGCCCTTGCTGCACAGTGGCTGCTGTGCAGGGCTGGCACAGTCCTGCTGGATCCCAGCTCTGGCGTTAATCCCCTCAGGCCCCTCGTTCTCTCTCCCAGGTTAATCTCTCTGCAGTCACCCAGATCCACTTACACACACTGACCCACTTTGCTGGGCCCCGAGCAGCCAGCTGGAATGAGTGACCAGTGTGTGGAAGAGCAGTCAGGCAGTCCCAACCATTTTTTTTTTTTTATACCATTTAGGAGTTTTAGGGATAGCTGGAGGAAGGAATAAGGAGGAGCAATTCCTATTACAAGTTAAACCTGAATATAGGGAGAAAAATGCACCAGTGAGGTTTGAGGCCAGCATAGCAAGTAGGCTGGAGTGCTCCCTGTGGGGAGAAAAGATGTTTCACAGAAATGCTGCTTATGCTTTTTGTTTTAAAGATCAAGAGCAACTGAAGAAACCTCTCCTCCCATTCCCTGGTCTCCAGGGAGTCCCAAAACTAGTCACAGCATATGGGATGAAGGAGGCAAGCTTCTCTTGTACTTCTGTGCATGGAGAAGTTGTATTTGCAAGCAGTGATCAAAAGGGACCCACCTCCCTCCCCCTTCCACTCTGGTAATGGGAAAAAGGGGCAGAACAGCACCACAACCAGATCATCCTGCCTGTCATTGTCTCTGGGCTGCCCTTCAGAGAGGGACTGGCCACCCAACCCCAGCTCCTCCTGCCTGCAGCTGGAGGAGCCCGAGGGGGTCTTTAGGGGAGCCCCTGCCTCTCTTGAGCACTGCTTGCGTGGATGGACCCGAGGGATGCTCCAGAGGGGCTGCAGGCAAGCCTCTGACACTCCCACCCTTCTGGAGCACCTTTCCCAGGCAGCCATAGCCCTGATCACACTCAGAACATGCTGCAGGGCCAGTCCCAATGGGACAAAGGAGATATGGATTTTCTTTTTAAAAATGGGAAAGAGACAATGAGAGGTGTTAAAGAAAAAAAAAAATCACAGCACTGTTAGCACAGTCAATACTCACATCTCCCTCACACTGAGCAAATCACAAAGAAACAAAACAAAAAGGTTAGTAAACAAAACAGCATCAACAGGAAGGACAAAGCACAGAGTCCATGGGAAATGCACAAGCCCAGGTGCTCCACAGCAGCTCACGGGTCTGGGCAGCAGCTCCAGGGGCATCACGAGACAGAAGCTGTGGGAACACGAATTTGCACTACAGAGGGGAAGAGCAGCAAGAGAGAGGTGAGCTGGGAGAGCTGGGACACTTCAGCTTGGATGGGGAGGTGAGACACAGGACTCCAGGCATGTTACAGGAATGCTGTGATCTAGGTGAGGTGTTCAGAGCAGAGGAAGCAGCTCTCTCCAGTGCTGGGAGCTCCCACCTTGTCATCCAGCAGTCAGGGAGGCACCCAGAGCTCAGGGACCCCTAAGCTGAGCTGGGTGAGAGATGGGTCCCCACAGCAGCAGCTGAATTTGCTCTGCTGCTGTGGTCAGTGTTTCAGCCACTCTGCTACTTTGAGGCTTGGCTTGGGGAGGACACCCTGGAAAGCCTGGATTGGCTCTGCACCTGCCTGGGGCAGCCCAGAAGTTCCAGTGGGAAACAAAGTTTTTTTCCAGCTACAGGGGAGTGTCTCAACCAAGGCTGTGTGTGCAGGTGAGAGGCCTTGGGATCAGCTCCTGTAGGAAGCAAGGTACAGAGGGTGGAAAGGGAGGAAGTACAGGAGGTACCTGAATTCCTGCTCTGATCTGAGCTTAAAGCAATGGCCACCAGCTCCCCCTGAGACTTGGGGCACTCTCCAGAAGGGGAATGGGGGACTCCTGGAGTTACTTTCAGAGGATCTGGGGGACCTGACTGATTAGAGGAGGCTTTTTTAAAAGGGCAGCTACTACTTCTGTTCAGAGCTGTCCTGTGTAGGTCTGAGCACTCCGTCAGACCTGCTGAGCTTAGCACAGCTTCCCCATCTGCCATGGATGTGACTGGAGCTGGAGGAAAGGGAAAACACCTGGGAACTGGCTACCCAGGGAGAGACAAGGCCAGAGGCCCAGCTGGCAGATGGTTAGGAACAGGCTCATGGCAGGGCTGCTGGGCTGGCATCCCAGTGCATCCAGAGACCGACTGACAAGGACAGTCTGATTCTGACCTGCACACATTTGCCAGTTTAGCTCCTGGCCCCAAGGCAGAGGCAGAACCTGGCAGGTCCTTGTGCGAACAGCCAGAGCTCTACAGGATGACAACCAGCTCCAACCAGGCCCTCCAGGGAACCCATCAGTGCCCAGTGTGATGAATTCCCCAAAACCAGAGGGCAAGAAAAGCCTGTAACTAGAGCACCATGAACTGAGAGAGCAGGGAGGCTCAGGGACAGACCTTGTAGCCAGTCTGACCCTGGCCTCCCCTCACAGCACTCCAGCCTGGGAGCTGGCAGAATCCTGACTACTCTGACAGGCTGGGACTGCTGCAGAGCTCCAGCAGCCTTCCCCTTGTGCACCTCCCAGCTCAGCTCTCTCTTGGCTTGGTTTGAGATCCCCTATGAAAAACAGCAAGTCCTCAGAAGATGCAGCCTTTGAGTTACTAGCACAACTCATCCAGCAACCCTGATCAGTCAGGAGGCAGGAGCCTGGGTCAGGTGCAAGTTTCCAGACTCCAGAAGCTCAGAACTGTTTGCTTCAACAATTCCCCCAAGGGAGGACATCTCAGAAACGGGCACATGGCTCCTGCTCCCAGTTCCCTTCCATCCCACATGAGGAATTCTCCCACCTGTGCCTGCCAGAGACAGGACACAGCCTAATTTTTGACCATGTGAGCCAAGCCCTGGGGCCAGAAGGACAGGGAGGGAAATGAGGGGAGGAGTTACCGCTGCTTTTGCCTCGGCAGCTTTGGCCTTCTTCAACCTGGCTTTGCAGGCATCCAGATCCAGGCGCCGGTTCTGCAGGATCCTCCTCTCTTTCTGCAAGGGCAGGAGATGGGGCAGAGCAGATTGTTTAGAAGCAGGAATGAGGAGGGGACATAGCATCACCTAGGAACCAAATCTATTTCTTCATCAAAACGTGCCAGGGAGAAAGAACCAGTTGCTATGCTTCGTCTCCTAAGCACGAGGTTTGGGGCTGGTTGCCAGGGATACAGGATAACCTCCTGGAAACAGGGCAGCCTGTGATGGGTGGTGCCCACAAGCTGCAGGAGTGGGGAAATGAGTTACTTTCCTCATGCACATCAGCTGGCAACCCTTCCCTATCAGAGGGGGAACCTGAGCAGATCTAGGGTTGCTATTCCCTCATCCTTGCATTCTCTAAGGGGAGAAGAATGAAGTTACCCTTCATGGTAGGGAAAGAAAAGGGGTTCTCTTAGCACTGTTTCCCTCTCCCCCTGCCCTCCTTGTCTCCAGGGGAGTGACACGCCTCCCCTTCCCTGCTACCCCACTCACAGAGATGGTTCTCCAATCCCCTTCCCTGCTACCCCACTCACAGAGATGGTTCTCCAATCCCCTTTCCTTCTACCCCACTCACAGAGATGGTTCTCCAATCCCCTTCCCTGCTACCCCACTCACAGAGATGGTTCTCCAGTCCCCCTCCAGGAAGTTGCGCAGTGGGGTCAGGAAGTTGATGGAGGCAGAGTGGATGAATTCCCGTTCTGCTGCACCCAAACGCCTCTGAGTCTCTCCGACTTTTATCAAAGTCTTTCCTGAAACAACAGGAACCTTCAGCTCCAGGAGAAACCAATTAACACATGTTGGCTTCAGCTAACTCACCCAGAGCTTCCAGACTCCTGTGCAGGGGGACACAGGCACAGCTGTCCCTGGCCTGGGCAAGGTGACCGTGCCAGTCCCACATCAGCTCCAGCCCTACCCTCTCTGCTGTTGGCCTGAGGCATCTTTTCACTGCTCCCAGGGCAGCTCTGATCTTATCTACCTGCTGAGGCTCTTATGCCACTGATGTATTTTACTGCTCTACCTGCTTGCGCAGAATGATCCTTCTTTGCCCCATAAAACAGAGGCAAAGGAACAGAGCAGCAAATTAAAAAGCACCAGAGCAGAAAACATGAGTTGATTAGGCAGTGTTGGCTATAGATGCAGTCACAGCTGCTCTGGCTGTAACAGGACTCACTATTGAACAGCTATTGATCTGGAGAGCAGGAACAAAGCTCATGGCAGGGGCAAGGACAGCTGGAAGTGAAGGCTGTGTCTCTGTGCAGGTCTGCTGCTTAAAGAAGCCCAAAACTCCCCCAGGAAGGGACAACTGTGAGGATTTAAGAGCAGAAAGATGCTCTGTGTGGTCAGGAAGGAGCTTGCTGCAGACATCTCAATGCAAAACAGGATTAGGGATACTCTCTTGGGAAGGGATGGATTCCCAGGCTGACTCACCATAAGGCGTCCCTGGCCCAAAGTCGTTGGCTGCCTCTGTCATGTACTGAGCCAGCAGCTCCCCGTTGGTCACCCGGGAAGGCACCTTCCGGTCAAGCTTCTCATACAGGAATTCTTCTACTCTGGCACCTGGAATGGGGACACCAGGGAGGTTCAAAGAGGGTCCCTGAACTGGGATTCATGATAGCCCACCCCTTGCACTGTCAGTGATGCACTGGACTGTGCCAGGGCACTGCCAGGCTGTCAGGTGCTCTCAGCTGCACAGGGAGGAAGGACAGGCTCTGCAAGGACACTTTTCTCCCAAGCCCCATGAACTCTGCAGGGCTCTCTGCCAGAGGCCATGTCTTCCAGCACTGAGCTGCAAAGTGACATTTGTCCTCCAAGCCTTAGGAGAAGCTGGACTTACTCGGGTTTGGCTGTAGCAGAACTTCAGTCTGACGCAAGATCTTCTCTGTCCAGTTCTTTGTGCAGTCTGCCCTGGCCAGAAGGTTTTCAAAGTGGGCATCAAGTTCAGTCTTCTCAGCCTGGCCCAGCTTTTCTTCAGTAAACTGCAGGAAGAAGGCAGTCATTAGGTCTGTTCTCCCAAAGCAAATTTACAGTGTGTTAGGGACTGTGAAGCTGCTTTTGTCTTGTGTGTTTGCCTTAGAACAGAGCTAAAAACCCTTCAAGGTGTCATTCTTTGGTCCCAGGCATCTTTCAGGGGAAGAGGGCAATTTTTTTGCCCAAGAGTAGAACAAGCATTGAGCTAAAAATAGACTCCAGGTTTGAGAGGTGTTCCAGAATAAGTAACTTTTAATAAGGTCTAGTACAAAAATACTGCAGTTGTGAGGGATCTATTTAAATATACACATGGCTTCCACTGCTTCCTGCAGGAGAGCAACAGACATCCTTCACATGAGGGAAGGTGCTACATCCCTTCATCTCCTACTGACCAAACCCAAAGGGTCAGGAATGCCACTACCACCTCAAGTCAGGAGACTCAAACTCAGGATTTAGATAAAACCACTTCCAGCAAGTGATTCTTCTTCTGGAACAGACTCTGCAGCAGGGAACTGAGATATAGCACTGTCCAACTCTTCTCAGCACTCAGATTCATACTGGCAGTGGACAATCCCTCCCTCTGCAATTCCCTCTAAGTTTAAAATTAGCAGCAGGGAGAAATAGGCTGTGCAAGTCTCCAGTGTTTTCACACAGTGACATCTGACCAGGTTTGTCAGTCTGGAGATGCAGCCTCAGGTGGCCTGGACACCCTCCAGTGCTTCCTTGAAGGATTTCAGAGAGAAGAACCCATTCCCTCTTGTCCCATCCCCATTTCCCACTTGCTCCTTCCAGTGAAGTTGGCCAGCTTCAGTGAATTTTTAAGCACAGTTTCCTGCTCTTGCCAGAAGCAGCACCTTGTTGGATCATGCTAAAAGACCCTTTGGACAGCTGTGCCATTTGGGATCCTACAGAGGCTCCAGTTGTCCTTTAACCCTTGTTAATGGTTTCTGATGCCATTACTGAGTTACCTGGCACTGTGCAGATGCCAAAGATTAAAGCCTGGCTACAGCTCTGAGATGAAATGCAGCTCCTGTCTGATCTACCATGGTACCTTCTCCTCTCTGCTTCCCTGCACCAGAGCTCAGCTCCACATGGGCCAAGATGTCCCTCCATGGGGTCCTGCTCTGGTGTCTGCTGCCCTTCCTGGAAGGCTTCCTGGCCACCTCTGCTGCTTTCCCATCCAGCACAATGCTGGGAACAGTGAGATAAGGAGAGCCCAGAGCAGGGGCAAACAGCCCTTGGAGTCCTGTTACAGATGTGTGAGATAAACAAGCCCTCCAGGTATGTTTACACAGAGACCTGTTTGGCACACTGAGCTCCAGCCGGTGCAGTGCTTTGCCAGATGCGGGTGGTGACAAATCCTCCACTGCAGGGACAGGACAGTCACAGCTTCCCCTGCATCCCGCTGGGGACAGAGGACCAGGGATCACTTTGCTGGTCTCTCCTCTGCACCAGCAGCCCCTGGCTTGTAATTTCACCTGGATCTTGCCATGGTCCCCTGGCCATTGCTGGACACGGGTAAAAGCAGACCCAGGGTGAGGGGGTGTTTGTATTGCTTGGTCTGTGATTTCTCTGGGGGTCACACACTCACACATGGCTCTCAGCGGCTGAGGCTGCTTTCCTCTGTCACTGCTGGGAGCCCAGGGCTGTTTTCAGACTCTGCCAGGCTGGGCTGAGTCACTGCCATGCAGCAAACTGGGACTTCCCAGGTATTTGGCACCAATTCTTGAGTCATCTGTTTAAGATCTTTCCTAAACAAGCCAAGACTCTTTGATGCAAAGATAAGTCTCTCTCGCCCCCCTTTCCCAGACAGCATTTTGAGACCTCATCTCACTTTCAAGTCCAGCTCTTTTTCCCGCAGTTTAGGCTTCTCCTGCACCAGCATCTGCCCTGAAGCTGTCAAACCTAAACCCAGTTTCTTATCAGCTGAATTGAGTCAGCTTCTTACAGCATTGCTGCAGTGCTAGATCACTGCTGAAGCCCTCCAGCATCTCCACAGAGCCACTGCCACGGTCCTGAACCACTCCAGCCCTGGGGTCCTCTGCTTTATTAGCAACTGGCATCTTTGGCATCAGTGTCCTCTGTGGCTGTTTCGTGTAACCCAGTGCAGGGGTCACAGCTCAGCACTTGCCAGGACTCAGAAACTCAATTCTTATCTCAAGTCAGGCACTGAAGCTGTTTGTCTAGCAACAAGCCTCGGGGCTATGCCAGAGAGGGAGGATGGGCAGGAATCTCAGTCACAGCCCCTGGCTCCAAAGGGTCAGGCCAGAAAACAATCTCTGATTCAGGCTTTCTTTCAGGGCTGGAAAGGAGGGCATGAAGGAAGGGGCTGCAAGGCATGGGAGGCTGTGACTCCACTGACACTTCATTCCCTCAGTGTCTCCCTGGCCAGGAGCTGGATGTGCTGAACCCAGCCCAGGCACAGCCTCAGGTGGTTGGTGCCCCACTGCAGGGGCTGCCCTGGGTGCCCTGCCCAGTGCTACCTCCTCCTCCTCCTCCCTGTGCACAGAGAACCACTGATCCAGCTCCATTTGAGCTCTAATGTGACTTTTCAGACCTATCAGAGAACCCACCCATCTTCAGAGCCATGGAGGGGATGTGCCATGAAGTGCAGGGAGAGCAGGAGCAGCCTGCCATGAGATCAGATGGAGCTTCTCCTGGAAGCACAGCCAGCACAGGAGATCACAGGTCTAAGTTACACTCACCTATGAGCTGACTCTTTTTTTTTTTGTCTGGTGCAAGTGGAAATCTGAGATTTTAGGTGGCAACAGGTCTCAGCTGCTGGTCCCTTCTTACCTGGCTGGCCAGTGAAAAGAAGGGTAGAAGAACAGCAGTTTATGAAATCTGGCTACTCAAGCACTTCAGGCAGCACTCCCCTGTAAAGGATTTCTATCCCTGAGAATGTTTTCATAACACAGAAATTTGACTGAAAAGATTTCACTGTGACACCAAGAGATGCAAGAGAAATGAACTGATCGTACTCTCAAGCCTCCTGACTGTAAAAAGACATGTTTTGAGTATTTTATATCTTGCTGCTCTCAGACTAGAAGCATTGCTGTCTTTTACAACAGATTGCCACAAATGGGAGCAATACTTGTTTTTGTCAAGCTGATTTACAGGCTTGGTGCAGATCCCCAGGGAGAGAGGCAGGGCTGGCAGAGCACAGGCAGTGCTGAGGAGAACCCCAGCTCCTCCATCCTGCTGTGGCAGAACCACTCCCATTTGTTTTCTAGAACCTGAGGAGAGGGTCAATAGCCCTGAAGCAATTCCCAGATCCTGGCTCAGGAGCCAGGTCGCAGTGCTGAGAGGCTGCTCCCCTGCAGGAAACATCCCTGCAGCTGACCCAGAGCGGGTGCTTAATAATGCAGGGCAGCCTTTTGTCAGTGCCACTCTCACTCTCCAGGAAGAGCAGAGTCGTGCTGCATTCCAGGACATCAATAATTCAGCCAAAGGTTGGATTTCCTCGGGGAGGCTTGGCTGGCCAGCAGGAATGAGAGATGCTTTATCAGGGCCCATGTGGGCAAACAGGGTGACCCAGCAGCAGAGCAGCACTTGGGCCACAGGCTCAAAAGAAGCATGGATGTGCTGGACTGCAGTTAGGGCAGCTGCCCTAAGCATTCAGAGCCTGGGGAAAGGCCCCTTCCCCCGGGAGAGCTGGCAGACACAAGTCAGGGATGACAGGAGGGTCAGCAAGCAGTGCTGGGCTGGAGGGCCCCCTCTCACTACAGGTACAGATCAGACAGGCTGGGCCTGACTAAAGGCCATCAGAGTTAGGCTTTAACATAGCCCATGCTGAAAGCATCACCACCTTCCTCCCCTTAAAAGTGAGTGGAATAAACCCCCAGCAAAATAAAAGCCCAGGCCTGCATGCTGTGATCTCTGACAGAGTGGCTGCAGCCCCCTTGCAGAGGATCTGGTGGCAGAGTTCAGTCCCTTGCACCACTTGCATGGTCTCTGTTTTATCCAACTGGATGTTACTTATGACTTTCCACTTTAAATTACAAAGATCAAACCAGGGCCAGGAGATTTAAACCAGGAATAGTCTCCTGTACCTGCCAGTAGATTTAGACTGTTGGGTTTTTCAAAGCCCCCAGATAGCTCAAAATGCCCAAAACACAGTAAGATTTGCTCTTTTGGTGATCAAAGACACAACACAGTCAGTTGAGCAATCTGGCTCCGTCTTTGCACAGGTTTGCAGTAAGAAGGAATCCACAGCCACTCAGCATCTGAAAACTACCTGATTTTCAGCAACTCTGGACCAGATACAGAGTCTGCTCCAAGCATTTGGTCACCAGGAGTCAGGAAAGCCAGGCTGGGAGCCAAGTGAAACTGTGCTAGAGGACAGAAGGAAGCCATTAACAGGGACAGCTTGGTTAACTCATGAGCAAAGCATTTAGGAGAGGAAAAAAACAAAACCCTGTTGTGGTGGGTTTACCTTGGCTGGACATGAGGTGCCACCAAGTCTTTCTATCATTTCCCTCCTCAGCAGAACAGGGGGGTTGAAAATAAGATGGAAAAATCTCATAGATTAAGATAAAGGCCGTTTAACAAAGAAAAAGTTGTGTGTGGAAGCAAAGGAAATAAATTTCTTGTCTTCTTCCCATCTGCAAGTGATGTGTGACCACCTCCCAGGAAGCTGGGCCTCAGTACATGTCGTGGCCACCCCAAAAGACAAATGTGCTCTATAATCATGTCCCACTTCCTCCTCTCTCTGAGGTTTTATTGCTGAGCAATATCCCAGTGTCTGGAATATCCCCCAGGGCAGCCTGGGTCAGCTGTCCTGGCTGTGTCCCTACCAAGACTTTGTCCTTTCCTTGGGCCACCTTCTGCTCTCGGAACTCTTAAAGTGTGAACTCCAGTAAGGTCAGCAAGCAGAGGGTTTATTTTATCTTCCAATGATAAAAATCTGTTTTATCACCAGAGTTCAGGCAGCTGGGGGAGTCTGTCTGCCTGCAGGGGCTTCAAGATAGAGTAAATCAGCCTGGAGCTGTTTTAGTAATGACATTAGTGGGGGATAATCACCCAAAAGCTGCATTCACACTTATTCATTTTTCACCCAGAGCCTGTTTACATCAGAACTGACAAAAGACAGACACCTACAATCACTTCCAGACCTCCCTGAAAGAGCCTGGCTTGCAGCCTGTCTAGAACAGGGACCTCCAATGTGTGGCCACACAGCTTCCACTGGCCAAGGGTTGGGATCAGACCCACTTGCTGATAACTGGAAGGTGCATCTGATCAAAGAGGGAGGCCCTTCCTCAAGAGGAGATGAAGAGTGACCTGTCTGGAGCCTGTGTGCAGGTGCTGCCTCCCCTCAGAGAGCTGCAGCTCTGATCTGATGGCTGCAACTGGTAGTGCAGGTGTCAACACAGGCCATGCTCAGGTGAATGCTGAATCCTGCACAAGCTCCATCCCCAAGCCTGGAAGCTCATTTCCCACTCCCAGGGTAGCAGAGCTGTCCACTGCTTTCCTACCCCCTTTACTGTGTGCTCTGCTTTTCTGGAGGAGTCCTGTGCCTGATGCCTGAGCGAGGAAGAGCCATGTAAAGGCAGCAGTGGGTTTGAGCTGTTTTGATTGGGTTTTTTTGTGTCTTGAGGAGCCTCATCCAAAATCCTTCTTCCAGCACCTACTTTGGGTCGTATTTGGCAGGTTTCAAACCAGCTCCTGCCCTGAACCAGCCTGGAGGTGTTGTGCTGACCATGTCCTGTGTCCTTTCCCCCTGGCTGAGCCCTAATTCCAGTGTGAGGGAAGCTCCTCTGTGTTGGTCAGACAGCTCTGGCAGACAGCAGGAGCTAATGCTGTCTGGGAGGAACAGCACATAATGGCCAGTCCATTTATCTCCCAGTCGCTGCAGTTCCAGTAAAACATCACTTTGTTAAATGCCTGGAGCTGGAGGAACCATCTCCAAATGCTACAGAAAACAGCATTTTCTAGACAGCTTATTCCTGTTCTAGAAGATCTGCAGTGCTAAAGAGTGCTACAAACGCAGCCCTTCCTGCCCACAGCAGACCTCAGCTGTCACTGGTGGCTCTCGGGGGAGATGGGGCAGGGCTCACCCACACCAGGACCCTGCAGGGACCCAAAAAGGCTGAATTCCCCCAGCAGTGACTCCTCATGAGGTGCTTTTCAGCCTCAGAGATCTCTTTCCTTCCAGTTTCCCCTCCTTACACACCTGCTCACTGTCCACAAGTGCCAGCACTCATTCGGTTTCAAGAAATTACTACTGTAATTAGGGCTATGAATATTCATGTACGAGACAGTGGAGTAGGTGTAGCAGGCAGAAACCACGATTTATAAACGCCTCCTTGCTCTGGAATCACCGTGTGCAGACACTGTTCCCAGGCCTGTCTCCTTCCTACGCCTCAGAGCTAAAAAACATTTATCAGAGACTTACAATAAGCCTTCTAAACATAAGATTTCTCTCCAGCATTTCTTCTCCATCCAAGGTCATTTGCATGAGAACGGCATCTTTGGGCTTTCCATCTGCTCCTTATTTTGCACCTGTAGTTAATATCTCTCCTTTTCATAACATATGACTCACTGGCACGGTTACAGGAGGTGATATCTGCTTACAGGAGACCAGCTCTCAATAGAGCCAGAATTACTCCACTGCACAGAAGGTCTGGAACGAGGCAGCTCTGCTCTGTTTGTTTGCCAGCCCCCACACAATGGGTACAGCAAGAAGCCCAGTCCCAGAGTCACCAGCGGGACCTCACTTTCCAGGCAGGATCCAAACCAGTTCTGAGCTGCCCTTCTCCTCTCCCGGCCAAACAAGAGCAGTTTTCCAGTCACCGTGCCCAAGAAATGAACACACTCAGCAGCCCCATCTCACCACCTGCTGCTCATGTGTACCCACATTTCATCCCCAAGAAGCTCCTGATCCCAAGTTTGTGAATATTTTGAGTTGGAAGGACCCACAAGGATCGTCAAGGTACAACCCCTGCACAGCCCCGAGAAGCCCCTCCTGTGCTTGAGAGCGTTGTCCAAACGCTTCTGGAGCTCTGCAGGCCTCGGTGCTGTGCCCATTCCCTGGGAGCCTCGTCAGCCTTGTCATCCTCTGGAGGAAGAATCTTTTCCCAATATCCAACCTAACCCGCCCCAACTCAGCTCCGGCCATTTCCTCGTGTGGCCCTGATGCCTCAGCAGCCCCGTGAGACCCGAGCTGCTCGCCCTCAGCAGCTCCTTCCCATCCCCTGAACATCCCAGTGCTCTGCCAGGGCCTGGCACCTCCTGCTCCTCCCGAGGGGCTCAAGCGCAGAGCAGGTGCAGGGCAGCTCCACCAGGGAACCAGGGAACCCGGTCACAGGGACCATTCCACAGAATTCCAGAATGACTGGGGCTGGAAGGGACCTCTGGCGATCACCCAGTCCAACCCCTGCCAGGGCAGGGTCACCTGGAGCAGGTGACACAGGAACGATTCCAGGTGGGTTTGGGATGTCTCCAGGCCATGCCTGGGCAGCTGTTCCAGAGCTCTGCACCCTTCCCGGTGGGTCTGGGCACGGACAAAGCAGCCGCAGGCCAGATCACACACCTTTGTTTCTTTAAGACCAACAAACGCCAGGCACGCAGGTCCCCCCGCGCTCCCCTCCCCATCCCGGGGCTCTCCCCTGGGAACCTTCCCCGGCACCCCGAGCCACGGCCGGGGGCGATGCAGCTCCGGGTGCTGCTGCGGGGGCTGCAGCTCAGACAGACGGACCCACCCAGCTCCGAGCCCCCTCTCCAGCCTCCCCGGGGCCGGGCAAACCCCGCTGGCTCCGCCGGGGCCGGGGCCTGGACGCGCGCATCCCCCGCGCCTCCCGCCCCGCGGCCTCCGGGCGGTGCCGCCCCGGCCCGCCTCACCTGCATGGCGCGGGAGAAGAAGACCCCCGCGTCCGACGCCAGCTTCTTCACGTTGAACTCCATGGCGGCCCCGGAGCCGCCCCGGCCGCGCCGCGCCCCCGCTGTCACCGCGCCCGCCGCGCCGCCGCCTTTTATAGCGCCGGGTGACGCCCGCCCCGCGCCTCTTAAAAGGGCTGCGCCTCCTCGCTGGGTCCCTCCGCCCCGGCAGCGCCTCGGCGGGCGGGGGCGCGAGCGGCGGGCGCGGCCCCTTTAAGCACGGCAGAGGCGGTGGGGGGAGCTGTCAGCGCCCGCCAATAGGAACTCGCGCCGCGCTCCCCGCCCCTTCCCTTCCCGCTCCGCCGCGCTCGCCGCCGCATCCCCGAGCCGGGCGCGTTGCGATTGGCGCGGCGGCGGGCGGCTCTGCGCTCCGATTGGCTGGGTCGGGAGCGGGGGCGGGGTCTCGGCGCGGCCCCGCCCCCGCGCGGGGTGGGCTGCGGCGCGGGGGAAGGAGACGCTGCCCTTCCGCGGCCATGGCGCGCGGCGCGGGGAGAGGGCGCCGAGCGCGGCCGCGCGCCCCCCCCGCCGCGGTGAGTGGTGCCGCCCGCGCCCGCTCGCGGGGCCGCGCCCGCCGGGCCGCACCATCGGCAGTGGGGGGGGGAAGGAGAGGGGAGCGCCGGGCCGGGGACCCGCGGCTGAAGCCGGGCATGGGGGTGGGGGCCGCGGAGGGTGCGGGCTCTCCGGGCGCGGGGCCGGCGGGGGTGGCCCCGGGGTGAATGAGTGCAGGGGGCCGGGGATGCCGCAGGGGTGCGAGGCACCCGCAGGGGGGATGCTCAGGGATGCGGGGGATGCCGGCGGTGCGGGGATGCTGCGGGGGGTGCGGGAGCCCTCTCTGCAGGGCCCGGCGTGCTGCAGTGCAGGTGCGGGGGTCCCGTGGGACGCTCCCCGCCGGGCCCGTGGGTTTAACCCCCGGTGCCGGGTTCCCGCGGCGGGCAGGGCTGGGGGGAGATGCCCGGACAGAGGGGCTGCCTCGGTACCTCGGTACCTGTACGTCCAGTCCCGGTATGGTAACCCCAGGCTGTTTTCTGTGCCCCAAATCCCTTGCACCTTGCTCTTCTCTTGTGCCGTGGCCAGGACGTTGTGTTTAACCTTGTGGGCAGAGCCCATGTCCGGTGTCTGGTCCCTGCGGGCTCCCACTGCCCGGAGAACATTCCGTGAGCTGCTCCGGGGCGGTGCGGGCAGGGCTTTGTCACCCGTGCTCTGGGGTCACACATCAGTGCCTTCTGTCGCTCTGTCCTTGCCGTGAGCACATCCCTCCTGCCCAGCCCCTCTGGCAGCAGTGAAACCTCCCGGGCAAATCACCTTTGGTTGGTGACTCCTGAGCAGGGCTGTGATGCACAGAAAACTGTGTGAGAGCAGAGTTTTGGCAGTGAAAACGTGCCTATGGTTATTTGGGATAATTGGAGCTTTTTTTTTTTTTATATGGGGACTGCAAACAAAATCCCTCCAACCACATGCAGCCGGTTCTGGTACATGTAGAAATCTCTGGGAGCTGTCAAATCTGAGGGTGCTGCTGCTGTAGAGCAGTTTGGGAATGTGTCCCCATGGTCGATGGTACAAGCAAAGGAATTTCTGCTGCCGGTGAGAAGATACTTTAGATTCGCTGCTCTAAGTGTCCTGGTGTGTATTCTGTGAAGTGCCAGGAGGAGCAGGGCGTGTGTTTCCCTCTTTCACCTGATTTTCTGCCTCTTCCTGCAGGAGGAAGATTGTTGGATGAAGGCCAACTCCAGGACTCTGAGCCAGATGTCAGAGAAAAGCTGGATTCTTCTGTGAGCAGCTCACACAGCAGCCACAAGTGCCCTTCCCCACGGTGGCTCCTGGAGGTGCCGAGATCCTCGTGCAGACATGGCATTTAGGAGGACAGAGGGAATGTCCATCATGCAGGCCTTGGCCATGACCGTGGCAGAGATCCCTGTGTTCGTTTACACAACATTTGGGCAGGTACAAGGAGCAGGAAGGGTTCTCCTGTCACATTCCTTGGGCCGGCTCTGCAGGGTTGTCTGTGTGAGATGGAGGCACAGTGGGGTGGTGCTGGGGGACCTGGTTTGAGGGATTGGAGGAGCTGCAGGGGGAGTTTGGGGTGGTAGAAGAAAGTTGTTCTGGAGAGGAGAGAAAAGCACTTCCCACATCCCTCCCTGGGAGAACACCCAGGTTCAATTTTCTCTTCATCAAAGGTGCTAAAAAAAGACTTGTCTTTTAAAGAAGAGTAATATGCTCCCTGCTTGTAGTGATGCAGCACTTGAAGCAATAAAGCTCAGCTTCACACCAGGGTTTCAGAGCTGAATTTGGGTAACCTGGATTGTGTCTGCCCCAGGCTGTGTGCAGATTTTGCAGTGTGTTTTGGCAGTGAGGATCGAGACCAAGTTCTCCAGGTCCTGTCAAAATGATGCTCCACAGTCTCTCTGCTGCTACATCTTGTGTAGCAAGGGGTGTGTTTTACGGGTGGGAGGGTAAAACCAAAGTTTTTCATGTTTAACACTGGTTTAAAATTTATAAAAAAAAAAAAAAGGGCAGTGGAATTGGTTTTTCATTGTTGCTCTCCCATTTCTTTTGTGTTTAAAGTCTGTCTTCTCTCAGCTGCGGCTCTCTCCAGGCCTGCGCAAGGTGCTGTTTGCCACAGCTCTGGGGACGGTGGCCTTGGCTCTTGCAGCTCATCAGCTGAAGCGGCGGCGCCGCCGGAAGAAGCAAATCGCTCCGGACAAGTGCGGCTTTAAGCCGGGAGGGATCACGGTGCCCATCCTGCCAACCAGGAGGGTCTCCTCTGTGAAGAAAGGTTTGCCTTGCAAAAAGGGAAAAATCTCCCAAGAGGTTGCACAGGGAGCGATGGGGAGGCGCGGGGAGAGGGAAGCAAAGCCGTTTGTGTGGTGCTTTGGATGAAGTGGGAATTCTGAAACGCGGTGCCATGAGCATGGGGTTTGGGGAGCAAACGGAGAGACTCTGAGCTCACTGTCCTCGGGGAAAAAGGTGTCCTGAGGTTTTCCCTAAGGTTTGCAGTTCCCATCCCCTTTCCTGCAGGCAGCCTGTGGACCATTACCAGGCTGCCCCAATCATAACGACCCGGGCGTGCAGTGACCTGGTTCTGCATTGATCTCGTGATGTCAGTGCAGGTCCTGTGCTCAGCTCAGGGGAGGGGAGGGTGGCCTGGGCCAGGCTGGGGAGTTGGGAGTGTCCATCCAGCTCTGTGGTGACTCCCAGACCCTGGGCAGCTTCCTCACCTGCTTGTACTGATTTTAGGGGTAAGACTGACCCAGGCCCTCAGCAAAACACTTAAGGGATTAAGCATTTGTTTGGTGAAACATGAACATCAAGGGAGCAGTGTCCATGTTCTGCCTGTCCTGAGGGAAGGTGGAGGAGTTTTTGCTTGATTGTTTCCACTTTCCTCTTGCTTTCCGTAAGCAGTGAATTCATTCCTCAGCCTCAGATCCTCACTGACACCATCTCAGAGTAAAGCAGAGCAGACAGGAGATCTGTGGCTTATTTCTAGTTATTGGATACTGCTTTGCCCATTCACAGTCACTCTGGAAAGGGTGATGTTCCCCTCCCTATTCCCTGCTGCAGTCACCTGGGCACAAAATCCTGTTTTTGTGTGACCTTCCCAACTGCAGGATACTCCAGCAGGAGAGTCCAGAGCCCTGGCAGCAAGAGCAATGACACGCTCAGCGGGATTTCCTCCATTGAGCCCAGCAAACATTCCAGTTCCTCCCACAGCCTCGCCTCGGTAAGGACCTTGTGGGCAGGGCTGGGAGATGTGAGTGCACGTACCTGCCACAAGATCACCGAGTCCTTGGGCTTGTGCTGGCCCATGGAGAATGCCAGAGCCTCTGGAGCAGAACAGGTTGCAGTATAATTGTAGGGGAGGTTCTGGTATTAACCTTGCACTGAGTGTCTGAAGTTCCCTGTGAGCAGCAATTTTTTGTGGCCAGGAGCTCCAGGGTTCCTCGGCCAGTTCTTCGGCCAAGGAGGAGGCGCAGGAGGGATTTCCCTGTGGGACATGGCCATGATTTCTTGGAGCTCTCTGTGACCCCCTCAAGGAGTTAGGCTGGGTTGTTTCTGGGTCTCACAGCAATGGGGAGCTTGTTTGCTTCACTCCATGGTTTGGGGGGGTTTGGGCAGCCCAGCAGCCCCTCCCTTCTGTGCTGGGGCTGCTCACAGCTTGCTTTGTTCTTAAAACCAAATTAGCTACCAAAATCTGATAGCTCTGTTCAGGAAGCAGCACAGGTGGAGAACACAGCCTAGTCATTCTGCCTCCTCCAAAGACAAAAAGCAGCCTATGAGTACAGGTAATTCAGGCTTAACCAGACAGGAGGAGCCATCAGTGCTTATATCCACCTTTTGTGAGACCAAAACTGGAAGCATCTGTGTCTTCAAGACCTGTTTCACATCCCCATTGCTCAGAGCCCCATGTTCTGTTGGAGCAGGGGGGACACAGATGAACCCCTGTGAGTCTCTGCAAAGCCTTCCCCCATCATTGCCTGGGCTCAGAGGCTGCTTGGCAATGCTGGGGCAAGGAGAGGGAAAAATCACCCCTTTGAAAGGAGCTGTTGGGTGACAGCACCCCACGGCACATGCTGGTGTTGCTGTTTTTAGCACAGCTGAAGCAGCAGGAGTTGCCAAAATCGGAGCTGGCCGAAGTGTGTCTCCAGCAGGCGGCAGTGCTGGCTCAGCCCTGGGCACGCTCAGCCTTCCCTGGGGAGCTGGGGAGGGATGGGATGTGTCCTGGAGCACCAAGCTGTGTCCAGCTCTGGCCTCTTTTACCCCACAGGCACTCACATCCATGCAATTCCCCCATGGCTTCTCAATTCACACAGATACCGTCCAGGTTTTGTGTCACTGAAGTTCTATTTCTCTTTAAATAAAAAGCAATCCATAAATTCCTTTTTCTGCTGCTGGTGCCTGGGTGGGGATATCCCCATGGAGAGGCATCTGTTTCTGTGCAGATGAGCTGACCCTGTACTTAGAGTTTTTATATTAGTGGGTGGAAAAACAGCTCATCCTTTGCACAGCTGCAGGTTTTTCCTGTGCTCTCATTTGCTTCCTGGGCTCCTCTTTGCCATCCAGTAAGTGAATTGGCAGCAGTGAACTGATGATTTGCAGTTCTGGATCTCAAGGTGATTTATTAACGCTCCACAGGGACTGATCAATGGAGGCAGGGCAGGAATTCATCTGTCAGCTGTTTATTGTAGCTTTTTTTTAGTACCAGGCTCATGTTTGGACATCCTTCTGTAAGCCACTGGTCACTGATAGTGTTGAATCCAGCACTTTGTTGGGTCAGACTTTAGAAGACATTGATGCCCCAGTGTGGAATTGGACAAAGCTGAACTGACAGTGCTGTGTGGATTGTCAAGCTCAGCCCTCCCAGGAGAGGGGCTGGTTACAGAGAGAAGAGTGAGGATTCCCCTTGCCCTCTGGGGATTCCTCAGCTGTATTTTTCTGGGAAACTTTCTTTTGTTTGGACTGTGCTTGCTTCCTTGCTACTTCCAGTGTTTTTTTGTATAGGCAGCTGGGGCTTACATGAGCTTTCCATCAAAATCCTGATGCCTTTGTAGCGATAGCTTTGGAGCTTTCCTGGGCTGTTTCCTCCATCAGTGCTCTCCTTTCAGTGCTCATCAATACAGGAGAGCACAAGGGCAAGCATGGGGAAGGAAAATGCCTTTTTGCTGACGTTTAACTGCTGATGGTGTTTGTTTGGTCTTACCATGTCTAACATTAAGAGAATTCAAAAGGCATTTGGTGTCCTCTGCTGCCTTCCTGCAGATGGTAGCAGTCAACTCCTCAAGTCCAATACCCCCAGGGATGTGGGAGGCCCAGGCAATGGGAGATGCTGGAGCCATGGGTGATTCCAGTGCAGAAAGCCTCTATGTTCAAGGTAAGCAGGCACAAGGGTAACATTGCCCTGGCAGGGTTCTTTATCACTGTGAGAGCAAGAAGGGCATGAGAATTGACACAGAGCATCAGCAGCTCAATGTAGAGCTCCAACAGAAAGTTCCCCTCTATTCTCGGCTTAAATAAAAATCCCAGCTTCTCTTAAAAAAATTATCTTTTTTTCTCAATGAATAAGTTACTTCCAAAATACTGTTCTTGAGCAACAGGCTCATCTTGTGCAGAGAGCAGTATTTTGGCAGTAACATGGATAGTGCTTTAACCAGTTTGGGGATGTTCTCTTAATGCAAAATAAACCATATTTAACAGGAAAAAAATAGAATATCTTTATTCTTTCAGTTGGGGAGGGATTTCCCTCTTTGCTGGATTGTCTGAGTGAGCAAAGACTCATCCTGTATCTCTTTTCCTGAGTGCCCTGGGACTCTCACAGCTGGTATTTGGTTACTTTTCCAGGCATGGAGCTGTTTGAGGAGGCCCTGCAGAAATGGGAACAGGCACTGAGCATCAGGCAGAGGGACAGTGCTTGTACCAGCACCCCTGTGCCCTGGGACAGCAGGAAACAGCAAGAGAGCATGTCTGAGAACGTTTCAGAGGTGGGTCTCCACGTGGTGAAAGGCCAGCCTGGGTGCTGGAAGCAGTAAACAGTGGGAGGTTAAAAGGAGAGCAAATTAAGAGCAGAGTCAGGCCAGACTCTGTTTAAGAGCTGTCTTTATCTGCAGCTTCCTTATGCAGTGGGAGTGGGTGTTTTTAATTTCTTTCTCTTTTTAATACGTCTCGCCCCCTCATTCCCCAGCTTTCCCACCCACCTTCCAGCCTTGTGTCACTCACTGTCACACGTGTGCTCCCGTGGCACAGCCTGAGCTGAGACAAGGCTGTGATGAATGCAGCACTGCTTTGGCTGGCAGTGTTGTCTCTGTAACTTTTTAATGCATTTAAAAATGGAGATCTTGATGGTCACTGTCACTTCTGGGAGCTGGGTGGAGAGCAGGGCCCAGCTGTGTGTGTGTGGATGAGGAAAGCAGTGGTGGTTTGGTGGGAGCCAAGCATGGCCCTGGTCCCTGCAGGGAGATGTGCACCTCACTCAGCCTAAAACTGAGCCTAAAACTACAGAATCCAGGATTTTAGGACAGCCCCCTGCTGTCTGGGACTTGAGGACTATGCAGGGAAGATCTGTGTTAAAGGAGATCTAAACTGGAATGGCTCAGTGACAGCCACAGAGCTAAAAAAACCTGCTGTAACTCAGGATGAAAGGAGCTGAACTCCCAACTCTCCAGGAGTTCTCACTGGAAAAAAAGTGTTCCCAGCCTTCTGTAAACAGAGTCTGGTGTAGTAAGTATGTGGGACATTTGTCTTTTGTGCTGGATAATATTTATCCAAGTCAAATCTGGATTCTGTTGTTGTTGGCTCTCCTCGAAGAGCCCTGTAGTGTTTCTAAAACTGCCTTAAAACCGGTTGATTTGTTATGAAAATAGATCTTGTGCTTCTTGTTAATGCTTCTGTCTTCTGGGTGAGATACTCATGCAAACATAGGGGCATGAAGGCAAGATGCTGTTTAAGTCTTATTTTCTCCACACCTTGTTTTTTTCCATCTTCTGTGTTGCTTACAGCAAACTTTGCTTATGCCCAGCACCTTAATCCAAATCCTCTATTATCCAATTCTGGATATCCTGTTACATTCAGCACAGGTTTCCTGATGCAATTTCTCCTGGAAATTAGGCTAGAGTAAAAGGGTAGGAGAATTAAGTGGTGTATAACTTGTTAAAATACCTGTTTTTCTGGGTGGCATGTTGAAGTTCCTTAGTTCTTTCTTCCTTTTTTTACAAGAAAACAAAACTGTGAAGCTCAAAAGCCAGAGGGTTTGAGCAGGCTGTGTAGAAGCTTCCATCCCCGTGCATTATTAGCTGGATTGTAGGATTAATGACTCCTCTCTCTTTTTATTTTTAATCATTTAATCTGCAAACTGCAAATCCCATTTTTACTGAAAATTTCCTCCCGTATTTGTGCTGTCCAATCTTTCTGTGCCCAGCTGGCTAACTAAGAGTGGCATTTATGTGTGTTCCAGGAGGAGTCCCAGAAAAGGGAGTTTGCTGAGAAGCTGGAGTCCCTCTTGCACCGAGCCTACCACCTCCAGGAAGAGTTTGGCTCCTCGCTGCCGTCGGACAGCGTGCTGCTGGATCTGGGTAGGCCACCTGGCTGCAGTAAAATGCCAATTTTCTGCCGGATTTTATGTCTTTTCTGTAAGCCAGGAGTGTAAATGTGGGAGTGGAAGAGAGCACAGGAGTTAAGAGGAATGTTGGTCCATGAACTCGAACACATGTGGCTTCTCTCTCTCCTCCAGAGAAGACTTTGATGCTTCCGTTGGCGGACGGATCGTTGCGGCTGCGGACGGACGATGAAGACAGCTCAGCCTCGGAGGATTCCTTCTTCTCTGCAGCAGAGGTGACTGAAGGGTCAGCTGTGTGGCACAGCCCAGGGGCCTGGAGGGAAGGCACAAAGGCAGCAGAGCCAAACACATCTTGGGAGAGGAAGATGATCAAACACAGAGCAACAGCCCCAGGCTGGGAGGTTCATGCAGGCTTTTCCAACCAGCACCTCCATGTCATCTTCTTATCTACTGTAGAAAACATGCCATAACAGCTAGGAAAGTGCTGTTATCTAATGTGAGATTGCTTGGTGGTGTAAATATTATGGACTGTTGAGCTGTGTCAAAGCTGAGACAGCTTTTGGTGAAAAAAGAAATATCTTTGCATGAAATAATTGTCACTGACAATTTTTGCCAGCTGGAGATTCTCTGAGAAAGGCTCACCTTGCTTGTGTGCAGTCTCTTGTGTATTTGCAGGTATTTAATGAGCTCATTTTGTTCTTCCCATGTCTCTTGTTACCTCTACAGCTCTTTGACTCTCTCCCCTTTGAGGAAATGCCATTCCACCTTTCCAAGCCAGTGGCAGCATATGAAGAAGCTCTGCAGTTGGTGAAAGAAGGGAAGGTGGCGTGCCGGACACTGAGGTGAAGAGCCAGCTGGAGCCGTGGGACCTTGTGTCCCCTGGGGCACTGTGAACACATCATCTGCCTTTGAGCAGCCCCATAACCAGAATAACCCTTTGGGGCTGTAAAATCACAGCATTCTTCCTGCTGGTTCAGCCTTCTCAGGGAATTAGCCCCAGATTTCAGGGACTCACATGTTAAGAAAGAGTAATTGTCCCAGGAAATCAGTGATAGGAAGTGTGGCTGTTCTGGGAGGCTGGCATAGTCCTGTACCAGCCTGGCAGAGGTGCTCTGTTCCCCCAGGGAGCTGAATAAAGGGAATGTGACTGTTCCTTTCTCCCGTGCACAGATCGGGAATTTAGTTTTTTGTTTTCAGGGGACCGCGGTTGGTTTGAACACCAACATCAGAATTGGAATTCACACAATTCTTCCCCTTTCCCTCTAGGACAGAGCTCCTTGGCTGCTACAGTGACCAGGATTTCCTGGCGAAGCTGCACTGTGTCAGGCAGGCATTCCAGGTGAGAATGGCTCCAGGCTCCTGGGTTTCCATGGCACATGGCTGCCAGCAGCATGTTCCTGGAGAGTGCAGTTTTGTTTCCTAGATTCCAGCTTTTTGAAGGTTAACTACACTCTGGTGTGCAGCATTGCACTGCTTCGTGTCCTGCCCTTTCTTTTTTCCCCAGCTCAGAGTTTGAGGGTGTGTAGGTGCTCACAGGAGACCTTTGTATTCCCTTTGCAGGAGCTGCTGGAGGATGAAAGCAATCAGCTGTTTTTTGGGGAGGTTGGGAAGCAGATGGTGATAGGACTGATGACAAAAGCTGAAAAGGTAGGAAGTTTGTGTGACAACTAAACTGTGTCTTGAGCACAGGGACACTTCTTCCCCCATCCCAACCCAGAGTCTGTCCAGTGTGCTGGAAGAAGAAAACTTAATCTGCATGCTGGTGACTGCTGTGTTGTTGATGTCAGCTCAAATCTGAGTAGTCAAACTTGTGTTTTGTTTCTCTGCTCTCCCAGAATCCCAAAGCTTTCCTGGAAAGCTATGAGGAGATGCTGCGTTATGCCCTGAAGCAAGAGACCTGGCCGACCACTCAGCAAGAGCTGGAGGGAAGAGGGGTTGGTAAAGACATTGTCATTACAGAGTTGCAGAGGTGTTGGAAGATAATCCTTGCCCAAGAGAGATAGTGGAATTACCATCCCTGGAAATGCTCAGGGCTAGGCTGGATGGGGCTTGAAGCAACCTGGTTTAGTGGAATGTGTCCCTGCCCATGGCAAGGCGTGGAACTGAATGGTTTTAAAGTCCCTTGCAAGCCAAACCACTGTGATTGTATTATAATGCATATGTAGGAATGGCCCAGGAGTGCAAGACCTGCTGTTGAAATACGATTACATTGACTTCAGCTTGTTACATCTTGTTGCTTCAAACCAAAAGAGCCCGTCTCTCTTTTCAAAACCTGTTCCCTTTACAGACTGTTCTGCTCCCTGACAGGTGGTGTGCATGAGCTTCTTTGATATTGTGCTGGACTTCATCCTCATGGATGCTTTTGAGGATCTGGAGAACCCTCCCTCCTCCGTGCTGGCCGTGCTGCGCAACCGCTGGCTGTCCGACAGCTTCAAGGAGACGGTGCGTGAGACAGGGAGTGCTGGTGTGAGTGTGAGACCAGTGCCAAGGCCAGAAAAGAGCATAACCTCATCTTTTCCAGCTGAGCTGAATCCTCTCTTTATAAATGCCACGCTTTTCTGAAGCTCCAAACAACAGTCTTCTTGTGCATGGAAATTGTTTACAGGAAAGCTTTCCTTATTTTGAAAGCATCTGGTTGGCAACCAGACTTATGGCTGTAGGGGCCTTTATCAGTGATGCCATGGAGATGTTAAAATATGACAGCACCTATTTTTATGAATGAGAATAAAAGGGCCAAAATGTAGGGAAAAAGATGTGGGTTTTAGCACGTGGCCATTCATTCTGGCAGTACCTCAGCAGACGCTGAAGCTCAAATTGCAAAGCTTTCCTTTAGTCCTGCCCCCCAGCTGTATTTTTAAGACTGATTAGTTTGATAGACTGAGAATAAAATGGCACTTCGTAACAGCTGTCTGCTTACAGGGGATCGTGGGCTGTTGGGCAGCTATGTCAGATCATATTAACAATCTTTAAAAACCCTTTGGCTTCTCTGGAATGGATCTGAAGTGGCTAAATCTGCTTCTAGTTTGCTTCAGTTTTGTCATTTTAGAACTGTTGGCACAAAAGGGTGACTGCTTTGATGTTTTGATGACAATGTGTTGGTAAACCTTCGTTTTTTTTAAGTAATCCTAGTAACTAGTGGGCTCTCTCTGTTGATTGTAGGCTCTAGCAACTGCTTGCTGGTCGGTTCTGAAAGCGAAAAGGAGGCTTCTGATGGTAAGCAAAATTAATCAAAAGGGAAAGAATCTAATGTATTTGAGGCTGAAAAGAGAACACATAGACCTTGACAAAGTGCAAAATTTTAAGTGGTAGAAGACTGAACAGAGTCATGTTCTTTGTGGTGCTTTAGAGCCCTGGGGTCCTGCAGTCACTGCTATGCCAGTATTTTACTGAATCAGTCTGGGTTTTTTCTCCCTTTTTCTTAATGTGAGGATTCAAACAGCAGTGTTGCCTGTCTGGTATTCCCTCTCCCTGCTCACAGTACTGTAGGAATGGTCTCAGACCCCAAGCAACAAGGGACTGCTCCTGAGTTGTATTTTCCTTGCTGGCAGCAAAAGGAATGGTTCAGGCACTGCTCTGCTCCCAGTGCTGATGCTAATGAGCCATTACTTGATGAGTTTCACTTAAATCTGTGACTTCCTAAAGTATCACAGCAGACGAGTTTATGGAGCTGGGGAACAGGAAGCCACAACTTCATAACCCCAGTTCTGCCACAGGGTTTGTGGCCTCTGGCAAGTTTTCAGCCTGATCCCACAGCCAGCTGGTACAACAGGGTTTGGCTCCTGAGATGGCACAGAGAAATGAGAGTGCTGGAAGCTCTCCTGGTGCTGTCATGCAGTAGCTCTGCCTTGGATATTTGAATGTCCTTTCCTGTCTTGGTCAGCAAATTATAAATAGAGGCTATAAAGGCTGGCTGGTGATTGCTTTTCATGTTCTTCTGTTCATTTTCTTCTTGAAACAGCGGTTTAGAAATACGAAGATAGAAGGCTCTAGTCATCCTTCAAGGGATCTGAAAGATAAATGTAGTTTTGCAGGAAAAGATGTTCCAAATAGCTCTTCAGTTACTGAAGCTTTCTGGCAGGGAAGTTGGTGGCTGATATGGAATAAGCTGCTAATTCTGTCTGAGAATGAAGACCAACTAATTCTGTCCTTCCCTGTGCAGGTACCAGATGGCTTTATCTCTCATTTCTACTCCGTATCGGAGCATGTCAGTCCTGTTCTAGCCTTTGGTTTTCTGGGGCCCAAGCAGCAGCTATCCGAAGTCTGCAGTTTCTTCAAGGTAAGGTGACTTTTCTGTCCCTCATCTGTGTGGCACTCCTGTCTGCTGCCTTACAGCTGCTGATGTGTGCCCTTGGTGGCTGGTACCAGCAGGTGAAGGAGGCCTGACTGTAAACCTTCCTTTTCTTGCAGCACCAGATCGTGCAGTATCTGAAGGACATGTTTGACTTTGACAACGTGAGGTACACGACAGTGCAGCTGCTGGCAGAGGACATTTTGCAGCTGTCGCGGCGGCGCAGCGAGATCCTCTTGGGATATCTGGGCACCGAGAGCTCCCCGGAGATGAACGGCACGCTGCCCGGGGAAACCCAGCCGCTGAAGGAGGAGCTCATCTGATGTCAGCGCAGGAAAACACTTCTGTACAAGGACCTTCTCCTCCCTGAGATGGATAAAACTAAACTACCTGCACAGTGCAGCAGTGGCACCAAGACTATGTGAACACACAGCAATCTGGCGGGACCTTCTGCTTTTTGTAGCCAGTAGTGTTTGCTGGGATGGATCCAGGACCACTTGCCAACTTATGGTTTGAATTTCTTCTTTGTTCCACCTTCCTGTCATTATTATTCCTTTCAATGTTTCATATATACATTGTGTCCTGAACTGCCCGGGCCCAGATTTTTGTCCAGCTCTCTTGAGTAGGGCAATGTATGTACCTGTTTTGCCTTTGTGTTTTCTGGGAGGTGAATCCCTGACGTTTACGATTGTGTGTGGGAACAGGAATATCGTTGGTAAATTCTCCACTTGACCATTAGCTTCTCAAGGAGGCTTTGCTTGCTTTGGGATTTTTATTACTGCTCTTCTCTGCTGTGTTCCTACAGACATTAATTACTGCTGATTTTTACCTTAAATGTGTTAACATACGCAATGTGACTAAGAAAGATTTCTTCCCTGGGGAGGAAGAAATAGTTCTGTAAAGCACTGAAGTAAAATGCAGACTTCTGTAAGCAGTCTGAAGTTCTGGGGAAATTGGTCTGTTCCCTTGGTGTTGCTGCTCTTTGCAGACCAGCTCTGCATCCTGGTCATCCTTGCTTAGGAGGTTGCTGAGTCTATGTTTGCCCCTAAGGCAGGTCAGTGTGAGGAAGAGGGGGATTTGCATCCTGCCTGTGCTTGCACAAAGTCTTTGGCATCCATCAAAGTGCCTTGCTGGATTTCAGAATGAGGCAGCAGCAGCTTTTGCTGGGTAGGAGGTGTGGGGTGCATACAAGCAGGGGGAAAGGGTAATAACGTGGTGCCTATTGCTGTTGTGCACAGGGTAGTGAGAGGTGTAGATGCTGGGTGTGAGGTTATGTGTGTGGATAGTCGGAGAGCTGGGATCAAGCTTCTAGAGATGAAACGACTCGACATCTGTCAGTCTTAAGAAATACAGCATAAATTTGGGTAATGACCAGATGTGTGCGTGTATGGTAGTGCTTCTCAAATGCTGTGATCCTGACTGCCCAGGCAGCACCTGGAATCTGACTGCTTTGGGATGTGAGCTGAGTTGGATATTTGTGTAGGATGGCAGCAGTGGCGTGTGCTGGACTCGGAGAATCGTAAAAAAACACAGAATAACAGAATATGCTGAGTTGGAAGGTCCACATCGGGATCGAGTCCAACTTTTGGCTCTGCAGAGGACACCCCAACATTCCCACCATGTGCTGAGGGAGTTGTGCAAACTTCTTGAACTCTGTGAGGCTTGGTGCTGTGACCACTTCCCTGGGGAGCCTGTTCAGTGCCCAGCCACCCTCTGGGTAGAAAACCTTTTCCTGATATCCAACCTAAACCTCTCCCAACTCAGCTTCAAGCCATTGACTTGAGGCAGTCCTGGCTTTTGTGTGAGGTTTGTAATGATTTGCTGAGTCCTCTGTGAGTGCAGCGCCACAGATAAAGGTTGAGATCCAGCCTGTGCATTCTCCTGTTTCAGTCCACATACAGGTCCAAGTCCAGCCTTTGGAATGAGGAGGTCTTCAGGACTTCCACAAAAACATGAGCTTCACTGTTTTTATTCCAGACTGATTAGTTACCCCTTGTGTCTGTCCTGGGTGAAAGACATAAGGCTTATCTGGATGTATTTTTGCAAGTGGAAAAAATATGTAAGAATCTGGAATTTCCATATGAGTGGAAAGTCAGTGCGTGGGCTTGGAGAATACAAATGCTTTCTTCCTCTTCAGATATCTAATGTGGATTCTGCTGGTAAAAGCAGGAAGGAGGTAAACAGAGGAAAAAAAGTAAACAGGAGGACGTAAAAGGAGCAGATAAATGGGCTGTGCCGTGTGTTTTAGGGACACCCTCCCTGAGCAGGGAGGTGGGACCAGATGACCCACTGTGGTCCCTTCCAACCTGACCCATTCTGTGGTTCTGTGATTCCTTGAAATGCTCCTGAGATGTTTGCAGGGGGTGCGTGTGGAGCACAGTAACATCTGGTGCTCTGTAAGCACATCAGACTGATGTGGCTTATCCTGGAAACCAGATTAATGCAATAAACAGGACAATGCTGATGCAGAAATTAGGAGCAGCTGCCCCGAGTGAGGCTGCGTGGAATAAACTGTTACGAGGAGGATTTAAGAGACAGCAGTTGAAACTAGGAAAGGTCTCTGAGGTGTCTTGCTCGTGGCAGTGTGCAGAGAGAGAAGAAATGGAGGATGTTGTATTAGCATGACACACCTGCTACGTGTAAACTGTGGTTCAGAAGTACGTTATATTCTGAAAGCAAGTTACTTTGCCAAAAAAATAATGTTGATAGTGCTTTGTGCTCTTGTATGGCTGGTTTAGAAGAAAGTCACTTCAGCAGCTTTTGTATAGCGGTTAAAAAGATGCTAAAATGTGAAGATTAATATAATGAGATGGACTGTAATTCTAAACAATCAATGCTGTTAAATTCTTATTTTTAGTGTTGTTTTATGTGTATTTATTTACTGTTTTGAGTGTCTTTGGCCTCAGTGCTTGGGCAGCCTTCCTTTTTTGTGTAAAGACAAGAACACTGGCCGCTGACTTTGGGCTTTTGCATCCTTGCAGGAGAGGATACTGAAACAGGGTCCCCCCGAAGCAAACACTAACTTGCACTGTGGCTTTTTAAGCTGAGAAATTGTAAATTCCTAATCAATCAAATGAAGAAAGACTTTTGTTACAGCTTGATGCTTTTCCTTAGCCCTTATTGCAAGTAGGTTACACAGCCCTCCCAGTGATGGTAAAGCGGAATCTGCCTCGGGAACATCCGCAGCTTCCTGAAGGTCGAGTTCTCCACCTTTTCCCACCAGCAGTGACTTGGTCCTGCACCAGCCAAGGATGTTTGCCGAGACAAACTGGTTTTATCTTTACTGGGATGGATGTTACACTTCTCTGCACCTCCCCCTCATTTCATCGCTGCTTTTTGTCCCTCCCCGATCCCCGTGTAGCTCAAGAGAAAAGGCAGAAAGGTGTCTGCAGCCTCTGAAGGGAACTTCAAGGATCAGCAGGTTCACAGGAGCTGTTCCTGTGGAAGAAGCTTTCCCTGGCCTGAGCAGTGGTGTCAGGGACCTGCTTTGGATGCACCCCTCAGGCTGCTTCCACCGATCCCACCCAGGGATGCCCAGGGCCCAGAAATAGTTCTGTAAAGCACTGAAGTAAAATGCAGACTTTTGCAGGGTGCAGCCCAAAAGGTGACTCTTGTACTCAGCTGTATTGCAGGGTAGAGTTAAAGGGTAGAATGGAACAGCTGCCTGCCCTCTGGCTTCCTGAGACCTCTAGAAAACCCCTTCCCCAGCATATTGTGTTTAGCAAAGGAAATTCTTTGGCATTAGTAGCAGCTGTGTATTTGGGTAGAATCCCTTGAGATAAGACATTCGCCTTTTTTTATGATGAACCCTTATTCTCAAGGGGTTAAATCATCCTGGGCTGACACTTGCAAGATTTTAACACTGATGGGGTTTTAAAGTGGCTTAGCAGCTATGAAATAAAATCCCTCAGTAGTGTCTGATGCTTAAACAGAATTTAAAATATGCATGACTTTCATTTTTATGTGGAGGGTTGTAACAAGCTTCACCAGAGGTTAAAGTACATCCTCAGTACTTTAGTATGTATGTAGAGACTATGCCAAATGGCTCTAGGAGGGTCTTTATGATCTTTAAAGCACATTAATAAAAAAACTATGAGGAAAAAATCTGCCCTGCATCTACAAGATCAGTGTGGCTTTGAAGAGCATGACTTGTGTTGTCTCATACAGGGAGGTGGGAAAGCAGGATTTTATTTATCCCTCTTCAGTAGAACATTCCTCTGCCATATCTGAAACTAATGAATGTAAACTTGTGCCTATTTTTTTCTTGATTTCCTAAAGGTGTAAAAATCTGTTCTTGTTTTGCTTCTATCTTTTTCTTTGCAGCTAATTTTTTTAAAATATCTTTAATCTTAGGATGTGGGCATTACAAGTAAAATAAAACTTTCCTTCATGATTGTGGTTTTTGTTCCTGAATTTGCTGGCAAAATGTGCTAGAAACTCAGTCTTTGGTTTCTGATTTAGGTGACAGTTGTGGTGGCACCTCTGCTGCTAGTGATGGTATCAAACAAGGCTTGCTGTTCCTAGGGCTAAAATGATGATGAAAGGTTTAAATGTAAAGTTAAAGGGTTTGATTGCATGGGGGGTCTTCCTGGGTCTACTGACAAGTCCACAGATGAAGTGGGCTATAAAGCAAACAAAACAACTCCTTGTACTTTGAGCCGTGGTTGAAAACTGTGGGGTTTCATTTTGATTTTCCTGTGGTGGTTTGGCTGTGTTGGGGTGTGGTGTGAGTAGGCTGTGATGAAGAGATAACAGAAATCCCAGTGAGGAGCAGAACCTCTTAAATGTTGTCAAAAGTTCCCGTAGCACTTATCAGCATCCCAAACTCAGTGAAACCCAGACTAAAGCCTGCGGGTTGGTATCAGAGCTGCCTATCTGCTGAGCAAGGCAAGAAAATCATCTTCTTGCTCTTCTGAAACAACTATAGTGGATTTGAATACTTGCATTTTCAAACGATAGAGAAACCAGACTGAATCAGATCGGATGTTCCTTCCACAGTGATTAAAATTTCATCCCTACGCTTAAAAATAAAAAAAAAGTAAAAACGAGTCTCTGTTAGCATTAATGCAAGCCTGTCATGAACTCGGATATATGCAAATAAAATGTTCATGGATAGGAAAATTTTTGTCTCATGCCACACCCTGATCATTAGTTGAGAGAGTTAAAAGGAGTTTATCTCAGTTTCCATGGAGTCAGACTCCACAGTCATTACAGCTCCAGAGCAGCTCTGTGCTTTCTTGTGCTGAGGCACAGAGCAAAGGCTGCTCCGTGTATTGACACTTTTTTCTCCTGTTCAGGAAGGAGTGGGTGAATACGGCAATGAAGCCCACAATTTTCAGTACTTGTCATGGTACATAGATCAAATGTAATCCACTCTGCCAGCCTAACTCTACATTCAATAGCTTGGAAAGGAGGAGATGTATTTAACTTGAATAATGAAAGCAGTAAATCACTCACGCTCCCTCGTAGCAGTCTTTTGCGATGAACTGAGCTCCTGCAGTAAATATTTTCTCTTTCTTTCCGAATAATAAGACTTCAATGCTGTTTTACTTCTTGAAATGCCAGGGAGAATGTCAGCTGTGAAGAGCTTGTCGAAATTAATGGGACATAATCATAATTGAAGCAGGTATATTACAACTGCAAGAAAAGGAGTTTTCTACCCTTTTTGAAATCTTAATTTACGGGATAGAAATCCTGGTCCGTGTGCTTCCCTGACACAAATTAAAGGCAACTCCCTGCCTGTGTTGATCACTTTTTGCGGGGCTCTTGCATATTTATTTTTCTGTACGTTTTTTTTGGGTTTTTTTTATATTGAATTAACTTTGGTTGTTCGGTCTGAAGGTGGATTTGCCTTCTGAAAGCTTTTCTGTGCAATGCTGCTCCATGTTCTGCTTTTCCTCAGGCTCCCCAGGTAAGTCTTATTTCTGGGGTCACATATGGGAACATTCCTTTGGCTTGGTCTTCAAAGTGGGTGATTTCAGTAGTTAAAGGTGTTTGGGGGTGAAAAAAAAATCACCTGGGCTAGTGGAAGGTGTCCCTGCCCATGGCAGGGGTGGGATGAGATAGGCTTTAAAGTGCCTTCTCAAACAAACCATTCTGAGATTCGATTTTATTCCAGGCTTTTATTTTCACGTGTGCACGTCCACATGGGAGCTGCTCGTCCTTTACAGAGCTAGAAGTGGTTCCTACGTGTTATTTTAAAAAAATCCAAATATGCTTTTTTCAACGGAGCTTGGACGTTATCGGTGAATCACTCCTGTGTGGGGCAAATAGAATTGTGCGCAGGGTAGCGCAGTGATGCTGTGATGTAGAGCTGAACGTAGCAATACCCTTTTGAAATGAAAAAATGGTTCTCATTTAAAGCCATATATTTTTATGTATTCCGATGTCTGGTTGTTTTGGGTTTTTTTTGGTTTTTTTTTTTTTTTAACAGCTACACTGGAGCGGCGTCAGGGGGGTCTGAGGGCCGACCGGGCAGCACCAGAGCAGGAACCCGCGGGCTGTCCCCAGCCGGGGTGTGAGGGGTGTGAGGGACGTGAGGGGAGCTCGGGCTGTTCCCGCCGAGGTGTGAGGGGAGCCGGGAGCGGGTCGCGCCGGGTGCGGGGATGTGAGAGGAGCTCGGGCTGTTCCCGCCGAGGTGTGAGGGGAGCCGGGAGCGGGTCGCGCCGGGTGCGGGGATGTGAGGGGAGCTCGGGCCGCTCTCGCCGGGCTCTGAGGGGAGCCCAGCCCGGCCATTTTCCCGCCGAGCCCCCGCCTCAGCGCCCCGCGCCCGCCGCCCCAGCGCCGCCGCTGATTGGCTGAGAACTGGCGGCAGGGTGAGCTTCTGATTGGCCCATCCGCACGGCAGCTCTGACCAATGACGAAGCGTCTTGCCGCGCGCCTTTCCTCCGACTGGCTGTGCCGCTCCCTGCGCCCGCCCACTGCCGGGCCGCGGTGCCGGCAGCCGATTGGCTGAGGAGCTCCCCGGGCTGGATGTTTAATTGGGCGGTGCTGGGCTGGCCGGCTTCTCACCTGCCGAGCGCCACCATTGGCCCGCCGCTCCCCGCGCCCCCGCCCATTGGCCGCACCGCCCCTCGAGAGCGTCCCGATTGGCCGTAGCTGCCCGGCCCGGTATCCGGGTAAGATGGCCGCAGTCGGGGAGTGCTCGCTGCCCGCGCCGTGGCGGCCGGTCTCCCTCACTCACGTCGAGTATCCCGCAGGTAACGCTCCGTTTCGGCGCCGCCGGGCCTCCCCGCCACGCCTCCGCGCGCGGCGGGCCCCTTCTCGCCGCCCCGCGGCACCGCCGAGGGCCGCGCTGGCGGCTGCCAAATAGTGAGCCATTGAGGAGCAGCGCTGAGGCGGCGGGGCGCGCGTGCGCGCTGGGGGCGGCGAGGCTCGCTGCCAGATTGGGAGCCGCGGCGGGAGCGGAGTTGCGCATGCGCGGTGGGGGCTCCGGGCTGGGGGGCTGCGGGGGGGACGGGGAAGGGAACCGGGAATGGGGACGGGGGGCGGCTCCGTCCCGGGGATCCCGGAGCCGCCCGGCCCTCCACTGCCGCCCTGCCCGCTGCGCACCGCCGCCTCGCCGCCCCTGCAGCCCGCTGGCCATGTGTGGTGCCCCCGGCTTCGAGGCGAGGGTCCCACCCACGGTGTGCAGCTCCCCGCTGCCGCCCCAGCTGCGTGCTGGGGTTGGTGTCGCCTCCCTGCTCCGTGTGCTGGGGGTCTGGCTTGCTCTGTCACCGTGCCAGCGGGCTCTGGGGCCCTGGTGACACCCCAGGGAGCGGGGATGTGACCAGGGGGGCCGTGTCCCCGGGGTGGGCTCGGCTGCCAGGGGACTGTGGTGACTGTGCTGGGACTGAGGGTAGCAGGGTGTCCCTGTCCCAGGTGGATCTGGTGGCTTTTCTGGGAGCACTTTGGTCAGTCAGCGCTGAGGGAAATGCCCCGAGGACTCCAGGTGCAGGATGTTTTGTGGCTCAGCTCTTGGCAAGGCGGGTTTGGGTCCTGGCAGCGTTGAGGAGCAATAGGTGCGTGAGTGCAGGATGGGCTGTTCCAGCTGGGACAGGTGTGATCCAGAAGGTCCTGCACACCAGCAGCCCGACCCAGGTGGAAGGAATTCCTGATGTGGCAGTGTGCAAGAGCAAATGGATCTGTGTTCAGCTGGCATATGGCTAAACTGTGGTCCTTTGGGGCTCCTCTGGGTGCTTTGTGCTGTGCTGGGTTTGGGTGCTTGTTACAATCAGAGATAATAGAAAAATGAAGTGTTGGAGTTACAGTATTAACCATTTGCTCAAAATTCAGATCTTGTCTAAACACTGTTCACAATATTTCCAGTTCTAGCGAGCCCCCACCTTGCCATGAAGTGTTGCTGTATGTCCTGTTTCAATAGCTGGATTTTAGTTCCTGATGAAAGCTCCTCTCAGTAGCGCAATTCCTAAAGCTTTTAAAGTGCTTAGGGATCTTCTGGGTTGAAAGTACCCATTTAGCTAGGAGACTTGAGATGTGACAGCACTGAAAAAACATCTGGCACTGGAGATACATTATTTCTTGACCCTCCCCCTTATGGCTGTTTCATGGTTTTCTGTGATTCTTTATGTGAAATATTGGCATTTCCTTCTCTGTCTTGCATTTTCCTCCACACTGTAAGCTCTTCTGCTATCCCCCTTCTCAAATACGTTAATGTGTCAGCTTGGGAGAGATGGGAAATAATCTTGCCAGCAGTACTGATACATTCATCTTCCTATCTTATCTCCTTATCTGAACCTGGCTGTATGCACAGGGCGTCCTGTGCTCCGTTTGTTGGATTGGTTTGGGAAATGAAGGTGGTGGAAATCGCTGCACAAGGGTTATCTGTCGGATCTTGAACAATGTGACATAACCCGATTATTTTCTCTCTGCGTTGAGAGCCCTTAAACGGGCAAAGGGAGGAGATGATTGTGTGGAGGGGTAAATCACCACCCAGCTTAGGGTTGTGTGTGGAGGGGGTGGGCACTGTTGTTTATCTTGGATAAAACATGTATTTATGAAAGCAAATAAAGTGGAGACGAAGGACTAAAACAGTAAAACAGCTGGAGGTATAAAAGTTTGTTCATTTATTTTCATAGAATCATTTAAGTTGGAGAAGCCCCCGAGATCACTGAGTCCAGCTGTTCCCCCAGCACTGCCAAGGCCACCACTAAACCACGTCCTCAAGTGCCACATTTACACGGCTCTTAAATCCCTCTGGGCATGGGGAGTCCACCACTGCCCTGGAAAGCTGTGCCAGGGCTGGACAACACTTTCTGTGAAGAAGCTTTTCCTAATATCCAAGTTACACCTCCCCTGGTGCAACTTGTGGCTGTTTCCTCCTGTCCCTGTTCCCTGGGAGCAGAGCCTGACGCCCACCCCCCAGCTGCCCCCTCCTGTCAGGGAGCTTTGCTGAGCCACAAGGTCCCCCCAAAACCTTCTTTTTTTCTCCAGGCTGAGCCCCCCCAGCTCCCTCAGCTGCTCTTGGTGCTCCAGACCCTTCCCCAGCTCCGTTCCCTTCTCTGGACATGCTCCAGCCCCTCAATGTCTCTCTTGTTGTGAGGGGCGCAAAACTGACCCCAGGATCTGAGCTGGGACCTTAGCAGTGTCCAGCACAGGGAGGCTTGGTGTCATCAGTGAACTGTCAGGGAGTGCACTCAATCTCCTTGCTCAGATCATTAACAAGAGTATGAAACAGAACCTGCCCCAGAACTGAGCCCAGCCCCAGCTGGATTTAGCTTCATTCCCCACCAATCTGGGCCTGGAACGGTTTTTTAACCTGCCAAACAGAGCACTCGTCCAAGCCATGGATGTTCTTCAGGAGAATGCTGTGGGAAGAGGGGTCAAAGGCTTTACTAAGTCAAGGTAGACGACATTTTCTGGAAAATGGTCTAAAAAACGACTTGCAGTAAGATGGTAGGTCTGATGCTTCTACCTGGATTTGGGGAAAGTGCTCTTAACTTTATTTAGAAAGCTGTTTATGTTCATCCTGAGCACATCTAAAGTCCAGGTCCATAAAGCTTTTAGATAATGTATATTTATAAAGGAGTGCTGCTGGCAGCATGCTCAGCACAGTGGAGTTAATGTAGCCTCGTGCTGCTGAGAGGGGTCGGAATGAGAAATAGATCCTGCTTTTACCAACATCAATTATTAAGCTGTCTTGGCATGTCATGCACTGCTCTGTGGCAAACAGCTTCGGCTCTTGGCTGATCCCAGAGGCTGCTGAGCCTCTGTGGCAACCACCTCTGAAAATCTCGTATCTTTAAAGATTTCCAGTGCAGAACTGCTGCCACCCCAGCTTTCATCTGCCACGGGTGACGGCCGTGCTCCCTGGGACCGGGTAAAAAGCTGTCACTGCTGATTTCTGCCTGGCAGACAAAGCCTGGATTTGGGCTTCTGCTTCTAATTGTGAAGAGGAGAGGTGTCTCCAGAAGGGTGCTCCCTGTCCTGATCTAATGTTTCCTTATCAATAGTGATACATCAAATCCCTCCTTAGTTGCTTGTGTGGCTGCACAGCTCTCCAGGGCTTTCTGTGATGTCCACTTTGAGCAGAATAAATGAGAAACAGTAGATGAACGCTGTGGTAATCAACTGCAGACTGGTCTGAGGAATGGAATCTTGGAGACCTGACTGAAATACTACCCATAGGGAATGTTAGGATTAAACATAGGGAGAAAAAAAAAAAAAGCCGTGGCAGTGTTGCCTGGGTGTGCTGAAGCACGCTGCTGCAGAGGACAGCCTGTAAAAATATCATCCTGACGCTGCTTTCAGAATTTTTTGATCCTGGAGCATTTCATATTAGCAGCTCTGCTTTGTTGAGACCAAGGAATGATCTGGCATAGTGTCAGGTTGCTGGCAGGTAGGCAGGAATAATCCTTCTTCCCTATGTCCTTCCAGTAATGAGCTGGTGATTGCATCAGGACTGTTAAGTCCTTTGATGGATGTATAAAAGCTGTATCTCTAATTGTTCTTTGAATCCATTTCCGCTTTGGATCTCACTGATATCTTTGGCACTGAGCTTTGTAGCTTAATGTGGTTGTTGTTTCTTTTCTGTTTTTAAGTCCACTGCTCAGTAATTCCATCAAACACTCTCTCATGTGCAGTGAGAGGCAGCAATTGTTTGCTGTCAGTTTCTCCATATAATTCATGACTTTATAGCACTGTTGTATCATCTGTTTTCCTTTTTCAGCTGAAAATCTGATTTATTTGATGCTTTCTGAATGGCTGCTGTCGCATACTTATCTTTGTCCCCATTCTATTTGCCTTTTCTGTGTGTACTCTCCCTTTTTTTAGCTGGTGACACCAGAATTGCATAATAAATTTTTGTAGTGCTGTAACAGTAACTTCTGTTGTGCTCTTAAAAATGTTCTTCTTGCCTTTTTGACTGCTGCAGGGCACTGGATGCTACTCTGAAGGTATTGGCACACACTGAATCTGAGGGTTTTTGTTTGATAACAGCTGAACTAAATCCTGTCATGTCATGGGTATAATTAGGGTTGTTTTTTCCCGTATGCGTTGCTTTGCATGGGATGACTTTGTGCTGCAGACTTAAAACTCATCTTCAGGGACTTCCTGTCTGTAGGGTGAGTTTCACTGGAGAAACATTGAGTTCCTGGTTTGTTTGGGTTTTTTTTATTATTATTTGGAGAAAAGAAAGAAAACTTCCTCTCTTCAGTGCAGCTGGGATTCTTAGAGCTCTGGGACTTTCTGGACCTCCTCACACTGGACAAATTCTTAAAGGAGAGAAACCTGGCATGCCAAACCTTTCCTCTGCAGAATGACAGAGAATATTCCCGTTTTCCCAGTTTCTCCAGGATATTTCCTACAGCTGGGCAGAGTTGGAGGGGCAGATGTGCAGAATCAGTCAGTGGGTGATGAGGTTCCAAGGTGCCGGTGCTGTGTCTGTACTTCGGCTCAGCAGTTCTTGCTGTTGTTCGGTGTCAGCACATGCAGCTCCTGTAGGAATGTTTGTTCTGATAACCCTCCTGTGATTCTGTGCAGGGTGAGAGCTCACAAGTCACGGCTCATTCCATAGCTAAGCAGTATCTCTTGGAAGAAGCAGATCCCACTCTTGTTTGGCTGCTTTAATGCAGGGTTTATGTTTAATCTCCCTGCAGAAGTTATGTCTGATTCCTGCCTTTATGCCGTAATTCAAAGCCTCCTGCAGATATTTTTGCTGTCCCACAGCTCGTGTTATGGGGATATGCACAAGCAGAGGAAATGACTCTTTTATATCATGAATATTTAGTGATGTAAATGTCCACGACACACACACACACACTGCATGTTGTCTGTACAACTTGCACATATGCACTTAGCCAGGAACACACGACCAGTGGCAGTGCCACAAATAGATCCTTCAATAGGAAGTGGCGGTGGCAGAGCTCAGTTTTGTGGTAGGATGTGGTTGGGGGCTGTTGATTCACATTTTTACATCCTATACAGGTTAAGTAGATGTGGTGAAGCTCAGCTATTTCCACCGACAGGATGCTGGGTAAAATGTTGAATTGGAGCAGAAGTAGATGCTGAATGAAGGCTGAAAAAAAATAGCGTGTGTCTGAGCTATGTATAGTGCTGCACGTACTTATCTCTTGGCTGCCCAAAAATGAGGTAGTTGCATCCTTTATTTTTGCTTTTTGAGCTCCAAATAATGTCCAGGGAAAGCTGGACTTTAAAAAAGCAGTATTTAAAACTAAACAAAACCCAAGATAAATATTAAGTAGATTCTCCTTTTGCATTTTTGCAGAGATTTTGTCTCTGTTCCTGCTGGTTGGAGGAATCACTTATCAAATTCCCAAGTTTAGTAGATTAAAAGAAAATTAATTTTTATAAAAAGAGGCAGGGGTACTGCTTGCTAGATCTGACTGGACTTTAAACTGTGGCTCTCCTGCACGTCTCCTTTCCCTGGGAATAAGTCTGGGAGCGCACTGGAGCGTGAGAGGAGCCAGGAGTGACAGAAGTAATCACGCTCCAAGGCCCCTGGAGCACTGCGCGCTGAGCAGCGCTGGCCTTTCTCTCAGAGCTCACTTTGCCTTCTCCGCTGGGGATTTCCAGCTCTTTCCCGAGCTGCTTTAGTCACTGCAGCTCTGCCTTGAGCTGCTGATCCAGTGGGGCTGTTTGTGATGGCATGGGTGTGTTCCTGGGGTACCTCCAGTGCCCAGCTGTTTATTTGCCTGCTCCGTAGAAAAAGCGGGTCCAGAACGTGATTCTGTTTAATTGCCATTAGCCACAGGAACGTGAAGTGTTATTAGTGGTATCTGCTCTGTTTTAAATGGACAGCTGAAATATTTGAGGAGCTTTTGTGTTAAGGTTGTGTAGAGGACTTGGTTCCTATAGGCACATCTGGGAGTGACGGTGTCTGGTTCCCCTCTCAGGTGTGGGTTTTGTGCCTGTGAAGTCTGGGTGATTTGATTTATTGGGAGTATTATCATGTAACATTACAGAGGATTTTGAGTTTGCTACTGCTGATCCTATTTAAATTAAAAGACTACTTGCTTAAGTACCTTTCCACCATCTGCACAAGAAATAGAAGCCCCTGAGAAGAGAAATAATCTGGTTTGGTTTCTACTTGAAAAAGTTATGGCTTTTAATGTGGAAGTGCTAAGCATTTATGTACCGTGGATTAACAGAGTGAATGATCTGAAATATGGTGATCTCTTGATGATGAGCTCTCTTTATTTGGTAATGCTGGAATTGAGACTATTGGAAAGTATTCCTGAGGCTTTCAGAGTAGTTTAATTGTCTCTTTACAAGGTGGCTTCTCTCATGAATTCCCTCATCGCTGATGACAGAACTCATTCTGTTGAGAGTCTGTGATTTATGTAAAACCATATGGGGCTTGATTCTCTATTGCCAGGTAACTGGTACAGTCACTTCTGTCCCCTTTGTGTTACCATAATCCATTTCTTTGGGAGCATTTGGAACGCACCTGATGCAAGACAAACCTGCCATATGGAGCAAGAAAAGTTTCAAATTCAGCGTCTTCCAGTGCTTTTCAGGTTAAAACCAAAGTAGAACCTCACTTCAATGGAAACCCAATGTGCTTGGGGGTTTTGTCCTCTAAATCTTCCTCCTTTCACCTAACTCCCGCTAATAATCCTTGCTGGTGATGTTGCTGGTTCTCAAATTTAACCCAGAGCTTGGAATTCCAGAGGCTTCCATGCACTATACCTGATGTAACCACAACTATGTGGCAATAACATCAGCAGCATGAACTTTGTTGTAAAGGGGCAATAACTTCTATTTTTTTATCAGTTCCAGCACTCAGAGGCCGAGGTTCAAGTCCTTTCCACCAAGTGCTGCTTTGAAGTGTGGGTGCATGGGCTGGGGAGGCTCAGTGTCTTGCAGTGGAATTGATCTAGGAATGAGTCCAATGCTCAGCTTTGCAGAGGCATCCTGTTTCCTTTTGAGAGGAGGGAAGAAGGACACATTTATGTGGAGGCTGAGCCTTTTGTGTTCAGTGATGGGATGGAGAGGATCTAGTCTCTGGGAACCAATACACAAAGTACCCATCTCTTCTGTTGCTCGCTGGGTTCATACAGCGAGTTTGTGGTGACTTCTGTATTTAAAGATTCTCTGGCAGACAGCTCTTGTTCTTCTGATACAAACTGCTGATCTCGGAGCAAAATTACTCTGATAATTTTTTGTTTCCTCAGAATTTGTGCTAACGTCTTTTCTCCAAATACTTCAGTGAGTGTCCCTTTTCAGGGAAGAGAAGCAAGAGAAACTTGGATCACAATGCACAGCTGCTCCTTACTGTTAACTGCCCACTTCTGTGTCTGTTGTAGGCTTGTAGTTCAGAATAAAGGTTTTGAGGGACCTTATGACCTCTGTGAGGTTCCATTGCTGCTCCCTGATTCTCTCTGGGGGATAACTGGCCTGTTAATTATTTGGGTTGGAGGCCCAAATCCCCTTCTGTGTGGTACAAGTGGGCTACTGGTTAAAAAGGCAGAGTCTCCTTTATTTCCCTGACATCTCCTGCTATGTTTAGCTATTTATTTCCTTCCCATTTTGCTAATGCTAGTGTTCGTGCAGACACATGGTGAGACAGATTAGGAAGCTGATCCAGCTGAAAACTAACCCATTTTAGTGAGGAAAGGATTTGTTTGGGGACTGTTTGCTGGCACAGAGAGGAAATAGGAATGAGGGGAAGGGAAAGATGCTGCCTCTTTCGCAGCAGCCTGTGCTCATGTTGGATTAAAGTGGCTCTGGGCCCACACCCATGGTTATTGTTGTAAATTGGGTGGCAGTAATCTCTGCTGAACGATTCCAGGCTCCTTTCATCCCTGATTTTGGACCTGCATGGAAGCACTGCTGTCTCCCTGCCTCAGCTCCTCTGTCATTCTGGAACACAGGGACTTGCTGCACTGCTGAGTTTGCCCCTCTGCTCTGTCATGCTCTGACTGAACCGTGCTGTGGTGGCAGGCAAGTACGTGTGAAGTTCAAACTGATTTGTTTCTCTTGTTTGTTTCCCCAGGTGATTTCTCTGGCCAGCTTTTAGCTTATTTGAGTCTTGGTCCAATATTCATTATTGTTGGCTTTGTAACACTCATCATATTCAAGAGAGAGCTTCACACGGTGAGTCCTTCTCTCCATTCCCAGCCTCTCCTTATGACAAAAGTCTTTTCCTTTGTCACCTGGGGCTCCTGTGTTCACACTTCTTTTTCTCTCTGTAAGGAGCAAGCTGAGGAAAGCCATCTTCCTGTCAGGGAACAGCAGGAGACACTTAGCACCCGGACCAGGTTAAAAGGCTGCTCAGCCTTTGCCGACTTCTCTGTTACTCTGGTGTGTTTTGGACATTATCTGTCCAGAATCATCGAGGGGGAAGTACAGAATGCTGTTGCAGAGTGGGAACACTCCCAAGATCCAGTAGGATCATAGCACTGGGCAGCATATGCAGGAAATGGTGTGTGTAACTCAGGGGGATGCACTTTCTTTGAACTACTGAGGCAGAAAAGGGAATAAAAATAAAACCTACAGCTTTCCAAGGGAGTGGATCTGTCTTTAAGGGCTGCTTTTCAAATGTGAGTTGAATACCAGGGGCAGAAGAGACTTGTTTCAGTCCAAATTCTTCCAGTGCTTTCTATCTGCTCTGCCAGGTAGTTGGGAATCAGTGTCATGGATAAACTCCCTCTAGGACATATAAGCCTCTTGTAACATTTGCCCTCAGTAAACAGATAAAACAGGGGCCACTGAAAGGATTTTGACAGCACATTTTGAATGTAGGGCCACAGTGTCATGGGAGTCGGTGGCCCAAGGGACGTGGGAACAGGACTTTTAACTAGGAAAGGCAGCTGTTCAGTTTTGGCAACTCAAAGGTTTTGTGTTGGCCCAAAAGAGATAAGAAACCAGAGTAACTATTGCACAGATTTATAGGCTTCTCAATAAAGGGACTTGTTTGGTGTTGGTAATGAGACAAGTGTTGAGGTTGATTTCCAGTTCTTCATGTGGGAAGTCACCACTGGGCTGGAGAGAGACACTGGCTGACTTGCAGCAGCCTGATCTGTGGCTCAGGATGTGGAGTGAAAAATTGCTTCATCATGTGGAATGGGACTGAGTCCTAAGGAGGCAGAGTGTCATCACCAGCTGGGAATTTGCTCACAGCAGCAGGACTAATTTAGGGGAGGTGTATGAACTGTGAAGTTGAAGAGTAAAAATAAAAGTTACCAGGTCTGGCTTAGCTCAGATTGTGAATTCATCTTAGACTGAAGACAGCAGCTTCAAGATGAAAATATTCATAGAGGGAAAAGTCAGAAAGCCTAAAAAGTCACCTTTGTTTTAAATTATTTACCCAAATAACGGTGTCTGCACTCCCCCTGTTGGTCGTCGGGAAAAGCCAGTTCCTGAAAACCTGCCCTATTAAAAAGGTCACTTTCTGCACTCTCTGGTGCAAGGTGCTGGCAGAAGTGCCCTACTGTGTCATTTCTGTCTTTCTGTGTATCAGCTGCTGAAAAGCTGCATATACACAATGTGTTGCCTAATAGAAAGTGAGCTGAAAAGAAATGCTTTTCTTCCTCAGGTGTAGAATTTGGAAGCCATCGGTTTTAACTCTAGTAGTCAAAAAAGAAAATTAGAAACATAATGTTTGAGGTTTTGTCAACAGAGAGAGCCTGGTAAGTAGAAGGATCTCTTAGAGGGGATGACACAGCTCTCTTGCCTTCACAGATCTCATTCTTGGGAGGGCTGGTGTTCAACGAGGGAGTGAACTGGTTAATAAAAAATGTAATCCGGGAGCCTCGGCCGTGCGAAGGTAGGGTATGGACTGTGAGTGTGGTGGCGTCAGGGGAGTTTTGGGTGGAATGCTGACTGTGAGGGGCTAGAGGGTTTTTCACCCTTTACCTCATGTTAGCAGTGGGTGTTGGGGTGTAAAAGGGCTGGCAGAGCCACCTGAGCAGGGACATGTCCTGTGTGCTCTGTGCACGCTCCAGCAGCATGCTCTGGCTTCATGTCTGGAGTGTTCCAGCTGCTGACCGTACCTTGACCATGCTCTTTCTTCTTCTCTTCCCAGAAGCCCATTCAACAGTGACCACAAAATATGGGATGCCGTCCAGCCACTCCCAATTCATGTGGTTTTTCTCTGTCTATTCCTTTCTGTTCCTTTATTTAAGGTAAAAATTCCAGGTCAGATTTTGGCTGTTAATATTATGAAACTCCTGAAATGGGTGGCTCCCTTGCTGGGCGCTTCTTGAGTAGGATAATGGAATTAAATCTGAGTACCTGCATAATTTCTTGTGGCTCAGGTGGGATTGGAGCATGTCTGTCTCAATCTGAATGTAGGGCTGGAGTTACCATGGCTGAAAACTGGAGGGTGTGAGTGGGCTTCCTTTTACCTGTCAGAGTAAAGGCCTCCCAATTTTCTTTTTCCAAGCTGTGGTGGTGCCCCCAGTGTGAGGGAGGAGGTGGGGGATAGGGAGGAGAAATGGAGAGCTGCTTTCTCATTTTGTCTCAGTTTCAGTGGGGTTATCTACAATATTTTGGATAATACCAGCTGTCCACTTGCATGACATTTTAGCTGACCTCCCTTACCACGTACTGGGTTCACCTGCTGTGCTTTAATGAAGTTCTTGCTGGAACATGGCTCTGTCTTGTGGCTCTGTGTGTGGAGGAAGACAAAACTCACAGTTCCTCCTGGCTCTGTGGGTGATGGAGGAACTCTGTCTTGGCTCCCTATTGCATATGCTCAGCACGTGCCTCTCACATCAGTGTGAGCCTCCTGCCTTCATCCCAGCCATCCCTGTTCACAGCTGGAGAGACACACATGTGGCTTCCTGGCTGCTCTTCAACTGCTGCCAGCAGGACAGATTGCTGCTGGGATGGGATCAAGCTGCCCATGACCTCACTGGAGTAGAGCTTTCCTAGGGTTTCAGAGGGAGGGAGGGAGGGCAGGACTGCTCAGCACCCTGCCCTGTGCTAATGGCTCTCCATCTCTTTCAGAATGCACCAAACAAACAACGCGAGGTTTCTGGATTTACTATGGCGACATGTGCTGTCCATCTGCCTCGTCACAGTGGCTTTGCTAGTCTCATATAGTAGGTATGGAGCAACTGTTTTTCTTCTGCTCTCATACGGCCCCGTGGCCTGTCCCAGCCAGCAGCCCTGGCATTCCTTACCCTGCCTCTCCCACCTAATTCTCCACTGTGCTGTACAAGCCAGAGCTTTGTAGAAGTGTTGCCATGAGACCCAATAAACAAAGGTGCTACGTGTGTGGTGCTTCACAGCAGCATTTACAAAACCCCAAATCAGCTGAGCTTGTGCCAGTTCCCCGTGGGCTCCAGTGCCATGCTCCAGCCTTGCTGCCCTGCCCTCTTTCCAGCACTAATTGTGGAAGCATTGCCCCTTGCCTTGGCACACCATCATCTGCAGCATGTGGATGGCTACAGTTGATCAATCCCATTGTTTTGCTTGAGCATTAGTTAATCAAAACATTTGTAACTGTTGGCTTGTAAGATTTAGTTGTATTAAGATGGATAAAGAGAATGGAACTTTGATCATGATTTTATTTTTTTTTTCTCTTTAGTAGATTAAATGTGAAGTGAGCTCCAGTGATTGGAAAAACAGACAAATTCAAGCTAGAAATAGGGTCACATTTTCCACAGGAAAGTAATTACCTGTTGGCACAGTTGACTGTATGCTACAGCTGATTACTTACTACTAATTATTTTAAAATCCTGACAGGACAAATTTGTCAGAGGTATATGGTCTAATTAAAACAAAATTAGAGGAAATCAAGTGGCCTATGTTAGACAGAAGGTCAGATAAGATGATCATAATGATATATGGGCAAAAAGAATTTTGAATGCAGCTTGTGCACACATGTAACAGGCCAACAGTGCAGCTCTGGGTGGCTGCAGTCATAGTGAGCACATTGGTCATGCAGCCTCTGTGCCTGTCACATTGGAGAGCAGCAAAATCACAAAAAAAAAAAAATGCTGTCCATGTTCTTAAAAGCCTTTAAGCCTCAGCTTTGGTGGCCTGGAGGGGGCTTGTCCTGTTACTGCCTTGGGAAAAATCTCTTGTGGGAACTAACAGTATTAATTCTTCAGCTGATCCAAAGATGAATGAAGGAGAATATGGAGGGTTATTGAGTTAAGCTCGAACTAGAAGTGCTCCAAGCTGAAACTGCTGTAGCAGGGAAGAATTTTTCCCAGTTTTCTCCCCCCCACTATTTTTGCCAGCTTTTTACTGTAAAAAGACACCCACTTTTAACATCTGGAGAATAACTTCCACCCACGTCTGTGGGTCCAGTGACACCTCAGCTCCTGAGTCTTGCCTCCTTTTGTTTTAAAGCCTTCTGGTGACTCTTCTCTTCCACTGCAGGGTTTATTTGCTTTACCACACCTGGAGCCAAGTCCTATATGGAGGTGTGGCAGGGAGCATCATGGCCATAGCCTGGTTTGCCTTCACACAGGAGATCCTCACTCCCCTCTTCCCGAGGATAGCTGCGTGGTAAGTCTCTTTATTCTGTGGAGGTTTGTTATGGATTTTAGAAATGAGAATTCCTGGCCTCTGTCCCAGTTTTGCCTACTGGCTGTTGTGTAACCTACTTTGTTCCTCCATGTTTTCTTGTGCATGCATATATACAAACGATCATGTGTCCTTGATAAGGGTGGGGAAGAGGGAATTCAATCAATTGCTACATTTTGTAAAGCCCTGCTAAAGGTGTGAGGTGTGGCAATGTGCTGGAGGAGCTTTGCAAGATGAACAGCAGACCTTTTTGAATGCATGTCTAATGACCTAATAAAATTGCAGAGCCATTTACATGTAATACAGTCTTGAAATATTGTATAAGGAAAGAAAAAATGTTTTTGATTAAATGTAACAACAAATCCTTTTCACAGCCTGAAGTGATAGAACAGTACTATTAACTAGAGCAGTTAGTTTTGTGCTTTTTTTTTTTTTAAAAATCAAAATTGCAGTGGAGAAAGTCTAATTATTTCCCCCTGTCCACAACATTGTCTCTTTTCAGGCCAGTTTCAGAGTTCTTTTTAATCCGAGATACCAGCCTCATTCCTAACATCCTGTGGTTTGAATACACAGTCACGAGAGCAGAAGCAAGGTAAGTTCTGTTGGCAGTGGAGGAGCTGTTGCTGCTCTGACCTTTCAGATGCAGTTGCTAATTAATTTTCTGATATGTAGCTGATAATTTTTGGCTTCTGTGGGTAGAATAGCTCCAAGTAAAGAAATATCAAGTTGTGGGTTAACGACTGCATCTGAAAGGTGAGGGTGTGATTCAAGAAATTAATCTCATTTAAGTAGCATTTCAGCTCCCTGGCCCATGGGTTTTTGCAAGCAGTTGTTTATAATCTTGCATCCACGTGTGAGCTTGTGTACACTGAAGGTGGGCTGGGTGTTCTGGGAGCGTGGAGAGTGGGAAGGGCTCATCTGCCTGGCAGATACGGTGGGAGCAGTTTAGTTTTGTGTGAGCTAAGCAGAGCCTTACTTTAATTCTCCTGTATTTTCCCCCTGGTTTGTTGGTGTCCCTGTGTCACCTGCAGGAACAGACAGCGCAAGCTGGGTACGAAGCTCCAGTGACAGGAACGTGGGGACCAGGGCGCGATTTAACGGAGACAGACAAGAGCAGAGACCTGGGAGCAGCAAGGAGCCTTTTAACAGACGGACCAAAGGAACAGGCAGGGACCATACCCAAAACCTGAAAGCCTTTGCTCTGCTTTAGCAGCTAAGCTGGATGCTCCCTGATGCATGTGGGACCGTGCAGGAGTAGAAACTCATTTTGAACACAGATGCACATGGTTGGATGTACCATCGTGTCTACGTCAGGGGAGGGGGGAGAAAATGCCTGGTGTTGTGTTCGGGGGAGGGAAAACCAAAAATGAATCCTTTCTGTGACTTTTTTTTTTTTTCAGCATGAAATATACACACTATTTATTTATTTTTTTAAATGGAACTATTGTTTATGGGGTGGGTGAGATGTTGATTGTGCGTTTTGTTTCTTTGCTTTTTTTTATTTTTTTTGATCGGGTTCTCTTTTTTTGGAAGAAGATGACAAAACTAATCTCAAGTTGATCATGTTTAATTAGGGCTTTTAATTCTTACAAGGTTCTTAGGAGGGATGGGATCTAGGAGGGGTGACCTAGACAAAAGGGAGAGGAAGACTTTCCTTTCTGAAGCCAGTTTGGGAGATCAAACTCAATTCCAACTGTACTTTGTACAGACAGAAAGACAGACTATAAAGATCTGATTTTTCACACTAGTGACAGTTCTGCAGGGAAGTCTGCACAGATACCAATTAAGGGGAGTGTGTGTGTAAAACAAAGGAAAAACACAAATATACTGACTCTTATTTTTTTTCCACTGCTGCTCCTGTTCTGTAATTAGCAAGAGTGTCCTCAGAATCTCTTCTAGGTGGCAAGATTATCATACATATCTCACACTTATTCCATCTCTTCCTTTATACTTTTATTATCTCAGGGTTGCTGTGATCTGTACAGCTTTTGTTGTACTGAGTGTGCTGAGGGCACTGGGAAGCCCGTTGGTTATAAGCAGTGCTGTGCTCCAGTAAGAGTCAGCCCAAAGCCTTACAAAATTCAGTTGCTGGTGTCTGTCTTAAGCACTGGATTTTTTTTTTATGTTAAAGCTTAAGGGAGGGATTTTTAAGAATGAACACAGTGACAACCACAAATGAACAAGGCAAATAACTAATAATGAGCTCAGCTGCTCTCTGAATTACTCCTTGAAGAGTCCTGTGAGACTCCATCCGTGAACTCCAAGTAGGGAACTTGTCCTAGCAGAGGCTCCTGCCAGTTATCACAGTAGCTTGGTCGGGGTTCTGCAGCTGTAACCTTGAATGCTGAACTCCTACAAGCAGGTTTTGCTTTCCATCCTTCTTCCATTCCGATTCTCCGTCTGGCCAGTGGCGCTCTGGGTGCTGTGTCCTGTGGGAGTGTGCCTGCCATCTCTGTGTGCTGGTGATGCCTACAACCTCTGTGACCCATCAGTTGACCTGGCAAGGGCTATACTCGAAGTGCTTCAGGGCTGTGCATGGACACTTTCTGTATTTCTAGTATATAATGCAGCAGTTCAAGTGTAACTACAGAGAAGTATTTATTCAAAGCACAATTGACTTGAACTTTCACAGATAAAGGACAGCTTCTGAACTGGCTCAAAGGTCATCGGTGTGCCTTCGATGCAGTCATGAGCAGAGGTAAAATGACTGTCACATCTCAGTCTTGCTGCCTGTACTATCTCCACTTTAATCAGACTCCTGCATTATAAAGCTGCTTGAAGTGAGATTTTTTTTTTCTGTTCATCTTGGTTATTTTTTATTTAAGTTTTCATCTGTGCCTGTTGCTATAGGAGTTTGTGTGTTTGTGTGGAGTGGGAGCTGCTGTTGGACACTCAGAGTGTTAACTGTAGAAAGTGATCCTGATCCAGGAGATCAGGGATGAAGGCTGTTTAAATTTGTGTTTAAATAGCTATGGGTAGTAAATTAACTGTTTTCAGTTGGTACAGCAAGTATATATATAGATTTTTTTTAAAGAACTGTTTAGTACTTGCATAACATAAGCAATCCTGTAACATCTGAAGGACCTGAGCACTGGATCTGCTTTGAAAGGTACATCATAATAAAGAAGCATCTTGCAGCTTTCCCAAGGACATTTGATCTGCCTTAGACCAGCTCTGCTGGGATGAGACAGGACATCAGATAGGTCCCATGACATGGTGGTACCATATGCTTCAGTTTGAAAACTGGTACTGATCACTTACGTCTTGCAAAACCATTCATTTTCTCTTTATATCTCTTGTAAGTGAACTTACAAAGCCAGAACTGAGATCACACCTCTCTTCCCCAAGGCTGCTGAAAGAGTGGATTGTTTCAGGAGTGGCTTAGCACTTCCCCAGCCTCTCGAGCTGTTATGACAGACTGCTGGAAAAAATAAATATGGGAGCACCTATTGAGCATAGGGGAAGAGGGTTCATCTCCTCATGGAGAGCAGTGCAGTGTAAAAAACTGTTCCACTTCACGTTGCCTTCAAACCCAAGCTTCCTACAGTAATTCTTAGGAGTGAGGGAGAAGAAGAAGAGCTCTTGTAAGACACTGTAATAAACTCTCCTCTGTTCTCTGTGACTTGTTTGTAATCTGCATCTTCTGCCTACTTTTGCTGTACCTTTTCAGAAATCTTTGCAATACTTGATGTACAGTAGAAATTCCGTAGTGATTCCATGGATTTTCTTAACTAAATGGTGCTGTGCAGGAAAAAGATTTGAGCTCTGCCTTATTATCCTACACTTGTATGAAGTCTCCTGCCACTAGTTTTCTGAAATGGAATATTTTCTTTGGAATATGTGGCTTTGCAAGCAGATGCTTTCTCTTCCTCCCCTGTACTCAAGGGGGCTGGATGGAGATATGACAATAAAAGGAAGGTGACAGAATGCTGTGGTTCACTGTTCTTGCTATCCCCACACAAACATTGCTTCGTTAAGGGCAGTTATGTAACTTCTGCAGTGTTTAAGGAGATTTAAGCCTTTTTGTAGCATTTATCTGTTTATTGTGTCTCAGTTTATTCAACAAATGTTTCCAAACTTTGCATGACATGGATCCCACTACCCAACAGTATTTTAACACAGCTAACCAGCAAAACATGCAACACTACCAGGCTGTGTCAAAAATTGCACTCAAACCCCAAGAGTTATCTGAATATTTTCAGTCTATGAATTTCTGAAATAGTTTGTTCCAAATCAGTCGTTTTTCTGGACCTTTAGTTTCTTCTACTTCATGTGCCTTTAAGACAATGGACATCTCTTGATAAAACAGTCAGAAACAGGGAGAACAGTATTCAGTAAGTCAACACTGAAAAAATCTGGAAGATACGAACCAGAAGGACATCACATTTTAGAACTTGTACCACAAGAAAAGACTTTTTGAAGGAAAAACCTTGTAACGATTTTAGTGTCCTTTCAAGCACTTTAAATCAGCCTCATTCATCTGAATTTCAGCTCTGTGTATCAGTAAGGATGCATTAAGTGGTTTATGAATCTTTTATCTCTTTCAGTGTGACAGTCTGCTCCCTGCAGCTGTACTCTGCTGAAGCTAGTGGGGATATCCAGATTTAGATCCAGAATAGATCAATCCCATCTTCTGAGGTACAGTCTTCAGCAGCACATGCTTATGCTTAGTCTTTAATAGGCACTTTGCTTTGAGAGCCTTCCCCTTTGAGACAGAAGTGGAAAAGGGCCAGTCTCAAATACTTCAGTGGCACTACTTGTGCTTGAAGGCATTGCAGACATGGAAAAATAACTCATCCCCTGGCAACAGAGGCTGATTCAGTATGGGGGGAGGATTACTGTGGCAAAAGGAGTATTTTTTTCCATGTAAAAGGCTCCATAAGTCCAGATGTTATTCCAGTAAGGTTTGTTCTTGTCTGTAGTATTTAACACAGTCACATAAGAGTTTGATAATACTGAATATCCTCTTGCAGTTTTCAGTCTAACTGATACAGAGGAGTCACCAGAGCAGGGGTTTCTGCTTGCAGGTCTGTAGTGCTCCTATTCGTGTTTTTAGGCTGTCTCACTCCATTCAGGATTCTTCTAAAAGATCAACTAAATCCATGTAGATGATGTGAAAGTGGCAGTTCAATCAAATTCAATACAATCACTGGCTGTGCAGGTGAGTTTCAATTAAATTTTCTTCTTTTAAGGTTTGTTATTAGGTGTGAGATAGAAGCTTTAAAATAACATCCTTTCAGGAAAAAAAAAAGCCAAAGCATTGGCTTGTATCTTTTGAGAAGCAAATTAGAAGGATTTTTTTCTTCTTTAAACAGCTTTAGTGCAAATTTCTTCATATATGTTCATCAAGGCACTTTGATCATGTCCCTTGCAATAATTTCCCTGTTAACAAAACAGGTCATCACACTCCTAATGCTTCTTGTTCATGGTGACGTCCCAGCAGACACATCTTGAAGGGTGTGCAATTTAAATACAGAATTCCTACTGCAGAAATAGCACTAGAATTCTTTATTACCATACAGTTTTACTAAATAAAAGTGCAGTCAGGAGCCTGGGTTCTGACAGATCAGTTGGAAGTAGTTCCTATGCTACCATTGTATGTTAATGTTTATGTATAATCTTTTGCTGTCTCAAGTTTGTCAGCGGAACATGAACACAATATCATGAGATCATTCTTTCACAGAATAAAGCTGGCACAAATTGGAGTAATATTTCAGTAAGAAATAACTCTCCAGAGTGGCAGAAAAGGTGCTGTGCTGTTACTGCAGGAACAGTGGCTGCCACAGTGCAGAAACACCTACAGGGTCCATGTGTACCCAGCTTTCTTCCTGTTTTCAAGATTTTCTGCCTTGTTACAGCAGAGTGATGTGAAAGAAGGGTGATTCTGCAGCTATTTTTCCTTTTGGCCTTTGACAGATTTTAACTCTGTGGTCCAGGAATGGAAGTATGTTCCAGAGTTCCTGATCAGAAACATCCTTATTGATCCATAGCTCAGGCATAACATTGTGTTCAAAAAGACTGTTTCTGAAAGCGAGGTATAAAACCACATTGGGTTAATGTGTGTGTCCTCAAGGACATCAGGCATGTGGCCTTCTGGTCAGTAAACAGAGTCAGCATCTTCTTTTCCTCAGCTCCAAAGAAAGGTGCAGTGGAGCAAGTGTCCTGCTAAACGCATAGGAAATCCCTTCTCATCTCTGCAGATGTGAAGGTACATAAAGCCAAAGCTGGCAAAACTTAGAGTTTTGTAGAAGCTTTATGAGGAAAAAGCTTTAGGCTGAGTTGGAAGATCAATGGGAGGACCATGGCAGGAAGCTTAACAAAAAGCCCAGAGCAACAACAACAAAAATAACCTGACACAGTAAAATCACCTTAATTTGTATCAAGTCATGCTCTGTTTCTTAGAAGGTCAGTGTAAGAGAAAGGAGATCCCAGCGTCCTGGACAAGGGGAAGGGAACATTCTTGTAAAGCCTGTACTGGTTGGAGTGCCTGGGATGAGTAGTGCCGTGTACTCTAACGAGACTGGATCTACTCTGGCTTAACTTCCTTCTCCCCTTGCTGAAGTTGAATGATGAAGTTTTGCTGGAGCAATAGAAAAATCTTCAGTCAAGACTGGAAGATGCTCTTCAGAAGACAAAACCAGGAAAGACTTGGTCTTACAGTAGTTCTATCACACAATAAACATTCCCTGCTTTTCCTGGACAAGAACTACCTTCCTCACCAAATGGATTTAGATACTGGTAAGGACTGTGCTTTCTGTATTCCCTTACAGTAATTTTCATAAAAATCCTATTTGAGTCCTCTTTGAGGACAGGAAGGTGCACTTTGCACGGATGGGAGAGGCTCTGTCAGTTCTACTTTGGTTTGAGACTGTTTCCTCTCGCTACAAAGTCTGATATCTTCAGGCGGCTATTCTGTAACATCTTGCTGAAAACAAATGGTAGATATCTCCTTAGGTTCCAGGGCAAGCTGTTCTCTGAGTCATTTTCTGAGGAACTGGGAGCTTCAGTGCCATCAGGGATAGCCCATTTAACTGGGGGGTTTCCCTCTTACAGTTTAGACTTGGGAGCAGCCTGGAGCAAGATCCTCATGTCTAGCAGTGCTTTCTCAAGATAATGTGCCATGCGGGCTGCGTTTGTGTCAGCACAGCTATTGAAGGCTGAAACTGCAAAGTTGATGTGTTCCTCCATAGGGTTGTAACAGACTCCATAGCCATCTGGAACCACGGGACCAAAACACATCACACAATCTGTCTTGGCTGGGACCTGTGGAGACAATGTGATTAAAACCTTCTAACCAGTCAGAGGAAAATGAAACCATCAAATGCAAACAGCTCTGTCAACAGAGGAAACTCATCTCGTTGAACTGCTCTAGGAGGGCCTTTGGTCAGCCTCACCTGCCACCACATGTGCTGGGCCCTACTATTTAGCAGTAATGTGTTTTCCTGTGCATTTGCACAGGAGTGCTTCTCCCCAGGGTAAGCTTGTAGTAAGTCACAAGTAGAACTACTCAGTAAGAATCAGAGCACAGCACTTGACACAAAGCTGTTCTGGCTGCTGACTTCACTGATCTCGCTTGGATTTAGACACCAAACACTCTTGGTGATCCTGGCTTTGGTTATGTTAGTGTTTTACATGTCTGTGAGGGACTGTGGCAGCTGTAAGATCAGATCTGTGGCTTTATGGGATTGGCAGCAAGCTTAGAAATTCCTGACCCAACGTAGATGAGTTTCTAACAGAAAGGAACTGAAGAGAAACATGGAGAAGGAAGGCATGAGAAGAAACAGAGAGTGCTTCTGGCTCAGGTGAGTCGTACCTGGCTGGTTGAGAGATTGAAGTGCATTGCAACAGCATAGGCTGTGTCCATGAAGAGCTCAGGAATGCTCACCAGGTCCTCGATTGCCTGCAGCTTCAGCCCCAGGAGGTGCCGGTCTATGGCATTGCCCCGTATGGCCTGGAGGAAAGCAAGGATGGACACATGAAAGCCAGGCCAGCAGCAAGTGAGCAAAACTCTTTCTTTGGGTTAAAGAAGAGAACACTTCTAAAAAGTCTCTACTTACAAGGTTAGAAGGAAACAAGATCTTGCCTTTAAGACCAGTGGTCTTGTTTTTAAGGCCTGTGAAATTACACACCAGTGGAAAGAACCTTACAGTTCCTGCCCACGGACTCCCTCTGGCTTAAGGGCTCCTTGTGCAATGTTGGCGTTTGTCAGCAACAATAATGTTAAGAAATGAAGCTATTGTAATATTTGATTCTCTCCTTTAGGCCAGTCACAAGGGACACGTAACACACCAGCTAGAGAGGATTCAGTCTGTGGCCATAGGGTACTATCAGACCAGAGTCAGACCTTTGCAACACTAATAGCCACACTGCTGTGTCAGGAGCAAAAGGTGTTTAGGTCTTGTCTTTCCCCAGAACTCTCATTTGCTGGGTAAACCCCCAAGCCTGGCTGCACAGAGGACACTCACCATGTCTGTGTATTCCCTGTGGGCCTGTGTGGCTTTCCTCAGCAGGTCTGCTTTCTCCTGGTCCTAAGAACACACAGATCTGTGTAAGTTTTCTGCAGAATGGAGAACCTGATTTTGGCTGTTCTGTAGGATGGAGGACATTTCTGCCTTGTGTGTCTGTATGAAACTCATTTATATTACTAGATTAATTTTGACAGCATTTTGTTTGGCAGTGTTACTTCATTCTGAATGGAGTTCATCCATCAGGAGCAGAACTTAGTTTGAGTAGCTGAACAGACTTACAAAGGTGGGCTCAGAAACATCCACATGATGTTTCCCAGGCTTTCAGCACATGTGAAGGAAAAGTCAAATCCCTGATGTGTAAAGATACTGCAAGCTATGGTTTAGCTCAATATGGGCTGCAGCCCTCCTTAGCTGAAACCAGATGACACAGGGTTAGCCAAACAAGCAGCTTTTCTCTTTTCTGGATTCCTCTTACTCTACTCCTTGGAGATCCTCACCGATTTGTCAGGGCTGTCCATGGATTGCACAAAGTTGAGGGAGGCTATGGAGGCAGAGCGGATGGTGTCGGTGCGGCCCAGGCGGAACATCCTCAGTGACGCACTCTCGTACGTGGCACAGGCGTGGCCATACATCCTGGGACAGGGAGGAGAAAGCCACACAAGTGAGTCTGTCCTGGGAGAGCCTTGTCTGTGCCACCTTTATTGAGCTCACATGTTTGAGTCGGTCAGTGAAGAGGCTGAGGAATGACCTGTGGGTGGTCTTACCTGTAGTATGCCAGCTGCAAAGCCAGCTGGATAAAAGCATCAGGGCTGATCTTCTCTGACTTGGGGAAGCCTTTCCCAAATTGATGAAAGACCATGATTTTGATATCCAGATCTTCGACCAATCTACAAGGAAAGAAAGAGGAACTGTTCCTTTGCTTGTTGATCATTCTTGTAACATAGAGGAATGGATTTGCTTTCACAAGGCTCAGAGGGAACAGGCCGTCTGGATCTGACCTATGCAGGGACAGAGAACTCCAGCACATAGATCTCTTTGGGCAGCACTACGGAGGTAAGAATTTTTGGCCACTGCTGAAAATCTTCACCAGGTTAGATGGTCATGTGTGTGTTTATGCTCCAATAAAGCCTTGCTCTTCCTTAGCAAATGGGATGAATCAATAACAACCCCTTTACAGCACCTCTGACCTTATTCCTGGCTCTACTCAATGCTGTTGAGCCCAGAAGTCACTGGGAGAACTCCCTGGCTGCAGTGGGGAAAGCCTCATTTAAACCACTGATAGGCTCCAAAGGGGGACATGAATTACTCCCTCAGTCACCCACCCACTTCTCCACTGCTTCATACTCACATGTTGAGGTTTTGCTTTGCCTCCTCTATGTCATTCTTGATTTCTGGGGTAATGTTAAATCGCAGCTTTTTGGGCATTGGCAGAGGAACTGTGGACGATTTGCCCACCTCGGGTTTCTTCCTGCGTAGAGAAATGGTTCTGTTTGACCAGGCCTTTGGCATGAGGCTCAGCTAGGAATGCCAGAGCCTGGATAGAAATGCCCAGGAGATCTTCCCTTACACCTTGTGACACTGGTCACAGCCTGACAGACCCCTCACAGTGCCAATAAGGGATCTCCAACGCTGAGGCAAAGCAGGGGCAGTACTCACGTGAATTCCACAATGTGATCCAAAAGAGCAATGATGGGTGGGCCTTCAGAGGGAGCATGCTCATACACGAGACCACAGGAGCCATCTTCAGCAATGATGAACTGGGAGAGAAATCATGAGAGAACAGCGTTGAAGACAGACAGGCAGTGTGTGAGGCCGGAGATACAGACAGGGAGACAGGTCTCTCTGGGTATCCGAGCCTGTCCTTTCACACTGAAAGATCTCCTCCTTTTAGCAGGACAGCAGTGGAAGCCTTTCAGCAGGTGCAGAAGGTCTGAGAGCACTGTTACAATCTTGCAAAATTCCCTGGATGAAAGTGTGCCTGACACATTGGTGTGCTCAGTGATTCTCATTTACTGAGATGTACCCACAGTACAGGAATAACATCACCACATGCTGGCTTACCCTTACTTTTCAATCAGCTGGAACATCTAAACTTTATCCCCTTGGTGAAGAGTTCCAAATAGGAACAAAAGAGCTGAAAACACTATGAAGAGTTCAGCAGGTATGAGGAGAGTTCTCTAAAGCACCATTGCTACAATCTGCAAGCCAGGATATACCAACTAATGAAGGAAAAGCTCCAGCAGCAGCTGCTGTTGAAGGATCTTGACAAGACTGAATGGAGAAGAGATCAGAGGGGTGCTGTGGGATGGCAGTGCATGTTTCAAAAAACAAAACAAAATGCCATTGGGAAGCTTCTGGCAGAACCAGGAAAAGTGACAAGCCTGGAGGAGATCCAAGGAAGAGACCTCCCATCATTTGGGCTGCCTCCGAGCAGACGAGGCATTGTTCACCGCAGGCAGAAAATTGATTTATAAGGAACACAAAGACCTGCTGCACTGAATAAACGTGGGCAGAGACAGAAAAGAAACAAGTCCCTGAGGCAGCAACGAATGCTGGTGACTGCAGGGGGAACCACAGGATCTCACACCGTCAGCCACCACTCCTTCCCTCCCTTGTTTTTCCACTCTCCTGACATGAGGACCTTTCCTGCAAAAGGTTCCTGGGATTTTTCAGACTTCTGCAGTCTCAGGAAACACCTCCAGAGCCACCTGTTCAGCACCTTTAGAGATGAGTTCTTACCTGCAGGGTTTTGTCGAACCATCGGTTGCCGCTGTTGAGGCGGCTGCCGCCGCCGTGCAGCATCTGCGCGGCCACGCGGCTCTTGTAGATGTCCTCGGACACCCGAGGCATGGGGGCATCCAGGCACACGGTGAAGATGCTCTTCTCAATCACACGCACGGACTCCTTGTTGGTCTTATCTGGGAGAGAGATGAACCCTGAGTAAGAGGGAATTGTCATTGGAAGGAGACTGAAATTTGAAAGAGTGGGTTTGAAGGACGCAGTGTTGGGTTCCCACTGTACCTCAGTGGGGGTGTACACAGCCATTAAAATTGCAGCCAGCTGGGTTGTTACAGGTGTGAACAGGCTGCATTCACCCTCCTTTTTTCACTTTTCTTACCATCCTACCCATTTGCAAGGCAAAAAACTCTAGAATTTCACTAAACTTCACACATAGAATCTGTACTTTCCAACACAAAAATCACAACAGATTGAAATGATTGCTTCTTTAAGGTGGAAGGCTCATGTTACCTGTCCAAAACAAGCTTCCAAAAGAAGGAACTGAGCAGAGCACAGTGGTGAGGTTTGTTGCTCAAAGATCTGCAGTGTTTGTGTGTTAGGGGGTCTACAGACCTTTCAGGAGGTTGTTGTAGGCTTTTGCCCAGCTGTTTCGGTGGTTGGTGGTGAGGATCCCAATAGGTTCTTTGTTTGTTTGGAGGGAGGTGTTCCAAATCTTCTCCAGCTGAATGAAGAGCTGGTCAGCAGTAAGGGGAGATCCATTACTGTTGTAAACATCCAGCTCAAAGAACTGAAAGTGAGAAGAGTGGACAAGGACAGAGACAGAACACGAGAGAAGATAATTATTGTCCAGCCACAGAAACCAGGAACAGCCATTTTGAAAAGGTAAGACCTGGCTGAAGAACTCAGCCTGCAAGACCTTTGAAGGATGCTCTGAATTAAGAGACCCAAGTCCAGCTTCCCTTGCAGGGCATAAATACAGTCCTGGTTTTATGAAGCCATGGTAACAAGGACCAATGAGGAATTCCTGTTTCTGAGACTAAGCTGCAGTGGGAGGGTTTGTTATCCAATTTCTACTTTCAGTTTCCAGTTGCAGACAAGGTCTATGGGCTTTGAGAGACAGGCATTACAGGGACAAGAATCAGACAGAGACAGTATTTTTCTGCCTCTAGTCTGTTGCTTACACATGGCAATTTTGCTGCTGGCCAAAGGGGATAAATGGAGCAGGAACAAATCCCTGGTGAGGCAAACCTTGTGGGCAGAGACTTTCTGTTACTCCCTTTCCTCTGGATAACAGCTAGCAAAAGGGACACCTGCCCCTCAACATTGAAAGCCCAGCAGCTGCCCTACCTGGAAGTTGTGAACGACTGTGATGTGTCTGGACTGCTTTTTGCCTTTGGCGTAGTTGACAATGGAGTCCCGCTTGGGCCCGGGAATGCGGCAGGATGAGAGGATCTGGTAGTACTGGTTCATGCACAGGGGCTTCCCACCCATGTACTCCACTGGAAGGGTCTCACTGGAGACACAGCAAGGTAAGGAGGGAGAGAGAAAACAGATCAGTGTGAGCAGGCCTGTGCTCCCCACACAGGGCACAAGCTCAGCCCTGCAGTTGCACGCACTCACTCACTCACTCACTCACTCACTCACTCACTCACTCCAGCAAAACCTAAAGGTGTCGGTGGCATAAAAAGGGGCTGTCCTTCCCCATTTCTATCAGCTTTCTTAGTACAGGCTACAAAAAATGTCTGTTTGTTGGCCTTTCAATTGGGAAGGGGAAAAACCACTGTCCTTTCTGTGACAGCAGAGAATCAGATCTCTGGACCTACTTCATGGCTGTAATTCTGAGTGACGAGTGTCTGATGTGCTGATATGACTCATGAACTAGGCAGGGCTCTGTCACTTGCTTCTGCAGTCATATTCCAACTACCCTGAACTTTGTCTGACTGTTGGTAAATATATTTCTGGACCTTAAATAGGGCATGTTCAGCAGAGATTTGCTGGTGACCAAAAGGAAAAGGGTAAGGGAAGAACAAATTTCTCTAGAGCTCCTTCTGTCTAGCTGGGGAGATGAGAAACACCAGGGACCCAAAATTAGAGACTCAAATTCCTGCTGGCTGAGCTGTAGCTTGTCCTGTGAGCAAACAGAAGTGCAAAGCTCCATGGGACTGTCAGTTGTGCTTGCTCCCTCCAAGCACATTCCCCTGCCAGTGGAAGCATTAAGGTAAACAAAGAACGTGAAGACAGAAGAGTAAGGTTGGTTTTTTTCAGTGGAGGGGACTGTGGCAGTGAGCAATGCTGGGGATTACAGTATCTCTTTTCAAATCTGTGCTGTCATCTCTTGCCTTTCTATGTGCAAGGGAGATTTATGGCAGAGGCTCAGCCTCTCCGTGACTGTAAGGAAGGTGTGAGCTCTCAGGAGGGTCAGTAACTCACTTGTCAATCATGGTCTTGAAATCCAGGACACCCTCGATCAGCTTGGCAGCAAACCTAGAAAAAATACCAAGTGTAGCAAGCTGAGATCAAGCACAGACCGTCTGGAGCTGAGGGACGAGCTGCAGAGGATTAGCAGAGCTGTTCTCTGCTCCTCAGAAAGCTCAGCCTTTTTGCCAAGCCCCTGTTGTGCCCATCTCTGGTTCACTGATACAGCCACTCTGGGCTGTGATTTGAGATTGCTGGATAGTCCTACCATGTGGTACTTCCTTTTTTATGTGTTTTACTATACAGCCACAGAACTCTGGATAGCTTTCAACAAAGCAGGATTCAGTCATGCATTAATGACCCTCTAACAGCAGCGTTTGATACTGATGTGTTACAATTTTATCACATCTGAGTTCTGATTCCCAGCACTAAAACAGCACCAAGAGAAGGGAATTCCTGCCCTTCCCTGGCCAGGGGCCACCTTGGAGTGTCAATCCAAGATGCAGCTGTCTCCACCAGCATCCAAGACACCACTGCTGACTGAGTTCCTACCCCAGAGAACATCCTGCTGCTAACACAACTCTGGAGAAGCTTCCTCTGCCATGGAGGGCTTGGAAACAAAGGCAGATGTGCTGCATGTGGACACTGAGGAGGTGTGTTTACCAGGATCAGTGTAAACACTGCCAGTGCCAGCTCCCAGCAGGGCTGTGACAAGCCACATCGAACTGCTTAGCTGGGAATGACAGATTAGCCCTCTCTGACATGGGAGCTCCCACCTGTCCCTGAAGGAAAGAGGCAGGAGGTCACTGGGCCAGGAGGTCGTGGTTGGCCGAGTGAGGTGGTGCCAGCATTTGCCATTTGCAGGCAATACCCTTTAGATTGGCTCAGCCTGCCCATTTTGTAGGAAAGATCAAAGAACACAACTCCAAGAACCTAAGTGTGAAATGAGACATTCTGCAACATAGATTTCAATGAAAATTTCTCAGCCTTATTGCAAAATATGAGGGAAATACCAATGAGACAGCCTGTGTTCCCTTCCAGAGAATGAACAGCCTGCAAGCAGAGTTTGGGCTCAAGGAGATGGGAGAGGTTGGTTGACTTGTTTTCAACCAGCAGTTTTGCCAGGTTATGAAGTAAAAAACCACCACTTTCCAAATTTGCTCTCTGCTTTTGGAAGCTTTAGTTTCAAGCTGCACTGTCAAACTTCTTTGTGCAGCCACCAACTACCCAAACACACATTTAGATTGTATTTTACACAGGAGCCCACATTCTCATGCAGCTGCCGAATTCCAGTGGTTGGGCACTTGCAGTTCTCCAGACATTTGTGTACTCTTGCACTGTTGCAAGGCTAATCCTGTGCTCAGGTGTATCAGGGAGTGGGAGGGAGGATTTGTTCCCAGCCTCACTGATCCCCTGGCTGGTACTTTTGATCTGCCAGGGCAGTGCTGACTGGTAACTGTGGCAAAGGTAATCGTGTAAAGGTCAGCGCTGAAGTTTTGCAGGTGGATTCAACACACTCCTAGCAGTGGTTAAAAATTAAAGGGAGCCCACAAACAAGACTGGGCATGGCAGGGGCTGATTGCAAGGAAAAGCTTGGAGTGGAAAGGCTGGTCACTGTGAAGTTTCCCAAGCCATGACTCACAAAAGGGGACAGTCCCTGTCAGGCTCCCCCATCCCTATAAACCAGCAAGCTCCAGAGGCATTTCCAGGTGATCTCCTTTACATGCCTGGGCTGCTTTTTATGCCTTCTTTAACTGCACACACAATCACAGTGCCTCCAATACATCCTTACAGTGTCTCCAGCCAGTGATGGGACCATTTTGCAGTGAAGATCTGTGCTTGAGCAAAGACCTAAATGTAGTTTTTCAGTCCCTGTTTAATACCTGAATCACTAGACTCTGTGGTTTTCTCCCCTGATTAAATATTTAGTCTGGTGCAACCAGGAGTTTCCTTACAGCCTGGCAGCCTTGCCCTTACAGCACAGACAGCTCAGACCTGGGGACCACATTGTGATTACTCATTCCCAATCTGCCTTAATACCCTCATCCCTGTTCAGCACAGAAAGCTCATCCCACCTCTGACCTAAGGGAAGGTAGAAAAGGATTTTACCTGAGCTGACCTTGTCGATCCAGAAAATCCTGCTTAGGTAAAACCACACCTGGGCTGGAGTGGACCACAACTGGCAGGCGATATTCCAGGTAAGCTGTCTTCAGCCACCAGTCTGAGAGCTGGGATGGAGAAAGAAAACATGCAGGGAGCTGCTGCTGTCCAACCCAAGCCTGGCTGATGGGTCTCAGCATCCTGCTCCCAGTTCTGTCCCACATTTTGCAAACAAAGTGTTTGGGGTTTGTACTATGCAGGTAGAAGGGGAGAGGAGGATTTGAGCAAGGCATGGGGAGGCTTTTGGTGCAGGCCTTGAGCAGAGGGTTTCCCTCAACTTCTTGGGGCAGCTGTGTCATGATGACAGGTTCAAGCCTTCAGCAGCCACAGGCAGGGACAGTGCCTCCCTGTTCTGCCATAATCTCTCTGCTCACCCAAGTCGTGGTGAGGAGTTTGCACAGCTTGGGGAGATCAGCAGCCAACTGGTCAGGAAGGTGATGCCATTAAAACACAGGTGCCAGTGAATGCAGCCAGGACAGGGAAGAGGTGTACATCAGCCCCCCACCCTCCCTAACCAGAGCTGGGGCAGGAGTCCTGACCTACCCAGTTCTCTGTTTTCTTGGCTCTTCTCTCCAGGCCTTTCTGCAGCCTCTCCCCGACGCCTCCTGGCTTGCGGAACTCGGCCACCAGCTCCTTGGTGTGGCTCAGCTCCTCGTGGCTGACGATGGGCTGCAGGGCCTGCAGGTACCGATCCAGGGTCTGCTGCAGAGGTGGCACGGGCAGGTGGGGCAGCGCTTCCTGGTGGAGCTGGAATCTGCCCGGGATCTTGTCTAGAGCTGTCTGCTTCAGCAGGCCACAGGGCCTGGCCTGCAAAGCACAGAGCAAATGTCGAGACAAATCTTCCCCCCGAGTTAGCAAAGAACCTGGATCTTGGAGTCTCCATCCCAGCCTTTCTGTGGGCACATGGGTGTCCCAGCCTGGGAGCAGAGCATGGCTCTGTGCTGGAGAGGATGCAGGATGTCAGGAAAGCTGTGAAAGAGAAACTCCATCTCCCAAGATACCTAATTTCTCAGCTCCTCAGAGAAAATGCTGCTGGGATAATGACACATCTCCCCACTCTCTGGACACCTCCCAGCTGAGAGTCTCCATGTGATGGACAAAGTCAAACCCTTCCATCCCACGGTAAGTGAGAAGGAAGTTACAAAAAAAATAATCATCTTATGTACTATCAGAAACTTTCATTATTTCTTACAAAAGCGTAAGGTTAAAAAGCAGAACCCTTGTGTCAAACCAATCTACTCCTTTGGCTTTGAGGAGGCAGAATTTAGCTAAGTTTGGGCAGGATTAAAACGCCTCTTCTCTGCCTGTTCAGGAAACTGTGGGTGATGCCAAAAGGCTCCTGTGATCCAACTGGGTCATGTAGGAGCAAAAGCCTCAGAAAGCACCAACCACTTCCCTTGGCTGGAGAAATAAAACAGAGCAAACACAAGTGCTCACCAAGAAATCAACTCACCAGTTTTCCCCAAAAAGAATAACAACATCCTTTCAGATGAACAGGGTTGGACATTCTTCAGCTTGAAGATGTTTCAATAGTACTCTCAAGGTTTCCAGTTCCCTCTGCACCTCCCTCTGCAATGGATCTACTGAATCAGACACTCCTGCGGGACTCTGGACTTTGCATTGTCAGTGTACTGAGGATGCAAAGCCACTGACTACATTCCTTTTGACTTCCAAGCATTGAGAAAATAGCTGTCCCCACACCTCCTCCCAGCAGTTATGCACAGAGAAGAAAGAGCTAAATCTACAAGGTGACAAAGCCCCCCACAGAAACTGCCCTGGTTTTGGGCAGTTGGGTCTTTGTGGGAGCTGGGAAGAGCTGTGAAATTGAGCTTTGGAGAAGGAATGAGAAAAACAACAGGAGGAGGAATTACTGAAGCATGAAAGAAGAGTGAGACTGGGAAGAAAAGAAAGGTGTTGATCACAGCAGCTTGGGAATACTGTACCTTCTTTGATTGCTTCTGCTTCCTATCCATGGCTGGTAGGACAGAAAAGACCGTAAACCTCTCCCTCGGCCTGTCTGGGTCTCCTCTTGCACCTGACAATGTGCTGCCCCTGCAGGGCGGCACCTCATTAGCCAACTGCCACATGACTGCTCCGATCAGAGGGCTCAAGGGCTGGCACAGCCCCGGCAGGGGACAGGAACTATCAGATCATTGTGTTGCGACAACTGCCCTGAAGCTGCCCCTCTGTCAGCGGCACTGACGATCAATACCTGAGCAGAGCCTCTCTCAGAAGTGGGGATGTTGTTCCTTCAGCCTTTGCCTGGACCACGAAACTACTGTGGCTGTTGGGAGAGATACCTGGACATAAGGCAGGAGAGACCCCAGCTTCTGTCCCATGGGCAGTACCTTAACTGCCCTCACTCCCCATGCACATGTGGTCATTACTGCAAGCTGAGACTTTGGGGAGTTCTGGGTTGTCAACTCTTAAAACAATCGAAAAATATCTCCACAGCAGGGCAATGACAGTGCCGTGCAGTCACAAGGAATATCAGCCCCTCCTTCGTGTCTGTCTAATGAATTGAGGGGCAGACAAGCACAGTCTGCAAAGCTTGAATAGAGTATGATGATTACAAACAAACAGCTGCAGATTTTCCATGGGGTAACAATGAAAATCCCAAAGCAAACTCATGGAAGCCACTGTATGTTAAAAGGTGGATTAGTTGTCTTCCCTCTTTTCTGTCCCCTGCTTGTTTGGTTTGGGGTTTGGTGGGAGGAGCAACAGTGATCAGAGCCGAGGAGGCAGCAAACAGAGGGAACAGCCTGAGCCTTCTCACAAGCAGCAGGAAAATGAACACCAGGGGAGCAGAGTGTGCAGACAGGGCCAGCCCCTGGGCTGGCATTGCTGCTGAGCCACGTTCCAACACAGCCAAGGACTTTTTCCAGAGCCTGCAAAGCTGGTGGGAAAGGAAATCCACCTGCTGGGGGGCAGGAGGAATTTCATAGCCGATTCTTAGCACAGCCACAGCATTGAGCGTCAGAATGTCAGCGGTTTGTCTTTTATTTTTGAATCAGAAGCTGGAGTGCCCCAGAGACGACTGGCCCTGCCTGGTCCCTCTAACTCTATGAGTGGATCCACACTGTAGCTGCTGTTCTGCAGCTCTGTCTCCTCCTCCCAGGACCTGCAAGGGACTGCAATGAGCAGCTCCCAAGGCTGGCAGGGGTCTGACAGCTCCACCGTGTGTGCAGCAGGATGGGCACTTTGGGAGCAACCGATGCCACCTGCCTGGGCTTCCCTGGCCCCTCCCTGTCCAGCAGGCACCTTCCTGCTGTCCAGCCCCAACTGGACATGCCAGTACAAGAAAGACAAGGCACTGCTGGAGAGGGTCCAGAGGAGGACATAAAGATAATTAAGGGACTTGAGTATCTCTCATATGAGGAGAGTGAGAGGCTGTGGGAGTTCATCCTGTGTAATGCAAAGAAGAGGAGGCTGAGAGGGAATCTCAGCAATCCGTATAAATATCACCAAGGTGGGTGTCAAGACGATGGTGCCAGACTCTCTTTAGTGGTGCCCAGTGACAGGAGGGGGAGCAATAAACTAAAACTCAAGAAGTCTGCCCACAACATGAGGAAGAACTTTTTTACATTGAGGATGCCAAAGCACTGTGCTCAAGTGCCCAGGGATGGCGTGGAGTCTCTCTCTCTGGAGACATTCCAAACCCACCTGGACACGATCCTGTGTCACCTGCTCCAGGTGACCCTGCCCTGGCAGGGGGGTTGGACTGGGTGATCTCCAGAGATCCCTTCCAACCCTGACAGTTCTGGGATTCTGTCACCTCCATCCCGCACAGCTCCCGGGGGAGGTGACGCCGAGCCCATCCGAACCCACGCGCCCGCACGGCCCTCACCGGAGACCCGGGCTTGTGCTCCGGGCTGGGGCGCGGGGCCGGACCCGACAGCGGCACCGCCGGGAGCCACCGTCTGCCCCGGCCCGGCTGAAGGCCCCGCACGGACCCGGGCTCGCCGCCCGCCCTGTACCCTGCCCGGCGCAGGGACCCTCGACCCGCCCGGCGGCCACCTCGCGCCCCGTCCCCAGCCGGTCCTGGCGGAGCCGCCCCTCTCGGTGTCGCTCTTACCGCAGCCCTGGCCACCAAGGCGAGCATGGTGCCGGTCCCCGGGCCCCGGGCCCGCCGCAAGGACACCCCGGCCGCCCCGGCCGCCGCCGCTCCACCGCCCCGGGGCGGGGCCGCCCCGCCGCCATCTTGGAGTGGGGCGAATCCCGCGTAGCCATCTTTGAGAAGGGCACAGTGATGCTCTGAGCGGAGGGCGCGACGCGACCGGTGTGGGAGCCGTGCTGCGGCCCCTCTCTCCGCTCCCTCTCCCAGAGATGGATGGTGAGCAGGATCCTCCCTCTCGCCCCTCCGCGCACACCCGTCCTTCCCCTGCGCGGGCAGGGAGGGCCGCGCCCGGCACAAACATGGCGGCGTGAGCACGACGGTGGCCGGCAGGGGCCGCTCTGCCGTGTGACAGCCCCGGGAACGCCAGGGCCGGGCGGGCTGCCCTGCTCAAAGATGGCCGCCGGCGGCTTCGGCGTGCGCGGGGGTGGGAGGTGAGGGGCGGCCGGGCCGCGCTGCGGGAAGATGGCAGAGAGCGAGCGGCGGGCAGGTGAGGGGCGGCCGGGGGGCTCTGGGAACCACCGGGCTGTGGGCTGCGCTCGGGGCCTCTCGGAGCCGTGCTCGGGGCCGGGGAGCGCTGGCACAGGGCCCCGCGCTCCGGGGGTGCTGGGCCGAGGGCGCCGGGCCCGGGTTGCGGGAGGCGGTGGCAGCAGCGCCCGGCCGGGGACGGGAAGGGAGTGGGGGTTTTTGCTGGGGGTGTGAACGGCCTGAGGCTGCCGAGTCTTGGCACCACCCCAGGGCGAGGTGGGTGGTCGGGACTGAGCCTCTGGATCCGGGATCCCTGTGCCCCCCAGCCCAGTTTTGTGACTGAGCCGGGTGGCCTTTGACTTCCCCTCCTCACACCGTGACACAAGCCTGAAAGTGCCTCCTCTGTCCAAGCTGCTTCTCGTCATAAAGCTAACCCGCCGCGCTGCCGTCTCCATCACACCAGTAGGTTTGGACTCCTGTGTGTTCATCCCAGAACACTGTAACCCCTGCAGCCCTCACTGTTTCCTTCCTTGAATGTTCCTGGTGTCCTTCCCAACAGGAATTGCACAAAGCGTGGGTCAGAAGCAGTGAGGGCTGAGAAACAACGCAAAGAGATGGAAGGAGTTCTGTTAATAGTAAATACCCATATCAGGACAGTGCCCTGGGGTTTGTGTGTCACCTGTACTCATGGACACGTCAGTGTTTGCCTTTTCTTATCACTGCTTGGGAGTTTGTCATTGGTTTCATGTTAAAACTCTAAGAAGCAGAGCTCCATTGTTGTGGTGCCAGTCGCTGTGAATTGTGTGCTGAATTTTCAGAAGAGAGACACACGTGTCTCTCATTTAAATTCATCACATGTTGTTCCTCTCATCCTCGTACCTGGAAGTTTTGCTGTGACTTCTGCAGGAATGAACTGAACATTGCAACAGTCAGGGCAGGAGATGAGGCTGAATTTGTTCTGTGCATGGGGAATGTGGAAGGCAGAGAAGTCCAATGACTGTCAAAGGTTGTATGACAAATCTATAGCAGACTCTGTGTGGTTCCTGGGACTTTGGATTCCTTTTAATCTGATCTGCCTGCTAGAGAGCACAGTGGAAAAGGCTGCTGATGCTCCTGGATGGTGTTTTTGATGTAAATGCAGCTGATGGTGTTTTAAGGAGCTGGAGTTTGGTATTATTTGTTAGGGAGACAGTGCCTGAACTGGCTGGGTTGTGGACAGCAGTTGCTGGAGTGTGTCAGGACAGCTGGTGCTGCATAAGTGCCTGCAGATTTTCTGGGTTTAAAAAGGTGAGCTGAGTAACTCTGACAGAATTCAAAAATTAACATTAGTGCCCAGGTTCCTTGATATTGCTCTCTGCACTGCCTCTTGCTATTAAAAGTTGTACTTACAGGAGCATAATACAAATTACTTTAAACCTCCTGGAACTTTTCTGATTCTGCAGGCTGGGCCCTGGGTTCAGATACCAGGGGGAAAGAGCCTCCATAATACATTAGCAACTCACATTTGCATTAAATATTGCATCCTGGGCTCTGAGAGAGCTTTGAAATGAAATGATCTTTAGAGCTTCCACCTGGAAGAGGCTGTGGCCCATTATCCCCCAAGTCCTGGTGCTGCCTGGACCAGAGCTGTGGCTCTGGGCTGCATTTATTGCACTGCTCCAGCTTGTCCATGCAGGAATTATCCTTTCTGGAGGAATGAAGGTCGGGCTTAACACCTAAAAACAAGGCAGGGTTAGTTTGTAGGAGAGCTCAGTGCTTCAGCATGACCTGAGGCTTGGCTGCACTAGACAGAAATAATTAAACTGGCTGGGTGTTGCCTTTGTTATCTCCTGCACCAGTCTCTCTGTCTGAATGGGAAATGCATGTTTAATGATGAAAACAGACATAATGCTGCTTTCTGAAGCCTTGCAATTGTCCTTAGGAGGATGTTATCCATAGACTGGGAGGTGAGGAGGGCTTGGTGAGATTACAGCCCAGCTGGGATGGATTTGTGTGCTTTGTATCTTCTGAGAAATGAAGCTCATTTCTAAGAATGAAAAATAGAGGATTTCTCCTCCAGTGCCTCTGTTTTACCTCTTTTTTGCATGTTCCAGGCACCTCTGAGGAGGTGACTCCTCCTGTCCAGCAATGCTTCATGGTCCCCAAAAAGGAGATAAACATGGTTTCCGACATGGCCAAGTGGAAGCGGTCTCAGGTATGGCTCTGGGGACAGGGAAGACTGGGAAATGCTGCTGGTTTTTTTGGTGGCAGCCAGGTCTGGTCTGGGAACAGCCAGGAAGTAAAGGAGGTTTGGGCAAAGAATGGGAAATATTTGAATTTGTGTTTTAAAGCAGAAGAGCTGGTGCTTGTTTGTAGGAAAATTACTTGGCAGTAATGATTACTGCTCCCTCTCCACAAGGTGGATGAGAAGCTGGTGATTGTTTCATCCTACCTGGCCTGTACTTTATAACCAAACTGGATTTACTCAGCCCTGTTGGAGCTCACTTTAAACATGGTTCTGCTGCCGGGCCCTGGTAGCACCAGCCTGGGTTGGTTCCTTCCCACCATGCTGTTCTGGAAAGGACTCTAGAGCTGAGCCCTTCAATTTCCTAGATAATTTTTGTTTACAGCCTGTGTGGAGCTGGTGGAACAAGCAGGTTCTCCCCTCTCTGCCTTTGAGGCATTGGGGTGTTGGCCCAGACTTGTCCCACCTCTTAGGAGCAAATTCTTGCTTGATGACTGACATGAGGTGTCTTGAGAGAAGCTGAGGTTATAGCCAGGTGTCAAGCAAACCTCTGGGTGCAGCTTCCAATTGAAGTCTCCTGTGTTTAAGGACTTGCTCCAGGTCAGGATTTCAATGCATGGAGGGAGAAGTGGCACTATGCTGCTGTGGAACTGCACTGGAGATGATGCTTCCAAAGCAGCAAATTTAAAGAGAGGAGGAGTGGGGAGCCTGGGCTGTCTCCCACTTCCCTATCGTGAGCACGGGGGAAGAGTCCAAGGGGAAGGGGAAGGTAACAGCACAGATCTGGGAGGAGCAATGCTGAGCAGGATGCCTGGGCACAGCTGAGACTCTGCAGAACTGAGGAGTTTGAATTTGACCTGATAGGAGCAGAGGGAATGCTTTTGGGGTCAGTGTGAGCATTTTCAGGATTCTCCTTTCTGTAATTTTCACAGCAGTGCAATCGCCACCTGCCTTCTGCTGCCGGGGCTGCCAAAAAGAGCAGTAATTTCTAAGCAAGCCCTGCACCCCCGGGTGTCTCCAAGGAAGCAGTGTTGGGAAACATTTCCTTGGGGTACAGGATGCTCCTGTGCTGTGTTTTGTGCTTGGACAGACCCTGGCTCCCCCTAAAGCTCTGCCCTCTCGCTATGTTTGCAGGCATACGCAGACTACATGGGCTTCATCCTCACTCTGAACGAAGGCGTCAGGGGCAAGAAGCTGACCTGTGAATATAAAGTTTCAGAGGTAGGAGAAGAGTTTGGATCCCCTTGTTACTCCTTTCCTGCCTTTTTTCACTTTTTTTTTTTTTTTTTTTTTTTTTTTTTTTTTTTTTTTTTTTTTTTGGCTCTACAGTGAGTATTTCCTGAGTGAGGAATGTATTGGTAGCTTATCTGGGAGCCAAGGGAGGATGAATGTGATTTGGGTTATGGTTGGGGATGGAAATGTCAGGGTGCCATCCTCCCCCCAGGATGCAGAGATTCTGCATGTGCTTGGTGGACGGGAAATTGAGCAAGTGGGCAGAAGCTGGTGGGGAGCCAGTGATGCTTTGAAGATGTGTTATTCCCTCCTGACTGCAGGCAAAAGGCTGGGATGGCTGTACCATTCCTGTTCCCCAAGTGGTTTTTCTGTAGGAAAAGCTGTGGGCAAACCACTTCTCTCCCCGTCCCTCCTGGTTGCTCAGACTGTGCTAACTGCATCGATCTCCTCAGTCCAAGCTGTAGCTAAGTTGTGCAAGCTCTGATTTGACAGTTGTGACCTCAAGGCGTGTCACTGGCTGCACCTGCCTTGCCCAGGGTCGTGCTAAAGGTCCCGGGAGCTGCAGAGCTCACAGGGATGCTGAGTTGGGCTGGGAGGTTTAACCTGTGGGGCAGGATCGCCCCTTCCAAGGTGTTTAAACAGAAAGCATCTGGTTTCCCCCTTGCATGAATGTGGCTGTCACTTGTCCCTGCCTGTTGCCATAGCCAATTTTAGTGGCTGTTCACTGTCTCAGGGCATAGTGAGATCATTTGAAGGCAGAGGGAAAGGGCGGGCACCCTCAGTGGTGCCACTGCTGCCCTGAGGACTCTCTGGGTGCTGCTAATCCACAGAGTACACCAGCTTTGCTTCCTTTTTGCACACTGAATCCCCCTCCCTTGTTCTGTGCTGCAATGAGTTGATTCTTAGATACATTTTTACTGATCACAGCCGTGCAAGAAAGCTGAGAGTGATGTATAAAGATCTAGGCAAAATGGGCAGCAGACTGGGCCTGTGTTTATGGCTTCATTCTGGTGTGGCAAGGCAGTTTATGATGGTGTTTAATCCAGTCTTCATGTTTGAAGTACTGTGTTGAGTCCAGCCTTCCCTTCTAGGAACCAGTGTGTGAATGAGAAACTCCCCTGTAGTTCATGAAGGGGATTGGGGATAATGAGTCTCTCCCTAACAGGCTTTGTGCCCCTCTTTTGTTCCTTCAATTCAGTAGAAACTGCTGTCAAATGCTGCTCTTGCTTTCTGCTGTTTGCATTTCACCTTTGAGTTTTGTCTTTGTCATGATCTCGCTTGTTCCCAACCATTCACAGAGCACTTCTAGGGAAACAAAGCATTAAAAATGAACAAAACAAAGAGGGGGAAAAACCCTGCCCTCCTCGACAAGCCCTTTGAGCTGTCAGGAAAAGCTGCACCAGGGCTGTGCCTGCAGAAGAGCGCTCTTGGAATGAATGTTTTCCATCCGTGATCCCAGTCCAAGTAACAAACAAGAGACACGATCCCAACTGCTTGGGACGTGGCAGAGAACAAATCTCATTCCCCGCACACTGAGGAGAGCAGAAGCCTGTGACTTGAGGCACAGGTGGGGCATCCCCAGGGTTGTCTTGTTGATGAGGTTGCTTGTTCACACAGGCTCCTTTGTAGATCAAACTGCTTATCTGTGCTTTTAAAGGCTCAGCCCCTCGTGGCCTCTTCTTGCATCTCTGCTCGGCTTTCTTCTCTTTTGCTGTACCTGCTACCAATGTGCTTTTGTGGCATCCCATCTTCCTCCCTGATCAAATGCCAGGGACACCTTCCTTTGGCAAATGACCTCCTGAAATCCTTTCTGCTGAATGCATATCCTCTCTGTGACTTGCTGGTATTGCTTTTCCATGGAATAAAAAATGGAAGTATGGTCTGCTTTGCTTTGAAAGAGGCAGTTTAGTGGTTTCCAGAGAGTGTGTGTCGATACCAACCTTTCTGCTGAAGCAGGAGCTGGATCCTGTGGGAGCTGAGCCCCCTTGGAGACTTGCTGAGCTTGCTCTGCTCCTACTGACACATTGTGTGGAGCTGTCCAGGGTTTGCTGCAGGCATCTGACAGACACTGATAGCAGAGTCTGGCACAGACACTGTGTCTGGCACAAGGTTGTGTGAGTGATAGGCTGTGACCCACCTTCCTCTCCTGGAGGGAGTGCTTCCCACGTGGGGATCCATCAGTGACTTGCTGGGGCTGCAGCCTGGAGCAGTGACTTGGATCACAGGAGCAGTGCAGCGAGGAGGACGAGGTTAATTTTGGCCATGCAAGGAGCAGACCTTCCCTTCAAAGAGCCCAATGCACTGGGGGAAGCTGGTCAGTCTTGTGGCTTGCTCTGCTTCCAGGAAGGAAGTAGGGAAAGCAGCAAATGCTCTGATTTTAGCAGCTCCCCGTTCTGACAGGGTCTGAGGAGCCCTCAGGGGGAGAGTTGGTCGCCACGGGCAGCTTTGGCTGCTGTGATGCCTCCTCAGCACCTCTGTCTGCCTGGCCCCTGCTCTTGAGAGCTGCTGACAGGTCTATGCTCTGTAGGAAGCCCTGTGGTTTGCCTTTGGGACCAGTGGCAGACTCAGGGTCAAGGAGATGCAAAATCAGCACAACGAGAAGAGCAAGGAGAGCAGGGGGGAGGCTGCCCTTGCTTTGATCACTGGAAAGGTAAAGCAAAAATAGAGCTTAAAAACCCAGCCAGGCAAAACAGGCTGCAGTGGTGCTGATGGCTGTGTTCCCATAAGCTCCTTTCTCCCCCACAGGGGTCAGTCCTGGATGTACAGGCTTCCTCTGCTGGACAATGGGAAGCTGCTTCTTTTAGTTACCCCCTTTTCAAAGGGCCTTGAGCCCAAAATGAGCCGCAGCTCTTTAATTATTTATTGATGTGGCTGAGCCGGCAGCTGGGTCCTGCTCTCCCGTGTTCAGTGGGGCTGGGTTTTTAATCCCTTTAAAGCCAGCGAGTGGGGAAGGGGAGGTTGGACTCTCTGCTCCCCAGGGAAGGAGCTGGTCCATGCCAGCCATTTATCCAGGCAGCACCGAGTGCTTGTGGAGAGGGTTTGAAATACGGTGGCTGCTCATAATGAGCTGCTGGTGCCGGCGGATAAATCACCAGCACGATTTAATTATTTAATGCAACCCAGTGCTGGGGATGCTGTTGCTTAATTGGAGGGGAATGCAATAGCCAGGAAGGAGTAGGGCTGAGTCCAAACGTGGCCCAGTGCAATGGGAATGTGTTTGATTCCTGCGGTGTTTTGGGAGCAGGGAGCTGGAGCAGAAGGGCCTGTGCTGCTTCGGTCCACACATATCTGGGGCACTGGCCTGTTAGTGCCTCCAGGGCCACACAGAGCTTTAGGCTGTCTTGTCCCTTTTTTTATGTCGAGGTCCTGGGATGGGAGGATCCCTCTCGTGCTTGTTCCCACTGGCTGATCCCACCATGTCCTTGGGGTGGCACCTCAGGAGTCACTGTCTGTGGGAGGCTGTGTCTGCCATGAGACCCTTTCTCCCAGGAGTGACCTGCAGCTGGTTCAGTGGCAGCACAGCTCTGCCATGCCTGGCTCTGCCCACCCCCTTCTAGTGGCACTTCAAGGGCTGGAAACTTGCTGGGCTCTGCTGTTTCCTCGTCCTCCCAACAGCAGCGTGAAGAATTGAACCACAGCCCAGGAGACCAGCCGGCTTCACACGGTCGATGCCTCCAGCAAAGTCAAACCAGCCGCTGCTTCTGCTGTCCTCTTTGTCCCCTTGAAGGAGGAATCCCCTCTTGAGACAGAGGAGCCTACATTGCCTGGGGCCTGGCCAGCTGCTGTGGCAGCTTACGGCTCTCCAGCTGCTTGGAGTCAGGCAAGGAGAATCCCAGAGCCTCTGGCAGGCTTGACCAGTTGTCAGCAGAGCCTTCTGCAGCCGTCTGGAGCTGCTAAAAGTGCTGCCTGTGGTGTTGCCTCTTGGTATGGAGGGTGTAGCTGCTCTCCAGCCATTTGGGCCAGGCAGGGAGAGAGTGTGCATTGGCCAGCCCTGGTCTGACAGCACAGCTGGAGACATTGTCTTGTGTCACCTGCTGCATTTCTTTTTCTTCACGGCCACTTTCGTACATCCTACATGGGTCCCTCACTTCCAGCACTGGGTGTGAGAAACATGGCTGTGGTATTGCTGCTGTTGCTGTCTTCCCATCAGCTTTGTGTTTGAATTGAGACATTTCTCTGAGAGCTGAGAGCTTCTCATTCCTGCTCTGATGAGAGCGCTGGTGGGCTGCCTCTTCCCCTGGGTAGGTTGTGTTTTGCCACATGCTGTGGGTGTCCCTGGGCTGGAGCTGCCTGGTGGTTTGGCTGGTAGGAGTTTGAAGCAACAGGAATCATACTGAGAAGGTTGACTTGCTGTACAAATGTGTCGTGGTTTAACAGAATCAACTGTTAATCCTGGCTCCTAAGAGACACTTCAGGACAATTATTAGAGCCTTGAGAAGGGCCTTTAAATCACATCATCAGCCACTGGTGTGGATGCATAGCACTGTATATATGCTATTCTTGATCCTATGGGGAATGCAGGACCTTTTAGATGTAGAGCCTGAGTTATGTGTTGGAGGTCCCTGAATTGTGTAGCACTTCGCTGCCTCTCCATCCTCTGAGGACTGTTCTACAGCTGGGAGCTTGCTGTAGCTTTTCTTGGAGAGATTTTGGAGCACGGTGCTGGTACAGCTCATGTAAGACTGTGTGGGCGACTGGGGAGTCTGCCTCAGGCTGGGCTTTGTACTGGACTGCTCTCCTGCAGGGAAGAATGGTTTTTCTGTCCCCTCTGCATCTTGAGGAGGGTTGGCACAGCCCATTCCCATGTACCTCTCTTGGGAAGAATGGTGTGGGCTTTAATGACTCCCATCAAGGGGAGAGATGTCAGAGACTGAGGGACTGCTGTGTTTTCTGTCCCTGTGACCTCTCACCCTCTTGCTGTCTGTAGCCCATTGAAAAGCTGGTGGCTCTGCTGAACACCCTCGACAGATGGATCGATGAAACCCCACCGGTGGATCAACCTTCTCGCTTTGGGAACAAAGCCTTCAGGACCTGGTACGCCAAACTAGACCAGGTGAGCATGTCTGTGCTGTGTGATGTTACCTGCAGCTCCCACAGAAGGGCAGGGTGCCCAGCAGGGGTGGGAGAATGGCTCTGTCACTGTGTGGCAGCCAAGCAGCTCTCAGAGGAATTGCTCAGATAAGCCTTGAAGGATCCACCTCTTGATACGCATCACTTACCCCTGGTTTGGTGCTTTCTTTTCCTTTTGTGAGAGCATATGGGCCATGTAAATGCTCTTGGCTGGGTCTCCAAATTCGGGATGAGTCCAAGCCCAAGGAATTCCTTTGCTTTGTAACTGCCCACTGTGTCACAATATGAGAGAAAGATGGAGGAAAACTGTTTGAATTCCTTCAGCTCAGAGCACTTGCCCTGCACCAAGCTCTGGAGGTGGCACAGCCCCAGTCCCAGCAGCAGTGGCTTTGCAACTGCTCTGCTGCTCTAGTGATGCTTTTGTCCTGGGGATGGCTCAGTGGGTAACTGGGTCAATGTTAACTGGGTGATGAGGCTTTTCTGTCCTACAGGATGTGTGTGGCCTGAATAGGTCTCAGGAGAAGCTCTCCCTGACTTGTTCCAGCTCTGGAGATGGCTTCTCCAACAGGAGAATTTGCTTCTCTCTCATTCTGCCTCCAGGCATTGCAGAGCACCATTGCAGCCCTCTGAACACAGGGTGCCTTGTCCCTGGGGACTGTGACAGGTCTGTGCTCACCCAGGGGAGTCTTTTGTGTCTTTCAGGAGGCAGAAAAGTTGGTGTCAGCAGTGATTCCCAAGCATTTGGCTGATGCTGCCCCAGAAGTGGCTGTGTACCTGAAGGAATCCGTGGGGAACTCCACCCGCATTGACTATGGCACAGGTACCTGGGCTTGGACACTGCCCAAGGCTGGGTTTGTGAGCAAGGGACCCTTTGGAGTTGGGTGCTGTATTTATTTAAATATATCATTACCATTATTTTTAGTGCCAGCTTGAAATGAACACCTTGCTTCTAGGGCCCCCTCACCCCTCTGCCCTGTGTGGGCTGTGACTGGGAGCTGTGCTGGAGCTGTGACACCATTTCACATCTCATCCAAGGAAATGGGAACCAAGCTGTTCTGGGATGAGCTGTAGGACCTGCTTCACTGCCTGCAGCAGGCAGTTTAAAGGGATAAAATATACTGGCTTGAATTGGAACTAGAATGAGAGCCATGTTCATGTTCAGTGAGAGGTGTCCCTCGAGGGACATCATAATGGTCTGGTGGTCCCTAGAATGCAATCACTGCTTACAGAGGGACTTTGAAATCTGAAAGTAGAAGAACCTGAGGAGATTCTGAATTGCAGGTTGAAGTAACCACACAGGCTTCAGTGAGAACTAAATACAGAATTCTCTACATGCTCTGCTCCTCTCTGGAGGATAGCTGTGTCCTCACCAAAAGGCAGGAGAGCAGGGTGCTGTGAGTGCAAGGAAACATGACTTTGGACTTGGGCAGGGAGAAGAAGAGGAGGCTGAGGGTAAAGGCTGAAGGATTGGAGGCTGTGCAGTGCTGGCTGCGGCTCACTGGCACCAGGGGGAGATGTTGTCCTTGGAAAGGCTGGATGGGGTTTGGTCAGCTCAGAGAAGGAAATTCAGCCTCTCCTCCCAAGCCAGGGGCCCATGTCCCAGCTCATGGTGTCCAGACTATGGGTGCATTTTGTTCCTACACTGGGAGCTGCACCTGTCCGTAGTGTGGAGCTGCTGATCTTGTACTCTCCCTTCTTCTGTGGTCCTTCCCACTGAAAGACATTTCTGGGTTTGCTGGTTGTTTCTTTTCCTTGCTGTTAGCTGGAGGCCCAAGCTGCAGAGGCTTAGCCTGAGATCCCAGTACCTTCTGGGACAGGCTGTTCCTGCCAGTGTCATGGGATCTGCATCCTTCCAACACGGAGATATTTTTGAAGCAGGAGGAAATCTGTTTGCTTGCAGATGTGAGGTTCTCTTGTATCCCCTGAGCAGATGACTCTGCACTGCTCCACTTCCCCTCCTGTGCTAAGCTTCTGGGAAAGTCCCTGCCTTGCTCCCAGCATGCCCAGTTGAAGCTGTTTTTCCTTAAGAACTTCTTCTCTAAGTTAATGATCAGCTTTATGAATGTCTAGAAGGTATAATGTGGGTGGGTGCTGCAGGGGGATTAAATATTGTCAGCTCATGGCATTGACAGTGGCAACAGGGTTGAGGGGACTGTGACTGCTGTGATTTCTGAAGGGCTGTTGTGCCCACAGAAAGGTTGTCCTGGGGGCCAGAGACACCTGTGTCATGTCTCTTCATGTCTTTTAACTCCAGGGCATGAAGCTGCATTTGCAGCCTTTCTCTGCTGCCTCTGCAAAATCGGTGTGCTCAGAGTGGATGACCAGATGGCCATTGTCTTCAAAGTGTTTAACAGGTGAGGTAATGGGAGGAGAAGGGCTGGAAGTATTGGGCTGTTTGGGGGGAAGGGTAGAGTGGGAAAGCTGAAGACAATTTAGACAAAATTAGGAGCCAGATGTGCTTTTTAATGGACTGTACACTGACCCATTGTAACTATCTCAGAAAGAGGTAATGGTCCCTTGTCTTCAGAGGCAGGGTGTCCTTCTGGAAAGTTACTTTAGTGGAGCTCAAGTTACTGAACTCTGTGGGTGAGGCTCTGTGCTTTGTGATAGACAGGAATATCTGATCAGAGGATCTAACATCTCTTCAGGCATCAAAAATAAAAAATCTATGCAACTAGCAGGCCTCCCCTGCTCCCCTAGATGTGTTTCCAGCTCAGGAGGTAGAGTTGATAGTGATGAAACTGGTGGAATGGGTGTTTGGAGTCCAGAGATCTAATCCCAGCTGTATCACTGCTTGGTGGCATGGAAACAATTTCTTTCAATAGTACTTCCAGCTTTAATTTTCCACCTGAAAAGTAGAAGTAGTGATTGCTGTAGGGTAGAAAACTCTACTCTTTTGGAAGTTGGTGAAGGGATGTGAAGTGTCAATGTTTTCATGTAACAGTGGGGACGAGGAAAGATCTGCACAATCATAACACATTGCAGATAAAATAAACCCCTGCCACTGGATTTCTCTGTGCATTTGGTGTTGGGTACCACCAGGCTGCTTTCTATGGTAAAGGAGCTGAATATATATCCTGTGAACTGTGCTATATGTGGAGGTCCTGCTTACAAGTGATAAATTGTGTCCTTTCCCAGACTGGTTTTTCTTGTCCTCACAAAAGTCAAAGACAGGAGAAGGCCTTGCCTTAACTTTTCCTCTTCGTTTTGGTCTCAGGTACCTGGAAGTGATGCGAAAACTGCAGAAGACCTACAGGATGGAACCTGCTGGCAGCCAGGGCGTGTGGGGCTTGGATGACTTCCAGTTCCTGCCTTTCATATGGGGCAGTTCCCAGCTGATAGGTACTTATAAAAATCTTCTTGTGCCCTGGGTTGCCCTTGGCCCCATCTGTCTAGGTTGTAAAGATGATGTGACTTGGGGCTGACTTTTAAATTCAAATATGTCAGATTTATGTATGATACAGCTAGAGAGTTTGGAGCTTGGATTTTTTTTTTTTTTTTTTTACTTCAGCTTTCCAAATAAAGCTGTTGTCTCTTACTCTTTTTAGACCATCCAAGTCTGGAGCCTCGGCACTTTGTTGATGAGAAGGTAGTAAATGAAAACCATAAGGACTTCATGTTCCTGGAGTGCATCCTCTTCATTACAGAGGTGAGGAATGGAAGGTTCGTCCCACAGGGACGTTCTCTTGACATTAGATACTTGCCTCTGGCAGTGGTTTTCTCTTCCTCCTTTGCTTGTTTGTTTGCTCTCGTGGAACTGTGCAGATGAACCATTGTTGCATGGCTGAGGTGTTCTCCTTGAATGAGCTGAGACAGGGGTGTTGAGAAGAAAGTGTAATTAAGCTGGATGGGCTGTGGATTGTAGTTGAAGGGAGCTGTGACAAGTGCAAACAAATAACCTTGGATCATCACTTGGATCAGTCACTGGGAGCTTGGATGGAGAAGACTGGTTCCTGCAGATACACAAGGAAGATGAAGTAGGAGCTGTGAAATGACTGGGCTTGCCAAGACAACCTCCCTTCCCTGCAGCCCTTGGGTGCTGCCTGGCAGCCCTGGGCCTCCCCTTGCTTAGGGCAGGCTCCTAAACCTCTGTGCTGCTCTGTCTCCTGCAGGTCCTACCAAAAGAGTTGCCCATTAAGTGCACCTTATTTGCAGCTGACCTGGAGCAGAGGTGGTGCTGAGATTCCCCCAACTGGCAGCACTCTAAGGACTGTTCTGCTCAGGCACTGCAGGACCCTCTGGAGAGGGGCAGGGGATCCTCAGCTTGTTGGCAGCCAGGGGCTTGCTGCCCTCAGCATCAGTGGAGGATTTGGCTGTGTTTCCCCCAGTTCCCTCACTGCACACTCTGGACAAGGAGAGCAAGAACTACCCGCTCTGTTGTGGTGAGGGATTTCTTGTCTCTGGCAAGAGGGAGTTGATGGGATTAATTTTGAAGGACAGACTGCAGTTCTTCCCCTTTGTTCTGTTCACTTTCCCCCCTCCTCGCCTCTCTAATTTAGTGATTAGATGAGAAGGGAGGTTACAGACTATGAACTTAGCCTTTCATGTAGGAAATCTTCATAGGAGCCTTTGGCCCAAACCCCAGGAGGTGCTGTGTCAAGTCTTGCTAAATCTGCTAGGGTTTGTTGGTACTCAGCACCTCACAGGGTTTAACCCTTAATGCCAAGATAAATCATACCATGGGTAATAAAGAGGTGGTGGTGGAAGAGATCAAGATGAGGACAGGAAATCAGGAGCCAAGATGGTCAAAGATTTATTTTAGTTTAGGCCTCTGTAATATCCAGACAGTGCACTGACCTGTTAAAAACACACATCTCTTGAAATGTGTGTAGAAGATTCTGCAGTGCCCAGTTGACAGATGAAGTTTAAAATACCCAGCACCATCCTGCTGCTTCAGGTCACTCTGCTTCTGCCTGCAGGAAGTCAGCTTTTTAGTAGGCTTTTCAAATAAGTGATTTGAGTTCCTTTCCTGCACATTTGTTGTGAATCATGGAATTCGGTGTTTCTTCCGAGTTCCCCAGTGCCACCTGGTGGCAAGGAGCCCTCTTGGCCCTCCTGCCGTGAGCTGAAAGGGACACGGCAGCAGCCTGCGTTACCAAATCCATGGTCTGTTCAGTGCATCTCCATGCGGGTACTGCTTCATTTTTATAAAGATTTTCCTTTTAAAACTCGGTTTTTTTACCCTCCCAAGCGCCCGGGAAGGCCGTGACTGCCACTAGGGGGGGTGAGGCAGCCTCAGTGAGCTCCAAATGCTTTCTCTCCAAAATCAACAACAAAACAAAATAGCAGGGAAAAAAAGATAGAAGGGATTAAAGACTTTAATAAACGAACAATATTATTTTCTTTCGAGCTTTTAATCTGGAAACAGCTCTCCTTTAAAGGTGTTAAACACGTAACAAACACCACAACAGTTCCCATAGTGGGTCTGGTACATCTTGCTGACATGAGAGCAGGTTTTGTTTCAGACTACAACAGAAGAAGATTCTTTTCTGCCAACTGGGAGAATATTCTCTTGAACAGATACTGTTCTCAGCCCCCAAGTGATGTTTCAGGAATATGAATGTATGCTGTTGTGGTGTTTGCCAGGTGTGTATTTAAACCTCAGGCTTTTAAAGCAGTAGCAAGATGATGTCCAGGCTGAACCCACCATGGCATCCTCCTTAGAGCAGCGCCCAGGCACGGCACTGAATCTTGCACAGGCTGACCTGATGCTGGGAAATCTGCAGGGTGGGTTTGGACCTGAACACGTGGTTCTGGAACAGGGTGAGGTTTGCAGAGCTGGCTGGGACTTGAGCTCTTCCCCTGCTGCTGGCTTTGCTTGCCAGAGGTGTGTGTGCTACCCGAGAGTGTGAGGATGAGGAGGGTTTGGGAGCATCCCTGTGGTGCCTGTCGTACAGGGGCTGTGGAGGACAGTGATGCAGGGCTGCCTGTGTGTGTGCAGAAGAGGGGAGCTGGGTACACCCCAGCTGTTGTGGGGGATCAGTGCACTTGCCCAGATGCTCCTCCGAGAGCTCAGGGCAGGCAGCAGGAATTTCAGCTTCAATCTGGCTTCTAAATTTGGGAAGGGAGGGCTCGGGTTTCTGCTGGAAGGGAAGGAGCTGACAGGAAAGCACAGCCTCAGCCGTCCCCCTCCCCCCTGCACTGACAGAGGAACCATTTACAAAAGGCCGATTCTCTTGGGAACCGAGAGGCAGGAACGCCGCGTCTGTGAGTAATTTCCTGCTCAATATGGCTGCTCTGACTCACTCCGTTCCCCTGGGGTCACTGCGGGACTGCAGCGCGCTCGCCGCCTCTCGCTCTCCCCCCCAGCTCTCCCTCTTCGCCCTTTGTGGCTGGAAGGAGATGATTTTTTTTTTGGTTCCCCTTCTCATCCCTGTTATTTTTCCCACCCCAGCTTGAAACCATAGCCAAGCCATCCCTGGCTGGGTGTCCTGGGTGAGGGGAGCACAGTGGTGGCCGTGCCAGGTGTGAGCGTGGGACGGGCCAGCTGTGCCCGCCTCCTTCGCGCTCTCTGGCTTGGGAAGGGGAGAGGAGCGCGGTGGTGGTGGCTGATGCCAGCTGTGCCCCTGTGAAGGGCGGTGATGCTGGGAGAAGGTTTGGCGTCAAAACTCAGGCAGCCAAACCTCCCGTGTGGGGAGGGAAGGCTCTGATGGAGCCTCCTGGCACAGAGCTCCCTGGCAGCCGCTGCTCTGAGTGCCTGCCGGTGCCAAATCCTGGTGCTGGGTAATGCGCCGGCGCTGCCGGGGAGCGTCGTGCTTTGTGTGTGTGTGTGTGTTTCATCTCATACCCACGAGGGAAGTGTGTGGTGGAGGGGACAGGGAGCGGCTCATCTGTCATCCCCCGGCTCACAGGAACCTCCGAGGGGAAGTGGAGATGCACCCGTGCTCTCCCAGCACCAGGCAGAGCTGCAGACCCACTCTCCCCACTGCTCCAGCCCCAAGGCCAGTGGGTTTGAAGCACATCACCCTCCAAGCAGTGGGGTTCTTGGGTTCCCCCACCCTCTCCCTCTCTTTCTTTCTTTCTCTGCTGTAGGCTGGTGTCACACAGGCATTGCAGAAAGGCAGCGGCATTTTCCCAAAGCACAGTGATTGGCCTTGCTTGCTTTTTTAGTGAGCAGAGAGGTTGTTTTGGAGGCGCTTTTCCCACCCTCTCTCCAGGCCTGTGCGTGCACGGAGGGAAGGGGTTAGTTGTTCAAGCCCCAAGTCAGGAATGAGAGTCCAAGAGATTCCTCTCTCCCCACGCTCCTCTTTAGCGTGAGCTTCGGCCTTGTGGTTTCTGATGTCATGGGAACTTCGCTCAGTCAGAGTGGCTGTGTTGTATTTCTTTTTCTCCCTGAGGGTCTGTTTTTGTTCATGGAGGAGAAGGAGAGACAACTACCCAGGGAATCTACATGCAACTGCCCCTGATTGCAGCTTCCCTCCTGCCCTCCCTCCTCCAAACCCCTCGCCCTGGGAGGAGAAACAGTGGAGTATAAAAAAAAAAGAAAAAAAAATGTGAAGCATCTGCTGCAAGCCAGCAGCTCTGAGCTCTGGAGCTAGTTTGGAGAGTGTGTCCTCTCTGCTCCTGCTTCCCCTAGAGCCCTCCTGAGCTAGAGGCAGGTGTGGAGTGGGCTGTGGACACAGAGCTGCTGCCAACCTGCACTGCCCTCTGTATTCAGGGAAGGCAGCGACGGTTGTCGCTGCTGCTTGTTGTTGATCTGAATGGGGAATGAGTCATTTTCTTGGAAAGCCCAGCAGTGCTGCACTGGGAGGTTTCTGGGTAGAATAGGAACAGCATTGAGCCAAGCTTTACTGGGGGGGAGAATGGGACTTATGTGGGGCTTTTTTAATACAGTCATTAAAAGGGAGGTGTGCAGAGGGAGGTCTGATTAGGAAAATGTGGCAGGAAAAGGCTTAATTTTATCAGGGAAGGAGGGGAGCTGGATTGCCACGGCTTCATGTGATGTGGCCACAGCGGGAGGGAGCACAGAGGGAGGGAGGGAAGACGCAGTGAGGTGGCTGGTGCGTGGGTCACTGGGCTTGGTGGGAATGTTTGCTTGGAGAGAGTGTGAGCATGAGTCACTGCTGGTGCACGAGCTTCCTGGCTGGCCCAGCTCCCTCAGCCCTGTGCTTGGGTCTCTTTCAGATGAAGACAGGCCCCTTTGCTGAGCACTCCAACCAGCTCTGGAACATCAGCGCCGTGCCCTCCTGGTCCAAGGTCAACCAGGGCCTCATCCGCATGTACAAGGCAGAGGTGAGTGCTGTGGGCAGGGGGAGGCTGCTCAGCCCCATGCCTGCTCTCTTCCACAGCACCATGGGTCAGCTCTTGTGCTGCTCCACGTGTGGGGACCCCATCACAGCCATTTGTTACTCCTTGCTGACTGTGGCTTGGGAGCCCTTGGCCATTCAAGTGCTGCTGGCTCAAAGGAAGCTCCTGCCTCATGTTTGCCCCAAAACCAATCGCAAAGTGGCCATTCCTTGCAAACATGACTTTTGCCATGTCTTGTCTTACCATAGTGCAAGTGCAGATCTCCGTATTAGGGCCAATGCCTTGACTTGTTTTTTATTTCTGGCCCACCACTATTTTACCAGCTAGAGGAGACTTATTTTAAATTACCATCCCATGTTTCAAGAGCCCCAGAGCAGGCTGAATGCTTCCTACTGATTTACCCTTTCTACAAGCCCCATCCATGCCATGTGCCAGCCCAGTGGGCCACAGCCATCTCTCTGGTTTGGCCACTCTCCACCCACCAGCTCTGCTGGTGCAGCCCCAGGCCTTCCTGGTGAACCCTGACCTGGGCAGTTTTGGCTCTCCCTTATCTTCCTTCCTGCTCAAGCTAACCCTGGGCTTGAGGAAGCAGGACAGGAACCGCCACATCTGTGCCTCCGCAGGGAATGGTGTTGGCTCTGCCGGACACACGGGCTGCACTAAAGCACTGGAGGAGCAGGGATGGTGCAACTCCCTGCTGGCACTGGTGGTGCCTGAAGGAGTTAATCCCACACCCTGCAGTGCTGCTGGTGTCAGCCACGCTCCTGTTGGGAGCTGGGACACGCTGCTGTTGCTGGGACACACAGGCTCTGCGGGCAGCTCTGCTCAGGCCCAGCGCACAAAGGGGTTAACTGTGCCGTCCGGCCGCTCCCTCCCCCAGCCCTTCCTCTGCACTGCACATCCTGTGTTTAGGTTCCAGGCCACATACCTCTCTAATCTGTGAGGTGTCACTCCCAGGCCCGCTGGCTCCTTCCGCCCCCAGCTCAGTTTTCCTCCCAGCCTCCAAAGAGGAGAGGTGGGGCTGGGGGCTGACCCCCGTGGGAGGAGTGCCCTGGGCTGCTCCTTGGAGAGAGAGGTGTGCCTGGGCTGCAGCTCTTTCTCAGGGGCTGGAGACATTGCCTGCTGGAAAACCCTGAGCTGGAGGCTAAGCTGTGAGAGCTGAGGGGTCTGAAGGGAAGACTGCACTGTGAGTGCCTTTAAAATGAAACATGAGTCTCCTAAAACCTAGAGCTTCGGTGTGGTCTGCTGCTGCCTCAACAGCCCTGCTGTGGTCCTTTCCTTTGGATCAGTTCCTTCACAAGCTGCGTGCTCCCCTGGGATCCCACATTCCCCAGGATGTTCAGGTGCTCCTGCCTGATGCCCCACATGCCCTGTGCCATGGTTTCTCCCACCTGTACGTGGCTGGAGGAGCTTGGCAGTGATGAGCCCACAGTGCAGTGCACACATTCACTGATGTCTTGGGGCCACTGTGTGCTGGCAGATCTCCCTGTCCCCTGGCTGGAGAGAGCACAGCTCAGGGACTCTGTAGAAACTGGGAGATTCTTTGGCTCTTCTACCTGCACCCAAGACATGATCTTTTCTGAAGGCCTTAATCTGTTTTGAGTAGCAGGTGACTTTCTGTGTGAAAATGCTGGATCCATTACTGGTAGGTTTCTAGAAATATCTGAGGTGTAGCTGTGTCAAGGGGACAATGCAAGAAGTGCTAGGAAGGGTAATGATACTAATTTAGGCTAAAATGTAAAAAACATTGACTCAACCAAAGAGCTTTAAATTTAGGGTTTTTTCCTCAAATTATATTTGTAGGTCTTAATGGACTAATCCTAAAAGCATGGTCCTTGTGCAATGCTGTCCTCTCCTGGCATGGCACAGAAGCTGTGTTCACCTGGATGGGCAGAGGAGAGGAGGCACTCCTGCTCAGGGGTCCTCAGGGTTCTTTACAATAGATATATTATGTCTCTAGATACAATCTGTTCTGGGGAGTTTTCTACCCTGCTGCTGGCTCAGCCAGTTCCTGCCTGGCTTGGGAGATGACAGGGGTGTGGATGTGGACATGGCAGCATGGCTGGGCAGAGCTTTCAGTTATGGTGTGCCTGGCCCTGCAGGTTGCACCAACATTTGCAACTAGAGGATCTTGTAGACAGATTTTCTGGGAATGACACAAGGTTAGGAGTCACTTAACTTTCATCCTTTGCAAACTGAATCTGTCTGGATGTCTCAGGCCAGGCACAAAGTCATTGCTGGAGATCCTGGCTCTTTCCTCTGGCTCCAGAGAGCAGCATATTTCTGCTCTGTGTGTAGCTTTCACCAGTGCACTCTTTCTGCAATTAGCCACTGCCAGCATTAGCAGAAGAGAAGTCAGCAATACCCCTCAAGTGCTGACATGGGTCTTTGTCCTGCTCAAGGCAGGCAGCTTCTGTGGCAGAGCCTGGGGCGTGTGATGGCAAAGAGAGGGAAGGTTTGGGGTTGTGGTGTCACTTTGTCTAACTGGAAAAGCTGAGAGCAAGATTTCAGGTATTGTTTGTTTTTCCCTCTGTTCTCCTTGCCCCTCTGATCACCCATTGCAATTAGATCAGGTGAAATCAGACACTCAGCTGGAGGCTCCAGCTCTGTAACATGCCTGGGGTGGCAGAGAAGCGCTGGGTGCCGGACAGCGCTGGCCAGGACTGGGATTGAGTGGAGGCAGCAGCAGAGGATGGGGTCACTTGCTGGAAACAGACCTGGAGAAATCCCACATGGTGGGAGTGGGGTAGTCCCCAGACATAGTTCATCTAAAAAGCACTCCAAAGGCTTTATCTGTTCTCTGTCTCCTCTATGGGATGACTTTAAACAGCTGTCAGAAAGCTCAGGTGTGTCTGTGTGTCCAGGAGCTGTGATCTGGATCCAGGCACTCCAGGGTGGATGGGCAGTAGACTGAAGACAGTGTGTCTTCAATTCTGTGTGTTTATGACATCCCAAATGTGTCTATTTATAATATAATGGGTGAAGACGTGTTCTCTTGAAAGTCCATGGGCTTTTCTTATTTTCTCCATCAAAGGCAAGTGAAGAAGTCGACAGAATAGAGTGTGGTTAAAGCAGCAGCCTTGATGTTTTTCCCCTGAGCCTGCTTTTGAGTCTCCTGACCTTTCCTTCTCTGCAGTCAGTCAGGAAATACTTTCCATTGTAACTAATCTAGTCCTAGTTCCATCTTTAAAGGTTGGACTTGGTGCATGAATCTACTCCCCAGTTGAATCCCAAGCAAACCTTTGGTGTGATCAAGATGGTGGCGAAAAAAAACAAGCCTGAAATTGGGCTAGTGTTGGTTACAGTTTCATCCACAGCTGATGCAAGGAGGGCCCTGTTGCTTGGTACATCTGATAATCCAGTAGACTTGTGCTAGTCCTTCTGGATATAGGAGGAGAAGTTTCTCTGCTTGTCTCCTCTTGAGCTGGCATTGTGTTACATGGAATGGATAACCGTTCTTCCCGCTGGTGGTGAAGTCTCTTCATCTGGAGCCCAAACCAGTCTGGTCTTCCATGGGACTCCTTGGAGCTAATTGGGCTGACATTTCTAGCAGTCAGCATCTCCAGTGTTCATTTCTCTCTGCTCTCCCCTCATGTCCGTGTTACCCTGCCCTGCTTCCTCTGAGAGTTTGTCTAAGTGGTTGTGTGGAGAGACAGCAGCAGCTCTGAGCATTAGGAAGCTCTGAGGGTGACGTGCCCTGATGCTCACAGGACTTACTTCTCCTTGGTGCCTTGCCGTGGAGATCTGTGGTTATCCAGGAGTGGATACAGCCATGCTTTACTTCCACCACCTCCAAACTTGTTTGGCTCCAGTGTGCTTGTGCTTGGAACCAGTTGCCTGACCTCTGGCTCCAGAGGGATTGCTGTAGGCTTGGACTTCTGAGCACAAATCCTCCTGCTTGCCCATGACTATAGCACGAGGGCATGGTGCCTGTGCCCAAGTCCTGCCTTGGGGTGAGAGCTGTCTGCAGCACACAGCTTCCTCCCCAGCCCCAGAGTCTCCCCTGCTGCAGCAAGTCCAGTTTGGCCCCATGGAGAGCAGAAGACTCCTTCCTATGAGGAGCTGTAACCACATCACGGCTGGCGAACATGCATTGCTGTGTGATGGAGTTGAGCCTACTCTGTATCCTCCATGAGGTTTGGGCAGTCTGAGTGTGCACTGACTCAAAAACCAGAGCTGTGAGTGGCTCTGCCAGGCAAGTGCTGGCAAACTCTGACGTGGTTATTGACCACAGTCCATGGCCTTCCTGCCGTTGGGCTGGTGAGTGGAAGGGGCTGTGCCCTCGCAGCCCTGCTCACCCGGCACAGAGCCCGGGTGTAGCTGCAGGAAGTAGCTCTGAGTTAATTCGCTTTGTAGTGGACCTTTATGACTGGCCTGTGATCCATTACTCTGCAGTGGGAGGTGGGAATTTCAGGGGCGAGGGATTGTTGGAAATAGGATCATATCTTAAACTATGGCAGCAAAATCACTGGTGCTTGTCCATCAAAGACCCAAGAGTCTAGAATGCAGTTTGGGCAGTGCCTTGCAGCTGCAGAATGGTGCCTCAAACCCAGAGTGTGGTCACTGGCCTGGGGGGGGGGAAGAGTATCTCTGCCCCGGGGGATTCTGCAGTTCTCAGTGTTTGTAGGGTGAAGCTCTTCAAAGACATCAGCTCAAGCAAGGAGAGTGGTGAGGGAGAAAGCTGCTGACATAGAAATGCTGCTTCTGCTCATGCTTCAGGCCTCCTCATACTGAATTTCAGTAAGAAAAAGACTCTGGCTGGAGGGAAGGGGATGGGGTTATGAAGTGCTACTGGCCTGAGAAGCCTGACTGGAATGTGGCAGGGGGGAGGCATGGGGCTGATCCTCTGCCTTTGTCTGAGCTGAGTGGCCCCAAACTCGTTGCCTCCTGACCCTGCAGGCAGGATGTGGCTCTGGCTGTGTATGTAAGGTGGAAATGTCTCCTGAATTCACCTCTCTTTATCTCCCCTCCTGCAGTGCCTGGAGAAGTTTCCTGTGATCCAGCACTTTAAGTTCGGCAGCCTGCTCCCCATCCAGCCTGTGACGTCCTAAGGAGACCGCGGGAGGAGCCGAGGCAGCGGAGGCACAGCGCGGCGCTCTTCCTCCTCCCCTCACCCCTCCTCGCCACCCAGCCCAGCCATTCCTGCACATCCTCATTGGCAACCACAGATCCAAAGCACTCGCCGGCCTGGCATGGGAGATGGGACCTGGAGCAGCTCCTCCTGCACGTCCTCACCCTGGGGATGTCTCGCCAGCGGCCGAGCCGGGGCCACGCTGCTCCACTGTGCCGCATCCGAGCGACTGCCGGGCATGGGGATGGGTTTGAGCAGGGGCTGCCCTGCAGCAAAGGCCTTCTGCTTCGCTTCCCAAGAGAAGGGGGTGTGGAGGGGAGGAAGGCACGTGTGTATGTGTTGGGCAGCGGTAACTGTAATTTCCCTTTTGAATTTCATTGGAGTTTCCTGTTGCTGTTTGCTTTGGGAAACCACTGCGCGGGGTGAGGTGTGAGCCTGCACGTGTCTGCATCAGCCAGCTCTGCCTGCACCGGAGGTCTGAAACAGGAAAAGGGAGTTGTAGGGAGTGTCTGTGGGTTGTGGAAGCCCAGGGTCCTCTCTCTCCCTTTTTCTGGGTAAGGAAAGTGCCCTCCCTTCACCTCTTCTGCAAGGGTTCTTGGGTCTTCCTTTCTCACTAGCACCTCTTCTCTCTAGTGAAGCTGGGAACCTTCTGGGCTGCGGGGGTCTGAGCTGGCTCTGGAGCTGGAGACAAGGTCCCTGGAGGGACCCAGCTCTGTGGGAACAGCTATGCAAAGACACTGCTCAGGCTCCCTCTTAACTGGCACAAACCCTGACACATTCACACACATCCGTAACTGGGTCCAACCTGCCCTCTGCACTCCCCATGCTTTGCTGCCCTGGGGCTGGGCCGGCCTCAGTGGCACAAGGTGACCGTGGTTGCTCCTGCTTGGTCATAAATTGTAGTGACAGCCCCATAGCAAAGGGATTTCCCCACGAAGCAGCATGATCCCCAGCTCTTCGAGGGGGACATCCCTGGAGCACAGGCAGTATGAGGGGGCAGCATGCGGCTTCTTGTGCATTTATATACTCGTGCTGGAAACAAAAAGCATAAACAGCCCAGGACAGCAAGTTATACCTGGAGAAAGCTCTTTCCCTTTGTCCTTCCCTGCTAGTGTTGCTGTGCTGGACCTCAGGCAGAGGGACCACACTTGCAGTGCCACCAGCAGCAGTGTGCTGAAGGCAGGTGGTCTGGATCATACCAGCAGCATCACTGGAGGGCAGAAGGGACTGGTGCTGGTTTTGAGATGAGCTGTCTGTCCATAGGTCTTGACCAAGAGCAGAGCTTTGCAGCTGCAGTGGGGATGTTTCTTCTTGGGGTTCCCAGGCTGGGTGTGGCAGGGACAGGGATCTGGACTGGTGTTTGCTGGGGATCAGGAGCAGCAGGAATCCTTCCTCTGGCATTCCTACAGACCATGAAGGGGCTGCCCCCAGCCAGGCTGCTCAGCTTTTGTTGCTGCACCACTTTACTGCTGGGGTGGGGGGAGGAAATCTGGTTGTGATTTTTTTTCCTTTTTTTTATATTTTCATTATTTTTAACAGACCTACTCACTCCCTGTTGTAAAGGTTCTTGCAGGCACTCGGGAAGGAGAGTAAGAAAAGAGTCTAAGTTAAGAGATGGTAAAATGGCCACAGAGCTGAAGCAGAGCTTTCTGGCACTGTTGCTGTCCTGTCCTGTCTGCTCCTGGCTTGGCCCTGGGCACAGTGGGGGGGACAAGGAGCTTTTGACCTGTCTGAAACACCTCTATAAACTTGTATTTTAAATGAAAATTGAAGGCGGGGGTTAAGTCTTGTTTTAGTCCTATATGGGATGTGTTTTGTCTTGGCTTTCCAAATGGATCCACTCCTGGAATGTTGCTGGAGATCTGTGTGCTTGCTGGGACTTGATGAGTCCGTCTTTAGTGGAGCAGCCCGTGCCTGGAGCAGAGACTCGGTGTCTCCACCTGTGTCCCCTCACAGTGCTCTGTCTTTTTGCAGGTGTCCCCATGCTTTAAATGACTGTGCAGCATCTGGCCAGCGACGGCTGAGCAAAAGCCTCTGGTTTTCTTTATCTGCCCAAGGGTCAGGAAAACATCTCTCCAGGTCATCTTGTGGAAATGAGGCTTCCATGCAAAAGGATGGGTGGAAATTCTGACATTGATACATGGGAGGGACTCCAGTACTGTGGAATACAGCACCAAAAAAGGGTGGAGAGGTGCTTCCTTCCCCTGCAGCTGCAGCACTGCTCCCTGGGACAGTGTCCCTGAGCTTGGGCCCTGCGGAGGCGGTGGGAGGAGGCTCACGCACAGCTCTGTGTTTGTTGCTTGCCCGAGTCTGCACATCTGTCCTGCTGGGGATTTTGGGATGTCAAGCAGCTAATTCTCATTTAAGTCCTATCAGCCCGCTTGGGATGTGCCCCCATCACGTGGCAGCCACTTGCTTTGCCTCTCTCCTGCTCCCCACGGGCTCAGCTCCTCTGCCCGCGCGCGTGGCAGCTCCAGGGCTGCTCTGTGTCTAAAGCAGCACTCACCTCCCCCTGTGTTGTAGGTTTAATTAAAGTTTCTGTGTTTTGCACTGGTGACTCTGTGGGTCTCTCTCAGACTGGGTTTGCTCCTGCTTTGGGAGCAGAGCCAGCAAAGCCAATGGCCTGAGCCTTCGGCACAGGGAAGAGGCCTTGTGGAGGCTCTTGCCATGTCGGTGGTTGACCTCATGCTTGCACTAAAACTGATTCATTATTTAACTGCATGATCAAGTACATCCGGTCTGTCTTTGTGTCCTTCCAAGGTGTCTTTCTGTTGTATTGTATGGTTTATTTATTAACTTTTTTGCTATGTCCACCCCCCATCCCAGCTAGGATTTGGCAGGTAGGTGATGTGCGAAGCCTGATCCCAGGCCAGCAAATACCTCTTGAAGATCAGAGTTTCTCATAACCAAAGGATGTTTGAGCCTTGTTTCTCAGGCAGGGTGAGAACTGGAACCTTTTTCTTCAGATGTTTTTCCTGTCCTGCTGTAGGAGCTGACTCAGGACTTCCAGCACCAGTGTAGTTCAGCAGCTTTGTTGGACTTGTAATAGACCTGGATTAAATTAAACGTGGACCTTCTCACGAGTGGCTGGAGGTAGCGTAGCTGTGCTTAGCAAATGCTCCTTTTCTTGTCTCTGGGTTACATCTTCTCCATCAACACAGGCCAACTGTGAGCGCGTGTTGCTAAAAGCAGCAGCAGTGTGGAGGGGCGGCTGGTGAGCAGAAATGTCATCTTGGATCACAAATGTTTGCTTTGAAGGCACTTGAATTCGTCTTGAACGTGTCCCTTGGCGAACATGACGCGCAGTGAAGGGGAAGCAGACGTAGCGTGGGTTTCTGGCCATCTTGCCCCTCAGCCCACTGACCAAACAATCTTTTAAAAATTCAGTTTTCAGAGCTGGATCTTTGGGGTTGCCATACATAGACCAGTTTGAGTTGCTGTTTAACAGCTGTTGCCTTTGCACAGGGTGCGTTTCGTGAGTCGCCGTCAGCCTTGCCCTCTCTTCCTTCACAGCCCTCCTTTATAAATGATCGCTCGTGACAGCCAGTGATGAAGTAAGAGTTGAGTGAAGCAGCCTCATGTGGAGATAGAAGTAACAGAATAAAAAATAGAACTACTTGATGTCATTGTTGCTGTATTAACTTGTCCCTGGTGTGTGGCTCAGTTCCACCGCGCAGCGCTGGGATCCTGCAAGTGGATAAACAAAGCAGCCTCCACAGCAGTGCCTCCAAAATCTGAGCGGGCACTTGCCAAGATGAAGAGGCACTTTGTACTCCAAGGACCTGGTGCTGAACCACACGAGAGCCTTGGACTCTGCACTGTCCCTGCAACTGCACTGGCTTCCTGAGAGAGGGAAGGAGGCAGAAATGGGTTGGAGGAGGTGAAACTGGTTGTTCATGATAACTGCTAAAGTAACCTGAACTCTCCTGCTGCCAGGGTGCTGGTGGAAACCTTGTACAGTTGAGAAGCTCACAAGAATCTTCTTGCTGCTTCCACAAGGACTCTCCTGGCTCAGATGTAGAATTTAACAGGGCTTTTGGAGGTCATTTCATGCTCTAATAGCCAAGAGGAGATATCTTCATCCTTTAACTTTGCTTCCCCTTTGCTGGATGAGCACTCTTCCCATTGACATTGGAGAAACTCCTTGAACATCCTGGGGACGCACAGGGTCTTGTAAAATTGTGCCAAACTTCAAACTAGGATGAGCCAAATTGAAAAAGGGCTGTCTCCACATCGTATTCAGCGAGGGCTGAACCGTGACGGGCATCATCAGCTTGGAGATAGGCTTGTTCTGAGGAGCACAAGGCTGTGAGCAGGTTTTGGAGGTTAGGAAAGGCCTTTCAGGGGGTGGAGTGGTTGCTTCTGCTTGCTATAAAAAGCCTGGGCTTGGGAATGTCTACATGGGCCGGCTCTAGGCAGGGCATTAATGCAGTTGTCGCTAAAATTGGAAGGAGTCCCTCCCCATGTTCCCAGTTGCAACTGTAACACGGATAATAAATAACATCGAAATCTCGCATTAGAATTTGGGCTCCTTAATGCTCCCTACGGTCACACCTATGGAAACAACAAATCCCCAGGAGGGGAGGTCCTGTAGGAGTGGAGCTGCAGGACCCTGACCCAACGGGCACCAAGGTGTGGGGTTGAGTCCTTCTGAGCACATTTTCCTTCCTTTTAGAAAGTAGATTAAGGTTTGGCTAACCCTGTAAATGGAGGAAGAGAGAGAAAGCAGAGGATCAGTTCTTTATTGCTTGTCCTGTGTTTTAAGGCACCTGGGAGAGATAAACCCAAGCAGACTGCATTGCACAGGTCAAGGTACCCAGATTTTCCATTTGGACATGAATTCCTCACAGTTTTATTTGTGGAAATGGTTTTTCTTTTGAGATGGTGAAGTATGTGATGCTGGATACCAGCACCACGCTCTGACAGCTGTTGGGTAGACACAACACTTTGGGCTTCAAGTGCTGATGCTGCTAAAGGATATCTGTGTTGTACTGTGGCTACAAGAGCAAAGCATGACAATGTTCCTGAGAGTTTATGTGTCCTATGATGATACAAACTATAGAGAAATGGCTGGTGTGGAGGTTAGAAATTCCAGCTAGATGGTAAGATACCAGAGTGTATTCTTTTACTGGGTACTTGCTGATCACTGGAAGTGACTGCTCTGCAAAGGGCCTTACTTTTCCATGCTTAGAGCATGTACCTTTAAAAATATTAGTTTAGGTTTTACATACCCCCTTTGAAAAAATTCCCTTGTAGACGAGAATAAAACTTACAAAAAGGCTGTTACAGAGATCATCAACTCTCTATTAGATAGCTTGGAATATGCTCCACTAGCACCAGAGTTTAGTCTTCTCCAAATTACTGTAGAGGATTTGACTGTATCTTGCTGATCCATCCACATTTTAATTTCCTCTGCACGGATACATATTGCAGGATGCTGGAAATCCCCAAGCCCACTGGAGCTGCAAGACTGGATGTTTCATCCTGTAACACCAATAAAATGTTAATGCATACTAATAGCAACAGCAAAGGGGTTTATGGAGCGAGCTTGGAAGTATTTTATAATTGGTAGGGTATCTGTGTCACAGAGAATCTGGGGTTAGAGTCATCAAGTATTGCACTTTGTCAACACAGGAAAAGAAAAACCCTCAAATATACCTCAAACCTACTAATTTTTATAATTAAAGGGGAAAGATGGGAGATGAATCCCTGGGGAGAGAGTCAAACATAAATTTCGTATACATGAGAGAGCTGCCACTGGTCGGGATGGATTCGGGATCTGTGGGTTCAGTTTTCTGCTCTTCCTGGAGCCCTGCTGTGACCTTACCTCAGGACAGTGCCTCCCTATCCCACCTGGAGACCAAGGATAAAAAACATCATCCTTCTGTACAAACCCAGTGAATCTGGGCATCAGTAAGATGAAATCCAGGGAGCTGGGCATGGCTTGGCTTCCAGCAGCTCCTTGTGTGTCCCCTCTGCCCAGCCTGATAGTGTGGTTCTATTTACTGCAACCTGAGGTACCAAAACCAAGGAAAATTTGGAATTGGTGTCAGAGGGACCAGGATTCCTCCTCTTGCAGCGTTTCCATCTGCCAATCTTTGGTTGCACCCTTTATCCTGCCTATCCCAAACACACATCTGGATGCTCTGGTCACTGCCTGTTGTGGTGAGGACCATGGGACAAAGAAAGGAGATCACGCCCTCTCCAGAGCACCGTGTGGGAATTGCTGATCCACCCTGGCTGGCACTTGGCTCCCCTTCTCCTCCCACCAGAGGAGAAGCACGAGGTCTCCATGGCCCATGGGCAGAAGGGGAAGAGCCTGGATGGCCACGGTGCTGTTTGTTTTAATAGATGTGCCCTAAAACCTGAGGATTTTCCAGAGTCAACAGATGCTGAGCCCAGGAATAAGCCAGAGGCGCTGCCTGACCCCGCAGGCACCAGCAGGCTGAGCTGAAGGAGCTCTGGGTGCAAGTGCTCCTGAAACAACCTCAGGCAGAATTAATCCAGTGGTAACTCCAGGGGGAGAAACTGGAGGCTCAATCCTCCCCCTCATGTCTGGTGACTGAGCCGAGGGCACCACGAGAGCACCACGGAGCCTGGGGCTTCCATGTCCTTGCCTCTGGGGCTTCTCAGCCGTGTCCTTCCTTGCCTTCTGGTTCGTGTGGGAGTGGAAGAGCCGGGATGCTCATGGTGCTGTGGGGACAAGCTGGGGGGAGCTGGGTGATGGAAGACAGCAGACACAGAGCCTGGATTCAGCGGGGGTCCTTCTCGAGCCCTGAGAGTTCCCCAGACACCTTGGGTGCTGCTTTACCCCTGTGCATCCCACATCTCAACCCGAGTCCTGCTGCAAGCTGTCTGCAGAACCTTCCCTTGCCTCACACCAGCACGGGGCTGGTGAGGGGGAATCCTGTCCCTTCGCACGTATTTTGTGCTGGTGTTTGCTCTCCAGCACCAAAGCAAACAGAAGGGTGAGTTTCTGGAGTGCCCTTCCCTGAGCTGTGCATCCGGCCAGCCCCGGCTCTCTGCTGGGGGGAGCTCATCGGAATATCCCCGAATCCTGAGCACTCCCTGCCAGGCGGGCAGCACCGGGCTGCGCTGGCAGCCGTGAGAGGAGGAGGAGGAGGAGAAAGAGGAGGAGGAGGAGTGGGCATGGGCAATGGTTGGTGTTTTGTTCATCCTCACCAGGGAGAAGAGGAGAAACAAAAGCAGGAGCAGCGCGGGGCACCGGGCTGGCTGGGCGAGGAGGAGACAAAAATAATTGTGCAGGATTCATCGGGGAGCTTGAAAAAGGGTGATTTTGTGAGCAAACAGTCACCTCCCAGCACAGAACTTTCCCGTCTCCAATTTCAAAATTCCATTCACATCAGCATCCACTTTCATGTTGAAAAACCTGGGGAAAAAGGGAGGGAAAAAAAATGCAGCTTCACACATTTCAATGCAAAAGTCTCATTTTGGTGAGGAAAAGAGGCAGAAAGCACTGCTTTTGGGGTTCTTTATTAGAAACCAATCTCCCAGAATGGAAGCGTGGAAATAATAAGGGGCCTGAGGCAGATGGGATTGCCCCAAAGCTGCTCCTGTCTGTTGGGGCTGAGCCCAGTGGGGCCATGAAGTGGCTGCTGGAGCTTCCCACATGGGGAAGGTGGGAGCAGGGGCACGGTGCAGATGCTGTGCCCTGGCATGTAGGAGTCCTCATGAGTTTGGAACAACAGATACGGGGGGAAATCACATGGATCCAGCCCAATGGGGGACCTGCCAGCCAGGCAGGAAGGGGCAGCTTCAGTCCCTGAAAAGGGACGATTGCAGGGAGCAGGAATGGTCCAGAGCAGCATCATCGATGTTTTCCCTGGGAAAACCCTTTCCCCTCCTCTGGGCAGAAGAAGAGGTGGGGTTAATGCTCTGTCTCATTCCCTGCAGGTGTGGGGCAGGTGATTCTGCTCAGCTGGACCAGTCATGGGGTGAGGAGTGATGATAAGAGAAGGCTTTGGTGGAGGCTTCTCCCCTCTGTGCTCCTTTATCTACAGGACAGTGTTTTCCCTGAGGAACAGGAGCCAGGGCAGCTCAGCCCACGCTCTGCCTCTGGGCTTGGCCATCCAACCTCCATCCAGCCTCCATCCAGCCTCCATCCAGCCTCCATCCAGCCTCCATCCAACCTCCATCCAACCTCCATCCAACCTCCATCCAGCCTCCATCCAGCCTCCATCCAACATCCATCCAACCTCCATGTGCTGTTTGGCATTGGCTGAGACCTTGGATGAAGCTCCTGCCTGCCTGTCATAGAAATCCCAGAGAGTGACTCTGCTGGAAATGCCTTTGGCCCTGGGGAGCAGCTGGAGAAGCCCTCAGCCCTTGCTCAGCAGTGCTGCAAAGCAGCCTCAGGTCCCTCTGCAGGTGGCCAGAACCATCACTGGCAGCGCAGCCCCTCACCCTAAGCCAGTGCTTAGGAGAGCACCACTGGCTTATGGATTTCGCTCGGCTGAGCTGTGTAAGTCCCAATGTGGAGCAGCTAGCAGCTAGCTTTCCTCATTTCCCAGCTTATGGGGGCAGCAGGTCCTTCTCTGCACACCCTTCGTTGTGTTTCTCTGATGGAAAGGTGGCTGAGGGGGTCTGTGCACCCCAGCTTTGCTGCAGAACTGTGTTGCTGCCCAACTTGTGTCTCTGGGGTGCCAGTAAACCCCCAAATCATTTGGCATCAGTGTCTTCTGAATGCTGAGGGAGGTTTTTTGCTTCTCCTGCTGTACAGCCAAGCTCCTTGTGCATCGATGCTGGTGGCAGAGTGTTGCTGAGATGGCTGCTCTGTGCTTAGTGGCTGCTGCTTCTGTGAAAAGTGCTTTTTACTCTAATTTTTCTATTGTGCTGTTTTTGCTGTTCGATGTGAGGGACAGCAGCTTCTGCCACACAACAGCTTCCTCTTAACTTTCCCACTGCGCGCTGGTAAATCCAGGGCAGGCTTAACTCAAGGAGCAACATTAATCATCAAATCTATAAGCAGGATATAGAAAGGCCAAGTGTGAATAATTACTGCTCAGGTGCTAATTACCCAGGCCCAGACCAAACCCAACATATCAAACAGACCGCTAACAGCAGCGGCCTCTCCACCACGTTGCTGGGTCCCCCATTGCTCTCCCACTGCTCTCTCTGCAGGGGACTCCTACAAACATCTGCTAACACGTGCAGATCCCAAAATATTCTTCTGCTCATTCGTGTTTAAGCTGGGGAGATGAGATGGGAGGGATCTGACTCAAAATCAACAGATGGAAGGAAGGGCAGATTGATCCTGCGCTGGGTTCTGCAGAGCACAAAGTTGCTCTTCTGGGGATGGGCTGCTGGGACTGGATATGGGATTGTTCTTGGCACTTGTGGTTTAGGAGGACATGGAGCTGCTCCAGCTGTGGGTCAGCACCTGGGAATTGGTGCTTGGCTCATGATGTGAGGGTTGGTTTTCTTCAGGTGCGTGCCCAACCTCTGCCTGGGAGCTGGGGGTGAGCTGGGCGGGCAGCCTGGGAGATGAGAGGGTCAGTTCTCCATCCCTGCATCCATCCTTGTCCCTCCTGGTGGGGACAGACCTGTTGGATGTGCAGTGACATCCTCCTCCAGGCTGAGTTGCTTCAGTGGCACGAGGACTTGGTTGAACTGCTGGCTTTGGCACTGGTCTTGATCTGTGACTCTCAAATTGCAGATCTGAGCCCTCCGAGAGCCAGTAGGGTGTGGGTGGTGCAGGGCAGAGCCCTGTGGCCGCTGGGGTTTGTGCTGACACCCAGCCAGCCCTGCAGCCACCTCTGCAATTGTCTCTGGTGAGGGAAATCAAGCCAGATCCGGACCCTCCTGGGTTCTGCAGGCAGCTGCCAGGTGCCTTCTGCCCCTCCTGCCCGCTCTGCTGAGAGCGGCTCTCGGGAAAAGCGGGCTGGGCTCAGGCACTGCCGCAGCCTCGGGTTGAATTTCTGCCTCTGTTACCGGAGGCAGCATCTCTGCCCGGGGCAGGGCGACTGTCCCGAGACCAAGGGGACACTGAGGACACCACAAGCACCGGATCCGCTTGTGGAGAGCATTTTGCACCGGGAAGGGAAAGGCACAGCTGTCTCGCAGCTGGCAGATCGAGCGGTGTGCGCACAGAGCCCGCTCCCTCTGCCTTGGCACAGCTCAGGACTCCCCTGGCTCCCCTCGCTGTCCCCATCTCCCACCTCCCGCGGTTCTGTGGCAGCCACACTCCACCTGTCCCTTCCAGAGGACCCCTCTGTGCCTCATTCCCTCTCCAGGGCTGCCGGACACAAAATGCTGGCGATGCCCGTTCACCCCCAGCCGGGAGAGCACTAAGGGGAGAGAGGACACGGGAGGATTTTTAGGGTCAAACTCTTCAGCATCAGCTAAAGGTCGGGCAGAGCTGGGGCGCGTTGGGCAGCGCTGGGGACAGAGCTGGGTGGGGACAGGCGCTGACACGGGAGCAGAGCTCGCGGCTGTGCTGGGGGGTGGCGGTGGCTGCTGAGCTTCCCTCAGATTTTGGGTCCTCCACCCTGCTCCAGCCCATCTGTTCTGCATCTCTCACCGGAGCCAGGGACCGGAGGGAATGGGGGCGAGGCTGTGGGTGCCTACCGGGGTGTTGGGGGGGCACAGCCCCCTTCCCCGCAGCGCCCAGGGGGTTCAGCCGACTTGTGAAGGGATCAAAACATTTTGTGCCTGGAAGACGAGGAGCGTGTGCGAGAGTGAGGATGGGCTTGTGTTGGGGGGTGCAACCTTCCCCTGTCACCTCCCTTCTAGCCTGAATGCTTCTGCCATCATGATTAATTTATCAGGTACTTATGAATATGCAGATGAGACTCTGGTTTCCAGGCTCTGCTTTCAGGAGAGGCTGTGATGGGCTTTCTCAAAACATTTTGTGCCTGGAAGACGAGGAGCGTGTGCGAGAGTGAGGATGGGCTTGTGTTGGGGGGTGCAACCTTCCCCTGTCACCTCCCTTCTAGCCTGAATGCTTCTGCCATCATGATTAATTTATCAGGTACTTATGAATATGCAGATGAGACTCTGGTTTCCAGGCTCTGCTTTCAGGAGAGGCTGTGATGGGCTTTCTGCTGCTGCCGCCAATTCCAGCCTTTGAAACCTTGACTGAAGCCCCAGAAACTTCCACTGTGAAGGCGGGCGAGAGCTGGCTCCCCCCGGGAGAGGGGAGATTTGGAGCGATGGGTGCGCCTGGGGTGGTGGACTCCTGCAGGAGCGAGTGTTTCTCCTGCTGATGGCCCCTTTATCACTGATACCCCGAGGTCTGGGAGATGGGGAGAGGTTTGGGAGAGTGATGAATGTGTGCATGTGGCTGTCGGGCTAAAGCGAGCTCTGACCCTGTCTGGCTGGGCTGCCTGGAGCAGGGGCTGTGGCAAAAGGATTTGGGTTTAAGATCCAGCAGCCGGCTGCGCTGACCTGTGGGCGTCTGCAGAAGCACCTGGGTTTTAAAACTTCCCCCAAATACTGTGTGCAGCAGCCAGGGCTATGGATGCAGGAGCTGCTGCTTCTCCTAATCTCACTGCCGGGGCCCCTCTCCAGCCTCGACTCCGGGGGTAAGGGAGCGGGATGGGGCCGGGGGAAGCCCCGGGGGTCCCGGCCCAAGGGGCCGAGGCAGCGAGGGGGCTTCTCCACGGCCCCGTGGGTGAATCTCCTCTGGTCAAAGCATCCAGCTCTGGTCTCGCAGAGCGCGAGTGCGCTCAGGAGTGCTCCCGCAGTGTCTCCGCGCCTGGGCAGGGGGATACAGGGCTTGTATTTTCAATTGTAATCTTTTTTGAGGGGGGCTATTTGGAGGATCAGCAGGGGAGGGGAGCGGCTCTCAGCCCTGCAGGGTCCTGAGCGGGACAGGGCTGCTCGGGGGCAGCAGCACCGGGGAGTTGGGGACAACGCGGCCGCCCCTGGCCCTTGCTCTGCCCCCCGGGGGGGTCGGGGCCGCCCCTCCCTCCCCGTTCCCCGGCCCCGCGCGGCGCTGCAGGTCCCACGGCGGGCGCCAGGGGGCGCTGCGGGCGCGGAGCGGGCGCGGGGCGCGGAGCGGGGGCGCAGCCGGGCCGGGGGCTCCGCGCTCCGGGGGCTCCGGGGGCTCCGCGCTCCGGCTCCTTGCGGCTGCGACCTCCACCCCCGCAACCCATACCCGCTCCGCAATCCCCTGGTTTCTGTCTCTCGGCCCGGGAGGAGGGAAGGTTGCGCTCCCGCGGTGATGCGCGGGGCTGGGATGCGGGGTTTTGTCCATGTGTTGATTTGGGGGGGTCCCGGGGATGCTGGGGGTGCGGGGACAGAGGGACGGCTCTGTCTGCGGGATTTGTGCTGCATGCTAGAAACTGTGCGTTATGGACAAGGTTAAAAGACATAATAATTCTCCCCTCCTGAGGTGGCCGGGGGTTGTTGAGGGAGTGCGGAGCGGCCCCGGCTCGCTCCTGTGGGGTAAAGGAAGGGAGGAGAGAGATACATACACAAAAAGGGGGAAAAAAGAAAAACCCGCCCGCACCACCCAGCGGCCCCGCGCGGGGATAACAAACTCCAACTTAAAAAAAACTTCCCGAGCGCGTCGGGGGGCGCGGAGGCGGCGGCGCTGCCCAGGTGCGGGTCGGGGCAGGGCCGGGGGGTCCTGGCTGCTCCCCCCGGGGCGGGGCGCGGGGAGGGGACCCGAGCTCTGGCCCTTTCCCCACCGGCCCCCTCTCCACCTGGGGCTCGCTTTGCGCGCACAGCCGGACCCAAGGGGGGGCTTTTGTTGCATCCTGGCAGCCGGGGGGGCTGCGGGTGTGTGTGTGTAGGGAGAGGGTGAAACTGGATGGTGTTGGGGAGGAGACAAAGGGGTTTTTCCGAGGCCGGGGGGTACACGGGGGGGTCGGAGTTTCGGCAAATGTTCCCCGGTGCAGAGGGGAAGCGGTGGCTCAGGAGAGGGGCTTCAGCGGGCTGCGGGGTGAAGGAAAGCAAAGGCACAGCAACTTTATAATCGACTTTTTATTAAGATTATAAATTTAAACAAATCTGAACAGTTTTACCCGGTGATATACAATTCCATATGCACAAAAATACAGGCTTACAAACAAAGAAAAAGGAGCAGGAAAAAAAAAGAAGACCCCAACAGACCGTTTGGCAAAGCATCCTCAGTTACACACAGTGCTGATACCGTGAAGTTGGGAGTGGGCAAAAGAGTAGGGAACGACGAGCAGAAAACCCACCTTTTTACAACAAAAGGTTTTTCTTTAAAAAAATAAATGTAAAAAAAAATTCAAGAGACTCTACAGGAGACAATCTCTTCACAAGACCAAACAGTGCTGGTTTTATGATTGGGGAGGCTGAAACCAGAACAGTTAAACTTAAGGGGAGAAAAAAAAAAAAAAGAGGGGGAGAAAAGAAAAAAAAAAAAAAGTCAGACCCGACACACACATTGGAGACGTGAGTCGTGTTACACGGTTACCTGCGGCATCACAAGCACACACCGAGGCGGAGGCTCGGGGCTGCCGGGGGTGCCTCGCCCCCTCCCCGGCGTGGCGGGGCACAGCCCGGAGGGACCCCCGGCCCCTGTTTTTCCCCTTCCCACCCTCCCCAGATTCAGCTCTCAGAACCCTCCAGCGCTCCTCTGGCACAAGCGGTGGGAAGAAGACACATCGCACACGTTTCTTCTGGGAGGAAAGTTGAAATGTTTTCATTTCTGCCTTTTTTTTTTTTTTTTTTGTTCTTTTAAATATATAAAGAAACGCACAAAAGCGACGGGGCAGCAGCGGCTTTTTCCCTGCCCGCACCCTGAAACGCGCCGAGCCGGGGGCGGCGGGACCCGCGGGGCGGCCCGGGGCGGGGAGCGGGGCCGGGGGCGCTCCCGTCGCGGGGTCCCGGGGCCGGTCCCGGCTCTCACGTGGCGCTACCGGCCGCCAGCACCGGCCCCAGGAAGCCCGCCGCGAAGAGAACCCGAGCGGACACAAAGAGGATTATTTAAATAGGTGCTTCGTTGGTTTTTTTTTTTGTTTGTTTGTTTGTTTTGTTTTCGTTTGTTTGCTTGTTTTTGTTGTTGTTTTTTTTTTCTCTCATCTCTGCAAAAATAAAGTCCCAAGATCTTAGATTTTTTTTTCTTTATTGTACAATTTATAAAACACTAGCGCGGCTCTGCCCTCCCGCCTCCCCTGCGCACCCCTCGGCACCCCCCCTCCCCTCACCCCAACCCCCCTCCCTGCCTTTGTTTCAGGGTCCCCCCTCCGGAGCCGCCGTCCCTCGGATCGCACCCCCGTTTTGTCAACACCCCCCCAACACCCCCTCTGCTCCCCCACTTCTCTCTAAAACGCGACGATGGCCCGAGTCCAGGCACCCAGGCTCGCCAGCGCCTGCTTGCTGCACAGCTGCCCGTTGAGGGGCTGCTCCGAGTCCGCCTGCTGCCGGCTCACCAGCCCCGTGAAACCGGAGCCGAAGATGGAGATCAAGTTGGAGATGTTGGAAGAGTCCTGGGGGTGCTCGGCGCTGTACTCCTCGAAGCGGGCGCGTTTGGTGCACGGGGCGAAGGGGGGGCCGCCCGCCACCCCGCCTCCCCCCGGCTCCCCTTCCTCCACCCCCTCCTCTTCCTCCTCCTGCCCCGGGTAATACTTGCGCTTGGTGCCGGGCGCGGGCGGCGGGGAGGCGAGCCCCGGTGCCGGCTGGCAGCAGCAGGGGCACTGCGAGCAGCAGTCCTGGTGCAAGTACCCGTTCTCCACCGTGGTCACGACATGAGTGTCCAAATCAAGCACCGTGGTGCGGCTGCTACAGTGCGGGGCCCCGCCGCTCCCGAAGTCACAGCCGGCGGCGTAGAGCAGCCCCGGGGCCGCGCTGCCGCCGCCACCGGGACCGGCGCTGCCGGCGGCCCGGTAGAAGCCCGGGGACGAGTCTCTGCAGGGCGCTCGCTGCAGCTCCGGGGGCACCGCGCACACCGGCACCTCCAGCAGCTCCGCGCCGCCCCGCGCAGCCCCGCAGCTCCGCGCCTCGCGGTCCTGCGTGTCGGCGGGCAGCGGGAGCGCCGCCAGCTCCGGCGGGGCGGCGGCGGCGGGCGGCGGGCAGGCGGGCATGGCGAGGAGCGGGGCGCCGTCGGGGTAGTGCTGCTGGCGGCGGTAGAGCTCGGCGTAGCGCTCGCTCAGGTAGAGCTGCCGGGCGTTGCGGAGTACATAGGAGACGAGCAGGTTCTTGTGGAGCTTGATGCCGCCTCGCTGCGTGCGGGAGCTGTGGATCTTCCGCAGGGAAATACTGATCAAACTCTGCGCATCGAGGGTGCACTCCATCCTCCTCCGGCCCCTCAGCATCGGCTCTCGCCGCCCGCGCAGCCAGGCACCCCGGCCCGCATCCACACGGCAGCCGGGCGGGTGCGGAGGGTCGTAAGGAAGGAGGATAAAGAGGCGGGGGGGGAGGGAATAAAGGGAAGGGGGGGAAGGGGAAAAGGGGGGACAGAGCCTGAGGTCGCTGGAGAAGGGGGGCAAATAGAGAGGGGTGTCTTCAGGGGGCGGCCAGCGGCGGGAGCAGCGCGGGCATCGCCGGGGGCTCCCGCTGCTGCTGCCGCCGCCGCCGCCGCGCTCCGAGCACGGACGGCGCGGGCGGGCAGCGCCACCAGCGCCGCGCGCGCCCCCGCCCCGCCCTCCCGCGCGGCCCCGCCCCCCGCCCGCCCCTCCGCGCGCTCCCGCTCGCCCCGCCCACCCGCGCGCGGCCCCCCCGCGCCCGCCCGTACCTGTCGCGCAGAGACACTGAACGCCCGCCCGCCCGGCCCCCGCCTTTTATACCGCTGCGCCGGCCCCCGGGCCCCGCCCCCCGCGGCCAGCACTACCAATGGAAAGGCGGCGGACGGCTTGACGGGCGGGCGGCGCGGCCAATGGGAGTGAGGCGGGCGCCTCGCGCCGTTCAAATGGTGTCAGGCGCGGCGCGGCCCGTGAGGGCGGCGGGGGCTCGGCCGGGCCGGCCGGGGGCACCGCGGGCACCGGGGGTCCCGCCCGAGCGGCGGTGGAGCCGAGGCGCCGCCTCCTTGCGCCACTCCCCTCGCACAGGTGAGCGGGGGGCGGTGCCCGCCCCGGTGGGCGGCCCCGAGCAGCCGCGGGGGCGGGGGCGCGGCAGGCCCCGCCCCGTCCCGCCCTGTGACACCCCTGAGGCACCGCGTATCCTCAGCAGGACGCTCGGTGGTACCGGCACCTTCCGTGAATCCCATCCCCGGGCGTGCGGGGGGATGTCCCGCTCCGCTTTGGGCTGTCCTAACCCCGGGAGTTGCCGGTTCGTTCCCGGTTCGTTCCCGGTTCGTTCCCGGTTCAGCTGCTGGCCGCACCCCAGCAGTGCCGGGTCCCCTCACGCCCCGACAGCCCCCGGTGGGGACACCCCTTGTGCTGCCTGCAGAGCTCCCGCCACCGCCCCGCCTTTGGAGGGGAGTCAGGGCTGTCCGCCGACGTGGGGGCAGCACCGTGCATCTCTCACTCCTCACAAAGTGCCCTAATCACACCTGGCTTTCCCCTAAAGTGAGAGCAGGACCGCGTTCGGGTTAATTATGGGCTAATTAGGGCCTTCCATCCCGCCTTGGGGCACACGGCAGTGTTGGCTCCGCAGGGTAGCGCGGCCCCTGTTCTTTCTCACAGGAGGGTGTGAGGGGAGGGGTCTGGGCTGGTCCCTGGGGGGTTAGGGACTGCAGGGGCTCAGGGGTGGGTTTAGGGGATGCAGAGACTCAGGAGTGTCCCCACGTCTGTTGCTTAAAAGCCCCAGTCACCGAGAGACCCAACCACCGCGTCCGGGGAGCAGCAGCACCCACGGGAGCTGGTGACACCGTAGAGCAGCAGCCCTTGTCCACCAGGTAAGAGCTGGAAGGCTCAGGGCAGGGAGCTGCAGGGTCTGAGTGGGAGAAAGGGCTGTGAGCTGGGTAGCCAGGAAGGGACTGCAGTGCTGGCGCAATGGGAGCTGCTTCTGAAATAGCATCTTCTGTAAAAAGCAGAAGGTAGGGGAGAGAGGAGGGGGTTTCCCCACTGACTGCAGAGGTCCTCCATGCTGGGTGCCTGCCTTGTGGTCACCCGGGCATACATACCTTAGCAGCGGCTATGGGCAGCCTCATGTCTGTGCATTGTGGGGAGCCCATTGGAAAGAAAACCACTGAAGCCCTCGCTCCAGCTGTGCAGCCCAAACTCCAAACCATAGGGGCAGTCTCACAGGGTGATCACCGGGGTCATCAGCTCACTGTGAAAAACCTGGGCTCCACGGGGGGCTTTGAGGGGGATGCTTGGAGGGCTTTTCTTGTTTCCTGTCCTGGCTATATTCTGGCTTAGCTTGACCATGTCCTCCACGCAAGGGAATGGGAGCAGACTTAGAATCACAGAGGATTTTGTTTCTATGGAAGGGCGGTTGGGGCAGCAACTGGGCAGGGGCAGCTCATTGCTCCCTAAGGGGCAGCTGGCTAAGTCCTGCATGCTCATGGAGCAACCTTCTCCACAATCTGCCTTCAGCCATGCAAACACTCTGTGCATTCCCAAGCCCTTGTAGGCTGCTCTTTTTCCTTGTTCATAACGTAAAAAGTGATCACAACCCTGTCCAAAGGGACGTCTGTAGCTCAAGGCAGTGGGTACAGGTAGCTTTCAAGATGAAGGTGGGGGGGGTTATGCTGTGTCTGTCCTGTCCTCCACCAGGCTCTCTCCCTTGCAATTCTCCCTGGCTGCAAGCTGGCTTTTCCAGAGCTGTGGCTGCTCAGCAGCTGGAAGTCCAGGAAGTGATAACTGGAGGTGGTCTGTGCAGATCCTATGGGGTGCAGCCGGGTTAGGGTTTGGGCACATTGCATAGACTAGTGCTGAGCTTTGGGTGCTTTGGTGGCTTGAGCCAGGTCTTGCTGCTGCTCAGTGAGATCAAAGGCTCTGCCATCATAGGTTGTTGGGGTTGGTGCTTGTGGACTGAGCCCCAGCTGCAGCTCTGCAGCATTTTCTCTGCCCTCATGGGCACTGGGGAACCAGGGCAGCGAGCACTGCTGCTGCCAACCTGTGCTGTATCCTCCACCCAGCCAGCGCAGGCAGGAATTTCTTCTCCTGCTCAGCTGGCATTTGCTGCTCTCTGGCCCATCTCCAGCTATAAAACTCCAGCCTAGGTGGTCCAGGCTAAGAGCTTGTATTGCCCATTGGCTGACTGTGATGGGGTGGCTTGGGCAGTGCAGATGGGGCCAGGCACAAAGCATTGCCCTGGCAGACACCCTCTGCCTTGAGCTCCTGCTCACCTTCCTGCCTACAACTTGAGTGTGGCCTCAGGACATTGCCCAGTGCTGGCTCTTTGCTTTTTAATCACCGAGTGGCCCCGCTAGCCTCGAGTTGTGGATTTCAGTGAAGAGTCTCATGGATTTTGCAGAGCTCTGCTTGCAGCAGTGCCGGCTTTATGGAGCTGCAGAGGGTGGTGCATCCTCGGGGTCGGTTGGGCATTGCAGGGCAGCCCTGGATGCAGGAGCTGCTGCTGTCTCTGGCTGTCAGAGAAGTGCCCTCTGCTGTAACTGCCTGAGAAGCTTCGTGGCACAAGGAAAACCCGAGAGCACAGCAGGAGCCTCTAGGAGATGAAGACGGAATTAAAACTTTAATCTTATTTAGACTCTGGGTAATTAATATAAAGGCTATAAAATGTGGGCCTGATCCTGGCGCTGACTGCTGGGTACTGTGCTGTGGCCGGCAGGGCTGCAGCAGCTGCAGGCTGGCTCTCCTCCCCGGCTGGCTCTCCTGGCAGGTGCCAATGTTTTGTTTGCAGACACGGTGGCTTTAATCCTGGAGCTGCGATGGGCTGTGTGCTGCAAGAGCCACTCTGCTTCAGTTTGGCCTGTGGACTCCAAAATCTCCCAGAGACAGGAATCTGGCTGATACCTGTCTTGGCACACAATTGCAAGCTCTGCTTTTCTAAAGAGGATAACGAGTCCTGTCCATTTTCTGGCTCTGCAGCAGCAAGGTGGGGCAGGATGGGTTTGGTGCTTGCCTTCTCAGGAAAACCTGTGTGTCCTGTCCAGAATCCCTGTTCCCTGGTGTTGGGGTTTGGGTGCCCTTTCCATGGGCAAGGGCCTTAAGGACCCTACTGCTGTAGTGGACAGTTCATGTAAAACCATCTTGGTTAAATGTAATTCCAGCTTTTACCTGGCCTTTATATGGTGAGGACCATTATTTCCCCAAAGGAGAAGAGGATGGGCCCAGGATTTGCTCTCTGCAGGGCTGAGCTACACATTTTCTGGTGTAGATGATGCTGGTCCTGGGGACTGCCTGTGATGTGAGCACTGTGGGGCTGCTCCTGGCCTGGGGATGGTGCAGCTGTAGCACATCTGGTCCAGCCCTGCTGATGTCCTGGTGCCAAGGGCTGGTTTCGCAGTCGTCGATCCTGCAGCGGGATCCAGCAGCAAAACCTGGCGGTCCGCTGCTCTCAGCTGCAGAGTAAACAAGCTGGCAAGAGAAACCATTTTGCTTCAGCTAGTAGGAGAAACCCTTTTTAGGTAGCACTTCCAACTGGCAATGCTCTCCTTCATTAACCCCCTCCTTCCCTTTCCAATGAAACGTGAATTTGCAGCGATTGGAGATCAGGCACTTGCCAGTACAGCTTTGCCACCCAGAGCAACAAACACAGACGTGAATTTACTGCTTGATCTCATAATTTCAGTGCAATTAGACTGGCTGCTATAAAGCAATTTCCCCTTGAGCCTCGGAGTCCTGGGCCTGGGCACTGCCCAGCTTTTCTCAGACAAGGAAACGGAGGCCTTTGGGTATTGGCTGAAACACGAGGTTTTTTGGGTGCACCTGGAACTTGACTCCCTGGAGATGTGTCTATGAGCAGGAGCTGCGGGTGCCTGGCATGTCTGAAAAGGAGCCTGCTTTTCAGGCTTCCTTATTACAAGTCAGGCACCCAAAGCTAGTGGGAAAACAAGCCAGAACAAGGTTTTCAGGCTGAGCTCTTGGAGCAGGGCTGGCCTCTGCCACCTTCTCCTCTGTGCTGGGCTGACTTAATGTTGCTTGGCTTCCCAAGCTGCCCCCCATCTTGGGGAAACTTGTAGGGCAGACCCACAGGTTGTGCTGCAGCGTGTGGGGAATGGGGCATGTCGGCTCCTAAAGCCAGCAGCCCTTGGAGAGGCGTATCCATCTGTATTGATCGAGTGGCTGTGGGTAGGGCTGTCACCTCGCTGTCGTAGCTGTTAGCTCTTTCTCACAGCTTTGGTATCACAGTCAAATACTTGGTATGAAATCCTGGAGAAAAAGGGATTGAAACCATACTGGAAAAGCATCCATCTAATTACCTTTTCTCCATGCTTTTAGGTGGGGAGCTGTATAATGCCTCCCAAGCACCACCATGGCACTGGGCATGGATGACATGCTCAGTATTTTGATTTGGTCTGCTCCTACCTAAATTCACCAACTCATTTCCTGTGTTCCTGGGATCCTCTGTGCAGGGTATGGGTGCTTCTGTAAGCTTCCCTGCTGTTGCTTCATGGCCTCTTGTTGCTGTGTGGCCAAGCACCTGTGCCCCACATGGTGCTTACAAACTTTCCTGGTGCCTTCTATGCTCCTACTGTAGTGTTGGGAGGTCTCTTGGGTGGGAATGTTGTGATTCTGCTTTTGACTTACTGTGGAAGGGTGGAATTGAGGAGGTTATTGCTACCAGAACCCTACTGCTGATCCTCTCCTCAATAGGCTCTGCTTGTTCTGCTATAAGGGGGCAAATGCTGACTGTGTTGGCCAGCTGGTGATGTGACCCAAAGGAGAAGGGGGTTTCTGTCTGTGCTGATGTATTTTAGCCCATTGATGGCTTGCTGTGCCCACAGGTCAATCTGCAGTAGGAGATCTGTTCCTTGCTAGAGCTGAGGAGGAGAATGAGCTGCTGACGGTGTAAGCAGAGCTGTGGCTGTTCACAGAGGGGCTGCAGTGTCCCAGTTGGTCTTGATGTGAGTTGTGTGGCTCACCTCATGCCCAGAGCTGCTTGTGTGATGCTCTCCAGGGGCACCATTGTAAAGCTCCTGGCACAGGCATTTCCTTGTGTCTCTAACAAACCTGTCCAACTATGCTGGTTTGCTCTTGGTGCCTTCTCTCCTTGTTTCTGGCATTTGGAGGCCATTGATTTCCTGCAAAACTATTGCAGGATGCTAAAGCTGCAAGATAATGGTGTGTGGCAAGCTCAGGAGCGGCCTTTTTGGGAAGAGGGGATGAAGTTGGGGTCCGCTCCCTCCAGTAAGCAGTCCACACCTTGGACTGGGTGCTCCCCTAGGCCCTGTCAGCCAAGGAGCTCATTAAACCTCCCTGACAGGTACGGTGCTCACCCTTCTCCTGAGGTCATGTGGGACCCTGGGAGTTCCTCTCACACTGTGGGAGACAAAGGAAGTCTGTGCCAGGGGACTCCTTTGGCAGCTGGTGGCTCTCTGGAGCTGCTGTGGGGTCTTGCTGCTGCTGCCCCAAAGCATCACTTCCAGGAGCCATGAGGTGCCCTGGGCAACCAGTGCTGTTTGCTGGGCTGTGGTATCTGATAGAGACCTTATTTTAATTGCTAGGTCAGATATCCTGCAGTCTTTATTGCTGTGTAGCCAAGGGTTGATCCCTGGACTTGGTCTGACCCCGAGTTACAGCTGCAAATGTGGCTGTGCGGGAGCACGGTCTTTACCCAAATTGGGAAGTCTGTCTCCAACATCAGCATGAATGAGGGATGTTACCTGCAAATCCTGTTCCCGTCTGTCCTGGGTGGAGCAGGACAGGACTTGCTGGTGACTGAATGGGATTTGTAATCGTGCTCCCTGCTGGCGATGGGAGCAGCAAGCTCGGAGGAGGCTGGGCATCAGCCGCTGTAGGGTTCTGGGAGGGGTGGAGACCTGTGATCTAGGGCTAATCCTGCCTCTGCTTCCTCTCCCATCTCCCCTGTCCCGTGGCTTGTAGATATTCATCAGAACTCGGCAGGGCCTGTCTTACCGCACAGGCAGTGTCTGGTGCGGGGGACCCTTGGGTGACTCCTGTGATGGTCATTGCTCATCTCCAGTGACACGACCTGCCCAGGGCTGTGTGACGCTTGGCATTGAGGGCAACCAAACCAAACTGTTCCCTGTTCTTGCCAAATCTGTAGGGAGGGCAGCTGGGGGTAAAAACTGTAATAAAGTTGGAGTTGTGGCTTGCCTGGGGAATGAACGCTGGGGTGCTGAAGGGGAGTTCGGCCCCGGACGCAGTGGGGTCCCTGTGGGGATCCCCTTCCCCGCTGAAAGTGACTCTAGGAGTGCTGCCGGCGGGCGCGAGGCTTCGAAAGGGTTAATGGTTGCTCGTCTGTTATGGAACCTGCAGCAGAGCCCCTCCGGCCGGGAGCAGCGTGGCCTTACGGTGCCCCGCGGATGGACGGACAGACGGCCGGCAGAACTACAATCCCCGGCAAGGAGCAAACCCCCGGGGTGTGCCGGGACTGGTAGTCCGGGGCCTGGCGTGGGGGTCCCCGCTGCCACTCGTGGCTGCGGCGGGGGGACCCGGAGGGAATGTGCCGGCTCGGGGAGGAGCCAGCGTGTTCACCCACTTTGTTGTTATATACCTTAAAGGAGCAGTGGCTGTGCCCGAGCGAGCTCCCTAGCGGAGCCGCGCAACCCGGGCTGTGGGCTTTTTAAAGATAAAAATCACTCGCGTGGCCTCCCTTATTAACGACATCTCCCGCTCTCAGTAACTCCTTCGGCGCCTGGGCATCGCCAGCCGGCGCGGTGCTGGGCCCGCCCGCCGCGGGGCTGCTGCGCTGCGCTGGACGGCTCTGGTCCTGCATCCCAGCCAGAGCATCCTCCTCCCGGCGCTCTCTGTCTGGGAGTCCGGAGCTGCCGGGGTGTGGGTGCCGAACTCCCCAGCGCTCTTCATGCCACGGAAAATCTGTTTCCTTGCAGGGGAGACATCCCCGCTCATGGTCGCCGCAGATAAAGAGCTCTGGAGAGAAGTGTGGAGTAGCGACGACGTGGGCAGCGCGGCAGATTTTTCATGCCACAGTGGCACAGCCGTGACCTGGAGATTTCTTCCCCCCTCCGGCATAATTCAGTCTAGCACCCGGTGCCTCCAGCTAAACACCCTGGCCCGGCCCTGGCATGTGCCCAGCAGACACCCACATCAAAGCCACCGCGGCTTGCCTGGCCCCTCGCCAGCAGCTACCTCTAGACAGCTTGTGCAAACCTGGAGGGAGATGAGTGCGGAGCATCCAGCCCTGAGCAGCTCCTGCCTGCTGTGGGGCAGCCGGGGCTGGCGTGGGCGTGTGGTGGGAGCCACAGCTGGGTGGGCGACCCCAGCCCACTGGGATCGTGATAGGGGTGCCTGTGAAACATCTGTCCCAGCGAAGCTGGGCAGCTGCAGCATGGCACTGGCTGCTTTCAACTGCTTTGTCCCTGCTTTCCTGTGCTGGTGCTCATTGCCTCCATGCCCCTCTGAGCCTTGGCAGAGGGGGATGAAATCTCTGGCAGGTGAATGTGCTGGAGGGGGGCTCAGCACGGGAACCTTGCTGACTGGAAAAGCAGGAATAACCACCCAAACGCAACTGGTGGCGGGGCGGGGGGGCCGGCTGTGGTGCTGCAGGGAACTGACAGCTGAGCTGGCTGATGCTGGGTGATGCTCTGGGGCAGGTGGCCCAGGCCTGCCTTTGCTTCCCAGGGTCACACATTGTGGTTTACATGTGGGTTGTCACCCGCATGAAGGCAAGGGGAGGGCTTCGGTGGCAGAGATGAGCCCAGTGCTCTTGGCTGAACCTTTCACTCCTGGGCTTTTGGGTACAGCTCAGCCTCCTCACAGCCTGAGTATTTGCCTGCTGAGGGGCTGTACTTGATCTGTTTTCCTTCGTGGGTGTGGGTGTTTGAGAGAGCATTGGGAACACATATTCCTGGCTGGAACTGGACTCTAACTGGTCCATGCTGTGAGTTCAGGATAGTGTCCAAAATGCATCCAGCCTGGTGCCTGGTCTGGCATGGCTGGCAGTGGGCAGAGCTGCTGGTCTTGTTTAGTTTTGGAGTTGTCTGGGTGAAATTTGTACCCAGAGCAGAAGAACTCTTCCCCGGGGTGCAGAAAACTCCTGGTGCTTGAGTGAAACGGTGGGAGTAGAAGGGCTGAAGCCCATCAGAGCTTTATCTGGAGAGACCTGCTGTGCCTGGCCCTGGCTGCTCTGTGTGCAGGGACTTGTGTGGTTGGGTGCGGGAGCACAACCCATGCAGCTGTGACCTCTTGGACACACTGAGGGCAGCAGAAAGACCCTTCTGGGCTGCAGCAGAGTCTGTATCACACGGTTTCTGTGCAAAAGGAAACAGTGGAGTGGGAGAGGCTCCTGTGGTGAGCTGCTGGCTGCTGCATCCCTCAAGGAACTTGGGCTGCAGGGAGCCCATGATGCTGCTGTGTTGTGGATGCAGTCAGCCTGCTGCCTCAGGGATGCTGCAATAAGGAGCCATAAGGAGTCCTGCCCTTGCTGTGGCCAGTTCATAGCAGTCTGTGGAAGCACCAGTGCAGCCTTTATAGTGAGCTGTGAACAGTGAGGATCCCATGGGATGCAGGAAAGGTGGTAGGGGCTCAGTCTAACACCTTGTGCTGTGCCTGGCTGCTCTCCAGAGTCTGTTCAGCGGCTAGGTGAGGTGGTGGGTGCTGTATACTGGGCTGGACCTTGATTCAGTCACTCACTCCCTGTGCTCCTTGGTGCTGCAATGCTGGCTAGTTGCTGTCTTGCAAACAGCTCCTGTACATGTGTGTGCTGTGCCTGGCCCAGTGGGGACCTGCCTACAGGGCTGTGTGAACCCTGGTACAGCATTTGGGGGGAATTATGGGCTCCACAGAGACCTGGTGAAGCTCTCTGGTGGAGAAGGGCACAGGAAAGCTCTCCTACAGGCCTGTCTTAGCTCTGTTGCTTATTCTCTTTTGCTTTTCATCCCTTGCCTGCCATTCAGGAGCCTTGTAGCAGCAGCCTCACAGCTGCCTAACACATAGTGATGATTGTGTTGCAGCAGGTTGCCTCTAAGGAGCCCTGCACTGAGGCTGCTGAGGTGTGCACCCCTCCACACCCCCTGAGCTGATTGCTTCTGACACAGTCCTGCTCAGACTAAGGCTAAGCCCAGATCCTCTTTCTATCTGACGTTGGAGCAGAAGCCCCAAAGGGTGAAATGCAGCTGCTGGAAGAGGCAGCAGGAACTGTGGGTTGGGGATCTTGGAGGTGAAGCTGTTTGCAAACAGCTCCTGGGTGCAGTGGCACTTTTTACACCGTGTGACTTTCCCATATGCACAGGCATCCCCAAGGCTGAAGGGAACTTTGACTCTGGCAAGGGTAGAAATGAAACGTGGATAACATCGCTAGGCTAGTGTTGCTAGAGGAATTAAGAACCAAGCAACTGCATCCATAGGAACCTCAGTTCTTCCCTTATCCCCTTGCACATCGAAGTTAATTGCATTTCCAACTGACACATCAAGCTGTCCTGCCACGGTCGTCTGCGGCAAAGTCAGCGCATCGTGGTTGCTCTGGGATATAAACCTCACCTCTGGTGTCTCGCTCTCTTGGGGGATAATGTCTTTCCCAGGGCTGTTTGTGCTATGGTCAGGTCTTAGGAGCCCAGGGCTCAAGCTGAGTTGTCTTGTCAGGTCTTTACGGGTATCTCTTGAAGGTGAGACTTGTCAGGCTTAAGCAATGGATGAAATTTTTTTAATGGGTGTTCAGCAGCCACTGTGGAGATGCTTAAGGGCATAAATTTTTTAAGAGCATAATGGATGTTAAGCTCTCAAAAATAAATCCTAAGTCTCTCTAGCCTGTGTTTCCCAAGGTATTGGCGGCTAGCTTAAAATGAGAGAGCAAGCAAAATGAAATAAAAGGCTTTTAGATGGTGCAGATCACCAGTGTGGAGCTTCTGCTTTCTTTGTGTGTCTGAGTTAGCACTTTGGGATGCTGAGGGTCAGGACAGGGAGGTCTTAATCCCTGGTGAGTGCTTTGGGGACCCAGACTGGAAAGCAGAGTTAAAGGGTTTTCCCCACACCAGGAAGATTGGTAGGGCAAGGTGGGCAATGCTGGGTGCTAAATCCTCTGGCCCAGAAGACTTAGTGATGGCAGCCAGAGAATCTGGTCCAAAACTGCTTCAAGGTTCTCTTGATGAAGCAGAGCCAACAAAGTCTGTGTGTGGGAGATGGGCTAGTGCCTTCCTCCTTCCAGCAAGAGGCAGGAAGACATAGAGCAGCTCTGTGCAAACAATTCCAGGGAGATGACAATCAAGCTGTGAGATGCCAGGGCTTCCTCTTACACCCTGCCCTGATGAGCTTTTCCTATGGAAGGACATCCCCCGGTCCTTGTTGCACCAGGAACTGGGGCAGCAGGAAGGAGATGCTCCCTGCTGGCTGGTGCAGTGCCCCAGGGCTGGGAAATGGAGACGAAGTGGCTTCATCCTTCCCCAGCCAGTTACCCTCAGGCTGGGAAGCAGAGCCACTTGTTCTCTCTCTAGCCACAGCAATGGGAAGGAGGTGGAAGAACGCTGTGCTGGCATGGGCAGCACTGCCGAAGGTGCCAGGAAGCGACAGCCCAAAACTTGTTTGACTTTATTTTCTTCTCCCACCACTGGAGAAGGGAGGACTGCAGCTCCAGGAGCATGCAGCTCATGCTTGTCTCCTCCTGCCCAGAGAGGCTGGCTCAGAAAAAGCGGGAGCAGCCCTGATTCCATGCACTAGCTTGGGAGGTGGCATGAATGTGAATGCTGGCATCCTGCAGTGCTGCACCTTTGTGTTGTTCATGCCAGCTTCCCTCCCAAATCTGGTTGGAAACAATCCTGCATTCCCCGTGAGGTCAGCTCTGCTGTGGCTCTGCTCACTGAGGTCAGCTTGTACCTGCTGAGGGCTTGGCCCCATTTTATAGAGCTTTTCCATGAGGTGTGCCCTGGGAATGCCCTCCCCTGGGCTGTGGTAACAGTGCTTGGAGATGAGCAGTGCTAGTGCCTTCAGGAGGCAGAGGAAGTTGAGGTGCTGGGTGATTTGCACCTGGAGTTTCTGTTCCTTTCTGCTCCTTGCTGGGGTTTGGTGGTAGCTGTTGACCCGCTCTGAGGTGACAGGTTCAGAAAATCAAGTTGTGAGTGCCTTCGTGGCAGGAAGAAGTAAGAAAAGTAGAAGATTTGGAAATGACCAGGGAAAAGTATGGGTTGATGCAGAAATGTTAACTGCTGCTTTTCTAGTTCAGTCCAACCCCGTTTCTCAGTTCTGGTAGTGATTGGTGTGTAATAACGGGAATAGGAAAAACATGTATTTCTGATGTGGACTGGGTCTGCTCAAAGGGCTGTTGCTTAGGAAGTCTGACTGCCTTCCTTCATCTCAAAGGCACCTCTGGATTCTCTGGCCCATCACAGCTAAGCCAAGGGACAAAAGGCTCTATCTTTCCCTCTTCCTTGACAGCTGTGAGAATCAGGGCTCTTGCTGCTCCTTGAAAACACGAGGTGTGTCTGCACCAAGAGCCTCTGGCAGGAGGCTGGCACGGGATGTGCCTCCTTGCTCTGTTTTGCGCATTCAGATTTTCTTTCCTGCTTCTCCAGCCCTCTCCAAGCACCGCTCACCCCTGCATAGGCTGGGAGAGTGTTTCTGGGCGATTGCTGCTGGAGTCATTGGAGGTGGGAGAACACCCTCCCACCCAGCATGAGTTTGCAAGTTCTCTGGGCTCCCAGCTGCTCTGGCTGCTGCTGCTGCCTCTTGGGGGAGGACAGGAGGGACTGAGCAGGGGGCCTCTTCTCCTTGGCACAGCTGCACTGGGGCTCTCTGCGGCTCCCAGGAACCAGGCATGGCAGCTCTTCCCCAGATGGAGGACAGGACCCTGGGGGTATTGGCCGTCTGCTGCTTTGCTGCCCCAAAAAAGCCTGAAGGCTGCTTTGTGCTGCTGTTCTGCATTGAATTGCACCAAACTCCATGCTCCCCTCTGTTATCCCTGAAGATGGATGCAGATGACTCCCCTCCTGACATGTGCGTGATCTGTGTGCGCTTGGCTCTCCTCTCTTCCTGGGCAGCTGGCAGGTTATTTTTGGTTCTGGAGCGGCCCAGATCTGGTTTCTGCTGGGGTGAGTCCCTGCCCAGTGCACCTCTTGCATTCCCCGGGCTTGTGGGAGGTGAGGAGCACTGTCTTCCTTGCCCACATGTCAGCTGGAGCCAGCAGGGATGCTCCAGTAGTCCCCTGCTGAAGGGCTGGTCTGGCATCTCTCTGGAATGGCTGAGAGAATGAGACATTGGCCAGGTCTGTGGGGACTCACCTGGATGTGGCAGCCCAGGAAACCTGATCTGTGGGCCTCTTTGGGAGGAGAGGGATGGGCAGGAGCAGCTGGTGCTCTCTCAAGGCTTGGAAATCCAAGCCAACACCTCATCACGTGCATCTCTCTTGGCTCACAGGCTGGAGGAACAGCAGCCCCCTTCCCTCGGCCTCCTGCCAGTGTCCTGCAGGGAAAGCCCCTTTAGAAGGGCATTGGGGAGGCTGAAGGGTTTGCTGGGGACAGCCCTGGGGAGATGCTGGGGACCTCCTGCCCTGTCTCTCCTTGGGAGGGCCTCACAATGAGAAATATGGATCCTGCCATGTAGCTACCTCACTTGCAAGGCTCTTCCTTCTCTGAAGCCCCCATGAAACTTCAGCACTTTCTTAAAACCAAGGTTTGTCCCAGCAATCCTGGAGCAGGGCTTTATTCCACTGCAACAGGGTACTGCTCAAAGCATCCTGTCCACATCTGCATGGTGGGATTTTTGGAGGTCCCTGCTTACCTGGAGGGGGACAGAGGGTAAATGCAATCTAAGAAATGGTTTTCACATGTTAGACACAGGTTGAACGTTTGCTGGGTACCGTGGGCTGTGTGGGAAAGTGAGGCTGCTTGTTCCTCTGTGCCCAGCTGGCTCTGTAGGCTGGTGGAACTGAGCACCTTGCTGGAGGTGAACATCTTGATGGAACTGAACCTGCAGGAGGTATTTTCAGAGCAGGTATCCACAGTGGATGTGTGTCTCAACTGTTGCGGGCACTGTGCACAGAAATAATTATTCAAGGCTTTTAGTAGGCTGGTGTCCTGTTCATTCCAGTATTTGCTCCTATGCTCAGTACGGGTGCTCGAGAGCCTGTGTGCCCAGCAGTGGAGGTGGGGTGAGAGCCCCTTCCCAGGCAGTGCTGGCTGCCATGGCTAAGGACACTGCATCCTAACAATGCTGAGGAGAGGGGGACTAAAATCGTGGTGCATTTACTTGTAAGGTGGTGGCTGGCAGAGGTGGGCTGCCAGGGATTCTGCAGGTCAGCCTGGGTGTCAGAGCTGCCCTGATGTATCCTGGGTATCAGAGGAGGCTGCAGCACTCCCTGTCCAGTGCTTCCCATCCTCAATGGCACAGCTTTTTCTCACTGAAAACTGTGTCCTTTTCTCTGGGGAGCGAGCATCGACACATCCTCCCACACTCCTGTTCATCCCCTTCCAACAAAATGCTGCTCTGACGTTTCTCTCTGCTCCTGGCAGGGAGTGAAGCTGTTTCCAGTCCCTGACTGGGGCTCATGGTATAGGCACACAGGTCTGGGCTCTTGTTTTCTAAGCATCCTCCCTTTCTGCTCTGTGTTGGGTTTCTGACTCACCTCTCAGGACCTGAGAGCCTGACTCCAAACTCTGCAAGACTGGCTCCTGCCAGCTCTTCTGTGGGAGAGCTCATCTCCCCATGAGCTGAGGGTCTCATGCTACCGAAAACAGAACCAAATCAACTGTGAATAGGCTTTAAGTTACTATTCAGGAATACAATAGAAAATCAGAGAGATGCTACATCTCCTTCAACTGTCTGTGTGCCTGGTTTCCTTTGTTGCAGGTGACTGAAGGAAAGAAAATAGGTTTGTTATGAAAGCACCAGGTCCAAACTGCCCTGCTCTGGCAATCTGGAAACCAGGAGATGTGGAACTGCTGGCTTATGTGGACCAGGGCTGCTGTGGGTGGGAGCAACACAAGGCTGAGGCTGGTGGCTGTGTTGCCCCAAGTTGGCTCTGCAGGGTGCAAAGAGCACCTGGGCTCTGCAGGGCACAGCAGGTTTGGTGTGGGGGGCTTTGTCCAGCCTTCATCCCTGCCCAAGCCCTTGAAGAGGACAAGCTGCCTCCTTGTGCTGCCTGATTTTTGGCTGTACAACATGGAGCACATCTTCTGCCCCTGTGCTGCTGGTCTGTGATGTGTTTCTTCCTTGGTCTGGCCACTCTGTTGGTGGGCACAGCCTTTGGCAAAAATCAACTAGACCAAGAGTGGAATTCAAATGCACAAAGCAAAATATTTGCTGTGAGGAGTCCTGGGGCCGCTTTGTGCCACGGAGATGTCTCATGGGATGTGTGGTAGGGCCACAAAGCTGCTGTGAGGGGTGTGGTGCTGAGGAGGGAGAAGGTAAGGGGCTCTCTCTCCTTCCTACAGAGATGAATTCCAAGAACGCTGCTTTCAGGGTGGGCTTGTTGGCAGGGGGTTGAGTCCCAGCCCTGCACCCCCTTCAGCAGTGCTCCACATCCAAACCCTCCTCTCATCTCTGGCTTAGCTGCTGCACAAACCATGGACAGCCAAGCAGACGTTCCCTGCTGCACCGGGCTCGGGATGGGAGGCAGCAGCATGGTCGCATCCTTGGCGAGTGCCGGACTCCTCGGGCCCCACGCGAGCTCCTGCCAGCCCCGGGTGTGGGTGCGGGCAGCAGCCTGCGGTTAGGCAGCGCATTGGACCTGAATGCGATGTGAACTCAGGCTTCCCTTTTGAAGTTTGACACCCGGGATTTTCCCCACCCACCAGGAGGACTGAAGACAAAAAAGAGCAGAAAAGAAAAAGGGGGTGGAGGGGGAAACCCTCTTTAAACTGCTGGTGAGGGCATGTCAAGGAGGCTGAAGCTGAAGGGGCTGTGGGGGAGGGCTTGGTGCGTGTCTATCTGGCCGGCCAGCTCTGACTCACCAACATGTGCAGGTACAGCCCTGCTGCAGCCGGGTTTCGGGTTGAGCCTCGCTTGCCCAGCAATGCCGAGAGGGGTTTGCAGAGGCAGGAGGGAAGCAGAGAAAGGGAAGAGTTATTGCATCCTGGCGGTATGTGATGGCTGTGAATTGTGTCCCCTCTCTTGGCCCTTGCAGTCATCCTGCCATCCCAGCTGCATCCCAGCCTTGGAGGAATCAAGAAGGGTCCATCCATTGGGGGAATCAAGAGGGATGGGCTCTGGCCCCACTGCTGTAAGGGCTGCAGGATTAGGCTGCCTTAAACAACAAAGGCCTTGCTCCGCCTGTCAGACAGATACCCCAGGGGCAGACTGCAAGGGTGTGGAGTGGAGGCTCCTCTTTGCAGAGGTAGGATGGGAATGTTTTCTGGTCCTGCCTGTCTGGTTTAACACTCCTAGCTGGGGCTTGGATGATCCAAAAGGGAGCTTGATCTGAGATGCGAGGCTACGACTTATTATTATTTAAAACTTCTAAAGCCTGAAGCTGCAAAGCTGTGACTTGGGCCCAGATTCACCTGACAGACTCGATCTGCCAGGGATGGAGTTGTGGACAAAGGTTGGATATGATGCCTGTTTGTGGAGGCTTGTGCTGGTGCAGCTCCAAATGAGACCTGCAAAAGCAGCATCAGGATCCCATCCCATCCCTCATCTCCACCCAGCTGTATGCCTCAGCTTTTGGTTTGAAGTCAAAGCTTTAGGAGGTTGAATGCGGCTGCCTTTGGCATCCCCAAGCCCAGGCTTGACTCACACAGTGTGTGCTCATCTCTCTGGAGAGAAATGGATGTTTTGTGAGTCTGAGTGTCACCAGATGGGTCCTGGAGGATCTGCTGGACCTCTCTGGAGCCCTGAGCAATGCCTGCACCTGTGTGAAGTGACACTTGGTCCAGCTTGTACTTCAGCACCATGAAAAGAGACAAGTGAAATTCCAGTCCCCAACACCATCCTTTACCTCATCCTGAGGGGTGGGAGGGGAAGGTGCTCTTGCCAGAGCTGCTTTCACCAGGAATGACCCCATGCCAGCAGCAAGTGGAAGAGGGAGTTTATGACCAGATGATGTGAGATGCCCCAGTGGGAGCTCGCAGCAGCTCAGAACAGCCACTTCTATGACTGCCCCATAAGGTTAAGCTCAGAGAACTCTCATGGGACATACTTCCAGCTCCTAGAGCTGCAAGGAGCTGCTGACGTGTTCTATGCCTCAGGAGGACAAATAGCTGGGGCATTGCCCATGACAGCGGTGTCAGGACCATGCCAAGCTTTGTAGGAGGTCTCTACTTGATGAGGTGAGCCCGCCCATTCATGGCAGGAGGAGAAGGGCTTTGTAATCATGAAGCAGCTGGGGCTTGGCTGTGCTGTCACCCCAAAAGCTTGAGTCCCATTGTCTTCCATTCTTCCTGGCCCATGCCCTCTTGTTGCAGACTGTGGGGTTTAGCCTTATGATTTTAGCCCACCAAATGTCATGGTGCACTTCTCCTTGGGAAACTTGCAACCTGCTGCACAACAGAACATCTGCCTGGCTCTGCCTGAAGGTGCCCTGCCCTGGTGCCACAGCCATGCCAGATGCCATAGTCTGGAGAGCAGCAGTGAAATCACTATCTCAGCTGGAGTTACTTGCTCCTACCCTCATGGGAGGGATGCCATGTACCAGTTGCTGGCTGCAAGAGCTGTGTGAGCAGAGCGAAAGGAGGGAGCTGCTAGGATGCCTGCTAGAGGGGAACAGCAATTCCCCTCTCTCAGTTCTGGGTCTGTGCGCCACACAATGAGGGAGGTGGCCATTCCACCAAAAGGTTAAAATAAATGTGCCAGAATCCTGCTGCCTTCTGTAACTGGGGTAGGGGAGGGAGGGAGGAAGCTGTTTGTGCAGTTGTTCATAAAAATCAAATGTGAAAGGAGTGGGAATGCTGCGGCACAGCAGAGGGCATCTTGGAGGGGAACCTGTGTGCCACCTGCATGAGGTCCATCAGCCTCCTCCTGGTTCAGATGCTGAGCTCAGCACTGCTGAGACACAGGGAATGGTGTCCCTTGAAACCCCCTCCCTCTCCACACACAGCATGGCTGAGGGTTTGCAGCAAAACCGAAAAATGCCTCGTCCTAGAACGGTGCTTTCTGCCAGCTTCTCTTATCAGACCCTGTGCGTTTGCCTAAAGCCAGTTGCTGTAGGGCTGGGGAACAGCCTGCTCTTACACTGCTCTCTTGCCTGCAGCCTGTTTGCATTCATGATTGCATCCGTGCATTAAAGTGCTTTGAGCTCCTCGTTACCAAAGTGCAGAGTCTGAGTTTTAACGAGCCACCCGTGGGAGCTGGGACTGGGAGAGACGAGCTGCCGTCCTGCTGAACCGCGGCAGAGCTTGACAACAGGCACCGCTGCCTGGAAACGGTGGGCAAAGGCTTTATTGACCACTGGAGGTCACTTTTTCAATAATGCAGTACAATCCAACTTTATTTTGTCAGTACCTTTCATGCAGGCTGCTTCTGAGCTGCTCAGCAGATCCAGTGCAAAGGCAGGGAGAGGAAAGACTTCTGGAGCTAGGGAGGTGGAGGCTGCTCAGCAGCGCGGGGTGCAGAAAAGGCTCTTGTGCCTCAGAGAAGAGCCAGAGGAGGAGGAGGAGAACAGAAAAGAAGCAGCCTGAACGCTGCTTCCCTGAGCTGTAGATGCACCTTCAGGCTCTTCATAAGTGAAGGAGTGTGTTTGGTGCTGGGGGGCTGAGGAGGGGTGGGCTTTGCAGGAGGGTGCTGGGAGGTGGCAGGTCGCTGCAGGTGGGGCTGGGTGCTGTGCAGGGAAGGTCATCCAGCATTCCTCAGCCTGAGACAGGCAGCTTTTGGGAAATGGAGCAGCAGTGTGGTCAGGAATCCAGCTTGCTGCAGCTGTTTGCTCTCCTAGAGTGGAGCAGCTTCAGAAACCCTGTGATTTCAGCTTACAAAAGAGGCTGGACGTGGGCAGGCTCAGGCCAGTTCTGAGCCAGAAATTGTGCCTGAATCATGTTCTTTTGCTCCCTGTGTGGTGCTGAGCTGTTCCTGGGAGGGGACTGTGATGTCCTGCCTGCACTGCCTGCCTGCTCCAAGCATCAAGGCAACATTTCTGTCCAGGCTGAAACCCCACAAGGGCTTGATCAGGCACATTCTCCCAACCCAGAATGCTGTTCTTGGACAGGAAGAGCTGTGGGGGACTGTGAGAGACTTCCTTTGGTCACCCCAAAATCCCATGCAGGAGTGAGGAGGGACATCCTAGAACTCTGGCAGCTGCTGCTTTTCTGGGAGAGTCTGTGCTGGGAGGAGCATGGGAGTCCATGAACATGGAAAGGGATGGAGACAAAAGCCTTTGCTAAGGAGTCATGTTTCTTTTAGCTGTCTAGAAAGTTGGTTGGGAAGCTGGTTGTGCCAGATCTGCCATGTGGGAACCACTTTTTCCTGCTGCTCTTCAGCCAGGAGTGGCTGGAGGTGGCCTGGAGGGTCTTTGTGCCCAGGCTGCAGACTCCTAGGACAGACAACAGGCTTGCCTCTTGTGATGATACTTACTCAATTTGCCACCCCCCGACTCTTTATTCTGGACTAGCTGGTTTAGAGGGTGATGTTTCCATAATCACCAAAATGAGCAGATCTGGGGATTTTGGCTAACTTGATGTTATCATTTCTCTTTGAGAGGTGGGAAAGGGGTAACTGTTTTCCACATCTCTTTCTTCTACAGCTCAGGTAGGAAGGGGCTGGATGTGCATGGAAATGTCGGCATTGTGCTTGGAGGCCCTGGGTCTGGGCTGGGAATCGGTGCTGTGGCTCTCCCCAAATTGCTGCAGGACCCAGACACATGCAAGGACTGTGAACGTTTAACCACCACAGCAGATGGGACTCAAGACACGTCAGAGCAAATATTTAAAGATCCATTTTCATAAAGCCACTTTTTGGCCTATAAACCACCCTCCCCACAGCTCCCAGTGCTCACTGCTGTGAACTCCACTGTTCACTGCTCCTGCTGCTCAGCCCCGCTGCCAACTGGCAGGGCCCAGAAACGTGCTGTCTTGGTTTAGCACTGGATTTTTCTCCTTTCCCCCAAACCCAGGGTTTTATTTTATTTGTTTGTTTGTTTTATTTATGGGAGGGATTTTCCTGCTCTTGGCAGAGTGGAATGGGAAGTGATTGCTCTAACGAGGGAGGGTGTATCCCACTTGCTGGCCAGCCCTATCCCTCTAGTCCTTGCTCATGCGACAATTTTTACTGTCTTGGCTGCTGCTGGAGCAGCACATGGTGAATCCCTTGTGCTGGAGGAAGGAGCACTCCTTCCCTGAGCTGTTTCTCAGCCCCTGTGCTAGGACATTTTAGAAGATTGGGACAGGGTAATGTTGTTGGAGGGGAGCTCTAAGTCTCCCTTTTCTACTGTGTTACCACCTTTTGGGGTTTCTGGGATCAGACATCCAAGGCTCAGTGACATGTAGCCAGATATTGGTGAATGTCTTCCTGCTGCCTCAAATTTGTTTTGCAAAAGGCTGATCTGAGGGACATGTCTCCAGGGGGTGGCAAGGCTGGGACCTTGTGTCCCCTTTTGCTCAGAGTACATCAGGGACAGGTGCCAGGTTCCCAGAAATTATCCCTGACTTGTTTACGTAGTGTGGAGCACTTTCCACTTTGCTCTTCCCTTTGCTGCTTTGTCTTTTAGCTTGGGCCCTGTGGAGCCAAGAACTGACGTGGCTGCTAACACGGGCAGCTCTGCTTCTGAATGAGCAAAAGAAAAATAAATAGCATCTCAAATTGCAGCTTGTGTGCAACGGGCCAGATTCCTGCTCCCTTTCCAGCGCTGAGACTTGGGGGTAGTTACTTCAGACTTGCTTCTGCTGTGAAAGTAAGATGGTAACTGAGCCCAGGGACATTTTGGGATAGAACCAATTTAATCTCCCAGTGCTTCCATTTCTGCCTTGTATTAAAAGCTGCTCAAACTCTCCTAGGAGAGCTGCTAACATAACTCGCTGGTGTCTCTGCAGTGCTTGGAGATCCTCAGATGTGAGTGGTTAATGGTTGGACTTGATGATCTTACAGATCTTTTCCAACCTAAACGATTCTATGATTCTATGGTTACAGAAGCTTTTAATAGCACTTAACTCCTCTGGAACGAAGTCCAAAGTAAGGGGAAATTCACAGCTGATAAGAAAAGCCATGTTGGTGCACTGGGTTAAACCCAGCATTGTGCCCTCTAATTATGCAGCAGTGGCCTGGGCTTCTGGAGTAACCGGGGAAGACAGGATGGTTGTGCTCGGCTGGAGGGAGCCAGGGCTTGATTTAGTGCCTGTTGAGATCAAGGGGCCTTTGATTTCAATGGGTATTGAATCAGGCACTGCAATATCAAATAGGCTAATCAGATAATAACTTCAGATTGTCTGACACAGATTCGTGTCCCTGAGTTGGGGCAGGCGGAGTAAATTGGGCAGCCAGCTGGACAAGGCTGTGAGCTGTGGGCTGACAGCTCATCCCCAATAAATGGGATGTCCAGTAATGGACTGGTGGCAAAGATGGTCTGGTACCTGGGATGGGATATGGGACAGGCATCATCCCTTCAGGCCAGAGATCCAGCACAGGGCTGTGCCCCTCTCCCACCTTACTCCTGGGTGCGAGTTACTGCAGGCCTGGTGTGCAGGATAATGCCTACAGAAGCTAAAGAGAGAGAAATTTGGGGTGATCTTGCATTGTTAAGCCCACATTTCCAGGCTTCTGCATGCTTCCTGCAAGAAAGGATTTCTTTTTTGCAGTTCTTGTGTGTATCATGTGGGCACCTGGAATTGTTTCTGCTGTAAGTGGGGATATTGGGCACAGGAAGAGGTGGGATGTAATGAGATGCTGATGTTTATGGTGGGTTGACCCTGTCTGGATGCCAGGTGCCCACCAAAGCCACTCTGTCACTCCCATCCTCAGCTGGACAGGATAGAGAAAATACAACTTAAGACTCATGTGGTGAGATAAGGGCAGGGAGAGATCACTCACCAGTTACTGCCATGGGTAAAACGGACTTGACTTGGGGAAATTAGTTTAATTTATCATCAATCAAATCAGAGTAGGATAATGAGAAATAAAAACTAAATCTTAAAACACGTTTCCCCCAACCCCTCCTTTTTCCCTGGGCTTAACTTCACTCCCAAATTATTTACCTCTTCCCCCCCAGCAGTGCAGGGGGACAGGGAAAGGGGACTGCAGTCAGTGCATCACAAGTTATCTCTGCCTCTGTTTCCTCCTCAAAAGGAGGACTCCTTACACTCTTCCCCTGCTCAGGTGTGGGATCTACCCACAGGAGACAGTTCTCCATGAACTCCTCCAATGTGAGTCCTCCCCCCGGGCTGCAGTTCTGAATGAACTGCTGCAGTGTGGGTCCCTTCCATGGGGTCACAAGTCCTGCCACCAAATCTGTTGCCACAGGCTCCTCTCTCCATGGAGCCGCAGGCCCTGCCAGGAGCCTGCTCCAGCGTGGACTCTCCATGGGGTCACAGCCTCCCTCAGGCATCCCCCTGCTCTGTCATGGGGCTTTCCATGGGCTGCAGGTGGATCTCTGAGCCCCTGTGGACCTTCATGAGTTGCAGAGGCACAGCTGCCTCACCGTGCTCTTTACTATAGGCTGCACGGGAATCTCACCTCTGGTGTCTGGAGCATCTCCACCTGCTCCTTTGCTGACCTTGGGGTCTGCAGAGCTGTTTCTCTCACATATTCTCATTCTTCTATTTGGCAGCAGTTGCTCTGGGTGTGTTGTTGGATTTTTCCCCCCACTCATGATATGTTACCCCAGAGGCCCTGCTTTGTGGGCCTGTCTAGGAGCCATCTGGCACTGCCTTTGTTGGAGATAGGTGAAGCTTCCATCAGCTTCTCAGAGAAGCCAGCCCTCACCATGCAAACCCAATACAGTGCTCCTCAGGGATGTTAAATCTCCAGGATCCTGGTCTGTGGGGCGGTTGTCCTGAGACTTTAGCTTTTTCATGCTGAATCTGCCTATGCTAGTAGGAAACCGGTTCTGTAGCATGGGCTACGATGCCAGGATGCCCAGGGAATTGTGTCCTGCTCTTGCAGGAATATGAGATGTTTGCAATGTCCCTGATCTCTCCTGTGCTGCACCTGTGGCTCGTTCACTGGTGTTCTTGGTTGTTTTTCCTTTGGTAGGTCCTGGGGAGGTGTGTGGTGGGGAACAGGACAGGGGCGAGGTACTCTGGGTGTGGGGTATGTGTATGTGTTGGAGCCTGCAAAGCCCAATCCCTCTGGCTTTGTCTAACAGTTGGGTTTTAAATCACAAGGTCTTATTCTGAAGCCTGTTCTGTTTTGTTTCCCTGTGGTTGGGGAAAAAAAACCTGTAGTGTCCCACTCTGTGTGTGTTATGTGATGTCTAAGCTGAGTTTGAACCCCAGCCCATCCCATGATTGCTCTCTGTGGCTGCAGGAATGTTATCTCTGAGGTCTGCACCTGCCCTGATAGACTTGGCTGGAAGTGGGTCAGTAGGTTTAAAAGTTCTGGGAAGATATGTTGTGATTGTATCAGCGTCACACCATAAAAGAAACAGGCTAGAAGTCAAATTCAAGGCAACAACGAAAACTTGGAGAGGAACGGAGAGAAGAGGCAGCGGATCAGCAGATGCAGAAATCCCTCTGGGTCCTATCAAGTGTTTTGCCAGTGTTAAATGCTGAGTAAAATATAGTGTCTGAGAGATCAGATCACTGGGTATTCCCTCCGGATGGGGAGATCCCGGCTTGAATATCTCTTTGGTGAATCATCTTCTGGAGCTGTCGGAGCAGAGGTCTGGCATGGGGTTATCGCTGGGTTCGACTGGCTGCTGGAGGTGACGTTGCTTCCAGGCTATTTGGGCAATCCTACTTGAAGAAGACACATAAATAGCATCATCCTGCTCTCTGCCACTAAAGCTCTGTTTCCTGAATGCTTGGATTCAGCAACAGCAGATGAAACCCTTCTGGGATGGCCTGAGAGGGTGTTTACAGGGGAAGGGGCAGCCAGAGGGGTTTTGGCAGTGGTTTTGGAGTGTGCTTTGCTGCCTTTGTCTCCAGCAGGGCTTGGGGAAGGACAGCCCACAAAACTTCTTTAACAGAAGCATCTTGGGAATTTGCAAGACCCACTGAAGAACTCTTCCAGGTCTTCAACAGCTTCTGGCTGTTTTGCTAGATCTTCCTCTTGTGAGCTGTGAGTTGGGTCACTGGCAGCCAAAAACATAAGAGTTCAATACAGGGGAAAGAAGCAATTGCGGAATGAACTTCATGAAATGCTGAAGGGCCTGTGTTGCACAAGGAGATATCAGGCCAATGTGAGAGAAATCCTATAAGGAAGCCTGTGAAGGAGATGGTCCAGTTGGATTTTTTGCTTTGCTTTTTTGTTTAATCCCTCACTGTGACTCTTACAAAGGAGAGTTTGGATGTGAAAAGACTGTCTTATGTTGCACGAAGAACATGGTGGGAGGGAGAGGACTGTGCAGCCTTCATGGTGCTGTGGTGATGGGTTGTCTTCTCCAAGTCTGGTCTGGGGACATGCTGTGAGGAAGAGTTACGTACTTACTTTCTCCCTTGTTTTGGGGAACCATGTGTCAGCTCTAGCTGATTTTGGGGACTGCTTGTCCACATTCTTCATCTGGGATCCTTTGAGGCAGTCCATGTGGACAGTGTGAGAGTTGCAGATACTCCATTTGAAAAGCTGTAGAATTACTGGGAGAGGGAGTGGGTTTAAATTGTATCTCCTGCAATAAACCAGCACAGGCTGGGCCTCCCTGCCCCCATGGGGGCATGTGTTTGAGGGAGAATCCCAACCACCCTTTGCTTTACTAGTCCCTGCTCAGATCTGCCCAGCCTTGCACCAGGACTGCTGCTCTTTAAACACCAGGAGTGCTGTCTGAAGCACTCAGCAATGCTGGGCTTGCCTGTGCTGGGCTGCTCTGCGACTTTCCTGCTCTGAGTACAGACAGCAAGCTGCTCCTGAGCGTGGGCTACCAGCACTGCCAGGAAAGCTATTCTCATTCAGGAGAGAGAAATGAGCTGTGCAAAAAGAAGGCACGTCTTGTATCGATAGGCATCGCCTGCCAGTACGTGATGGAGCTGCTGCATGGAGCTGGCTCAGGAGGTTTGATGGGGATGTGTTGGATGCAGGCGACCCTTTGGGCTGTGCTGGCATCAATAAAGGATCCTCCTGGCTCCTGTGGTTAGATTGGTATGGCTGGCCCTGGGTGGGATTCTGCAGGGAATCAACAGGGACAGAGTGACACACTATGATGTGACACAGCAGAGGACACAGTCCCTTTTGTGTCATGTAGGTGTTAAAAGTGATGTCCCACTGCTGCTCCCAAGGCATTTTCACCCCTTCTGGCCCAGAAAGAACATGGGTGTAGAAATGCCTTGGGCTGCTTTTTGGGCTTCTGGAGTCTCTTTAACATTTTTCCTTGGGTGGTGTTTGAAGCTTGCTGAGGATGCTGCCCTCACGCTGCACAAGGAAGGGTTTTATTTTCAGCCCTTTGCTTGCATCTTTCAGGAGGAAACTGCTGGGAGTTTTACAAGAAATGTCGACACAATGCTTCCTTTTGGAAAATTTCAGCTCCTGGTGGAGGTGTCTGTGTGTTGAGCAGAGTCCTCGAAGGCTTGGGTGGAGGGTGTCAGAGCCACTCCACGCTGTAGCCCGAGGGCTCTGATTTTGGGCAGTGCCAGGCTGGCAGGGCACCAAGCTGCAGGGAGGCTCTGTGAGTGCTGGTATCTCCTGTAGGTCTGGGATCTCCTCAAATGTGCCTGTCCTGACGCCAGCCCCTGCTCGGCTCTGCTGTTGGCTGCTCTGATGGTTTGTGTGTGAGTGCCTGCCCTGTGATCCCTGGGCCTGTCTGGGAGATGGGAGCTGCCTGTGGGATTGCTTTCACCCCCAGTTTGGCAGGGGGGAGTAAGATGAGTTGCTGACCAGAGAAGCAGGGAGATTTCAAGCCATGCCTCTGGAGTGGGAGAGGAAAGCTTGACTTCTAAGTGTCTCATTACATCACATTCCCCTCTTCTTCTCCCAAAAAAGCCCCCAAAAGCCATGCAAAGAAGTGGGAGATATGTCTCACCCTGTAAGCTCCCCATGACAGCCTTTGAGAGGGAAGACACCCCAACTCATCTCTGCCTTGCCAAGACACAACCCCTTCTCCCTCCCCTTTCTGGGGGGTTGTGGGGCTCCTCAGCCAGGAACTGGCATCCCCCCTGGCCATGTTGGAGGCCCCTGGCCCACCATGGGCGCTGTCCCCTGCCGGATGTCAGGGAGTCAGACGGGCTGCCCTGGCCATCGCAGCTGAGCTCCCAGCCCTGAACAATGGGGCCATTGAGGGGCTGGAGCTGGGGGTGAGGCCTGGCTGGCCCGGCTGTGGGCTGTGGACAGGGAGGACAGCTGAGCCCGCTTGTTCAACCCCAGCCAAGTTACAGCCCAAAATAGGCACCTGGTGGCCATTCAGAGGCTGGGCCTCTTTGTCTGGAGGCCACGGCTTGTTTGCATGTGGGGATTTTGTGGAGTATTTATGTCTGGGAGAGGGGGAAGGAAGGAGGGAGCCTGGCAGTTGTGTGACCTTATTTTTATTTGTTTTTTGGTGTTAAAAAGGCAGGACTGATGGTATTTTTGTCCCCACCCCACATCTTCCCATAGCTGCTTATGCTTCCTTGCAAGGCAGGCACCTCTGTCCTGGTGCAAGAGCAGGATGGTCATGGCTGCCATGAGGGCTGGGCTATGGGGCCAAGGGGCAGAGAGAAGAAAAGCCCCATGGTGAGGTTGTGGTATTCCCAAAAGCCATTGACTGTGGTCAGTGAGAGGGATGAGATGTCAATATCTGGTGAAGCCACTGCCCTGTCCCCTTTTTATGTGTTTGCCATCTCTATCTGCCCTCCTGGTTGCTAGTCCCGGGTTCCTGTGTGGCTGCCACAGCCACCTCCTGCCTCATGGGGTGCACGTGGGTGTCTGCAGACATCGCTTCCCTGTCCTCCTTCACCAGACCCCCTCTGATCTGCTTTCGTGAGACTGAAATGGATTCTGTCTGGCTCTGATAGACACTGAGGATCTGCTGTGCCCAGTGACTCCGAAAATCGCGCCTCTTTGTAGCTGTGCAAGGATTTAAGGACTCGACGTGAGGTGTCTGAAGGGGTGGTTGTGGCTCAAGCTCACTTTGAGTTGCACTGCTGAAAGCAGGGGTTATATCTGCGTTGGGAAGGGTGTAAAATTAATGCAATGTTTGGATCAGCTCATTAACTAACTGTGCTGGTCCAAATCTTGCCCTTGGAGGCATGTGTGTTGCTGCCAGAGCCATCAACATAAAGCCTCTCTGCAGCACAGCCGGGGATAGGATTTGGCCTGTTTATATTCACGGTGCAAAAAGGACCGAAGGATTAATGACTGATTACTTCTCGGGCCAGCGGGAGCCCTGGGTACCCATCCAGTCTGCAGATAAAATGCAGGGCAGACCAAGACAAAGCTTTGCAACAGAATCCTCCCAATTACCTCACCGATCTCCCCGCGCGCCGTAAAATGCACCGTCAGCTCTGCAGCCAGCTCTCAGCCCAGGGACCAAACACCTCCTGACACTGCTCCGAGCTGCTCTGCGAGGCTTCAGGGAGAAAAACCTCGCTCTGCCTCTGCCTCGCCCCCCTCTCTGACCTGGGCAACATTTGGAGGTGGTTTGGTGAAGCCTTGGCTGCTCCCTACCTGTCTGTGCATGTGTCTGAGCATCCTATCGGCCCCCCCAGCAGAGCCTGCGTGTTGGATGCAGTTTCTATGGTTACTGCAGCTCTCGGGCCCGGGAAGAGCAGTTGGATGCTGGAGCTGGCAGGACTGACTTCTCCCTCTGGATCAGCCAGAAACTTGACAGGGAGTGTGCAGGAGCGACAAAGAGGAGGAGAGAGGGAACCCAGGAAACAACCCTGTGCCTGCTGGGTAAAGGGGTTGCCCCCAACAGGCTGTCCTCCAAACAGGCTGCAACACTGAGAGGGGGAGGGAAAAAAATAAAAGGGATGATAAGAAAATTGCAGTTCTGGTGCTCACATGAAGGTGACATTTGTTGTAGCATCTCTAACCATCGATTCGGGAATCTAAACACATGGAAGTTTTAACTGCTGCCAGAGCCTGACTATTCTACCCATATTTGTTTTCTCCCAGCCCTTCTTTCCTCTTATTTAATTCTTTAAGTGTTTTTTATCTTGATATTTTCCTCCCTACACACACAGGTTTCCTCCCTGTGTCTATATATTCCTCTCCTGTTGGTTAGGCTAAAAGTTCAAGGCATGTTTAGCCCTCACCACATGTGGTGTTGATGGCACTCGGGAATAATTGGGAATTTTTGGCAGCCTTGCTGCTGTGGTCACCCTGGTGTCCTGCTGATGGATGTGTGCGCTGCTGTGCGAGGATGCAAACCCGGTTGTGGGTTTACGTCTGCAATCAGGGACTCCCCTTGCCCCATCATTTCATCTACCCTGCCCCAAATGCTCATTGTGCCCACCAAATTGGGTTCAGCCTCATAGGCTGCACTTGCAAAACCCTTTCTTTCTGGCTTGGCCACTTCACCTCCTCGGAACAGCCGTCAGACAGGGCAGTGCCTCCAAAACGCGTGTGCTGTAATAGGCATCTCCATCCCTGCTCTTATGGGCAGGGTGTGGGGACAGGAATGAAAATAATTAAGCCAAAGGCTTGGGCAATGAAGGGCTCTCGCCCTGACCTGCTTGGGAGGTAACTGGGAGCACAGGTCTCCCTTGTGCTTCCCAGGTGAGGAAGGCTGCTCGCCCAGGGAGCTCTCGGTGAGCCCTGAGCCAGTCAGACTGGCTCTCCCGTCTCCCCAGGGCAGCTCCAAGCACTGTGGCTCTGTCAGGCGAGGGGTTGCAATGGGTTATGGCTGTCCCTGACCCAGAGAAGAGAGGACAGGCAGGCAGGGGAAGAATTTGCAGAGTTCTGGCTGCTTCCAAGTCTAGCAAGCTGAAAAAAAAAAATCCCTGTAATGCCAGGAAACTGCACCAGGGTGTCTCGTGGGTGGAGAAAGGATGGAACATGAATTGAGTGGCTCTCCTGGATTTGCACTGGGGACTTCTGCTGTCCCCAGAAAACACCGTCTGGCCCTGCCCACCCTGTGAGTGGGGCCAGTGGCTCCTCAGACTGCAGGGGTGGCAAGCCTCCTCATACAGGGTCAGCCCAGCTCCTTGCAGAGGAGAGAGGCAGCAGTGCCTGGGGAGATGTTACATGGCTTCTCCTGAGCTGTGGCCTAGTTTTAAGGAAACCACTGCCCTCAAAACTGTCCGACCCTCTCCCCTCACTCCATGCACTCACATCACCACTCATATTCCTGACCTATGCTGGGGGTCCTTGCTGGGCTGGCATCTGATTCACCCAGGAAGAATATTCTGGACTGATTGACTGGGCAGATTCCTAGGTCCCAGGAAAGGTTGAGGATGCTTCTTCAGTGGGGTGGTTGCAGTTGGAAGGGCTCCTTCCTCTCCGTCTCTGCAGCTGGGTAAGGACCAATACCAAATATCCTGAGCCTTTCTGTCTGAGGCTGTGCAAAGCCTGGGCTGGATGCAGAAGGGGTCAGTTCTGACTTGAGTGTTTCCATAGGGGCAACACCATGGGTGTTCACAGCATCTGCAGCAGCACTGGATGCTCTGCTGTTATAGGACCTAACCATGCTCTCTTGCTTCTCTTGGGTCCTTTGGGAGATGGTGAAGCACAGCAAGAAGCAGCAATTTACCCCAGACCCTGCAGCTCAGCCTCCCTGTCCTAACATTGCTGGATGGACTCTGCAGCCCTGGCAGCCAGCACATTCTTGCCAGCAATTCCGAGGCTGCTGCCACCACCGGAGATATTGGTGGGAGGCAGAGAACAGGGTGTCTGCAGGCCCTCAGCTCTCTGAATCACCTGCTGAGCGCTTTGGTTGCTGGGACTCGCAGCTGCTTAAGCTGTGTTTACCCTTCCCCAGTCCCTTTTCTCCCTTTTCCCCAGGCAGACTGAAGCCAGACAAGAAAGGGCAGATGCGTCTCCCCCTCGACAAGTCGCTGCAGGTGAGCTGGGAGCTGCTTGGCACGCACACCTGAGCCACCTGGCCCTCCTGCTGCGTTTACCATTTTGTGCAGGCAGGCAGGAGCAGCACTGCAGTGGGGCTGGGCAGCTCGCCAGGGAATGCGTGGGAGCAGGGGCCAGGGGTGCTCCAGGGAGGGGGAACGGCCCCAGCGAGGCTCCTCTTCCTATGGCTGCAGGCGTCAAGTCGGGCCACTCCCAGTCTGGATTGGTGGCTCATGGTGGCCTTTGGAAATGGAACATCAGGCCCATCGTTTTCATATTTTTCCTCCTCCTGCCTTGCTCCTTGTAGAAGGGAGCCCCTGGAGAACCAGGTCCATCTGGGAGCAGGGGATACAAAACAGAACTAGAGCTGGGCGAGATGGGCAAGGTTCACTCCTGGCCCAGCACGTCGGATGATTCGTGTCTCCTCAGCTGAGTTGGACCCAGACCGGTCCCTGTAAGAGATGTGTCCTGGCTTGACGTCAAAACTGGACTCCCTGGAGGGCATCACGTTCCCTGAATGGGATCACACCTGCCATGCTGTCCGTGTGCTTTCCTTGGGTTTCAGTGCACCTGCCTGGGTGGCAGTGGGAACAATCTCTTGGAACTGGATGTGGATATCCATCTTCAGGAAAGCTGCCTAGAAAGCAGCCTGGTTTTCTGAAAGAACAAAAGCTTTACTGAAAGTAAGTCTTTCCCTCCAATCTACTTTCCTTGTCATGAAGGAGCCATGGTGATTTCTGTTGAAGGAAATGAAACCCAGTTTTAGTTCCATGTTCTGAGAAATGTTTGAAATACAATGGAGAATGTCTCTGTATTGGTTTTCAGCCCAGGCAAAGGGCAAAGTTCTTGATTGATTTGTATTTCAAACTTCTCTCGCCCCACTTGTCTTCCTGGAGTTCCAAACCTCAAAGTGCCCAGCTCCAAGAGAGTATTTTGCACATGGGCTCATTTGGGTTAAATTCAAGGCTGTTTTTATCTGCTTCAGGCAAATGTCATTGGGATCCTTTTGGTGTCACTTTGCTGTTCCCAAGTAGGTTCCTAGAGAAACGGTAGGAAGCTGAACATGTACATACATCTCCGAAGCACTCGGGTATTTCCAAGTGATGCAACCTCAGATTCCTTCCCCACCTCCCCCCGTTCCCCTTTGTTTCAAAGTCCCTTTTTAGCCTCAAAGATCAACTTGGGTTTGGGGTTTTTTTGTACTGTTTTAGACTACTTGAGCAGGGCCTTGCCTGAGGGGGGGAGATGGGCAGCCCAGAGTGAGGGTGGTACAGGCAGGACGGCTGGGGAGATGCTGACCCTTTAGGGAGACCTTGTTCCAGCCTGTAGGCCCATCTGTGACTCTGGCCTGACTGTGAAATCCTCCCATGGCCAGAACACATCATCAGGTGAGAAATAACATCAGCTATTTGCATGCAAGCTAAACCCATGGATCAAGTTGAGGAACGTGCTGTTTCGTGTGCAACACCAGTTGCCTTTCCACCAGGAAAACCAATCTGTGTGTTAAAACAACAATTTAAGTCATTTACTGTTTAGATGCTCCGTAAAACCATGGATTTTGGCCATTGGTGGCCATTGCTTGCTGGAAACTCCCAGGTTTCTTCCAGGCCAACCCTTCCAGTTGTGTGCGTGTGTCAGTGTGACAGTGACTTCTCTCAGCCTGGTGTGGAAATGCTCTGGTGAGGGGTGTTGCTTGCTGAGGCTTTCACACAGGCTGTTCTCCCCAAAACCTGCCCTGTCACTGAATGTGTGCCAATGAGGCAGCCCAGGGAGGGACCGTTCCAGTTTCGCTCATCCTCCAGACCTGTAACCAGCTGGCAGCAATGTCAAACATGACTTGTCCCTGTAGACAAAGTCATGCTCGACATCACTGTAATTAATCCGATTCCTCGAGGTCGTGGTTCGAACATAACCTAATTGTCTTGGGGAGGCAACACCCTCTGGATCACGTGCTGTCTCCTCTCAGGTGTAGGTACTGTGTGAAACCTGGCAAGCAGCTGAGCTCAGAGGAGTCTCCTGACCCTGAGTTCTCCCCCCAGTGCTGGGGACTCCAAGTGAGGGGTTGGGAGCTGCACTGGAGCAATGGTTTTGTGTGAAGACCTGCCTTTCTGCTGCCCACCTGCCTATGCAGCTCAGTCTCTCTAGGAAAGAGAAATGGAGTGAAAATGTTTGCTGCTGGGAAAAGAAGCAAGCAGGGAGTTTGTGTTCTCTGCTGGGATGTGGGACTGGAATGGTCAGCTCAGAAGGAGGCAGGAGAGATGTTTTCCCATCTACAAAAATCTTAAAAAAATAAAATCCTGCCCTCATACTGCATAGGACAAACCCTTGTGAAATAACCTGTCAGACATTTCCAGCAGGGCTCAGGCTTTCTCAGCTGTCCTGTGGAATAACCAGTGATGGCTTCTCTAGCCCTTGTGTGGGCTGAGGGGACCTGGGCTTCTCACCCTTGATGCTCCATGGGGGACTGACATGGTTTGTTTGCCCTGAAGCCTCCATCATCTCCAGGATAGACCTGGGTGGACATTCCCTTGGGTCCTGCTGTTCCCCACAAAAGCTCTTGTTTTCATTGTGCTGTAACAAGACACAATGAAATCTGGGGTTGTGTACCCATCAGCTCTGCCCTGGGAAGGGACACGGGTGGCAGAAGAGACGGGGAACTCCAGCGCCTTGGTTCTCTATTTCCTCTGCTTGGGTTTTATTTCCTGAGCAGCTACAGTTCATTGAACGGGCAATATCCTGCGCTTGAGCCTTTGCACTGATTTTGTACATGAGGGTAGGGCCCCAACCTCACAGTTTATCCTGCTGCCACACTCCTAAAATCCATGGGGGAAGGAGTCTGGGCTCCCTATTTGCAGAGTACAAGAGTTCTGGTGGCGAGGCTGGGATGTGAAACAAGCCGAGCGTTTTGTTTTGTTGCTCTGTACATGGCAGCGTGGCTAAACGCGGAGGCAGATTTCAAGGCACGGTCGTTTAACTACACTGGGAACGTCTGATTCCAGGCATGCTTATTTCACAGATTTTAGTTGCACATTTCCTGGGCAACAGTTTTGCAAATGTAATTCTGCAGGTAGGCTTAGGGGGCTGAGGACGGCGGGTGCAGCTGGGCGAGCGCTCAGTAGCAGAGGAACACAAAACCCTCTTCCCCCTGTGCCTTGTGGGTTTGCTGTTGTTTTGTTTTCTTTCCCTCTTCAAATGAAGAGTTGGAAAACATCTGAGACCAATACTGGGATAGAGTGGGAGGAAGGGAAGATTTTAAAGTCCTGGTCAAGATAATGGGAGCAGTTTCCTTTATGGATTATGAATTTGCTTTCATAGCTTGGCTCTAGTTTGTTTGCAGAGAATATGGTTTGGCTCCCGCTGTCTTCAGCAAAGCTGGACCAAAGTGGCCTCAGTGCAAGACAGACTCAGAATTTGGCTTTATCTTTTAAGGGGCCCATTCTGTTGCTTGCTAGTGGGTCAAATTTTGGAGCTCTGACTCAGGTTGAACTTTCAGTGGCTTTTGCACCTGGAGATTTAAATATCTGTCTGCAGGGGAGGTGAACACCAAACGGCATCCCTAGCTGCAACTCCTTAAGACGTTACCTCTCCCTACATCCCCTTCAGCTGTTTATTATTTCCCTCCTGCTGCTGCTTATCACCTCCACGGTGTGTCAGAAGAATGGGACATGAATGCTCCAACCTCAGCCGCTTCAGCACAAAGTCTGGCAGCGGCTTCCTTCCAGCTGCTGGGGAAAGGGGGTTTAGGCAGAGCTGCCAGCCTTTGCCCAGGAGCCTCGGAGGAGAGTGCGAGAGCTGTTCCACCGGCGCTGCGCCGGCAGCGGGAGCCTCCGGCACAAGGGAGCAGATGAACAAGCTGCCGGGGGTGGCAGCGGTGGTGATAACATCTGGACCCACCCGAGGAGAGCACATCTCCCGATGCTGTAAGTGCGGGGCTGGGACCTCTCGCTGCTGAGCTGCCTCTGCTCCCACCGAGTTCAGCAAGAGTTCGGGGAGCTCAGCCTCTCGCAGGTGCGGGGTCGTGCAAGCCGCTGGCATTGGGTTTGATAGGAGCCACACCTGAGGGAGCGCGCTGGGACTGCTGCCTGCCGGGCTGGGCGAGTCCCTTTGGGATGATTCCTGCCAAGCTCGCAGGTACAGCTTATTCCAGTGCAAGAGGGAGTCCACCGGAGCCAGCTGTTGAGCTGCAAAGCTCTTCCTGGGATGAGGAGTAGCTAAAGAGCCACGTATAAGCTTTAAAAGAGAGTTGCTGTAAAAGCCAGAGAGTCCCAGGGGAGCTGGAGCCTCCCCCCAGCTCCCTTTGCTGGCTGGCGGGGTCTGCGAGCGAAGCACCCCCATCGCTCTGTGCAGGGAGACAGCCCCGTCGCCTTGCCGCAGCCACGGAGGCTTCGCTGCTCTGCCAGCTCCCTCTTCCCTCCCTTTCATCTTTTTTTCCTCCTCCCGAGTCCCCCCGAGTCCCCCCCCAGCCTCAATCCGACTTGAAAATCTCAAGGCAAATCCTGCTAAATAGGGAGATTTCGCCCGGCTGCGTCCCTGCCCTCCCTGGTCTCTCGCTCCCTTTGCCGTTTCTGGCCTGCTGGGTTTTGTGTTTCAGTTGTTATAAATAAAGCTCCAGGCACTGATTTGGGTATACAATGACACCTTGTGTTATTAGACAGCACAGGACAGACTTTGCAAGGGGAGCCTGCTCGCCCGCCCTCCCTCCCTCTTCTCCGCTGCCTGCGGTCTGCGGGCAGCCTCGCACAAGCTCGGGGGTGGCTGGCAGCAGGTGCTGCTGCCTCCCTGCTGCTGCCCAAAATCACAGCCCCCAGACAGAAAACCCACCCCAGAGGATCTCGGCCCCTGCTTGCACTGGGCTGGGTTTAAATAGAGGTGGCAGAGGGAATTTTTGCACTTAAAGAAGGGAGGCAGAGGATGATGGGAAAAGTCTGGGCTCCCCCTGTTTTGTGCAAAAAGTGGGTGGGAAGTGTTTGCAGAGGTGAAGTCAGGGCTGTCGTTGTCACCTATCCCCTCAACCCTGCTGGGAGTGACCTCAGCTTACCCCCTATCACCCAATGCTGTGGAGCCAGGCAGGATTTCATCCTGCAGCTGTGTCACCTGGATCCTTCCCTGCCTGGCCATTGTGCACCTGGCAGAGGTGGGATCTGAGCATCCTTTCCCCTCACATTGCCACACTGCGTTCTCAGCCCCCAGGAAGGGTTTTGTCTGGTGAAAGACACCTCATACCAGCCACTCCCTCATCCCTTTCTCCTCCTGGGGATGAGCACTGGCTGGAGTGGGATGGAAACTGAGGCAGATGTTGAGCCACATGTGCCTGGTTTTGGCTCTTGGCGTTTCCTCCCTCACTACAACACTGAGATTTGGGCACAGGATCCTGGAGCAGCTTTTTAAAGTTATGTCCTGTGTTTCACTGGTCATCTCTCTGCAAGGAACTGGAGCCAGTCTATGAGCATCCAAGTTGTGGAGAATTCGAAGCAGCAATTTAAAGGCAGGGAAATAAAAGTGCAGCCTGCACAGGGAAGGTGGCCTCTCATTGGGGCTGAGTTGACTTATCCCAATTATTTTAATTCTTTCAAAGACTTTTGGAAGTGGGGTTTTTGGGCACTTTTCTAAGTGGTTCTGGTTATTACAATTTTACTCACCGTTTAAGGCATTATTTGAATCGTGTTTGAGAAATCAGTGAAAATATTAAAATTCCCCCTTGGAAATGGTTTCTGTGCTTTTTGGCATTAATTGTTTGGTTCTTTACTTCCCTTTTTCCTGTCACCTGTGGATTTGGGCTGTGAGGATGGGGTACCCCAAAACCTCTTTTGAGCTGGATGAAGGGTGTTTCATACTTGCTGGCTGGGTCACCATGGCCAGAAAAGCAGGCTGGAATTGCTGTTTGCAAATCGTCTGTCCAACTTCCTCCTGAGGAACAACATGCAATGGAGTTGGTGCCTGGATAAATGCTGGTCTCCCCTCTCCCCCTCCCTCCCCACATCTCATGAAAGGAAGAACATGTAGCACATGGAGTTTTGTTTTTGTGGTCTTGTGTTCACTTGGATCGTGGAGATGCAGACTTAAGAGGAAGGTGCTAAGTACCCTCTTTTCATGGTTTGTGATGCCCATGTTACTTTATAAGGTAAATAACCCAAACCATCCAATAAAATTCCAACACTGTGCATTAATAGAGTAATGGAGATATTTAACGTATGCAGTAAAGCTGCTATTCCAGAGCCCTAGGCCTGCTTTAGTAGCTATAACAGGAGTGAATAAGATCTTTTCCTGCTTTTATTTATACACATATAATATCAAATATTACTGAGTTGTTGCTTGTTAATGTTAGCCAAAGGGGTTAAGAGAAATAAAAAGGGATTTTGCAGCCATATCAGGGGAGAAAGAGCAAAAGCAGGCCCATTAATAAATGAGGGAGCTGAATCCAGCAATGATATTGAAGTGACTAAGTTACTGAGCTGCTTTTAAAATCAGTCTCTGGTAAAATCAGTGGAGACAATTAGGAGACCTTGTCAGATACAATCATGGGCTCCCAAATAGAAGAGCAGCCCATGAGGAAATAGAGAGGCCACAAGGAATAGGGGAATGAAGCCGGCAGCTGCTGAAGTCAGAGGAAAGGCTCATGTTGAGTCCATGTAGCTGTCACTGGGATGTTGTGCTGGCAGGTCAGAGATGTCCCTGCTGCAGGATGGGTGCTTGTGTCTCACCTGGGGACATAGGAGAAATGTGGGATGGGGTGGGAAAGCCTGGAGCAAGGTGGGGGGTAAGATAGGAAAACAGGCTGAGCTGGGTAATTTCCACATGGTAGAAAGAGCAGGGCTGGCATGGGGGGAGAAGTGCTGTTTCACATTCCCAGCAATGCTCCTGAAGTTAAATTTGCTCCTGTGTTTTCTGAGCTGTTGGAGGTGGCAGGACTGTGGGAAGAAGCCTGGCACGGAAGTGCTTATTAGGGGTCAGAGCAGCCCAAGGGAACTTAAGGAACACTATATTCCAGTTCTGCCCAGGGCCTCTGGGCGTCTCACTGGAGATACACAGCCATGGAATGAGAGCAGTGGTGACTTCCTGTAAAGGGAAGATGTAGATGAGCAGGGGTAGGCTGATCGGTGGGAGCACCCAGCACCCATCCCAGGGTCACATTCTCCATTGTGGGATTTTTCTCAGCATGGTCCATGTCATTGTTTACATCCCTCTCCCACATCATCGTGAATGTTTTCATTAGATGCACTAAGACAGTGAAGTCAAAGAGGAAAAAACTACAGAGAAAGCCTGGGAAGATTTGCTGTAAGAGGGCAGAAATAACCATGCCACAAAGAAAATGCCAAGTGGATGTAATTGCAACAGAGGTCCAGAGGAAAAGAGCTTCTTGCAGAGCAGCTGAAGAACTGGAAGACTTGGAATAAATGTCACCACAGGAATGGAGAGCACTGGTCTAAATGGTGTTGTTGGGGACCCATCTCTTAAGCCAGCTGTGGTCACAGAAAGGCTGAAACCTTCTGTTGTGTGCATCTTGTGTAAGGGCAAGATTTGCCATTTGATATTTTTTGGGCAACAGATGCTGAGGCCACGTGTCAGACAGCCCTGGAGACTCTACCCTGCTTCCTTCTCTCTTGCTTGTGCTCACAGCACTTTTCCAGTGTTCAAGTCTGGGCACTGCAATGACAGTTGAGTGTAAACCCACTGGGAAGGAATTTGGAGTAAAGCACTGCAATGACCTGGAGCCTGATTGCTAAGTGCAGGAGGAAAGGTTAAAGGAGTTAAAGCCTTAGATTCTGCTGGTTGCTTTGCAGGGATGTCCAGGATTGAAGTGACCAACTGCAGCCCTGGGTGCAGTCCTTGGTGAAATGATGTGTGGCAGGGACTGTCCCTGTTCTCTAGAAAAGAAGGGTGTAAATGCAAAGAAAGGGATTTGGAGGTACCCAGCCTTTAAAACTTCAAGTGAAGGTGGGAGCAGTAGGGCTGAATCACACAAAGGAAAATGGAGACTGAATAACAGTTTAAAATCCCAGCGAATGAGCCTGCAGCAAGAGAGTAACTCTCCAACGACAGGCTGGCAGTGCCAGGTTTGAGTTGTTTTAAACATGATTATGCAAAGATCACAGATTTAAAGGTATTTTGCAGGAATATGGTAAAGGGATAGGTTTGCTTCAGCCTTTTTCTCTTTGCTTGCCCTGAATTCCTTTGGCTAAACTTGTTGTTTTTAGAGGAATTGGTTCTTGCGGAGCTCAGCCAGGGCTTGCAGCTGTGCAGAGGGTGGGAAAGCTCCCTTGGAGTTCCCCAACTCCTCCTCGATGGGAGGCAGGTTGGCTAGTTGGTTTATTTGTTTATTTTGGTGCAGAAGGATAGGGTTTTGGGATCTGAGTTTGATTCCTAGCTTGTGGGCTGTTAAGTGAATAACGAAATCTCCTTGGCTGTCATTCTGTAACAGGGATAAGGATGTTTTCCTCCCCACTCCCTGCTTTGTCACCCCTGTCACTTGCTGGGATGGCTCCTGATCCCCTGGTTGTGTGTTAGATTGACCTGCAGGTTAGGAGCTGTGGGAGGGGAAAACTGGGACAGTGTAGCCCAGATCTCTCTAAAATCCCTGTTCCTACTAACTGCCCCCAAACACCTGTTGAAAATGTTTGAAGAATGCTGGATAAGCAGCTTCTCAGTGTTGTGTGCTTTATTTGTTACAAAAATTGAAGGAAGGGAACTTCTGATGAGGTTTGAAGAGATTCCCTAGGAAATGTAAAACCATGTAGGCATAATTTCTTGATTAATATTTTTAAATGATGTTGGGACTAGGAGGATCCTTGGAAGAATAACAAGACAAGCAATCCTTTCTCTGCAGGTAGGAGACACAATTCTGATTCCCATGTGGCTGAGGTAGCCAATGCAGGGATGAGCACTGGAGAAGTGTCCATTGTGTTGGGGAGATGCATCAGCTCCAGCTCTGCTGGCTTTTGCTGCAGTCTCATACAGGTTGGCCCTTCCTTCTACTTTATCCCATCCCTGCTCCTCTTTCCTCTTTCACTTCAGCTATTTAATCTAGAAAAATTCCTAATACATTTTTAATGTGGTTTCCCTGCATGCAGGTTTTCTTTCTCTTCTCTGTGCAGATAATTTCATCCCCTTAATGTCCCTGAGCTGCACCCTGTGGCCCACAGTCGAGGTTGGCCATGGTGGGTTTGCCCTGTGTGCCGAAGTGCCAACTGCCAGTGCTTTCCTCATGTCACTTCTGAGGCTCAGTGCTTTTCCCCCCCTTCACATGACTAAAGTTTGTATGAATCTGTTCTGGTATAAATCTATAATATGTATTTGAGAGAGAGAGGGTGGGAGAGAAGCATGGAGACCTCACCCTGAAAGCCCAATCCATCCCCATTCCCAGACTCCTTCCAGTAGGAAAGGCAAAGAAGAACCACCTGATCCTCCTTTCTTCCAAGTCTCACGATTTACAATCAGCCTTTTGGGCAGCTCTTTGGTGGGGGGCTGCCCCATAGAGTTAAATTTCTGGAGGACACTGATTTCTAGTGGTTTGCACACCTTGCCTCCTCTTCAGAGCCACAGGATCCACTCATGAAGGAGAACAGCGCATTGGCCTCAGTGGCACCAGATAGATTTAGTCTCATGTGTGCCCATTTTTGGGGTTGGAAACATCAACCGAGCTTTGTCTTTGTGTGGGTGACCTGCCTCCAGTGTCTGCCCTCCTGGCAATGCCTCCTCTTTCTGGGTGGCCCCAAGGAGGGATGCCACCCACCTCTGCAAGATGATAAATCCTGCACTTGCAGAGCCACAGGCACATGGACTGAATTTTGCCAGATTTGACCCCTTTTCTCTCGGTTGGATGAGTGAGGCCTGGAGATGTCCCCAAGAAAAAGCGTCCAGCTCCCCTACAAAGGACTGTTCATATCTCACTTCAGTTTCCTATTTAAACCCCCCTTGCTGCTGGAGGTCACAAATTCCCTGTGTGACCCCAAAGGAGGGGGCTGCCCAATGTCACCGTGCTGGGGACCTGTGCAGGACACCCAGCAGGAGCCCACTGCCTGCCCAGCCTGCACTCCCGTGCTGCTCCCTGCTGCAGCCCGGCTGAGCCGGGAGCTGGCTGGTGAGCCAGGGAAAAAAGAGGCTGCAGCAAAAGATGGAACAAACAGAATTTTTTTTTGCATCTAGAGGGGGAAGCACAGAGCTAAAAATAAAACGGGAAGATCAGTATCTGTCAGGCTGACGGCGGATTGGCTCTGTGGAAATGCATGTAATTACCAGGCTGTAGGTAGACATTTGCATGGAGCGAATAGCAAGCTACTGAGACAAGGTTACGCTTTAACCTTTAAGTCCTGAATCTGCTGGAAAACTAAGACAGAACTGCAGGAAATTAACTTAAATTAATAGAGTTGCTGTGACTGAGCCACATGTTACTTCGATGTGTGTCACTTCATGGCACAGAGTGTCTTGCTGCCCCCATGCCCTGGCTCCTGGAGGAGGGAGATGCTTTGGAAACAAGTTTGGCGTGCGTGGATCTCCTTCCTTGCCTGGGGATTCAGCTTGACTGGAGAGAGGAGCTGTGGCTTTTTTTGGTCCATATTCCTCATTTCTGAGCATCCTTTGAGTTGCCAGTCTCCAAAGGCATTGAAGGAATTTGGGCAAAGGGACCCCCATCCTGGGGGATGCTGTGCTGTTGGGTGGTGGATGTGGGTGAAATCCAGGTGTGGTGCTCCACGGAGGGCCAAGAAAGGGATGTGGTTGGGGGATGGATGTTTTGTTGAGTGTCTAGAGCTCGAGTTTTGCGTGCAGAACTCTGCAGGCACTATTTAGTGCTGAAATTGAGCAGATTACAGCAAAGATGGTTCCTTTGTGCATCAGAACTGCTCTGGTGAAAAACACACAGAGGAACAAAACCATGCCAAAACACAACTGTGTGCTCCCAGTCTGGGCTCCTGTTGATGTTCCTGATGCTCTTGGCTTACATGTTGCCTGCTTCCCCCTCTTGCTGTTGCCCATCATCCACTGGTCAGGCAGCACTGTGTGATGGGAAGAGGGGGACTCGCCACCAGGAGGGCGGATGGAGATGTCGTGGACACATTTCTCATTCCTAGCTGGCAAAACCACTAGAGCTGCTGCTGCTGTGGGATGCAGGTATGAGCAGCTTAGTTCAGCTGAGGATGGAGAGGAAGCGGGCTGGAAAACATGAGGCTTTGAAGCCTGCAGTGACATTTTGCTTTCTGTTGTCACTATGCACCCTTGAATCGTGGGGGTGGTTTGGAGAATCCAAATTTTTCCAGCCTCTTTGCTAGTCCTGTTGGCCAGGCACTGCTTGTTTCCAAAATTACTGCCTTCTTCCCTCCAGCTTGGGGACAATCTTGCCCACTGTATTGAAGCCATGGCTTGGCTCAAGCTGGCTGTGCTTTCATGCCATGCAGCAGAAGCTGAAAGTGTGGTGGGACCAGGTGGTGCAGAGCACAACCATTCACCTCCCCAAAGGGCTGGGCCACAGGGAGCTCCAGCTGCTCCATTGGCTCCTCATCAGCTTCTGAATCCAATTTAAGGCTCTGGCCCTAATCTTCAAAGCAACTAATGGAGGAAGTGCCAATGGCATCAAAGGCTGAATTTTGTTCTGTCAGCAGCACAGAGGCCCCTCTGAAGCAGTCCAGAGCATGAAGGCTGGGATGAAAACTAGAAGAGCAATCGCAGCTGGCCAGGATGTGGCAAAGGTGGACAGTGGTCAGGGCTTCTGACCCAGATTCTGGGATTTTGAAGTTGGTTCTTTGCTCTGTGTGACTCTGGACCCAGCTTCAGGTGCCTGAACACCATGAAATCCTCAAACCTGGTGCTTTGAGGAGTTTATGGAGAGGGAAGCTGGGGCTTTGTCTCTCTGCCTCTAGTGACCCATCTGCAAAAGACAGATAAGTACTGCCTCATTTCTTGGGGCAGTCAGAGGACAAGCACCTTGGAGACTGCAAGACCTGAGAATTGGAGACATCCTAGGATGTACTTTAGGCATGAGAGGGAGCAGAGTCTGGGCAAATCTACACCGTGCTTATCATTAGGGAACAACTCATCCTCTTTTGCTGTTTCATCAAACGAAGGGACCTTCATCTCCCCGGCCAGGCATTAGACCCAGCAGGTATCTGGCCCCCAAAGGCAGCACTGCTGGAGACTGCACAAAGCCTGGAGGATGCTGGAACATCAGATGTGGAAGGTACTTGCATCCTTCAGCAATGACCTAGGATGAAGCCCACAATCTTCCTGCCTGGCTGTTGGGAGGTGTAGGATCAAATTGTGGTGATCAAGGTGCAAGGTTTGGCACTCCATGTGTTGAATCCCTTTCTTGCTGACAAAAAATAGAAGAGTTAAACTAGTTGTACATTAGCTCAGGGGATGATTTGCTTTATGAATTCTTCACAATGAGAGTGTGGTGTAAAAGGGACATGAGGTTCAGATCTCCCATTGTGCTTAGTTCTGAAATCCATCTGTCTCCTGCCTCACTGGATCTGTGTTTGAGGAGTGGAGACTGAGGCAGTTTCACGCATGGAGGATATAATTGTCTTGAAGTGGTCGTGGAGTCAGATCTTGGAAAACTTGCCCTTCCTTAAAAACACCAACCTCTTTGGAAATCTTGCTTTGATGGTTTCTTCCCCACCTTTTCGGAAATCCCCCTCCTGGATGTCTTTCTGTTTGAACGCTCTGCTTTTTTCCAGCTCTTCAGTCAGTGGTGTTTTTAACTCAGGGTGCAGCCCAGGAAAGAAACTGGAACACCCTGTTTTAACTACAGGCTTCTCCTGCCTGCAACATAGGCAGACCTTAAAGAAAGCCAGTTGTACCCAAAATTCAGGCTGTTGTTTTTCTGGCTCTGTCAGTTGGCCTGATAAAAGCTACGGCCTCTCCCTCTCCCTCTCCCTGACTGCCTTCGATCCCTGCTCCTTTTTTTGGATGTTGGTTCCTCATCAGTGAGCAGCAAGCAAGAGCCCTCCCTTGTTACAGCAGTACAAGGCAGAATTTAAGGCAGTTGGATCTTTTGCAGGAGGAGAAGGGAAGTCTGAAACAGTTGTTGGAGAGGGAGGTGCTGACAGTGGGGATGACCACCAGCTTTCCAGCAAGCCTTTGTTGAGTGTGCATGAGGAAAGGTTTGTCCCTGTCACTTGTGCCTCTGTCATAACAGGCTGCTTGTTCCCACAGGCTTTACCATCATTTTGTCACCTCCTTCCTGGGTTCCTGCTTTTGTCAATTGTTTGTGAAATCCTGAGGGGACTGAATTGTCCTTGGAGCCCCAGCCACAAGACATTGCCCCAGGGCATGGGGGGGACATTGGAGGAGGCTCCTGCTGTGCTCTGCCTGTGGCTGCTCACACACAGAGGGATGCTCATGATGCAGCTCAGGAAACACCGCCTTCCACGGTGTGCTGGTTTGAGGTGAATTCCAGTTGAATGCCACATTGTAAACTTGGTGTGGACAAGCCCTGTGGTCTGGTGTGCCCATATCTACTTGAAACTAGCTTTAAATTAGTCTTGGTAGCAGGGCATAAAGGACTTGGTGTGTCGGATAAGCCCGGGTCTGCCAAGCTCTGTCTCCCTTGGAGTGAGTACGTGTTCTACCCATCATTAGATGTACCCATCACTAGATCAAGCTAGTCACCAGGATCAAATACCAGTGCTTTAAACCCACACCTTGATGAGCCTGGGAAAGCTGCAGTGCTGTGGAAGCACAGCTGACTTGGTCTGAAGCACCAAGTGCTCGGTCCAGTCTCGTGTTGGGCGTCCTTGCGACTTTGACGCAGCGATGCATTTTTGTTTTTGTGGAAACGAACCAAAAGAATGAGGGGAAGTGCTTACAAACTCATTTTTAATGAAGATCCTGACATGCAGACTGATCCTTTGTCCAGATATGAATGTATTTATGCCGGTGGCACCTTGCCATTCATACAGCCACTTACACACTGTGTAACATGATAGCAGTGTATACAAGCGAGGCTGGAGTACAAAAGATTGAGAGATCAGGGTTTGGCCTTTCCTTCCCCTGTTCTTCATAGGGTTATACTGGCTGATACCAGCTGGGGAGAAGGTGCTTTTATTTTTCCTTAACTTGGTTCAGAGCAACATTAAGCTCCAGTATTTGGTGTTGGTTGTACATCCATGGTACTGTTGTGTTAGGGGTGCCTGGTGTGACGAAACCCTGAGCTTCAGTGAAGTTGAGATGCTGGAAAGAGGGTGAAAATCCCAGCTTTCATCTTTTGTCACAAGTAATATCTGAAGGAATTTGTACTATTTTTACTGTTTGTTTTTGTTTCTCCCCTCCCCTTTTAACTATGCACCTTAGCATTTTCTGTGGGCCCTGTCACTGGGATAGCTCCATTTGGACTTTGAAACAGATGACTCAGCGTCATGGTTGTTTAGAATAGTTTTAAGTTATTTTTGCTATCCAGCCCCATTTTCTATCATCATGCTGCAATTACTGAAGTTCCAGCTCTGCAGGGGAACACTTGCTTCTTTTAAACAAATGGTTTCCTTTGGAATTAAAAAACTTCGTTTGTGGAAACATTTTTGTGGGCCTTTGATTATTAATCTATCATGAAGGGTCTAATTCTATTTTATTAAAAATACGAGATCTTAATTTTAGCAAACCTAAATTTGGAAGCAGCTTTTGAACCAGGGCAGTTCCTTTAACATGGTGTGTGTGTGTGTGTGTGTGTGTGTGTGTGTGTGTTTCTTTTTGAAAGGTAAATCTGCCTTCCAGTGGCGCTGCAAAATGTGGTTAATCCTGTCGGACCTGATCTGATGGGACTGGTGCTGGAGGGAGCCGAGCAGGGCTGAGTATCGGCGTGGGAGATTCGATCTCCACTGGGAGGGCAGCCTGGACTGGGGCTGGCTGACACCCCCAGCCCCTGAGCCTCTGTTCTCTGCCTGCCAAAGCCATGGGCTCAGCCCTGGGTTTCAGTGATCCTACCTGTGCTGGCAAGGGCTTTGTCTGGCTTTTCCACTTAGTCCAAAAATAAAAAAAAAGAAAAAGTGTTTGCTGTGGTGTTGGATACATAAAATGGGACTTTTAAGCTGTTGCAGCTGTCTAGAGACTGCTCAGCCCAAGCTGATTTCCAAGTGGGGTGGCACAGGCATTTTTAGTCCATTCACATGGGTTGATGTTTTTTCAGAGGTGAGATGTGCTGGTACCAGCTCTGGAGGTGCTGTGCCACCTTCTCCTGCCTCAGCTCTCAGGGACCAGATTGTGTGGGAGAGCAGAGCCCAGATCTCTCTGGGGGATCAAGAGATCAGGAGATCAAGAAGAACCAAGCTGAGAAAGGGACTGGGGAGAGGCAGGACAGCTGAGCTTCCTCTGGGCACTCAAGATTGTCCCTGGCTCTTGATGGGTGCAAGCACCCTTGTGCCAAATCCTGCCTCCTGATTCTCGGGGAATTCACACTGATGGACCTGGGAGCCAAACCTCACGCCAAGAGATTTCTCCTCTGATGGTGATGAGAAACCCTCCTCAGCACTATAATTTTAAATGGTGTGAATGAAAGGACTCTACATTTCCCTTCTCTGGGGTGCAGAATAAGCCTTGCCAGGCTGTGGCTGCCCCCAGGTCCCCCACAGGACCCTGCTGAGACCATCATCCAGGACATGGGGCTGTGAGTGGCAGGGGACATGGAGCTGTGCCTGGGACTGGACTGTGCTGACTGCTGGGAGCTCTGATGGCTTTTAGCCAGGGCTGAGGGTGGTCCCCTGCCTCTCCATCAGGCCATGGGAAGGGGAAAAGGAGGACTGCATTCCCAGGGATTCTTTCGGGTTTTGTTGGGGGTTTTTTTTAGGGAGGGAGTGGTGCTGCATTTAGATGCTTGGTCTTAGGGTGGATTCCTCTCTCCCACTGCCTCTGGACTCTTGAGAAGCCTCTTGGCCACAGCAGGGAAGGGGTTAAAGCTTCCTCACTGGCCTGGGAGCTGCTGCTGGCTGCCTGTTGCCCTTCCGGGGCTGCCGGGCTGAGGTTTGCTGGTATGTGTGCAATGCGGTGCTGGCCGGCCAAGAGCACCCAGCCCTCACCCCAGCGCTGCGAAATTCCCGGCACAGCCTCCCCTGGCTCGCTCTTCCAGTGCTGAGTGACGGGGCTGGGGATCAGGGACCTGCTGGGAGAGCAAAGCCAGGGGCTGGAGAATTCCAGTTGGGAAAGAGTCGAGCTGCAAGGCAGCAGCCTGGGCTCCACCGAGACGTTCTTGCACAGGGGAGAGTCCGTGGACACGTCTTTGTGCTGGCCCAAGGTTTTGTAGCCTGTCTGTGCTCATGTCTTCACCTTCACAATGCTACAGTCAGGGAATGGGAGGGTGGCAAAGTGCTTTGGCTGATGCCACAGGATTACACCTGATGGAGAGCTGAGTTTTGAACAGGCTCTTGCTTCCTGGGGCAGGGGAGAAGGTTTAGTGCAGACACAGGCAGGAGCTAGAAAACTGCAGCAACAGCAGCGGTATTCAAGCCGAAACATAGTGAGAAGCCTTGGAGGGAGATGCACACTTTGAGGGAGATGCAGATTGCCTGGAGTTCTCTCTGCAAGAAAAATTTATGTCCCTTATATAACTGGGGAAAAGCAAACAAAGAAACTTGTCTCCAAGTGGGAACGTGGTGTCACTGGGAGAAATCCCGCAGCAAGAGCGAGGCCTCCGCTTCGCTCTCAGGGCTGTTAACTCTTTGGCAGAAGAACAATGCTTTTAGTGCTGATTTTCTAGATAAATCTCTTGAATATTCCTGAAGAATTGTGTATGAGTTGCTTGATTTAAGCAAATGGCAGGAATGATTTTGCACTTTGGTGCTTTCTGGGGTTCAGTGGGGCTTCTTCTGCCCAGGGAAAGGATTGCTGCTGGCTTTGTCGTGCTCCCCCCACATTCTCCCACCGACCAAAACGTTTGCTGTTGCTGAAGGACTGTGCTTTGCCTTTGATCTTCTACAGCACCGCCATTGACATTGGCAGGAACAGTCCTGCAGACCAAGGCTGTTATATGGTGCTAATTTTGTAGTCTCAGATAACAGAGCCTCTCTAAAAATGTCATTTGGGGCCATTTGCGGGGTGAGTTTGACATCGCTGACTACTGCTGAGATGCGTGTCCTGCGGGAGGACCTGGCACACGTGGGAGGTGGCACTCAGTGTCACTGGGGAAGATCGTGGACAAGTTTTTCAGCAAAACAATTTCCATTTCTCTACTGTCTCTTAAACTTTTCCAAACTGACAAATAAAGCCCTTGGTTCCTCCAGGCTCTCAGGCCAATGCCAAAATAAGATCAGTCAAAAAAGGAATAAAAGGGGGAGTGTGATTTTGGGTTATGGTTACACCATAACTTTCCTATTAACTCAAATTAAGTTAAAAAGGAAATTGATTTAACCAAGGGAGGCGTTTCAGATGCCAGTGGCAATATACTTGATTGTGGTTTTTTTCTTTCTCTACACAGGCAATTATCAAATTAATCACCTTTGATATGAGCTTAATATTGACATAATCACTAATATATTTATACTTGTCCAGTGACAGCTATTCAATAAGTTGTTTTCCTGTTGTTTTGTCAAACACCACTTTCTTTTGCCTTCATGTTTCTCTGGCAAGGCAGAGGGACAGCTTCTTGGTGGAAATCCCCGAGTTCCCTCCTGTGAGATTCTCACCCACAGCCCTTTCACAGGGGCATTGCTATTGCAAAAAAAAATTCAATCAGAATATAATTAACAGCCCAAAAAGGCTTCCAAATTGTGACTTGCTGTTGGGAGGGGAGCTGGTGTTGTGCAGGGAGCTGTAGAAACCCCCATGTACAGATGAACCAGCCCTCCCCAGATTGTTTGTGCCTGTAAATCCCCAGCAGCTGAGGCGGAGGGGTGGGACTGTGCAGCACACAAGCAAGTCAACAGCTCAGCTGGTGCACGTTGCTACTGTACTCTTACTTTGTTGTTTTGGTTTTTTGTTTCTTTTTCCCCCCTTTCTTTAAGGGAATAGGGCCTCTGTGATCCAGCCTGTGCATGTGTGCATACGTGTCTCTCCTTTTCTCTCTCTCCATTTGTTCCCGCCTCCCCCTGTTTTTTACCCAGCGACGAGTTCCAATTACATTTGGCTGAAGGAAAGAGCTCTTGTGTGGCTCCCACAAGCCTTGTGAAAATGGGTGGGTGGGTAAAGAGAGAGTCGAGCGCTCGATAGCTGCATGGGAACTCAACCCTTATGAGACACCAGAGAATCCACACTGGAGAGGCTACTGGGAAGCCTGTTTTGTTTGCCTTCCCACCCCAAAATGGCCTGGTTTAGAGGAGCTGGAGGGTGCTAGGATGCAGCAGACAGCTGAGCATTGCCTTGCTATCCTGGGCTCACTGGAGCTGGCAAAAGGGATGTTTCTGGAGGTTGGTGGGGAAGATCTGCCAGCATTTCCCCCTGCGTGTCCTTTGGGCTGTAGGTGCAAAGGCAGGTGAGGGTGAGTCAGCCACAAAGAAGCAGGTGCTTAGATTAGATCTGGCCATAGCAGGGGATAGCTGGACAGGGGAGGAGAAGGCAAGCTCCAGACAGTGTTTCCCACAGGAGCAGAGGGGCCAAACCCTGCAGGACAGTGAGGCTCGGTGGGCAGGTATGTCCAGTTGTCTGTCTGCAGCCTTGGGATCTTCAGGGATGGACACCTGAAGCAAGCTCCTGGTTTTCCAGAAGGGAGCCTTGCAGGGAGAAGCTGAGAGAATGTGATGCAAAGCAGCAGCTGCTGATACACCCTAGTGTGCCTCCCTGCAGAACATTTACACTTTGTGGGCTTGCACTGAGCCAGGCTGTCCACACTGGAACCCCTCCTTCCCATTCCTATTCCTGGACCTCTACTCTCCATGTTCACCTAGTGGGTTTTAGCACCGTGGCTGGGAAGTGAAACCTGACATAAGTAAATACCTTGACAGCCTGTTTTGAGCCGGCAGGGAATGTAAATTATCTCATTTGAACAAGGCTAATGCAGAATCAAGCCGTTGGTCCCAAATATCCCTTATAAGTGCAGATGAGAAATATTCATGGCATCTTCACTCCCAGAATATTGCTTTTATCTTTGTGGTTCCTTGAGTGGCAATATAAAAGTTACTGATTTTGCACTTTTTATGCATCTGAACCTGCAGACTTTGAAATCAGTAGGTTTGCCTGCGTGATTTGCCTCGTTAGATCCATATCCTTGCAGACACTTCGGAATGATCTACTACGTAAGCTCCACTGTACTTACTTGTTGTCTTGGGTGTAACATCCTATCTTGGGAACGTCCTTAACCAGGGCATTGGGACAAGTGAAGGTGAGGTTGGGTTGGGTCATTCCAGGGCAAGGTAGAACCTGACCATGGGAGAAGCTCGTGTGTGCAGTGCTGTTGTTGCGACTCCTGTGGGTCAGTCAAGCAGTGGTGGTAAGGGCGCATGTGAAGATCCTTGGAGCCAGCAAAGAGATACTCAAAAACTTTGGGCCAGCCATTTTGGGGAGTTATGCCCTCTGGGCTGGCCTTGGGCTGGAGCTTGGCCTTTCTTCCTGGAGCTCCCCATAAGTGTGATCACCCAGAGCTAAAGAGGGACATACATTCAGCATTCTCTGCTCAGTCAGGGAAGGTACTGGGATGCAGAGGTTGGACTTCTTCAGCTGAGCCAGGCACCGCTTATTTCTTCCACGGAGCCCAGCTCAGGCTGTTTCAGGGATGTTTCTGTGCTGCCCTCACCTGAGAGCTTGATTGATGGTCAGAATATCTCACTTCAGCTCAAGCACAAGCATGGCTGGCCTTGGGGGTCTCACCAGCTCTCCTCCCATTGGTGATGATGGGAAGAGGACCAAAGGCACCAGTCTGCCTGGCTGGAACCACAGCAGGGACAGCAGCTGGACATCTCTGGGATCTCACCCTCCTTCATGAGAGCCTTTGTAGGGCTGCGAAGGTCAGATTGTCCCGAAACCTTGACGGTGTTTGCGGGCGGACGTCTCCCGGCTTTGCTTTTCTCTCCGTAACAGGTTTTTCCCTTTAAGAACGCACAAGATTGATTCCCTTGCAGGGCGCATCGCCGAGCCGAGCCATGTCCAAATGGTTTGCACGTCTGCATTTTTTACTGCTCTCGTTTAATATGTATGCAAATGCAGTCTCTCCTGTCCTCACTCTCTGTGTGGGTTTGCACAGTCAGGAGCACATTCCCATTACTGCTGCCCATCTCCTGCTCTGCTCGGCATTCGAGGAGACTGCCTTTGAAACGCTGATAGATGGAGGTGCAAGGGGAAAAGAGAGAAATGACGGATTTTTGTAATTTCTTTGCTGGGGAGGGTGGAGGAGTTGGGAAACCAGAGGAAGGAGGTTTAAATATATGCAAAATTGTTTATTGGGAGAAAGGGGGGGCGGGCTCCAACTCTGAGAGTCAGGGAGCGTATTTCGTATGCCGTTCCATTTTCAAAGGATTTTAGCTGGAGGTTAGGGAAAAAAAATCTAAGCACTGGCAATAATCTTGTGATAGTGGAAATATTCAGCTTTTCTCCTGATAAATAGACACATGTCATAACTGAATCAGTGTTTCAGGCCTGGAAAGCAATGTTGGGTTGTTTTTTTTTTTAAATTTTAATAAATAAGGAGCAAGATGTCCAGGGTAGTTTCCTACAAGGGTGGTAGTGTATGCCTGCTGCTACTGTTTTCCTTCTTATTTTAATAGCTGTATTTTTCCAAAGCACTTCAAAACCAGCACCTGTGAACCCTGGACACTTGTATATCAAGAGCTACTTTTTTATAAGTAAAATGGGAATCTGTACTCCAGCTAAGGCCAAAATGTGGGAAGCACCTTTTGAAACATGTCCAGAAGTAGGGGAGCTTTTCCTGTCCTCAGTGATAATAGGATTTTTTAATTAGGCCATTTGAAGTTGCAGATCTCCAGTTTTGCATCTGCTTGGAGGTAACTGTGAAGGCTGAGGAGGTCCTTGCTCTTGGTGTGGGAAGCAGGGGATGACACATCCCTTCACTTCCCAGATGACTCTGGAGGGGAAATGGAGGCTCATGCTGCTTCCCACCTCCTGCGGTGGAACTTTAAATCTGGTCAAGGAGCCAGATTTTCAGGTGTATTTTAGGCACTTCAAGTTGTTCACTGTTTTAATCTTTAAACACAAAACACCTTTAAAATCTGGCTCGTTTTGAAGCCCCTTATGGAGTGCCAAAGCCTCACCAATCTGCCATGGCTGGTTGGGGATGGAGGGTGTGGAGCAGGAAGGCTGCCCAGAGCTGGGGGCCACATACCCCAGGGCAGGGGTAGCCGTGGGCAGTCTCCTGCTGCCTGTGCCCTCCACATGTCTGGCTCTCTCCATGGAGCGTGGATAATTAGCTTGAAGCCAGATCTTTTCCAACCTCTTCCAGGAGTTCATAGACAAAGTTACTTTTGTTTCCAGAAGCCAAAGGGCTTTTCGTGCTGGGAAACCCCCTCTGCTTTGGTAGGACTCTCAGATCTGTTGACTTTTGCATCTGCAAGTTGTGTAAGAGCATTCTGTGTCTCGTGTGCTGGATGTTGTGAAACTCCTTTCCATGCAGTAGCTCGGAAAAGTCCCTCTGTGGGGGAACCACAGCAATGCACTGACCTTGTGCTGGAGCTTTGCTTCGTGAAACTCAGATCTTGTCTTTGCTTTTGGCACAGAGTTAGAGGGACCAAGGGGCAATGTTTCAGAGGCACCCTGGTGTTTGGAGGTGCTCAGCTCCTGTGGTGGAGTGCAAGAGTGGGTTTTCTTCATGCAACAGGCATGGGAATTCCTGCTGTTTAGAGATGAGTGCCACAAGCTGCCTGCTCCTGCCTGTACCTCCCCGAGAATCTGGGAAAAGCCCGCCTTTGGCAATGTTGAGACATGTTGTAGCTGCCAGCCCAGGTGGGATCACAGCCTCCCCTGTTCACTGGGTGCACAGCCTGCATCCAGGGCTGTCTGTGACACAAAGGGCTGCTCTTTCTGCTTCTTTTCTTTCCATCTCATTTGGGAGGTTTATCCTGTCCCTTACCAACAGCCACACAGTTGTAGGGCATAAGCTCAGCTCCTGCCCTGCTGCTTGTGGCTGTCCCTCAGTTCCTCTTCCAGCGTGGCTGCTGTGAAGTGTCTTGTGCCACCGTGTCCTTGCTCTGGTGGGTTTGTGCTTGTGATCACAGGCTCCAAACTTCCCCTATTACTGTTGCTTTTTGAACAGTGCCTTTTTATTGGTGAGTAGATTCGTGGAGCCTTTCTACTTCCTTCATCTGTAAATTGTCCTCTACATAACGAAGAACCATTCTGACTGTGTTTTGATGTGTGTGTCGCCCAACAGATGTCTGGGTGGTTAAAGTGCCCCCTGAGTACAAATATCCTGTGTTTGTGAGCTCTTTGATAGTTGGTTCAGGAATCTTTTTGTTCTTTCTTTCTCTCCTCCAGTCCTGGGGGTCTGTAGCAGATGCCTGCCGAAGTCTCTCCTTTGTTTTCTGCTCCTGATATCTGTGCCCACAGTGTTATTCCTCTACCCTCTCCCTTATCAAATTAGATTATCTCCTTCTCGTAAGTACTTTTGACACGTGCAGCCGTGCAAAGGCATGATAAGCATATTGGAACACACTGTTTGGTGTCTGTTGTTCATGTCTCTTGTCCTCCTGGAATCTTAGGGCCAAGCTGGCACATTACCTGCCATTCATACTGGTACCATCATAAGTCAGCCGAGCTGGCTCCTCTTCTGCTTGCAGCTGAGCCCTAACCCCCATTTTGGGCACTACCACATCACCTTGCATGGGAATCCCAGGCCCACTTCATCCAGTTGTGTCCTCACTTTTCCTTCCTGCTGTCTCCAGCATCTCCCTTTGTGTTCTGGGCTCGGCTGGTGGCAGTGAAGATCCTTCAGGGTGTTACAGGCTTCTCCTTGCCCATTCCTTGGCTCCCTGCCTTTCCACTGGCTTTCCTGGTTTCTGGATGTGATCCAGAAAAACCTCTTTGTTATTCTGTCCTTCCTCCCCGTCACAAACCTGTGTTTCTGTTCCATCTTTCATGAAAAGGTCTAAGACTGAAGGTGAAATGTGATAACAGCCTTCAAAAATATGTCAGTGGCTGCTGCAAACAGGACAGGAATAAACGATTCTCCATGTCCTACAGTGGGTAGGACAAGAAATTACGGGCTTAAGCTATAGCACAAGGGAGATTTAGGTTTCATGTTCAGATATCCTGGGGGTGTAGCACCAGAGGAGGCTGCTGGGGAGTCACTGGGGGGGCAGGTGAGATGAGCAACTGTTAGGAGAGGCTGAGAGTCAAGGGACAGTGGGGTGATCCAGAAGATCATTTTTCATCCTCTTCAGCCCTCTTACCACCCTTTCCATGCGCTGAAAGCCTCCATCTAGGCAAGGGGCTTTTGTGGCTTGCTCAGCTAGGCTCATGCCTTTCTCTATCCTTGCTTTTTGTCTCTGTTACAGCAGTTCCAGCAAATGCAATTGCAGCAAGCCTGGAATTAGGGCAAGGCTCTCCTCCTCAAACCTTTCCTTGGTGCTTGGTGGCTCTTTCAAACCTCATACACTGGTGGAGGCAATGGCAGCTGCCATCAGAGCACTGGGACTTGCAAAAATGACAAAACAAACATTTTGCTATACCCAGAAGGGTCAAGGGGGCAGGCTCAGAGGTGCTGCTCAAGGCCCTCGATGAGAAGCTGCTGCCAGCTTCGCAGAGGGATGTGCTGGGCATGTGTCAGTGCACAGGTGGAGATGGGAAGCTACTGATGGCTCCTGGAAGCCCTGTCTCAACTGGGAGTGTGGGGCTCCCTTTGGCTCAGCTCTTGGGCTGGCTGTGAGAGTGTGGGCAGCAGGGATGGGAGCTGTACCACTGCCAGCAGGTGTGTGCCCACCCTCAGTGGGACACCAGGACATGCAGGAAGCCAGGGATTTGGGGGAGTTGGGGAAGCAGGACTCCTTGCAGAGCTCCCCATACCCACCTCTTCAGCAGGACACTGCAGGGCATCAGCCAAACTGCTGTCTTTGCCAAAACAAAAATTAGGGAGCCCAAAACTCACAGAGGGCTCCATCCAAAACAAGCACATGAGCAGCCACATTGTTTCTGACACTGCTGGCTGGGAGGTTGCTGAGTCCCCTGGGCACATTCAGCCGCCTGCTCCCGACACCACCTCTCCTCACCCTTTCCCATCTGGCACTGCCATGATTGTGTTGGGGTCCAGCCACATCTGTGCCGTCCCTGCTTCCCTCCCTGAACCTCCCTGCCTCCTCTCCCTGGGGTGCTGGAGGGGTCCAGGGTCCTGGTCAGCTATGACCCCCTTCACTCACCCTGTAGCATCATCCCCTTTCACAGCTCCCCACCATGAGAGGCAGGCAGGGAGAAAGAGGCAGATTAATAATTTATTATAACGATGCAAAATAGGGTTTTAAAACTCTACCCATATAAATATTTATTTTTGACTCGTTAGCACCACAGCTGCCTCCATGCCCCCCAACCCTTTCCCTTCTCCTTTCAGAAGACCCCCCAGCCTTTTGGCTGTCGTGGCTGGCTGTCCTGATTCATCTGTCTGTCTGTCCTGGCCTCGCTTTTCACATGAGCTGAGCCCCAGTGCCAAACGCTTCCCGGGAAAGAGGAAAAAACCCAACTCTTTCTTGCGTACACGCACACAAAAAACAACAAGGGGAGGGGGGAGACGGAGCAGCACACACAGGCACACGCACAAAACCCTTTGAAGCCTGTGCAGGGTGAGGGTTGTTTCTGTGGTAACGGCGCGGGGATTGGCGGCGGTCGGTGAGGGCCTCCATCCCGCCGTGGTGCCGAGTGATTAATGAGCCGTTGCTGGGCTGTATGGGAGCGCCTGGGCCGGGCTGGGCACCACGGGGCTGCTCCAACGCCGCCTGACTTTGGACACTTCTTCATCCTCCTCTGTTTGCCCCCAGGCACGCTTGCTTCAGTGGCACCCCACATCTCCTCGGTGTGGGATGTCAGCCCTTTGAGGGATGGGGCAGCCAGGTTTGGAATATCCCTTTGTACCCTGCCCTGATGGTTCCAGACCATTCTTGGCATTGTGACACCAGGCCTTGCTCCTCTGCACTGTTGCTGATCCTAAAGTGGGTCTGGCATCTCTTCTGATGCAGAGATGGACCAAAGCTGGGGGGGTACATGGTGGCATCAACAGGGCCACAAGGTAGTCTCATCTGGTGAGCCCACAGTATTTTGGGGACTGTCACTCACAGCCTCACCTCGACACCTGCCCTTGGCCTCATTGCTGCCTGCAGCTGCCTGTCTCCCTCCCACCCCCACAGCTTCCCAAGGCTGAAAGGTGGGTTATGGCTGAGCAGTGACAAGAGCTGTGCTCTCCCTGTCCCATGGCCAGCCTTATTTTGTGGCACTACCCGCTGATCCAAGTGTCGCTGGGGTGCTTGTACCATCTCCCAGCAAGAGCTGCATTTCCCAGAGAACCTTACACCACTGTGTGCTTTGAAACTCACCTCGTTTCGCTTTCCATTTTGAAAAGGCAAAGGAGAAACAGGCATCATTCGCATCTCTTGGGTGAACAATAATAATGAGTGAGTTTCAAATCTCTTTCCCCCAAAATAGCCAAACCAGAACACGCACAGCCTTCCCGAGCCGCTGTCTGAAACAGATGTGCTGCCAGTGAGCAGCTATTTATAATGTGCAGCATTCCCTTTTCAGCCGCAGCGACTCCAGCCCTCGGCTCTCGCGCTCGGCAGCTCCTTTTGAAGCCTGTAGCTCTAATCCGGGGACTGTTCCTGGTGCTGCTAAAAATCTCCTCGTAAACCCGCCGGGATGCCAGTGAGCTGGAGCCCTGCCTGCTCTCTGCCTCTAAAGGGGGTTTATCATCCCCAGAGGCCGTGGGATGGGACATTCCCAACCAGGATGAACAGTACTGGCATCTTGTTGGGTCTCAGACATCCTCACAGCTGCAGGCTCTGCAGAGCTCTGCCTTGGGGCTGGGGGCTGAAACACTTTCCCAACCCCTAGTTTGAGAGGACAGAGAACAAGGGAGGGTCAGGACAGTGTTGCTGTGGGGGGAGAGGCTGGCGTGTGTTTGAGCTGGTCCTCAGTCAAGGAGAAGCATGGCACAATGGCCTGGAGGGATGCAGACAGTGTGGGATGAGGAGAACTGGGGATCCAATTTAAGTGAGATTCGAGGGGGTTTGCCAGCACTGGCGCCCACACTTACAGTGGGTGTTTGCTGGCCTGGGGGTCCCGCAGCACCACTGGAGCTGTGGCACAGCTGTGGGATGGGCACCTCGGGCTACCCACACCCCCATGGACTGTGGGGGGCTCGCAGGACCCTGTCCCAGGAGGGGCTGCAGCCCACGGAGCTGCCTCGGCCCCTCACACAGGGATGAATAAATGTGCTGGTATGTCGGGGCTGAGGGCTCGGCACAGCACAAGCATGTGGAAGCTGTTTATTGCCAGGGCTGCTGCAGGCCCTGCTCTGCCTCCCCCAACCAGCCGGGCTGGTGGGGCTGCTCTGAATGGGGCCAGTGGGGCCCCAGCCCGGGGTGGGGGCGGGCGACTGCTGGGAGACAGGGCTGGTTGGGCCGAGGGGTTTGCTTTTAGCACATCCCCTGTTTTCTGTTTGTTTCTCTCCTAAGCAGGGTGTTTGGAGACGTGAGGATCACTCGATCCAGATCCTAGGTTTTGGGGACAGCTTGAAACCTTGTCCTTCCTTCCTGCATGGCCTGGAGTTTTGTCCCCAGCCTGTCACAGCATGGTCAGCTGTGATCTGTAAGGAGCTCTTTGGAAAGGGAGATCCTGGAAAGCACCCCCCCAGAGTGGCCTAAAATGTGCTGCTCTGGCTTTGCTTTCTCGCTGTTTTGCTGGTGCCAGGGGATGGGGTTATTCATCAGTGGGCAGAGATCACCCATGACCCCCAAATTCTGTCCTATGACCTCCAGATCCCATCTTGAGGGAGAGTATTAGCTTGTCCTCCTGAGCTCACACCAGGTCAGCCTTGAAAAGAATGTGGAGATCTCAAAATGGCCCAGTGAATTGTCTCTAACATAGGGTGGAATTTTGGGAAGGAGCAGAGGATGGGCTGCCTTGGCAGGGCTCCGTCACCCCAGCTCTGCAGCGTGATGGATCAGCTCAGTCCAGTAGGGACACAGAATCAGGTTCCCATGAGGACGGCATCCCTGGCTGAGACTGGAGCTTTCCTTGTTTCCAGTGGTAACAGACAAACCTTTGCTCCTGAAAGAGGGACTGTAACACAGCCCATGGCTGTGAAGCCTCTTAAAAGCTGGTCTCATTGCAGTTGTGTTAATTATTAATAGGATATGGGGAAGAAAACACTGGAAAACCCCAACTGTTTGAGGCAAGCTGCTACTTCATTTGAGTCCAGCAGTGTGGGCCTGGCTTTCCCCTGACCTAAGGGAGATTTATGGGTGTCTTTTCCAGTGACTGGTGTTGGCAAGTACGAATGAAGGGGCTTGACTACCTCTCTGAAAACCACAGCACTCCTAAACTGAGGAGCTAAATGGGTTGTGCAGGTCTTAGCTTGGTCTTTAGCAAAGACTTCCCCCTGCCCAAGGGACAAAGTCCTTCTTGGCAGCATCTCTGCCCAGCAAGATGCTGGAGTTGCAGGATCTGCTGGCACAGAGGCACTAGGGATCCTGTCCCAGCCTGGGGCACCCTGCAGAGCTGTGTGGGCAGGATGGGACCCAAAGATGATGCTTAAACTGCACCCACATAGTGAGTCAGAGCTAGGGGATCTCAGCAGGCAATTTTAAGGAAAAACAAGGTAATGGGGAATTTTCATCCAAAAGGCTTGTGGACTTTGAGGGTTTCTTCTGACTCTGGGTACTAGGGCTGTCTCCATATGGGGAACTGGAAGGTGTTTCCATGGAAACCAGCAATGTTGCTGCAGGGGGAACCCCATGGCACAGATTTGGGCCCTTCATTAATGCTTGGCATGGGGAGGCACCAGCCTGATGGAGGCTCTTGGCACAGCTATGCCCTGGCTCTATGGTGTGCAGCTGGGAGAAGCTTTGCATTGCCCATGGTCCTCCATGTGATGAGGAGAACCCAAACCTCAGGTGCAGGTGATAGCCATGGGTGCTGCCAGCCCATGTGCCTTCCCACCACCCCTTCCAGCAGCCCCTGCTTCCCACAGCACCCTCCTCTCTCCCCTCTCCCTTCTCTTCCTTTCCATTCCTCATTCCCTGTCTGTCCCTTTCTTCCCCTTGCTCCACCCCCCTCCAGACTCCTCTGTGGGGCATTGATTTTTCCATCCATCAGTGAAACGCTTGAGGAAAATGAAAGAGCATCTTCTTGATCGATCAGGAGAACTCTTCAGCCTGGGGTCAGGAAGGGTTTGAATCAGCTGCTCCCCTGGCATATAATTACCCCCCTCTTTCCCAAGCTGGGGCTTTTCACACGCCTGCGGGAGCAGCCACCCCACTGCGGGGCCAGAGCATCGCTCTGGAGAACACGTCCGTGGGTACATCCGTGCTGGGAGAAAGTGCCTGTGGATGTGTTGGGTTTCGGGGCTGCCAGAGCTCAGTGCTGGGCCGGGTCTGTGTGCTCACACTCGCTCAGTGCCGAGCAGGGTGTGTCGAGTGGGTGCGAGCGGGTGCTGCTCCCAAGCCGGAATCGACCGCTCCATGTTGAGCTAATTCTGTGCAGAGCTTGGTGAGGGTGGGGAGCTCTGAGGCTGCAAGTTTACAGAAGCTGAAGGAGAGCTAAATTTGAGAGGAACCAAGTGCCCGACTCCCTTCTCTGTTTGAACGTCTCATTTGCACGGAGCATCGTCTGGGGTGTGCTGCGCATACGGACCGCGTTGGTAGCAGCCCGGAGATGCCTGTGGAAATGCCAGAGTTTGCCATCTGGTACCACGCTGGCCCCGGAGGTCCCACTGCTCGCTGCCCTCCCCCAGAGAGCCAGCAAATAACTGAGGGAGCTTCTCATTCCACCGTGGGGTGGCTGCATGCAAATGTTGACTTCTTCATGGCAACCGGTGTGAGTCATGCTGGGAGCCGGAGGGGGACGGCGGCGCCTGTAGCTCTCCTTCTCTCTTCTTGTGGACTGTTGCCTGCTTGCACGGAGGTGTTGGCACAGCCTTCCTGCAGCTCTTGCTGGAGCTCCATCTCTGCTCGATTGGATGCGCTCACTGTTTTCCTTGTGAGAGGTTCCCAGGGCTCATGTGTGCACCTGTGGGGTTCAGCAGTCAAAGCATGTCATGTGTGGGGGCTGTTGCCTTGGGTCTTGTGACACAGCAGGGGAAGTTTATCCTTTGGATTAGTCCAAAGGAAAGATCTTCTGAGCCCACATTCCCATCAGCATGGAGGGATGCCAGTCCCAGAGCCAACACCAGACATTCCAGCACATCCTGGAACTGAAAGGTTCAGCATTCCCAGTCTCCACTGACCCTTATGCTCCCCACCCCAAATTCCCCTTATTTTCCATCACTCAACCCATTTCCTGAGCTAGATGAAGGAGTTTCAGACCTAGGGGTGAACAACACATGGCTGGTTGGAGCTTGCTGGACTAGAGCTGGGACACATCATCTTCCTGTGGTGGATTGTGCATCTCCATCTAACATCTCTCACTGGGCAGATGCCACATGAAATCATTGCCTCAAGGCTGATGAGAAACAGTAAGAAAGCAAGGGGGAAATGCATTAACCATGGGGTTGTTGCCCCATGTTGTGCCACTTTCACCTGGGAACTCGGAGCCATTTTATTCTCCTTGTGTTTCCATGCTGGTCTGGGAATGAGTACACATGGAAAGAGATGAGGACAGACAGGCAGGGTGAGAAACCAGAGCTGAGAGCTGCTGCTCCCACCACGGCCAGTTCTGACCAGCCAGACCAGAGCTCCACTGGAGAAGGACAATGCAAAAGCTTTGGCTTTCTCCCTCCAAATCAGCAGGCATGAGGCTGCTCCAGCATGGATGCATTGCAGATGTGCTGATAGCAGTGAGCTGAGTGCTGACACTGCTGTGGAGGGGCTGTAGGTAAGGCTGAACTGGGTTTTCTGCACCACAGATAATGTCGTCTGCTGAAAGCAGCTGAAACAGCTGCATCCTGGCTTTGTGGCACAGTTTGTTTTACAACAGGTAATGAGAGCTTGTCCCCTGTCCCTGGTAAAACCTTGACATAAAGCCCCATCTGATCAGGGTCTTTTCCCTGGTGGGGTTTGGCATCAGTCAGCTGGGGGAACTTTGCTTAACTTGTGAGTGTTGCATCCTAATATAAATGTGGATCTAACCCAGTTTTCTGGAATCTGGTTTGCTCCACTGATAGCAAGGGACAGAGGCTGATTTGTGCAAGTGGGTATGGGATCTTCCTGTTATTCCTTGCAAACAGAGGGCTTTGGTGAGCTGTCACCAGGTACTGTCACTGCTGGGTTCAGTGCAGATAATGGGGATGGGGGAACTCATAGCATCTCTCCATTGCTCTGCTGACCATCTTGCTGACTACCCTTGGTCATTTTCCTTGATCTTCCTACTGTCTCCTTGCTCCCAGGTCCCTAAAATGAAGATAAAATACAATCTGACTTGCTGGGGAGCTTGCAGCCCAATTAAGAAGTGCACACTAATTAAAGTGAGCTCCTCCATTGCTGTTGATATCCCATAGCCATCAGTGGGGCACTGGAAAGCTCTGGGATGTGGGAGTGTGAGGTTGCAACAGAGACAAAACAATACGCTCTCAGACTGCTGAACAGAAAGTGGATCCATGTGTTAATCTGGGAAAAGGAGTGTGAAAATAGCTGCAAATCCTTCACGACTTTGTTGTAATTTCTCCCAGATAGGATACAGCCTGCTCCACACTCCAGCCTCCTTGGCTCCCAGGTCATTACTGAGCTGAACCTGAGGCTGATGCAAGAGGAAACCCTGTCCCATCGCTGGGCTGTGTGCAGCACTGCTGAAAATTTAGGGGGAAAGGGTTAATGATTGCATTGTTTGGGGGCAGCTGGGGTCCCAATGGCTTGAGGATCAGCCAGGTCTGCTCCCTGGTGTGTCTGGGGCAGGTTCCTGGCTGGCTCAGCCTGGCTGCCAGAGGAGCCCAGGCAGGTAGAACTGAGTGGTGCCTCTGACAGCAGCACGCTCACATCAGGTGGGTGACCGTGGGGTGCAGAAAGCCGGCCCCTCCCAGCTGCCCAGCTGCCTTTCTGCTAATGCTCATCTAATTAAACAGCAGCCTGGAGTGGCTGAAACCAGGGCAGCGGGAGAGCTGAGGTTTGCATTCAATAGGTTCCTGTCTCCAGCTCAGGAACCAGAAGAAAAACCCATTTCATATCGTCAGATCAATACGCAGGTGGCGTTCCCCCTCCTTTTCCCTTCACCTTCTCCAGCTCTCCTTTCCCCTCCAGGGCCAGGGAAGCTTTTTAAACTAGAGCTGGGCTGGGATTGCTAGCTGATGGTTTTTGCACCTCATCCCCCATCCTGGATGCCGTGCATGCCACACATGTGCTGGACAGCTGAGAGGTGCCAGGAATGGTGATTGCTGGGATCTGATCTCAGCAGGTATCTGGGAAAGCGAGTCTTGGCTTCAAACTGGGGCATGGTCCCTCCTTCAGGGAGGATTTTCAGTCAATAAGGTCTCCAAAGAGCCACTGTCTCTTTGCTGAGGCAATCTGCTCAGCTCCAGGACTGTGAACGTGGGTGGGATTTGACCAGCAACTTCTGTCCTGCTTGCTCAGGTACAGGCGAGGGTTAACAAGAAGCGACATTTTATTTTGCTGCATCTTTGGCTTTCTGGAAGGAGATGCTCTTCCTGGTGCTTCTGCTGTTGTAAATGCATTCTTCTTCCCAAGGTGTCTTCTGAAAATGAGCTCCAGCATGTTGTCAGTGGTGGAGAGATGATTATGGAGCAGCAGCTGTCCGTCCCCTCCTGCCAGCTCCCGGCGAGGCATCGGGAGGGGTGGTGGCTCCTCTGGGTGCTTGTTGCTGGCAGCAGGTTTTGCAGTGCCTGATCCAGGCTCTGGTGTAAATAGGCAGCTTCAGGCTGTGGCCTTTTCCACCTCATCTCGATGCACAGGGGCAAGCAACAATCATGCAGTGCCCAACTCTGTGCAACCTCCAACCGTGGGGGTTTTTTCACAGTAAGAAAGTTGTACAAATCTTCCCCAAACGTCAGCCTGCTCAGGCAGCCTGCAAGGGGTCGGCTTCAGCTCCTGTATTGTTTCTCTCTGCAGGAGAGAAATTACTGTCCTAATTCTTCATGCGAAAATGAGGAATTGGAAACAGGCTGAAGGGGAGAAGAGCTGGATGGGTGCCCCAGAGACCTCAGCTTCTCAGAGGACAGCAGCCCTGTCTGAGGTTACCATCTCTCTGTCCCTTCCCTGGTCCCTCTGTCGTTAATGCTGAGCTGGATTTATTGGGTTTATTATCCGTGCTCCTGCACCAAGATTCAAACACTGCCCAGCAGCGTCTGAGCCATGCTGGATCACAAACCACCTCGGGATGCTCCAGCCAAGAGGGAAGTGAGCTCCACACCTGCTAGCCGGGGAGGGCTGTCGCAGCCAGATGCAAGCTCTTCCCCGGTGTCTCCCCCTCTTCCCCTTGCCCTCGCCTCAGGCCAAGCAGGAAGAATCCTTCAGCAGACCCCAGCTGGGGCTGCTGGCTGCCGGCTTTCCATGGCAACGGTCCATCAGGGGGTCGGAGTCGACAGCAAAAAATGCTGCCCCCCCTCCTTCCCCCGCCTGGGCTGCCGGTCGCTATTTTGATTGCATTCCTGGGGAGCTGGGCTGCAGATGTGGTCGCCTTATCTTGGGAAGGTCTGAGTCAGTTTTTCCCTGTGTGACAGAGCAGGCAGCTGAGGGCTGGAGGGAGGAATAAATAACTCCTGGGGTATGCCAGGGACGTCTGTCCTTGGGAACAGGGTGCTGGGCCAGGAGCTTCCACCACCCTGATCCTGGACTCACAGTGCTCGTGTGTCACAGCATATACGTAGAGGACAAGGGAGAGGTCTCCTCTGAGCAACCTTCATTCATCCTTGACATCTCAACCAAGGGAAAAAAGGAGTTGGCCCAGGAGCATCTGTATTGCAGGCTGGATCCTGCCCCCAGGAAGACTTGAGAAACCCATCCCTGGGGTCGGAAGCTCAATCACCCCCAGCACGTGTCTGTGATGTGCGTGCTCTCCGCTCCTCGACACTCCCTGGTGTGTCAGTTCAGGAACTGATTCTCTGCAGTTGTACATGGGGTGACTGCAGGATCCAGCCCCACGGACCAGACACACTGACTGTCCCCCAGTCCTGCTCTGCATCCAGGGGCTGTGAGCAGAGCTCAGTGTGCAGCACCCGTGATGGTGCAACTGCCTGGCTGTGGTGTGAGGGAGGTGGGACAGTCACTCTGGATCCTCTGTTGCTGTTCTGAAAGGGGAGCTGCTTTCCTCTCTTCCTCAGGGAGATGATGTCCTCTGACTGCTTTTCTGCTGAAGAAGCTCACTCCTGGATGCTTCACCATGGAGATGTGGTGTCTCCATTCCCAGCAAAGCTGTTGGTGCAGCCCTGGTGATCGGTGCAGGTTTCATGCTGTTTGCTGAGCTCCTTCTGTAAAGCAAAGACCTGAGGCACAGCCTGCTCAGAGCTGAGGGAGAGCTTTGTGTAAGGTGCTGTTATCCATCCAAAGCATTTACCCCTCCAGAGGTCACGCACTGAATATTATCAGTCCAACTTAAGAAAAAACAGATCTACATTAAGTGTTAAACACGTTACAAATTTTCCTTCTGTTGGTGGGATCCTCAGCTAGGGTTTTCCAGCATTTTCCCAAAGTCTGGCAGCTCAGGGAGCAATTCTGCTTTATTGTCATCTTTATCTTCCTTTCTCCAAGTGAGTGCAGGGTTTGTCACACAGCCCCTGGCTCCAAGAGCTGCTGGTTAAAGACTTTCAGGAAGGGTGGCAGGAAAAGAAGACCCTTCAGTGATGGAGGGTGGGATATGCAGAGCCTGGGGGATGCCAGGACACTGGGGGCTGGCTGGTGACTGTGGTGGCCACCATGTCCTCTGTGCTGCAGTGGGACCTGGGGCAGCAGCACAGGGCTCAGCCCATGTGGGACTGGCTGGACACCATGGGATGTACCAGTGGCATCGGGACTGGGGTCCGAGCTGGCTTCCAGTCTCTCATCTTGGAGCAGTAACCGGGAGCCAGGGCTCGGGAGAGGGTTTCTATAGCAACAGCTGCCACTCACTCCCCATCTTGGATGTAAATTAGTTAGGATTTTATTAGTGTGCAGAATTTCAAAAGGCCAGAGCTGGCAAAGAGGCCTGACAAATTCGGGACAGGAATGTTCAAGGGGAGCATCTTTAGGAGTTTGGGCCAAGGCTGGGTTTGGGGTTTCTGAACTGTGGGAATGCCTGGTTCTTCACCCCAGGGACTGCAGCCACATCTGAAATAGCTCTGGGATTTCCACATCTCAGGCAGGAGGTTGGATATGGAGCACTTGTGGTCAGGCCCTGGGCTGGGCAGCTCGGTGTCTCCAGGCAGAATTTCAACATCTCTTTACCTCCATTTTGCAAAGACATTCCTCAAAAGGGCTAAAAGTCTGAGACCATCTCAAGTGACCACGGCTGGTGCACTGCCTCTGGAGGGTTTTCAATTAACAGCTTGGTGATGAAGCTGCCTGATGGGTCGGCAGGAGGGTTGGTGGGTATCAGTGACCTTCTGGGCCAAAGAAATGAGGAACTGGGGCTTTTTGAGAGTCATGGGTAAAATCTTTGTTAGAGGGTCTGCATGTCTGACTTCCCTGGGCCATGGGATGACTGACTTCCCTTGTTAGTGGAATCATGGCTGGTTCATGGATATCTCCATGGACATGTGGATTTTTGCTGGAGCTGACTCTGTTTGGAAAAGCGCTCCTGGTTGTCAGTGCTGCTCTATTGGGAACTATCCTCTTTGTGTGCTCAAATGTAAGCAAATAAGGAGCGTGACTGTAATGCCAGTTGTTGCCCCCAGATCAGAAATCTGCTATAAAACTTGTGTGAAAAATTCTGATTTCTATGTGCTTTCCTTTTCCTGTGTGGTTAGGAGCTGTATTTTCGGAACTCATATTTTCAAGTCTTTGCCTCTAACCATGAGAGCTGAGGATTTTCCTGTTTAATGAAAGAAGAGGTTTGGTTTTTCCTTTTTTAAAGATTTTTTCTTCTGTAACTTCATGGCTCTGGGAGCAGGGGCTTTCTGGAAGTCAAAAGGTTGTGCAACACCTTGTGATGGTGCTGTGATATTTGCCAACACTGGGTTATAGCTGGATGGTGATGTGTAAGGTTTATGTATCTAGTGTAGAGATAATATGAATGTGTTTGTGTGCAGCAAAAAAAAAGAGGGCTGGAAGCACCCTTGAAATACTAGAAGTGTGGGGCTGGGCTGGCTGATTGGCAAGTGTCTACTTGATTTGGAAGCAGAATGGGAGGGGAAAGCTGGATTTTTTTGTTTTAGGAGTTTGTCATGCTGCAAAACGACTTACAGAGGAGTGGCTGATGCTCAGCTTGGATGGGTTGTGCTGGGATCAGAAAGGGAGTTTTCCTGCCCCATCCTGTGCGGGTGGAGCTGGTTGCAGACAGCCCCAGCTGCACTCAGTGCTTGGGGGGACCCTCTTGGCCTCATCCATAAATACTGACATTATAATTACTATAACAACTCGCTCTTCTCTTCCTGCATGGCGTTCGTTCCCTGGCCTTAGGTAACGCTTTTTTCTTGTTGATTTGCTCCCTCCTTCACCTCCCCCTCTTTTTAATTCCTCAACACACTGTGGAAACATCAATTAATTAATCTAAATAATAGTTATTATTCAAGAACCAATTTGCTATCATGGCTTGCACTGGTATGGTGAAAATAACCCGTCCAGGTGATGAGAAATTTGGGTAATTGGAGCTGGGGCAGTTCCTTCCCTGGGTGTGTGCCCCAGCACAGGCCATGGTCAGTGCTGTTGGGTTTAGCAGGACTCTCTGCCCTGCCCAAGGTGCTGCCTGCTGGAAAGGGCAGCCCCTAAGGCAGGGTTTGCTTTCAAAATAAATTGGCCTTTTGTAGGGACCATGTCCTAAGCACGATGAAAATTCCAAATGTGCTGATAATGCAGCTTGAAACAGAACCGCAGAGACTTTGCACTGGTGTCTTGAATGTGACTGTGAGTAGAAAAGGAACTGGGTGATGTGTGGGGTAATTGGGCTGTGAACTCTGCAGGTGTGTCAGCACTGCAGGAAGTGCAATACTGGGCTGGAACAGGGGTGCTGATCAGTGCTCCCCCCTGATTTTGGGGAGGATTTGATTCCTATGAGGAAGTCAGCACAGACTGTGTTAGCCAGGGCAGCAGGGCTCTGCAGACTCTTTCTGGTGCTCTGAGGTCAAGTTTGGGCTCCAGGTCTTGGGGTGAAGTGTCCCTGAGATGGTGATGTCTGTCCCACTCATGGGACCGAGCAGAGCATGCACAGAACATGAGAGAAGAATTCTGTCCTTGAGCTGAGGGAGACCATCTGAGTCCCCACTGTCCTGATGGTTTCCAAAATTAGACCAAGCCCTTTCTGGGCAGCAGCACCGGGGCCTTTGGGCAGGCGGCTGCTCTGCTGGATGTGATGGGGACCACACAAACCTGGTGCAGGGAGCATGGTGACTACTCCACGCCTGGTGTTAATCAGCATTTTGGAGGCTGGTGTCCCCAGGAGCTGTGGACTTTGCATTTGCAGGAGGGGATGTAAAAGCCTGGGGACACCCAGGTGCGTTCCCCAGGTTTGGGTGGGGGCTCTGAGCCAGCCCCAGTTCAGAGAATTGACCTTGGTGAAGGCAGCTAATGAGGTGCAAACCCTTGAGCTCGTCCTTCAGCTCCATTGAAGAAAAGAGACTTTAAGTGCATGCTTGAATTTAAGTGCATGGTAAAGTATGTTCCCGTTCCCCGGCCTCAGACAGGGCAGAGATGGCTGGATAAATCAGGAGATAGTGTGACAACACAGCCACGAGCTCGCTGCCATCTCACACGGGGCTGACTTTGGGGATTAGCACTGGGCTGCTTGTTTGGCAGCCCCAGAGTCAGGGCTCTGGAGCTGTCCTGCCTCTTTGTCATCTCCTGAAGCCTCGCTGAATCCTCCTCCTCATCACAGGCTCCATCCTTCCCTCTCTCTGGCGTCAGCTGCTCTCCCCAAGGCTGCTCCATCCCTCCACTGCCATCCCTCTGCCTGCAGAGCAGAAAGCGCTTGCCCCAGATATTTTACTTCACATCAGCACAAACCCAACCCAGATCTTTCTCCGAGATGGCTCAGCCAGGCACTGCCTGAGCAGAGCCAGCCCTGCAGCCGGGAGGTGGGGGAGACCCCCGGGGTGCCCCTGCCCCTCTCTGGGAGCACAGTTCCCCCTCTGTGGCCGTGCATCTGGCTGCTCTGGGCTGGCCGGGGAGCTGGAGCCTGCGATCAGCTCGGAAGGCAGCAACAGCAGCCTCTGCTTTTCCACACGTTGGTATTTTTAGCTCTGCTGTGCATTAGCGTGCAGGAGCTCAAACTGCGAATCCTGGCTGAGGTTTTATCTGTTGTGACAGCCCTTAGGGCTGTAGTCAGACACTCTCTCGCTTGCTCGCTCCCTCTCTCCTTTTTTTTTTCTTTTTCCTTTTTTTTTTTAAAGTTTGCAGCTTGAATCTGTTCTCTCCCTACAGAGACACTGTGCAGCTGTCAAGAAAAGGGACCAAGGGTGGGAAATAGGGTCCAGAGCGTGGTTTGAACCCCTTTTCAAGAGAGCTCTCTTCAGCTCCTTTCTGTATTTTTCCACTGCTCCTTGCTGCTGCTGTCAGAGCTGGAGTGGTCGGAGCTGATGCTGCAGGATTAGGTACTGACTCGCCCCTGCTGCCCTGCCCCAGAGTGTCCCCAAAAAGCTGTGCTGGGTGACAGCTACATGACTACTGGGGACAGCAAAGCAGAGAGCAAAGGCCAGCCCAGCCCAGCGTGCTGGGGTTTGGCAGATCTAGCGCTCTGTCTGCTGCTGCTTTTTCCAATCTCCCTTTTCCTAACAGCACAAATGTTGCCCCTTTTGGAGCTGCTTTGGGCTTCTGGCACCCCAGAGCATTGGGGAGAAATCAAAGTCCGTTGTGAGGGACTTGCTTCAACACAGAAGGTTTTTATTGTGCTTAAACAGTGTGTCTGATCTCCCAAAAGAGAACAAGACCCATGAATTCACCCTCCACCCTGGCTCCATACATGTACCCAACACTTTGGTTTGGTTTTTTTAAGGAGGGTTTTCTTTATTACTTCTTCTCTTCCTGGACACCTTCCCCCTGACACCCCCAGGACATTTTCTACCTCCCAGAAAGCTGCACAAATTTGAAGAATCTTTCTGTCATCCCAGTACCTCTGAAAAATCAGCTGGAAGTACGGTGGCAGAAAAGGCAGCATTGGTGATGCCCTTTGGAAGGGTGAGGAACCAAAGTGCTGAATGGATTTTGACTTTCCAGCCCTCTCAGCAACCTGCCATGCCAGGCTCTGCCCACGTAAGTGTGGGCTCAAAGGGAACAGAAATTGTCTGAAAATCTGGTGCCCCTGGAATTTGTCCAAGGTCATGGGGGAAGGCGGGGATAGACCCAGGAATGGGATCTGGCTTCCTGTCTCACGTGTCCAGCCTTCCTCTCTAACCCTTAGCACATGCCTGCCTCACATCATTCTGGCTGGGGCTTCCTGCACCCAGGTCTTGGGATGTCCATGCCAACTCTGATGTCTCTTGGAAGAGAGAACAAACCCTGTGCAGGGAGGGTTGATTCATCTTGCTTTTCCTTCTTGGGAAAGGCTTCTTTAGGGTGAACACCACAGTGTTGAGGAAAATCTGTATTTAGGTAATAAACAGTGATTTGGGATTTTTAAGGCTTTTAGTGCCTGAGGAGATCACAGCAGCACTGCAGTGGTCCCAGGGTGGGCCAGGGCTGTGTGTCCCCAGGAGTTCAGTGTGCAGGAATGCTGAGGGGGCTGGAGGGAAGCAGAGAGGGGAGAGATGTTTGTGATGGGTCACAGCTCCTTTACACAAGTCTGCCCACACCACATTTCCTCCTGGAGTCGCATTGTTTACAAGTGCAGCAGGTTCAGCATTCAGCAGCTCCCACATCTTTGTCCGAGATGGTGCTGGCAAAGACTGAAAGGCTGCAGTGATGGGTCAGAGGGTTCCAGGAGCACTGGGAGCTAGCCTTGTCATCTGGTTATCTGGGGACAAATCCAATGGAGAGCCTCGGATATCTCCCTGGGTCCGCCCGCTTCATTTGCATTGATGAGGTGTGGAGGGACATCCCAAAGTTTGTCTGGCAAGTCCACAAATCGGGCAGCTTTTCTAATTAACTGTCCCTCTGCTGTGATTGCTCTGTTCTCCCCCCCAGTTCCTCCCTCTCTTGCTGGCAGCAGCCAATGCCATGAACCACAGAGACAAGCTGCACAGTGCTGCCGGCTCGACCTGCAGCAGGGATTGCTGGGAATACCTGCTGCCTTTGCCCTTTTGCAGGGAGCACCCAGGGATGAGGATTTTGCAGCTCTGTGGTGCAGAGCAGGGTTTGTGGGGCTTTGCTCCAGTGGCATTTTCTTTGTGCAGGTTGTTTGTGCCATGTGTGTCCTTGGGAGCAGCTGGAGCAGGGCAGGTGCCTTTGCACAGGGCTTTGGCATCTCCCAAACAGCCCCTGAGCAGCTCTGTGAGTTTGGGTTGTCAACTTCTCCTTCTCTCCCCCAGCCTCCTGGGGAAACCCCACTGATGGCTGCAGGGAACAGATGCAGATACCCTACATCACTAAAAACCCAGTACAGCCCAACAGCTCAGGTTTGGAGCTGCTTCACCCTCTCTGTGCTCTTCCTCTTGCCGAGGGAAGCTGCTAACAGCAGCTGGAGCTGTTTCCTGGTGTGCACAGGGTCTTCTGTCATTGCAGTGTAGGGCCAGGAATTCTTCCTTTCTTTCTTTTTCCAGGGACTGTGACACCTGAGTAGCTAGATGAGGTCTAGAGGAATTTAAACACTGCTGGTTTTATTTCTGAATGTTAAGCTGGGAGATTAAGGAGGGGGGAATGGGGATGGGAATAGAGGAAGTTAGTACTTTAGGAGTTTTTAAACTTAAAGAACATCTTGTGGCACTCATGTTAATGCATCTTCTTGCATTAATAGTGTCCTTACATAATTCCAAACACCCTAAGAATTGGTCTCTGAACTGTTGGCTGATGTCCTTGTGGATGACAAAGACTCAAGGGATGATGGCTGCCATGGGGCACTTCCCTCTTTGAGCCAGCCAAGCTGTTCCCATGCTATCAGAGCAGTCCCTTGGGCACCCCAGCTCTCTCTGCCCTGTGTCCTGGAAGGGGCTGGGTATAGGCAGGTCTGCGTGGGGGCTCTGGGTCACTCCGGGTGCTCATGGTGCTATAAATCAGACTCTTCCCTGCTGCCTGATATCCTGAGCTTTCCATGCTGCAAGCAGTTCCTCTGCTTATCCCCAAATCCACCCACTTTTTCCTCATCCCACTCCTTTCCTCCTTGCTCCGGAGCTGTCTCGGGCTCTCGGCGCGGCCGATGCTTCGGCGCTGCCAGGAGTTTGATCTCCAACTGCTTCCCAGCCCCCTCGCGCATGTGGGCACCGGGAGGAGCTGAGAAAGTGGGGAAGAGATGAACAGCAGGAGAAGAATTCTTAAGGGAGGGGATGGGGGAAGGATGAGGAAAGCAAGGAGGGGGGAGAAAAAGTGAGAACAGGGAGGAGGAGGAGGAGGGATGAAGGATGCTGCCTTGTCCTTGGATTTATATTGGTTGAGTTGCACTGGATTAGCTAAAAGTGGTGCAGAGCTGCCTTCCCCTCCCTTTTCCTCCAGGCACACACTCCTGTTTGGAGCTGAATGCCTTAATTCACTTCAGCTTCAACCTGCTCCTAATTGACTTAAACCGCATGGAAAGAAACTCTGCTTCCCCAGCAAGTGGCTGCAAAATTGCACCTTCAGTGAAGTCAGTGTGATTCTGCATTTAAAGAAACCCAGAGTCTGGCAGGGATGTGTGCAGGGATATTGGTGCCAGGGGGCTGTGCTGAGCCATCCAGAGCTGCTCCTCTCCAGAGGGGTTTTGCTCTCACTCTGAGCAAGTTGGGATTTGGGGGTGATGGGGGGTTTTGAGTCATGGGGATTTGGCTGTTAGAAGAATTGCTGTTTCTTCTCATTCCTCTCTCCTCTACCCTTCTTCTCCGGCTGCAGATGTCTGCTATAAAAAAGAGAAGAAGGGGGGAAAAAACCCCACCCTCCCCAAATGTCATGATAATGCTCACTGGAGGGCTGTTTCTGCTGCACATCTGATATGTATGACAGGGTCAGATTAACCGAGCCTCTGATTTCCAACCACAGCTATTCTGAAGGCACCAAAACCAATGCAAAACACCCCAAAGGGACTCCTCTGTGCTGAAGAGGAGCTGGCCAGGCGGGATGAGCTCATGGTGCTCTGGGGATCTGCCAGCCCAGTGCTCGGCGGGACCAAATGCTAGGCAAGAAAGAGGAGAGCATGCTTTGGAGATGAATCTGGTCTCCTCAAACTCAGGCTGCCAGGGAGGCAGAGATTTTCCTTTGTATTTAAGGCTGGGGATTTCAAAGACAGAAGGGGAGCAGTGATGGTAACTACAAGAAGGTATCTGATGTCAGGGGATGTTCTGAAAACCCCTCTTCCTTGTTGAGGGTTCCTGTCACACCTGGACACGCTGTCTGAATGAGGGGCAGGAAAGCATTTTTATTCCTTCCTCCTACTCCCTCCTCTTGCAACCTCTCTGCATCCTCTGTCACCAGTTTTGGCTTTGCTACATTTCTCTCCCTCTGTTTAATTCTAAACCTGAGGAATTACCCAAGGTTCTGGCTCAGCTGTGTTTTTAATGAGACATTTAGCCTTTTTGAGCCCTAGAAAACAGGGCTGGAAGTGACCTCTGGAGACTGGCATATCCTTCCTGGTGGCAGGAGTTATACCCAGACGGTGTTTAACTTTTCCCCAGCAGTGAGAGTCCACCTCCCCGCACAGGGCTTCTTCCCTGGGTGATATCTGTGTCCCAGGACAGCACTGTTCCTGTGGGATGGCTGCCAAAAACCTCAACACCTGCTCCTTGCCATGGGAGCTGTTTAGAGGTGCTGGAGCTGAAAATGCTAAAGGGGAAAATGTTTCCCAGGGCAAGATAGGGAAAGTGAGAGGTGTGGGAGACCCCCTTGGCACGGGGCTCTGCTCCCAAAGCTGGTGCTGTGCCTCACTGGGTGGGTACCATCGACCCTTCCTGGGGCTGGGGGGGCTCCACAGCGGGGTCCTGCCAGTACAAGGGGCATCTGATGAGCGTCCCTTGTAAGTCCCTGGTCGCCAGTGGCTGAGAATCTCCCTGGGATGGGGCTCGAGCAGGAAATCAAGATGAGAAGAAGGGGTGGAAAAAAACCCCCAAAAATCCCCACGGAGCGGGAAGCAGAGTCGGGAGCGGAGCCGCTCAGCTGATGGGGTTGCCATGGCGACGCGGCGGTGAGGAAAAGGAAAAGGCAGAAAATAGCCCGATGCCGGGCTGAGACCTGCGGGAGCCTGGCCCGGCAGTCTCCTCCATCCCCGGCCCTATTTCTGTCCTCCTTCCTTTCTCTTTTTGCTTTCCTCCCCTCATACTGTTTGATCTTCTCCAGGCAGAAACGCCCCTCTCCGAGGAGCCATCGAGGGGGTGACTGCGGGGCTCCTTCTCTGCAGTGCTGGCGTGGGGGGCTGAAGGGAAAGCGTGAAGGATCCTCCTCTGTAGGGCTGGTTGTGGTCAGGTCTGTTCCCCTCAGGGCAAAAGGTTTGGAGACAGCCAAGTCACACACAGAGGATCAAAATGGGTCCAGGGTTAGGGCCATGCTGTTGGTGGAGGATCTGGGATGGTACCTGGATAGCCCAGGGACTGGCACAGGTTTGGTGGAAATCCACTTCTACCCAGATCGTGTGTGGGTCAGGTTGGGTCATCTGTTGTCTCCTGACAGGTGATGCCCAGTTTTAAGGATGGACAGGGGTTTTATTTCATGTGCTGGATTGTTTTCCTCTCTATGGAAAGTGGTGCTTCATAACCACAGCGAGTCATTTCCCCTCTGTGAGTCAGACTGGGGCCTCTTGCATGGTATATATTGGGTCTAACCATTGAACCCAAGCTCACTGAAAAGGAACAGAAACCCAGACTGGTTATGAGAAAAGAAAGTGTCGTTGTGCCAAGCCCTGGGGGATTTGCCCCACAAAACAGAGACACCCACCCAGGCTCTTTGCTTTATCACAAATACTTTAAAGTTACAGTTACAGGATCTGGTGGCCATGAGGAGATCTTCCTTTTCAGTAAAAGAAATAAAGGTAGTGTTTCCACCTCCCAGGGCCACAGCACAATGCAATAAAGGTAAAAGTGACCTCATAAAGCATCAAAAAGGAGAAGATACACCATAACCACCCAACTGAGCACTCTTCGGACACAAACTCTTATAGACCCTCCTCATAATTTGGTTTGGGGCTTGGCAGTGACCAAAGGATGCCTGAAGCTGTCAGTGCTGCAGATGAGGAACTCATCCTTCTTCCTCCTCCTCCCTCCACCTCTCTTTTCTTGCCTCTGCAGCAGATGCAGCGCTGTGCCTGGGTGTGAGCACCCATGCATGGAGCTGTGAGTGCAGATGCAGTCTGTGCACCACTGGCGTGTTTGTGTTGCTATCCCTGAGCTCAGTGTGCCTTTCCCTTTCTCCTTCCCCTTGCTGGGATCTGCTCCAGCAGAAACCTTCCTGGAGCTCCCACTTTCTTCCTGCATGGGAAGAAGCTATTGCAGTTTCTCCTGCTTCTCCCTGCCTCTGTGCCTGTACCACATCACTCTGTGGTCTCTAATAACTTGTGCTGATGCTTGGGATGCAGATGGCCCAGCTAATGGGGCTCGAGCAGTAAATCTCCATTACTGGGGCCAGTTTTGCCATCCCTTGCCATGGCCCTGACCCTCACCTCGCCCAGGCTCTTGACCCTGGGAGGCCAGAGGGGAACAGAAATTCCTCCTGATGTCAGTGATGTTCCTGGCACAAAGGAAAGCGCTGGATCCTCCTGGCCTCGTCAGCGGTTATTTTGGAGGCTGGCTCCTCTTGCAAGGTTTGTTTCTCCCTTCCCTGTAATTCCCAGGGGTGTTTTGCAGACACCCCAGCTCTTCCTCCCAAAGGAGGTGTGTGAACAGCTTTATTTGGAGATCTCACACCTCTATGTGAACCACCCCCATAAACTGTCCCTGCACTCCTTTTTCCCTAAGGACAGGGGCAGGAAGCATGCATGGAGAGGTTTCCAGGTATTGGGGGTTTTAGAGGGAATGCATCACACTGAGGAAGCAGAAAGCTGCCTGGAACTAAAAAATGGCCTCAGAACTGTGGCACATGATGTAGGATCAACCTTTTCTGTTGACTTCCCCACCACAGCCTGGGTGTATTTTGAACATGTGCATTTCTCTGTGCAGTCTAAATGTTAAGCATAGCTTGACTAAGAGCTCACTTAAACCAGGATGGACAAATATCTGAAGGTCATGAACACACAACTGAGTAATTATTTAGAGTGGTCTAAGGGATATAACTATGGGTAATGGGATGAATGGAGGAAAGGAAAATGCAGTACAGTTGTCAGACAATTCTCCACAGGTCCCTGCTTAGTGCTGCAGAGGGAAACATGTAGGTCCTTGATAAACCTGGAGAGCTGATTTATGGATTGATACATGAAATGATGGCAAAATCCCCAAGGAGAAGCGGTGAATGGCTCATCTCCTGAGACTCTGCAAACTCAGCTTTGCAAATCTCGTAGATGAGGGGCCACGGAGCACCAGGGCAGGAGAGGAGCTGTTTCACTGACAGATATTGTTGGCTGATGACCAAATGACTAGAAAATGCCCACGAATAAGTTAAGGCTGAAAGTGAGGGACTGGCTTCTGGCGAAGGAGGGGATGAGACTCTGGCCAGCCCTTCTGGAGCAGGTGAAAAAGCTGGTGGGTCTGGAGATGGAGCAGCCCATGTGTGGGGCAGAGCTGGTTTTGTGACCCAGCTGCTCACAGGCAACGAACGTGGCAGCCTCCAGGCTATCCTAAATTCCTGTGTGATGCGCTCTGTGAGGCCAGGTCCATCCTCGTGTCTCCACTGTTATGCTGCCAATAATAATCAGAGCTCAGGGAGAGCAGCAATCTTCCTTGGCAAACATCTAGACATTCCCCAGTGCATCTGGAGAGCTTCTTCTAACTTCAGTGGATGATGCATCTTGTAACACTAAGGACTTATGTCTGTATCTTGTGAAAACATACCCGAAAAATTGCTGGAATTGGTTTGAGAGATGTGCTGAGTTACCTTTGTAATGTTTCTACCTCAGCATCAGTTGTCTTGGAGATGGCTGCATCCTCTCCCACGGTGAGATGGGTACCAAGGACCAAAAAGGGCTCTTCTTATTCAATCTCCCTTTCTTCAAAAAGTAGCTACAAGAAAAATTAAAACATGGTGCTGTTTTTAGGAACTCTTTGCACAGCTGGGTGTGGTGTTTGCAAAGGATCCTCCCTGTCCTGGCATGTCCCGTTACTAACACAGGATGGGAGTTTGCTCTCCTGGGACTTTCTCCTCTCCACATGGATGGTTGAAAGATGTTTTGAAAGGAATGGGGGAGATCAAGGGCTGTGAGTGTGAGGAGTGAGGCCAGGGGCTGACATGGTCCTTTTTGGTGTCCTGTTCCACCTATTGTCCCTCAAGCAGGTGTGAGGGAGAATGGGGGGTGAGGCTGCTCGTGTTCCCATATCCCTGCCCTGGGACAGACTGTGAGGAGTGAGGGACTTTGGGGGCTGTTTTTGAGGGTTTGGTGTGCCCTGAGCATCCACAGGGTTGCTTTCCCGGGGCTGTTGGTTCCTGGCTCCTGACGCTGGCAGGAGCTGGGCTCGGAGCATGGCCATGCTCCATCTTCCTCCATCCTGGCATGGCATTAACCATCTCCTCCTGCACTGGTTGGTGCCACTTTACTGCTTCCTGCTCCCCAGCAGTATTTTACATCTTGCCCAGTAATGCTTGGTTTCCTTAATAGGGTCTCATGTGGGATTTTTTTCAAAGGCTTTAGGACAATCCCAATAAATTATATCTACTGATTTCCCTTTATCCATTGTTTTGTTGATTCCATCAGAAATCCTCTCTCAGAGAGGACGTGCAGGCTTTGCCTTTAGAAGCCAGCCGGGCTTGTTCCATTTCTATCTTAGCCATTTCACGTTTCAATTAATTTTGAAACATTGAATTATTGCTCTCAGTAGCCCTTGGAAAGAACAATCTGAGGAACAACGCTGGCTTGTGCTGCACCTTAGATCTGCACATAGTCATAGTTCCTGGTCAAGAGGGGATGCTTTTGCTGGGATGTTTGCAGAAGGGGTGCTCGTGTTGAGACACCACCCCCACTTCCAGGAGCTGGGATTTTCCCAGCAGCAAAGGGATGCATCTGAAATAATCTGCACTCCAAAAAAGCCCAGCTCACCTCGGAGCACAAATGCAGGAGGCTGCTCGTCCCCTGCGATGTCAGCTGAGCACTAACTCGCTCTGGCTTTGTCCTTGAAACCCAGAGAGTGGGAGTTTGCCGCCAGGCTGGCTGCGGCTGTGAGGAGCAGGGAGGAGGCAGCGAAACCGGCCCGCCAAGGGTTAATAATTTCCATTGCAATTGTGTCATCTCTTTGGGGACCTCTCGCTCATTTCGCGAGCGGGCGCTGAAAGCCGAGGCACGGGGGCTCGTTCTTATTCAGCTGCACGCAGCTTCAGAAGCACCGGACGGCCGCGCAGCTGGGCTCGGCCACCTCGGCCTTGCAGATGGATGGAGAGAAAGGATTTGTGTGCCTGCGTGTGCTTTGCTTGCGTGCGCCCGCGCGCGCGTGTGTGTGTGTGTCTGAAACCTAATTGTCTGCTGTCTAATCCGTCAGCCGGGGGGACAGCTTGCACAAGCCCCTTCCAGGCAGGCTGATAAATGCAGCGCTGCCAGGCCCCTCTGCGAGGCAGTTTGGTTTAATTGGGATTGCTACGTGCACGGACTTGGCGTGTGTGGAAGGGATGCTGCGCTCAGGGAAGTGCGTGGCCCGGCTCCCAAGGGATGGCCCCTGTGTCCAGGGGATCTCCCAGTGGGATCCTGGTGTTTAGTGAAGAGATGTGAGTGTAACTCAGTGCTGGATGGGTGAGGTTAAGGGTGGCTCCATGCCATGTTAAACCAGGGACAGTAAGAGTGGCACTGTGTGGTCCTGCTCTTATGGACTTTGTACCTTGGGGCAGTACAGTACCCCCAGGACTGGGCTGTAAATACCCGTGGCTGGTGGGATCTGGAGAGCACCCAGAGTGTGACACAGAACCTATGGATATCAGTGTGGTTTGGACATGTCGCCTGCCATCTTCAGAGCAGCACAAGGAGCTTTGCAGGGCTGTCCCCTGCTCCAGCTGTCCCCTGCCCATCCCCACATTGACCGGCACCTATGAATCTCCTGAGCATCTCCCAGCCCTGAGCGTGTGGCAGCTCAGGGACTCCCCGAGCTGAAGTGGCATTTCATCTTTAATACCCCTCAATGGATTTCCCATGAATTTGTCTAGTTGATTTTTGTAAACACGTAAGTTTTAATCATCCCCAGAGAGCTGTGGCAAGGACTTCACTGCTTAACCATGCACCATTTGGGGAACCGTCTCCTCTCGTTTCTTTTGAACCTGCTGCCTCTTAATGTTATTGGATATCTCCTAATTCTTTTATTGGGAGACGCAGCAAGCAATCAATCTTGGTTCACCCTCTTGAGGCCACAAGTGTTTGTCTCTGGCTGCTGCTTTTCCAGGCTGAGATCTTCCTCTTTTGGACTAATTTTTTTTTTGATCATCCTGCTCCTGCTCCAGGTCTTTTTCCAGCTCTGCTGGTGATGTCAGGAGTCCGCATGTGGTGACATCCTCATCCGTTGTGTAATTAAAGGTGATGTCATGACTACAGCAGATGGTATTTGCATCAGCTTTGGTTGCTTAGTGCATGTTGATGTCAGGGGATCCTTGTGTCCTGCCCAGTCACAAGAACTTCTCAGAGGCTGCTGATCCAAAGCCTGAGGGTTTTGTAATAATGTTTAGCCTTTGAATTCTGTCTGAAAGAGGCAGGTCCAGGTATTATTTATCAGGAATCACTCACTGTGCTTTGCAAGACATTCCTGACTTAAAGGAGTGACATGTCCATGTTGTTTCATCCCCCAGTTGCAGTCACCTCCAGATTGATACCCACCAACTCTTCCATCGTAAATGGACACCAGGTTTCAGGACAGGTGATTTGAAGGAATCATGCTTGCAGGTGAGAGATAAGAGGATGCCAGACTGGCCACTTGTGTAGGCACCTCTCTCATGGCTGAAAAATAACAGTGTGGTGCTGCTTTATCCCAGACCCCAGCAGGCTCCCAGACTTGCTGCAGGGTTTGGAAGCCGAGAGGCAGGAGCAGGGTGCCCAAGCCCAGGGTTGCCCTAGCTCAGACTGGGTCATGGGGTGGCACCTCCACTGTGTTCATCCTGTACTCCCCTGCCCGTGGTTGCCCCTGGCCTGAACGTGTGACCAGTTACCAACAGACCCCCACTCAGTATCCTGCTCTCCTGCTGCTCTCTGCTTCCCCATCCCTCCTCCTCCCTCTCCCTTTCTCCCTTTCCCCTCTCTTTGCTTCTCTTTCTCTCCACACCTGCTCCTCTCCTTCCCTCCCCTTTTCTCTGTCCTCCTCCCCTTGCTTCTCTCTCTATCCTCTTATCTCATCCCCTTGTTTTTCTCCTCTCTGCCTGTCCAGCTGATTTACATGCACGCTGCGTTGAAGCAGCTCAGCTGGATCTAATGCCTCCTGCCGTGAGGAGCAGAGCCGTCTCCGGACTCGGTGCAGAGCGTCCCTGGTCAAGGGCTGGGAGGTCCTCTGTGCACCCAACCTTCCTGGCCTACACTTTGGCCTCTTTCTGCATCACCTTTTGCTCTTCATCCCCTCTCTTTCCTTTCTACATCCTTTAACTGATGCTGCTGCCCTCGCTGGTGTCTTCTCCATTTCTCCTACCAGGTCCCCAGCCCGTGTGCCCACTCCACTCTCGCTCCTGGGTGAGTGCATGAGGATCCTGCAGCCAGGCTGGGGGATGGTTTCCTGTGACTGGTGCCATTCCTGTGGCCTTGGCACCAGTGATCATCCGAAAAGCTGATGCTAAATATTCCCAGGCGGAGCCTGCGGGTCCCCCCTTCCTCCACCTGAGCTCTGATGTGGGAGCCTGGGACATCTCTCCTGTGCCCTCATGGCCCTTGCTGCTCATGGAGCTGGGATCGATGTGCCTGTGTTATCCCTGGCTCTAATCACTCCCGTTTCCATTCTGCTGATTTGCATTTCCGCGAGAGGAAGATGCCCTGATTAATATCCCCTCAGAAGAGCTTTATTGCGATGGCTCCTGCCTCTCTAATTGGAAAGTGGTCTTAACCTTTCATGCAAGTGGCTGGGACACTCCCCGACTGCCAGAAACTCCATGAAGGGTCTTGCTTGTCCTGAATTCCAGGGGAGTGGGAGGTGTGAAGGATCCAACTCTGCCTTCGAAGTGGGCTGGGGCCCCCTCTGCTCAAGGAGGACTCTCCTGGGTATCCTACCTCTGATACCAGGGTTGGGACCATCCCCAGCACAGCAGGTTGTCTGAACAGGAGTCGAGGAAAGGGATTGTAGTAGGTGGGTGTGCTGACAGGATCCAAAACCAGTGAGCACCCAGCCAGCCCTGAGCAAGCAGCTTGGTGCTCCCCAGCTCGTACCCACATGCCAGTGAAGGGCCCATTGAAGGGAATGTTCATGTGGTGTCGATAGAGCTGTTGCCATTTACCTTCCTGTGGCTGGGAGGCAGGATCTGACCTGGCAGCTGGGATTCTACAGCTCTTGCTCCCTGGGGAGTCCCAGGCCCACCACTAACCTGCACTGGCAGCTTGAAAGCCTGCCTTGCACTTAGCTGCTTTCTGATCTTCAAAGGCTCTGAATGCCCAAGGAAATCAGACCTCGTGCCTTTTCTTCCCATGCAGTTCCCAGATCCAGACTCTCATGCAATTTATTATCCCTGACACGTGCCACTCCCTCCCTGACTGTGCATGGGGAGAGAGCATCACTCTACTGCCCTTCCTCGGCTACCAGAACCGGCCACCCTGGCCATGGTGTGAATCTGCTGCTCCTCATGTGCTCCCCATCCCATGAAGCTCAAGGCAGGGCCAGGGAAATGTGCTGCCATTGGCACTGCCCGCTTCATCCCGGCTTCTCAGTGATGTGCCCTCTGGCTGAGGCTGGCAGCCGCCTGCTCCAGGCAGGTCCTGGGCTCTCCTGCCAGTGGGTTTTGTTGATCCATCCCTCCAGCCAGGGTTGGCCATCCCCACAGTGCCAGCTACAGAGCCTGTTTTGCCTGTGCCCATGGTTATTTTATTAAGACCCTGACTTGTCTCCCAGGTGCTTTTACCTCCCCTTCCCCAATCCCTCTCCTTCTGAGGTTACAAAAAAGATTTTGAGTTTATTTTTAATTATTTTTTAATTTTGGTATTTAAGCTGGTTTAGCGGCTGCAGCAGTGAGTGTTCCTGATAAACAGCCCGGGAGATCCAGAGAATAATCTCTCTGCTTGGTGACGGCACAGGCGCCTATCGCAGCTGCTGGCAGCACGCTAAAAAGCCATCCTCATCTGCTGCCTGCTCTATCAGCCCAGGGAGGGAGAAATTGCCTCCATCCTTAATCACAGAATTTGAAATCCCAGCTAGTCTGCACCTTTAATTCTTCAGGTTCACAGTGTTTTGTGGTGTGGGCAGGGGGAGAAATACGCAGCTCTTAGATGGAAGCAGGAGTTGGGGAAGGGACTGGGAAGAGGTGGGTGAGCAGCAGTTCTTTTCCCTTTGCCCCGTATGTCCTGGACTTGCCACCCCATGATGCTTTCCTGGAAACTCTCTCTTCAGGGAGGTGGGTTAAGGCTGTATTTTTAATAGAACACCATAGTCACGGGCTCTTGTGCACTCTGAAGGTTTGTATAACACCATTGTGGTTGGAGAGAGTGCGTGCACTGACAGCCACATGTTCTGGAGCCCCAGTGGCAGGGCAGCTCACTGAGAGGTGTCAGGGGAGTGTGGTAGAAAGGGCAGATGAAAGGATAGAAAAACACAAGGAAGAGCTGAGGTGCGTTGATATTTCCTCACCAGTCGAGCTTGTCCCTGTGTCATAGACCAGGTCAAGTAAAGCAACTGGTTTTGTGGCATAGGAAGGGTCCAGGTTTATGGACATTGTCCAGGCTGGGGCAGAATGCAAGGTCCTCAGCCACACAGGTAACGAGCCCCACCTAGAGAATGTGTGATGCTAAAGCCATAATATCTATCAGGGGCTGGTTGTGAGGTGCAGGAACACACCTCAGTACCCCACAGCAAGTACAGAGCAGTGAGGGGACGGAAGGTGCCTCTGCTCCATGCTCAGTGCCACTAAATGACAGTGTGGCACCCGTGGGCTGTCACTGCTGACAGTTGCTCAACCCAACAGTGGGAACACAAGCGCCCGCCATGCCAGAGACTGGCGTCGGAGTCGCTGGAGATTGCCTTTAATGAGACAGATAAAGCAAAATGAAAAGCAAATTAAGATGCAGGGCTGTGGGAGCTGTCTTGAATGCAGCACTGTGACTTTCCTGGGGGGAAGCTGGGGCTGCATATGATGGTGGAGGCACTGGAGAGGCAGTTGTAAGAGATGGCCATTTTGGATGGGCTAAAACCAGAGAGCCCTTGAATCCTTCCCAGTGCCTTTTGCAGGTATCCTACTTCTCCAGAACCCACTGTGAGACATGAAACAGACCCTTGTGTTGCACCTTTGGTCTCAAAGTGCATGAATAACAGCATCTCAGCTCCCCTGTCCTTCCCCCATCTCCAATGGCTGCAGTGGGTTTGGGAAGCCCTGCAGTTGCAGGAGGCAACTTTTCAACCATGTCCCAGTGATGCTGATGGAGATTGCTGGCTCCCTGCAGCAGGGCTGCTCTGGTCCAGGGCTGTCTGGGATGTTGGCGGTCCATCCTAAACTTTCCATTGAGCTCAGAGCATCTGGGCTATTTCTGTAAAAATCCTGTGCTGGGTCAGGAAGCAGGAAAGGGGCTTTTGCTGCAGCCAGGTCTGTTCTTAAGCAGAGAGTGTTTAACACAAAAATCCCTCCTGTTTCTCAGCAAAAAAACACTCAGGCGTTGACTATCAACGTGAGCAGCATTGCTCAGGCAAATGGTGTTTACACCCCGAAGCCTTCAGACTTTCTAGATTTTACCTGCTTCTCTGCAGAAACCCCTTGAGAAAATGTTACCGAACAAGGCAATACTTGGGTGGATAAATTGCCTGGAACAAACGAGCTGGAATTTGTACGATCCCATTCTTCATGTAAGAAAGATGTCACTCCTTAAGCAGTCGCTGGGGAAAGTGCCCACCCCGGGGAGCATCACCCTGGGCTGCCTGTGTTGGCCATCCCCTGATTTGGACCAAGCTGCCTGGGTTCCCATGCACTGCAGCGCTTTTTGCCATCCCCTCCCAGGAATCATGAGTGGAATCACAAACAGGAGCAAAGCAAGTTTTCATTTCCCTCCACCCCCCTCCCCACCCCAGCTGCTGAAGTGGGGTGTCGAGAGGGAGGTTTGGTGCTGCATTTTGCTGGCTCTGTGGGAGCTGATCCCACGGCCAAAGGCATCTGGGGACACCTCCCCTCCAGTCGTCATTGCTTGTCCCTCTTGTGGTGCAGCTATTTCTGCCTCAACTTCCCAGGAAGCGGCCTCCAACGCTCCCCAGTCTAAAACCACGCTGGTTTAGAGAGCCAATTTCATTCCTGCTTCCATGTCTCATTTGCATATATTTGCATAGCACACAGGTTTATGGGAGGGGAGGAGGCGCTGGAGAGGCACATCCTTTATTCATCTTTTTTTTCTTTTCTCTTCTCCCCTTTCAGCAGAATTGTATTTATTTATTTAAACCCAGTGCTGCTGCTCCGAGGGGCTCACTCCCAGCTGGGTCCCAGAGGTGACTTGGTGGTGGATGACCTAATGCAAGCTGGGGGTAAACTTATAGAATTTTCACTCACTATAGGTGAGTGTGTGGGGCCTGGCCCATACCCTTCTTCCCACAGCATCTTCTCTGACAGGCTCTGGTGCTGCCTGGCCTGTGGAGGGGGTAAACATCTTCTCACCCCAGCTCCCAACTTGTGAGCCTTGTGGAAGGGAAAAAACACCTCAGTTTTCCTCAGTTTGCTGGATTTTCCCTCCCCTGTCTGTCCCTCTCTAGGTTTTGGTGCTTTCCTGACACTCCATCTGGGATCCAGTAGAACTTGACACTTCTCTTGGGAAATGGCAAATCCTTTCCCTTGGGATGGGTTTCATGAAGCCCAGAAATGGCCCTTCTGATCCTGAGAAAGGTACCTCATTTCCCTTCTGTTGTAGCCCCCCCTCACCTCAGGTTGCTGGGAATGTGGGCAGCTGGGATAATATATGCTCAGGGGGATGACCCCAAAATAGCTCCATCCCTGTCAGCAACCAGGGGCAAACGAACTGGTGCACCTTGGTGTTTTGGTTCTCATTTGCTCGTGGACCCAGAGATATTTAGGAACTGTGGGCTCACCCTGATCAGTCACAAGACTTCTGGGGTACAGCTAATACTGCTTGTCATAAAAAAAAATTTAACAGGGGGACCCAACCAACTCCTCTGCCTGCTCCTCTGTCCTCCTTGGCCTTGGACACATCCCCTTGCATCTCTGCCACACTTTGCTATAAGATGAGTGAAATCAGAGAACTCCTTTCCAGCCTACTGAGGGAGAAGAGCAGATCAGCAGGACAATATCATGTTGGGATCTTGGTCTGCCACCAGCGGGGCTGTGCAGACACTGGGCTCCCTTCTGCTGGGTTTCTTCCTACCCCAGGGCATGAGCAGGAGAGACCAGGCTGTGTGCATGGATGGGGACAACAGCACAGGGCAGGTGTGAGTGGCCATTGGCACACAGGGTGAGGGGAGCTAAGTTCCTGGAGCAGTGAGGTGCAGGGCATTGGGATGTTGTGAACCAGCCCCGGGCACGTGGAGCTGTCTGGAACATCTCTCGCTTGGCTGGGGTTTAATTTTTTATGCGGAATCCTGTTTGCAGCGAGCGCGGTGTTGCGGTTCCCAGCAGTGCAGAGTGCGGAGGCAAACTGCTGAGCTGCCGGCTGTGCTGAGAGCTGGCTCTAGCTGGGCAAGGGGGAGAGCTGGCTGCCTGTGACCAGCATGGCACAGCTCGGCTCTGCCATCCCCGTGCACCACAGAGGCACCCAGGCAGGGCAGTGTGGCCAGTGGGGGCTCGGCTGTCACCAGCCACAGCCGGGGTATGTGAGATCTGGGCTGGCAGCACAGCAGGGCTTGGCCGAGCCCCAGGCTGGAGAACATCTCCTTTAAGACCTGGACTCAGAAAAATCCAGAAAAATCCAGAGCATCCCCTGGAGTGAGGGCCACAAAGGCCCCAGCCTGGACAGAGGGCTCAGGACAGAGTCTGCTCTTGGCTCCAGTGCCCTCTCTCTCCCAAAGCTTTCCAAGCTGCCCGGCTCAGAGGCTGTTTGTCTTCAGCTTGACCGCCTCCCCCGCCTGTCTACTCTGCTTCCTCATTCTCGGTGTTGGGTTGAGCAAGAGCAGAGCGAAGCCTCCTCGGGATCAGGGTGAGGCCGGGGGGGCCTCCAGTTCCAAGTTCCTTCTTTTTTGTTGTTGTTTTTTTCCCCTCTATTTTTTTCCTCCTTTGCTCTGCACACAAAGCTGGGCTATGATGAAACTCCAGCTCTGCCTTGCTCACAGCATTCATGCACGGCACATGCTGGAAATAATTGTCCTTGGTGGAGCTCTGCAAACTGCAGAGCGATTTAACTGAAAAGAGGTGGAAAGGAGTTTTATTTCTACACATGGTGTTCGAGGCTCAGTGCAGCGCCAGGTTCACCTACAAGGGGGATCGGAGGCAGGCGTGGGCTCAGGCTGGATCTGCAAGTCCTGTGACCGTGGCCATGTAGTGCCAAGCCTGAGTTAACATCTCTTGCCATTCAGCAGCACTTTGTACACTGAGCTTGACATGGCTCTGGTCTTCTCAGCCTCATGCTGTGGCTGCCTGCGATGCCCCATGTAGTGCAAGCACTGCAACGGGCTCAATATCAACCCTCATGTTGGTTTCTCCAAGTTTGGGATCAGATGCTATAGTGGGAATTTCTGTGGGTGCCAAGTCGTGCTGATAAGGGAAATATGCTGGGTGCTCACTGCATGTAGTGTGTTCCTTGCAACCTGGCCTCTCCTTTACGTGCCTTAAGCCACAGGTGATTTTGTGAGTCTTGCTTTACTTTTTTAGGTGTAGAAGCTAGCTGGGGAATGCCTGCTTGGAATGTCTTGTCCATTGAATTATTTTCATGGGTGGAGGGAAGCGTAAGCTGAAAGAGGAGGATTGGCTCCAGGACCTTTTGGAGGTGTTTGGAGCAAGGATTTTGCCTGATCTGCCATAAAGAAAGGGCCCATCTTTAGTGCAGAAAGACAGGGCAAGGATGAAGAAGCTCCAACCACCATAAAATCTCTTTGAATGACATTTCATCTTGCCCAATGAGAGCTCCCTGCCCTGTGCCAGCAGGAGTTGTGTGTGCAGAGTGTGTGCTCAGCACCATTCAGGATATAACTCATTCTTTGGTTTGTTCATTAGTCATACCACGTCCTCCTTCTCCAGTTCACACAACAGAACTGCAGTTTGTCAGGATGTGTTGTGGAATTTCTGTCCACAAAACTAATTTTTCTTCAAACTTCCCATTCTTTCCAAATAGCCAACCCATTTTCCTGTGACACTGCTCTTGGTCACTGTTGTTGTTCATCTCAACTGGCTTAGCACTTTGCAGTTGGTCAAGGTCAGATGTGACTGTTTTCTGATCCCATTGGGATAAAGACCAAATCCTTTTGCTGTGAAAACTTGGGGCACAACCATCCACTCCTTGGTGAGGAGGACCTTGCCACTGCTTTTTTGGTTTCACCAACTTCTGTTCTCTTCTCCTCTGGCATGAGGAACAATGCACAACCTCTAAACTGTTTTCTCCGACCGACTCAGGAAGATGTGACCTCACATGTTCTTCTCGGAGCTCTGCAGAAAGAGGCTTTTGCATTATTTACTCTGTTTTGGAGCTGGAGCCAGACCTGACTCTGGGCTTGTTCAGCTCAAGGCAATAGAGGTGGGAGTGAAGCCCTCCCAGTAACACCATCAGAGAGGCTGGAGCTGGGCTCAGGTTTCTTCCCTGGCTGGTTCTCCTGGCTCAGCAGAGTCCGGCCCTGTTCCCTCCTGGTGTAACGCTGACACGGGAGTTTTTAGCTCAGCTCAGCCCTGGTGTGGCTTCCCCAACCACCACCCACCAGTCAGGCTTTGTGCTTGGGGTGCTCCATCCCAGCTGACCTGGGGCCAGCCAGCCCTTTGCGGGCACTCGGTAGTGAGACAGAGCCAAATTCTTCACTTCTGGCCCTACAGCAATGGCCAGGGTCGGCGTGGGGTGGGGAGGAGGAGGAGGAGAAGGGCTGCAGTGTCAGCCTTGGTTGGAGTCCCCCCACCCCCGCACCCAGGGAAGAGATGCCAGTGAGGTTCTTTACCCGCTGGCAGCCGACTTTGCCCCAGTCCATCCACCCTTTCTCAAGCACAGAGCCGGGAGTGCGGGATCCATTCAACACCTGCTTTCCTCTCCCCCTCCTGCCGCCCTCATCCCCCCCCAATTCCCCCCCAAAAAAATCTTGCATCATCTAAAAAAACCCCACATTCTCTCTGGCTGCTTTTTCTTGCTAACCTCCGCTCGCTTTGCCTCTCCTCCCCTCCCTCCCTCCTCTCCATCTCCCTCCCTCCCTCTCTCTGGGGGGAAAAAAGGTCATTGCGCAAATGATTAGTCAGAGCTCAGTTGCTGTAGCAACCGGCTGCTGGAACTGGGACAGGCGTGCAGCGAGGACAACGGAGAGGTCGAGCATCAGCCGGGCTGGGGGAGCCCAGCCTTTGTATGAGCGCCCAGGAGCCGGGAAACCGGGGAGCCGAGCGCTGCAGAGCCCCCGCTCCACGCCACGCGTGGGGCCCTTCCACCGCCAGCCCCGACCGCTCGCTCGGCTGCCGGCATCTCGATGCCACCGTGGAGTCGGAACGGCCTTGGTGTTTTCAGCGTTTCTCCGCTGTCTCTCGGTGTAGTGGCACCGTCCCTCGCCGGGAGGGAGGGTTCTGCTCTCGGCGGAGCGGCCATGGAGAGGGGCACGTCGTGGGTTCCTCCCAGGGAACGCATGCCGCTGGGGTTCAGGGCTCCTTGTCCTCTTGCAACATCCCACACATGAAATATGAAGCCAAGTTCCTCCTGATCCTTCACGAGGAGCCAGGCGTTAACTGTGTCCTGCCCAATTCCAGTTCCAAAGTGCTGCAGCCCCTCTGCCTTCAGAGTCCCCAAGCAGCTTCAGACAGAGACTTTTCCAAATCTTCCTTCTTTCCTCCCTGCCCTAAACTTGAGGACAGCAGCCTGGCATGCAGCATCCATGGGCTGCCTGGCCTTGGAGTACAGAGCAGGGGCTCTTCTGGGAATGCTTGGGCCACATGCACGGTGGTTTTGATCGCTGTGGTCATGATCTCCCAGCAGTGTTTTGCCAAGGCTGCTGGGGACCCTGCAGTGCTGGCTCAGCCTGTCCCAGCCAAGCCCCAGCCTGGACAGTGGGACCGAGGAGGGTTGGTAGCAGAGGCAGTGGCAGCACAGGCACAGACCCCTCCATCTGTCTGGTGGGATCCTGTGCTGCACTGCAGAACTGGGGAGGATGGAGGGGGGACTCCATCTCAGTCCTTGCCCTGGGCACTGCAGCACCTCAGCTCTCACATCCCTCAAAGTGCTGCTGCATGGGCCCTTCAGGGGACCTCCATGTGTGAATAGGGACCTGTTCCTGTCACCAGCTCCCTGCTGTGGGGAAAATATCAGTTCTAAATTGTGTGGGGCAAGAGAGCCTTGCCCATGGACTGTCTCCATCCCTGTTGTTCCCCTTGCACACCAGTCCTTCAGGGGCTAAAGACCAGTTTATTTTCCAGTGTGCACTGCCTGGGTCTCTGAGTAAGCTGCTCCTCACTCTTTGTGTGTTGGGCAGTGATCTGGGGTCTTGCTTCCACCTGGGATGTGTGTGGAATTTGAATGGCCTTGAGGTTGCAGGGGGCTTTGAGACCCCCAAAGGAAAGTGCTGGGGAGGAGTGATGCAGTGGGGCAGCTGGAATTCGGTGCAAATGCTGCTGGGGAAGGGATGTAAAACCTCTGCTTTGGACTCTGGGCAGGATTTTGGGAATGTCTTTGGTCTCTTGCTCAAGGTTGAGCTCTGTGCATCCATCTAGAAAGCTGTGGGCTGGCGTCCTCAAGCCTAGGAAATTATTTTAGTCTGACTTTGTGGGAAACAGCAGGAAAGGGCTATTTATGCAGAAAATGGCTTCCAATAAACACGCTTCCTTTGGGAGTGGAGAGAAATTGCTGAGATGTGCTGGAAGTCTTTTCACTTTCCTGGGACTGTCCTTATTGCCAGGAGCGAGCCAGCCACGCGGCACAGCCACGCCGGCGCTCGGCGACGTTCACTGCCCTCCTTCAAACCCCTGTCCCCAGCTCTCCATCACCCTGAGCGTGGAGAGGGGCTTTCAAAGGCACCTCTCACTCTTGCCTTGCCCACTGATGCTCTTCTTGGTGCTATGAATGGTCCTCCAAACCTCTCGAGATTTCCCTTGGATCCCAGCAATTCCTTCTTTCCTCTGTTTTTTTGGAGCTGTGTGACTGCAGAGCACTGGCAAGGGGAGTTGCTGGTTTCAGGGCTTCTTACCTCATGGTTGCAGAGATGAGAGCTTAGCAGGGTGACGTCAGAGTGGCCTACAGGCTCGAAAGCCAACAGGGAAATAAAAGCAAGGCAACTGGTCCTCTTTCTTTTTCCTTTCTTCTTCTTCTTCTTTTTTTTTTTTTCCTTGCAAATCTCATTATTTTAAAGGCTCTTCCCTGATTTTTCCAGTGTCTGGAAATCTTCAGGAGATCTAAATGCTTGGGGTTTGCCATGCTGTTTTGCTGGTTTTGAGTTCTTTTGTTCCTTTGGAGGTGGTGAGTAAACCCAGCAGATTCAGCCCACCTCACTAATATTTCAGATTACTGAAAATAACAAAAGAAAGGAAGAGTGAATGAATCTGAAGCCTCCAGGAGAGGGCCAAAAATCCCTGTGACTCACTTAAACACTATTTCTGAGCTTGAAAACACAAAATGGTGCCTGTTTCTTGTTGTCCCTTGCAATGGGCCAGGAGATCATAACAATCCAGAACATGGTTTGGGTTACAGAGCTGCCAGGTTCACATTTTCTTCTACAGACTTTGTCTCTCAACCCCCTGCTCTTTTCTTAAGGACCCCCAAGGTCCAGGCTAGAGATGATTGTGCTGCTGTTTGAAGGCATCAACCCTACCCTGAGCATCTGTGAGCTGGAAGAAGAGTGGAGAAAGCACTGAGGGTTTTTCCCATTATGGATGATATCCAATTAAGACTTCAAGTAATGAGCACTGTCTGTGATGATTTGGAGCACATCCATGACTGTATGAGAGTTTCCTGCATGGAAAGGACATAAGAGGGGAGAGCTTGGGAACATTCTAGTGACAGAGGTGATGCAATCCACGGGGATGGGGAAGCTTTAAAGCCATTTGGCAAAGCAAGCGTTTGCAGTTTCACCCACAGCCCTGCGGCACTGCTCTTCATTGGGAACCACCTGCAGAGCAGGATGTGATCCCTGGCTGCAGAGAATCCCTGAAGTGGGGTGGGATGCGACCTGGGTTGGCTGAGGTTCTCCTGGCCGGAGCAGCTGGGAAGGGGAGCACAGGGGAGAAGGCGTGCAGCCCTTCCCTCAGCTCTCTCGTCTCAGTGAGTGTGTGCTCCTCCAAAGAAATGTACTTGTGAGCATTGTCAGTGATTGCCATCGAAGGAGGCAAAAATCTATAACCTGGGGTCAGGCCTTTCTTCCAGGCTTTCATGTCATGAGATTCTCTCCACCTCCTCCCTCAAACTGCAGGGAGCAGCCCCTCTGCGCTGTGTCTCATCTTGCTGACACGGCTTGGCTGTAGCCCGTGTCCGGGAGGTCGCCGGCAGACGTCGGCTGTCGCTGGAAAATAGCTGGAGTGGTGTCCTGGGGATGCCACGGGTCCAGGCAGCTCGAAGTGACCCCGTCACTGCAGCTGCCCTGATGGGTGAGTGCCACGCACAGCCAGCGCTGCCAGCCCAGGCTCTGCTGCGGCGGGGTGGGCGATGCTCCTCGCTGGGGTCTGTCAAGGGAAATCCACCACGGAGTTAATGTGTGCTCTGCTTCCAGCCCTCCTTTGTTAAGGGGTTTGGCCTGGTGCCACGCGGGGAGCGCGGCAGGCAGTGCTGGGGGCCAGCGGGGGACAGCTTTTGTTCAACATTGTGGCTCCTCCATGGAAAGGACGGTTGGCCAAAATGGGGCGCGTGCGAGCGCGGCAGTCGCTCCGCCTGGGGAGGAGCCCAGCTGCTCTCTCTTCGGCATTGAATTCCCTCAGGCTTTGTGGGAGCACGAGGAAGCTGTTCACTCCCAAACCCGCCGGGGATTTCACTCATGCTGTGGGAGTGCTGCTCCCCGTGTCAGCTGAGTGGGTGCCTGGGTGTCCCATCTGTAACGCCTGGGAGAGATCTGCCCCTACAAGCATCGATTCCCTCGATTCAGTGGCATTGGGGCAGTGGGTGGCAGTGACATGAGACAGCTCCTCTGCCCGTCCTGGGTCAGGGCCAGGTCCTACTCCGCTTTGGTTAAGCCCAGCACAGCTAGCAGACCGCCGGATTTGGCCATCTCCATCTGCTGGAAACACTCCCTGTTTTGCCCAGCCTTTGTTTCCTCCCAGCTCCTCGTTATTTTTCATGGCGTTTTCCCTTCTGACTCTTGTGCTGCTCGAGGCTGTTGGTGCAAGCTCAGCATTTGGGCTCGTGCTTGTTCAGCTGAACATGGATCTGTGCGAGCTGGGTTGTTTTGTGTGCTCCCCGGCACAAGTGGTACCAAAGAGCGAGGCTCAGCCCCACCTTGGCTCTTTAACAACAGCGGGGAACAGCAGATCCACGTGAACCCAAGCCCCAAAACGGCCCACGGGAAATGACGCAGCGAAGGTGAAATTTCAAAGGGAGACGGGAAGTGCATGGCAAGAGCAGGGGAAACAGAGGAGAGAATAGCCGGAGCTGACCTCAGCGGGGAGGGGAGCCCGGCCGCACGCATGGAAGGGAAATGGGAAGAGGATACAGCTGGGACCGGCCGTGACACCCGTGTGCTCTGCCCCAGCAGTGTCCTGCTTCCCGCTTTTCCCCCAGGATGGGCTGGGGCAACGGGCCAGGTCAGGGCCGGCTCCCAGCACACCGGGGCTCCTGGAGGCATCCATCGGAGATTGCCTCACACGCACCATTGGGGCAGCTCTGGAGCTCGGCCACCGGCAACCAGGGATACTCTCGGGCATCCACATCCCCATGTGCCAGGAGCTGGCAGCCAGGAAACTGCCTTGATCCGGTGACCGTCAGCTCCGGCTCGCTGCGGACCCGCCCCGGCTGCCCGGGTGCGCTCAGAGGCGGCGCGGGGCAGATCTCGTCCTTCCAACCTTCCCCGGCACGTAGCGGGAGCCGCCGGTGTCACCGCGATCAGGGCCGCCTGTCGAGAAGCGGCACAAGCCGTCCCAGGGTAGCTGCTGTCCCTTCCAGCGCTCTGGGTTTTGCCCAGGGACGGATGCCTTTTTTTTTTTTTTTTTTTTTAACATGTGGAGTTTTATTTTTAGCTGGAAAAAACCCCAGCCTTTAAAAAACAAACACGCACAAAGTTTTTGTGAAAAATACTCAACATAATGGGATTTTTTTTCTTCTTCACGAAACTGACTGTGACATTTCTAAATGAAGGGTTCCCCCCTGTCCTTCTGCTCTTTCCCCCTCAATCTTCAGTGGAATTTCTCCTTTCTCTAAGCCCCAATTTTTCTCCTCAGGATATGCTCTTTCAGGAAGAGGCACAACAACTATAAAGACTGTTTTTTCTGGGTTTTTTTCCCCCAAAATACTAGAAAATTTATTAAAACATCCCTTTTGAACCTGTTACAATGGAATGAAATTAATTTTGTTTTTTCCCCCTTCTTCCAACTAGTTCTCATCTGTTCTTAGTCTTTAGTGTGAGAGAACTGGGATAACAAATGGCAGAAAGCAGATCCTACTCAAGGGGAAGGTTTTTCCATCCTAGCTGAACTCTTCCTTTGGGGTTGGAGGGCACCCAAAAGCCAACATCTGGAGGGGTTCATGCTCCTGACCTTTTTCCTCCAGTGAAGGGATGTTCAGCAGGCTTTGGGGGTCCATGGGGCTGTGGGAGGGCTGGGATTGTCCCAGGGGTTGTCCCAGGGGTGGTCAGGGTGGATGTGAGGACTTGGGAGCTGGACAGCAGAAACCTCACTTCCTGGGTTCTGTTCTGGGCTCTCCAGCAGCGTTTCCCAGCTGACCTTGGGGAAGTCACTTCATCACTCTTCACATTCATTTCCCTACCTCGAGAAGAGGAGAGCACTTTCTTTGCACCTGTGAACTTAGGCAGGCATCTGATACCTTTTGATCACTGAGTTGCCACAGGAATTTGATCAGCCCCCATTGACTCAGTTGGAGCAGAGGACAGTAGTTTTCCTTCCAGGCTGGAAGTGCATTGGCTGCTTTTCAAGAGTAGCTACTGGTTTCTCAGAGCTGAAGGCACTGGAGGTGGGGATGCTTCTATCCTTAGACAACACAGCTCTCTGCACCCTCTTGGCACCCAGGAGCATCCAAACCAGCATCCGCATTGCAGAAATTTATCCTCCCTGGTGATCTGAGGGTCTCGCCTGACCCAACCCAGGAGACTTCATGTGGCTTGGCTGGGATGTGGGGACACGGGGCAGAACTCTTGGGCCTTAGAAGAAAATACTTGAGACCAAAACAGGCTGAGGTCGCTCCTTCCAATGCAAAAGTCTGGGCTAAGGGGGCCTAATTCAGCCACCCAAATTAAAGTCATGTCACAGATATCCTGTCAGAGTAGATGATGCTCCTCTACCTTGAATACACAGCCCATCACTTGGAGGGGGACCTGACAAGGAGGTCTCAGGGTTGAGCTGGTGCTTGTGTGCATGGGAACCTCTTTTCCCAAACTCAAGGGGAGGTATCAGGCTCGTAGGCAGCAGCTGCTGCAGCTCATGTGGGAGCCTTGGAACCCCTGGAGCAGAGAAGGGGAGCAAAGCAAACACGCTTTGTCCAGGTTATTTATTTTGTGCTGGGGTAAGGGTTTTTTTTTTTTTTTCTCATTTCAGACATGCGATGAGTGTGTTACTCAGCCATGACTCGAGAACTTGTGAGCAATAAAGTCATCCTGAAGTCTGCCAAAAAAAATCTTCTTAGCACACCCACCTCATCACACGTTCCCACTGTAGCTACTTTGGTGCGATCTGCCGCGGAAAGGCGGCTACCTCGCGGGGAGGCTGCGGTAGCCATCTGCGAGCTTGCGGCAGTGGCCCATGGATGAACCCGTGCCCGTCGGCACAGTGCCACGGGTGTCACCTGCCTGGTGACTGGGACCCTTCACAAAGATGGTGGGCTGGAGTTTGCTCCAAAATTCTAGAGGAAATAGAGCTGGAAGGGGCTGCGTAGACTGGAGTGATTTTCCCTCTGCAGCAAGGGCTGGGTTTTGGGTTTGGAATGTTGGTTTTGACCTTTCGGGGTCAAGACTGACCTGAAACCTCCATGAAGAGGAGAAGCCTGCACACATTCCTCTTCCTGCCCTGAGCCAAACCAGCTCCAGGGAGATGGCTGGATGTGAGGACGACTTGAGGCTCCAGAGCCCTGCACCAGCCACCGCTGCTGTCTGGGAGTGGTGATGAGCAGAGTGGTGCATCCTCCAGACTGCAGGAGAGGAGATATACACTGGCAAACCAAGAGTGCTGCTGGAAGTGCCTCAGAAAATGTACATTGATGCTAAAATTTGCATTTTTGGGAGCTGACTGGTCCCTTGGATAATGAGTCAGGGCCCAGGGTCCCCATGTGTGAACCCTCACCCTCAGGCTGGCCACTCTGCCTGTAGGGTAGTGCAGCCCTCCACTCGGGCACCAGTGGCTCTGGAACTGGGATGCTTCTGGAGCTGGATATTGCTGTGAAGGGAAGTCCTTCTCTGCTGAAGGCAGGATGGGTCAGGGATAGAAACAACCCCATGTCAGCGGGGTGGGATGCAAGGGATGGTCTTGGAGACATCCCAGCACCAGTGGGGAGGTGGGACCACGCAGAACCCCCTCACCTGAACTACCAGGGTAAAAACTGTCTCTTCCACGGCCTCCTCTCCCCACCCCTTCCCTGCACCGAGGCTCTAAATAATTGATAACACTGATAAATAATAGATCTTGTATTTGCTCCTTCGCTGTCTCTGGCAGGGCGTGTGCGCTCGCAGCCTGGCGCTGCTGCATTAGGGTTACAGGGATGGGGAGCGCGGCTGTTGGGCCGGGGTAGGGAGCTCTGCAGCGGGGAGAGCATTCCGGGGAGATAAAGGGCTGGTTTGATGTGTGTTCATGTGGCGGGGCTGTTTTGCCTTGCATGCCTTTCTCTTTTGCTTTATTTTTTTCCTGGAGTGAAGCCTGGCGCCAGCAGTCTGGAACCAGCCTGACAAGCTTTTGAGTTATGGAAAGGGGGAGGAAGGGGGGAGGAGAGAGAAAGAGGGAGCGAGAGAGGCAGGGAGGAGGAGGGCGAAGGCAGAGGGAGGCAGCTGGGATGTGGATTATTAGGGGAGAACAAGAATACACACAAGAGGCTGGTGGGGTGAGGGCTGGGGGCTACCGGGGCTTGCGGGGAGGGGACGGAGCTGGCTTCGAGCAAACCTTTCAAAGGAGAATTTTTTTCTTTTTTTTTTCTTTTTTTTCTTTTTTTTTTTTCTTTTTTTTTTTTTTTTGCATGGAGGGGAGAGGGGGAATTGAGTCATTTTGGGCATGAAACGCAAACCTCGCCGCGTCAAGGAACAAGGAAGTTTTTTAAAGCGCCAATTAAAGGGCTCGGAGAGGTCCGGGGCTTTTAAACAGCCTTGGGAAGGGGGGGGAGGTCCTGGCCGGCGTTCAGGCTGCCGTCCCATCAGGACATTCCTTTCTGCTGAACGCTGCTGCTCCCGGCCCTCTTCTCCTCCTTTTCCAAGCTGCCGTCGAATCCTTTCCAACTCCCGCGTCCGAACCCAGGGAACTTTGCTCCGTTTCATCTCTCACCGCCCGCCTCCCCCCGGCCCCGGCCTGTGCTCGGCGCTTTGATCACTGAGCTGCCTGCACAGAGAGCCCCGAACCCCCGCACTCAGCACCCCCGGGACGCAGGCGCCAGCAGCCCCTCCAGGGGCTGGCATGGCCAAAACTTCCCCCCCTGCCTTGCTGGAGACCCCCGTCTGCCATCACATCCTCGCTCGGGGAAGGCAGCTGCTTCAGGGAATTGGTAGCTGCAGTGCTGGGGGGAGGAGGGCTCGGTGCCCAACGACAGCGACCTGGCCCCGCAGAATCAGAGAGGGCGAACTTGCCCCCTAGGGCAGGGGGTGGGTTAGGTAGAGCGTTTGGAAAGGTCCCGTCAGGGTGCCCACACCTGGGAAAGCCATGTGGTGCCCATGAGGGCTCCTCCTGTGCTACTTCGGGGGGGTCAAGGCACTGGCAGCAGCGTAGCCAGAGTCTGGAGCAAATTCACTGGAGCAGGGGGATGGCAGGCAGAGGCTGGAGCAGCTCCATGGCATGTTTTCCACTCTGAGACCCCCTCATCACCTCCCGTGGATGTCCAGCAGCAAGAAGCATAGGAGAGAACAGAGCCTTGCTGCCCACCTTCTGGAGCTGGGAGAGGGCCGTAGCACACCAGGGAGTGCCGTGCCTGTGCTCCAGGGGAAATCCAGAGTGCTGGCCAGGGGATGGGGATTTGGAGCCGCTTTGCAGGGGCTTTGTTTGGTTTGGTTTCAGCGCAGCCTATTTAACTCCAACAACTGGTGAAGGCTGGAGAGAAAAGAGCTCTTTGTTACAGGCTGAACAGCCCCAGGTCTTTAACTCAGCTTGTGGGAAGAGCTCTGAGAAGTTGAGATAGCCCAGGGACGGGCTGATTTTGGGATGGGCAAATTTTATATCACTCACACCTCTAAACTGAAGAATGAGAGTGAGGGTTTGAATACCCAGCTCCCAAAAAAAGCCCAGCACAAGCCCTGCGAAGCACCACCACCATCTGCCAAGTCTTTGTCTTTGCAGAGGAGGTGGAAGGGGGAACACCCAGTTTTCTGAAATCTCCATTACAGGTTGCCTCTGAGCTGCAGCTCTTCATAAAAAATACTTCTTTCTCTGGGTTTCCAGGAAGCAAAATGTTGCCCTCCGCTGTTTGCAGCATAGCTGGAGCAGAGGACTTGCTGCGTCCGAGCCTGTCCGGTGCTTTACTCCAGTGTCACATCTGTGGCAGTGGTCAGGGGATTTGGAGAGTGGCAACTCCCACCCAGTCCAGAGATGCTGCAAAGACCTGCAAAAGGTCCTGTCATCCTCCCTGAGCCACCAGGAATGAAGGCCTCCCACTCTCAGGGTGAGCTGCTCCTGCCCTGGCACCTCGGCATGGGACTGAGACGTGGGCATTGGCCATGGGTTCAGCTGGGTTGTCTTCAGACTGAGGTGAGTCCAACCAAGACCAACCCCCTCACACCTCGTGTTTCACAAGAAAACAGTGCAAAGCAGCTCAGTTGTGCATCCTTAGTCCAAATTCCTAAATTTTTCCCTTCTCTTTTTCCTTGGTGACTCTTCAAGCTCCTTCTGGTAACTTTAGAACTATGCTGGCAAAATTGTCCCCAGCTCCTCCTTGCTAGAGATGCAACACAGATGGATTCATGCCTGTTGTCTTTTATAGACCTTCAGCATCTGAGTGTTGGGAGTCTTAAACCAGTAAAAGTAGAGAGTGAATACTTTGTTTTGTAGGTGTGGAAACTGAGGCTTAGGCTACTTATTCAGGTGAAAAGAAGTCAGATTTTAGGGCCAGAGGACACAATTTCACTCAGAAACCTTTGCTGCATCAGCTTCCCTGTCATCTCTTGAGATGTTTCCATGATGGAGGAGACCCTTTCTCCCTTCTTCTTGCCCATAAAGGATCAGAAATCAGGGACAGAGCTGATAACACAGCACTGTGGCCTATCCCCAACCCATGACCTCCTCACTTGCACAAGGGGCTGCAGGCGGAAATAAAACACGGTTCGGGGCTGGCAGAGTTGGGGAAGAGCAAGATGAGTCTTGGTGGGGAGACCATCCTCACCTTTCATATTCTAATGCCTTGCCTTTTCCTGATTTGTGAGCTCTTGGGAGTCCTGCTGGGAATTCGCTCGAACGGAGGCACACGCCGCCGTCCCTCGGTAAATTACACAGAGATATAATGAAGGAGGAGAAATCAGTTACTCTGTGACTGTGGCTCCCCAGGGGACCTTAATTCAAATATTTGTGGAGCTGAGCAAGTGGGGCGTTGGGGAGCTGCTGAGTTGGAGTGTCTCTCGACAGGTTGCTTGCAGGTGGTTGGTGATGGGGAGGCAGCACTCTGAGGTACAGGATGCATCCCCAAAGAGGCTTCAGGTTCTTGACAGTGCTTTGGGTGTCCTTAGGGTTAATGTTAGGGTTAGATGGAAGAGGAAGATACTGGGGGAAGGTGGGACTATGGTCTGGCTGCAGCTGCCTGAAAAAGGGAGGTGAGCTCCAGCCTGCAACTGGTGGCTGTTGGGATGGGGCAGCCTCGTGTGTCCCTTTGCCAATGGCTTTGAACAGTGTGGGGTTATGGGGGCACCTGCCCATCGCCTGTGGCTGGGCTCTGCATCATCTCTTGGGGAGGGACTGGGACAGTGACCTGAGAGGGGTTAGGGAGGAGCAGGGTTTGCAAAGCCGGGACAGTTTTCTGTTGCCCCCATGGCCTCTGTTTCCAGTACTGGAGGTAGAAAGGGTTAATCACTGCATGACAGCATGCAGAGGGCAAACCCCACATTGCTCAATTTAGGAATGAGAAATCGATTTAGCTCCAGCTCCATTCCCTCTGTGTGCCCTCAGCCCAGGCTTTCTGCCCTCTCTCCTCCCAGGGCACGCCAGTGCCTTGGACGTGAGAAAACAAATGGGATCCAATTTGCCCAGCCAGCAACCTGCACCAGCAACTGGGGCACAGCTGGAGGGGCACCCCCTTGCTGGATGCATGCAAGACCCCTTAGGTCCCACTTCACCTTGATGGCCAAGGCCATGGCTCCATCAAGGACACAGTGGCCCCGTAGCTGTGCCATGGTTCTCTCACTTGCTTCAGCAGTGGGTGATTTATCTTGAGCATGGAGAGCTGGGGTGCAGAGTGAACTGGGCTGCAGAGTTATCTGGGCTGCAGGGTTATTTGGGGTACAGGGTGCTCAGTCCCCAAGGAGAGGTGGTGGTGTGGGGGCTGAGGATAGCTGTGTTCACCTGGTGCCATTCTGCACGGCCCCCTTCTTCTCTTGGAGGTCCTACAACATCACCCCAGCACTGAGAAGAGACGCCGCTGCCAGGAGTTGTGTGTGTGAGTGTGAGCACACTCACACACACTCCCCCCGTGCCCGCTCCTTGCACACCCGCTTCCATGTGCGCCAGCTCTCCCTCGTGTGTCAGCACCATGCCCGCAGTGGGGGCAGTTTTGCCTGCGGCTATCGGGACTGCCGAGCGTGGCAGGGGCAATCCCACACCCGCCGGGCAATCCCACACCCACCCGCATTGCCAGTCCTGCCACCAGCCCGCACGGGCGGCCTCCCCACGCCGCGGCCCCTTGCACGCTCAGCGCCTTCGGGGCTGCGCGCACCCGCGTCCGCGTGCGGATCTGCGGCACGCCAACTGTTGGGAAGGGGAAAGGAAAAAAAAAACCCCACCGACTCAGCCGAGAGAGGTGGGGGGGAAGAGAGAGAAAGAGAGAGAGAATGACAGACTGCAATCCCCCTTGAGTGCCTAGCCTCATGAATATTAATAAGGTGGTAATTAAAATGCAGGGACACAGCAGGACGGATGCAGGCGCTGCCTTCGGAGCGCTGGGAACGGGGGGAGCGCGTCTTTCCAGGCAGGTTTTGATTCCGTTCTCTGATGAAAAGAAGAAAACGGAGCCTTCAACTTTAATCAGTTTAGAGTTTTTTTGACACGACATATCTTTAATTGCTGATATTTCTGCTCTTCTCAAACCCGGCTCCACCGACTCCAGTCTAAGCGGAGATAACGAACCACGCTGAAGTGCCGTGGATTCGTGCTGTATTTATGCCTCGACTTGTTTGCTACTTTCCTGGGGTTTCACCTCTCTGCCTGGGGTTGGAATGCACAGCCCTGCTGCCGCTTGTCTCTGCAGCCGGGTGTGAGGGTGGAAATGCAGCCCGGCGCCTCTGGCTAACACCCCCCTCCCAACCTGCCCCACTGCATCCTTAGGGAAGGCTGCTTTTTTATGGGATAGTAAATCCTTCTCCTTGGGGCCATGGCTGTGTGCTGAGATTGGAGCTGGACATGATGCCACCCGGTTTGGGTGGCGGGGTTGGAGGTTGGGGGGCATGGGTGGTGGCAAGGAGAAGGATGGGTAGGGTTGGGTTGGGTTGGGTTAGGTTGGGTTGGGGTGAGTTAAATCAGGTTGGGTTGGGTTGCAAATCAGGTCTCCTGAGAAAAGACTGTTCCCCTCTCCAAAGGAGGTTCCTTTGGAATAAGAGTAGAGGTCGTTGGGATGCTGAGTTATTATTAAGGAGGCTTAGAAGGACTCAAGGCTGGGTGAGGGTCCTGTGAAAGACACACAGGGCAGGCTCTGAGGTCTGCAAGGAAGGAGAACCAAAGTGTTCATCTTTCTTGGAGAAAGAGTTACTGCAGTGGGTCTGGTCCATTGATGGAGAACCACGTTGCAGGAAAAATGAATGGAAAGTGTTGCTTGGTGCCCAAATGGAATGCCTTGGGTGTGGGAATTGGACCATGCTAACCCAGAACAAGGATTTAGTAGGCAATTTCTGGTAAAATGGAACAGAAAAGAAACCACAAAATACCCATCCCAGTGCAAGCAATTGTTTTAGGTAAAGCCAGAATGTTTGGTTTAGCCTGAAAGGTTTTTGTTTTGTTCTGTTTCATTTGGGGTTTGCTTAATTTACTTAGATCTCTTCTTTTACATTGAGACAATATTTTAATTGAAAAAAATAGGCTTTTTTTTTTTTTTTTTAATGAAGAAGTCAAGAAGATTCTTTTAGAAAATGCCTGAATACAAGAGATCATCAGGTGACTGATGGGACAGGGTGGTTTGGCATCTTCAGAGCCATCTCCTCTGCCCAGCACTGGTATTTCTTTTTTTCATGACAAACAATTTTTCAATTTCACCCTGAGTTTCAGGATGATTCAGCCTTTTTGAATCTTCCAATTGTTTGTGAATTTACTATTCCCTCAAAACCAAACAAAGAAAATCCCCCTCAGCTCCTAGAAAGATGACAGTGACCAAGAGAGCAGAGCACAGGGTAAATCCCATCGTAGCTTCCCAGCTGGTGCCTCCCTGCCAGGGTTGGAGCTGGCCATGGAAAGACAATGGGGACACTCCTGGATCATGGATGGAGGATAAAGGCTTTGCCCCACCTTGGAGACACTGTGTTGCCCGGAGAGTCACTGTGATTCAGGGAGTTGCTGTGATGTGTTGGTTTGTTCCTGCATCCTTCTGAGTCCAGAGGTGTGTCCCAGGAGGATGTCCTGGCCTCCAGGCTTAGCTGCACTCTTGCAGTGCCATTTCTCCATCTCAAGCTTTGGAATTTTCTCTCCCCTGGGAACATGTATGTCCTTGTGCCCTACCTGTGGGAGAGATGGAAAAGGGGAGCTGCAACATCTTGGGCCCCTTGGGATTTTGTTGCCCAGTGTTGGAGCTGTTTGTGCAATAGGGTATTTTCCATGGTCTTTCTGTAAGAATTATCTGCCAGGGGGTTGGGTGTCCTGGGCTCTGCCCCATGGCAGGCTGACATCTCTCTGTTGTCCTCACCCATAGCAAGGAAGCAGCTGAAGCAAAAGAAGCTTTGGATTCAACAGCTGGATCTATCCCCCTTTTCTTTGTTTTTCCTCATCTGAGGCAAATAATTTCCCATGTGAAGGCAAGGCTGGTGAGCCCGGACGCAGGTAGGGGTTGGGAATTGAGCTGAACTCCTTGGCTGGAAGGGCAGGTCATTTAGCAGGAATGCCAGCTAGGTTGGCTTTCCTTAGCCATGCTGGAGCTATGGAATGTGAGGATGAGCTGGAGACCCCATCAGGGATCATGGCACACAAAGGCAGGCGAGGGACAAGGAGATGGGAGCTACAGGGAGGACAGCACCCATGGAAGGAGCCACCTTGGGATCAGCCGGCCTCAGCTTGAGGGGCTGGTGGATAAACAAAGCTTTGAGTGTTTTGTAGGGGGAAAAATATTTTTCCTGTGTTGTTTTTTTTCTTCTCTGCTTCTCCTCCTTCATCCTCTCCTTTCTCCTTTCCTGCAGTGCTACAACAGCTGGTTTGAGGCAGGACAAGGGGAAAGTCTAGCCAGTGTCTGAGCTCCCCTTCGCCCCAAACCTCCCACTGCTGCCATCCAGTCTGTGTTGGAAAAGCCTTGGGAAATATCAGGTGTGCCCTGCAGATGGGGTGAGGGGGCTGGGGCACTGTGGTGACAGTGACAGCCCTGGGTACAACGGAGAGACCTGGGCAACAGCCTCAGGCAGGTTGGGAGTGCAAAAGCCTTTGTGGATAGAGGGAGAAGATATCACTGTGCTGTTAACAGAGGATTTAGGTGGTGAAACACAACTGGGACCTGGTGACTTGTGTGGGGAACAGAGGTTGGGCTTGGGCTCAGCTGTGAGGAGCACGAGAGGGAGGGTACAGGATGGGCCCCAGGTACCGATTCCTGGTGACACCCCTCCGGCAGTCCCAGTCACCCCCGAGTCACATCCTGCTTGTGCTGGCTCTTGTCTCATCCTGCTGCCTGCAGTTTCTCAATCCCTTTCACTCCTGCCAGCGTTTCCTGGCTGCTGAGGTTGCTGCAGGGCTTGTGGGGCAGGCAGGGCTGGAGGGAGCTTCCAAGGCACCAAGGAATTTGGAATGGGAGTGTTTTTGCTCATCTAGGGATGGTCAGAGCCTGGCCCCGCCCTGGCTCCTGGCTCTGTCCTGCCATCACTTCTGTCATGCCCTGACTGTCAGCTGTGTGGGGCCACTCCTGGTGCAGAGCGAGGGCTCGCAGGTCCCCCACACACCCATCCTGCTGCCTCCAGCCCCAGCTGCCAGGGCAGGCAGCTAAGTTAGGAGTGAACTGGATGTTTATTCCCCTTCTGTCTCCTGCCCTGAGTCCTGCACCGAGCTATGGCTCTGCAGGGACGTTTGGAAGAGCAGGGCTGCAGATCGTGCTCCTGCGGGGCTGTCGGTGAGGAGCCAGCCTGGCTCACAGTCCCAGGCTGAGCCACGCTTGGGTCCTGCAGAGAAAACAAACCCTGAGCTCCATCTTACCCTATTTTAGAGCAGAACTGCCATTTAAGGGAGGGTTTGGAGAGAAGACATCTTCTTTCAGACCCCTTTTGCAATGCTGGACCTCGCTCTACAGAGCATCCCAGCAGCTAAGGGGTGATCCTCTGGCAGCAGCTTCCCTGCACTCGTCGGGTCTCTGCCTTGTGCCCAGTGCCCTCTCCTCCTCCCCAGCCCCATCTCCGGAGGGGCTCTGCTTCCAGCTCTCCCAACAGCTCCGGGAAGGGCAGTGTCCTCCTCCGGGACGGTTTGTGCCCTGGCACTGGAGCAGCCGGGCTGAGCCAGCCGGCGCGGGGGGTGAGCGGCGGCCGAGCCGATGCCTCTTGGCTCCGCTCAGCGCTGGGGTGCTGAGCTTAGGATTTCTGGCCTTGGAGTCCTTCTGCATTGGCCAGGAGATTTCAAGGGGAGTTTTTGGCCGAGCAGGGAGATGCTGCAATACACCAGCAAGCTGGAGCCTCGGGGAGGCGGGAGGGGGGGGTCGGTTCTTAGCTCTGCCACAGACTCTCTGGGATAACCTTGGTCAAGGCTTTGCGCTTTGCTTGCCCTGCTGTAAAGCAGCGCCCTGTCTCCCACTCCTGTGCTGGGAAATCTGCTCGTGCTCAGAGCCTGGCTGGCAAGGGGGGAGAGTGGAGGGGGTCTGCACAAACAACGGCGGTTTAGCACCTGGATTTAGCATCGGAGGAGCTTTCCCCCTGCGTGGTTTTTACCCAGGTGTGACCCTGCCTTTGCTCCTGCTTCCTACCGCCTGTGCTGAAGGAGAAGCTGAGTCCCGGCAGTCGGCGGAGGGCTGCCAGCTCCTGCCAGAGCTGCACTGCAGCAGGGCTGAGCCATGGATCCCTGAACCGGGGGATCGCTCCCTGCAGACCTCACAGCTGTGGGGCTGGAGCTGCTGATCCCACTGTGACCCCTGTGCAACACCGTGTGGGAGGGCAGCTGCCACCCTCACCCAGTGCGGAGTCCCGCGGCGGTTGCAGGCAGGGATGTGGGTGCCCAGGTAGCACCTGTGGCTGGATCAGGAGCTCCCACGGGCCAAGCCACAGGGACCACGGCACTGGGGTGCTGCGTTTTGCCTACAGGAAGGCAGGACACCTCCGAGGGAGCCCAGGAGGGTCTTTGCACCCGGAAGTTTGGGGCTGTGACCACGACTCTCCATGGGGTGCTGGCATCCCTTCTCCTCCATCACCCTCTGGGCAGCGCCCAAGGGAGCACGGCCAGGCAGGGACTCAGACCAGGGGTCCCGGGTGATGGAGGGAGGTCTGGGCTCTCCACTTCTTCCCTCCAGGCCACGCAATGGTTAAATTCCTTTCCAGCTGAGCTGGCAAGCAGAGCCCAAGCATATTAGTCAGATCCCTGTAGGGGGTGGGGAGGAGGAAGGAGAGAGCAGCGAGGAGGGGCCGGAGCGAGCCGAGCCGAGCTATTCTCCGGGGCGCGAGTGCAGGGAGGCAGGCGCAGCAGGGCTGCTGCTTCCCAGAAACTTGATTATTTTTAACCCAGGAAGAAGAAAGGAAGGAAGGGGGGGAGGAGGAGGAGGAGGAGGAGGAGGGGGTAAATCTGGAGGAACTGGAAAACAGGCAGTTGGCATTTGCAGACAGCTTTGCAGAGGGGAGGGATGAAGAACGGGAAGGCGAGCGAGGGTCGCGGTGTGGCACAGGGGTGCCAGGGCTGCCCATGTGCCTCCCCGCACGGCTCTGGCCCTGGCGCTGTGCTCAGGACAGGACAGGACAGGACAGGATGCAGAGCCGTGCCAAGTGCAGCTGATGGTGTCCCTGCTGCGGCCGGAGAACCCCGGCTGCCCTGTGCCTTCACCTCCGGCCCCTGCCGGCACATGGCGGTGCCCGGGGCCGGCCTGGGGAGCAGGATGCAGCCGGCTCCGCTCCCACCCGGCCGCTCACAGCACAGCACAGCACAGCACAGCACAGCACAGCACGTACACCGGCGGTTGTGGCTTTCCGGATCCCTCCTCTCCCTGCTGCCGGGAACTGTGGCCATTTCAGAGAGCTGGGGACATGCAGGGGACCCTGTGGGGCCCTGGCTGTGGGCTCATGTTGGTGGCTTCCTGGGCTGCTGGTGGGACCCTACATCTCTCTGCAGGGCTGGGTCTTGTAGGGGCTCTGTTGGGAGGTGCGAGTCCCCAGGTTGCACTGGAAGGCTCAGGCTGCCCGAGGGAGGGACACTGGAGGTATCATGGAGGAGAAGGCAAGGTGTTTTTTCTTGCATTGTCTTTCTAGGTTCCAGTGGAAGTCTGGCACTGGGGACCAGCAGAGAGGCCTCAGTGGCAGCCCTGGTGGCAGCCCTGGTGGCAGCCCTGGTGGCAGTCCTGGAGTATTTAATGACTGTGTCTGCTCCCTGGGACAATACTTCTGAAGCCCTGCAGTTTTCAGGTCTTTGGGAAAACACTCCCCCAAGTCAATCACAAGCCTAGGCTCTTCGTGGTCCAGCTCTGGGTCAGGATGGACTGGCCAAAAGCTCCTTGTGAAGGTCAAGCAAAGCCCAAGCTCACAAGGTGAAGACCTGCCACTGCTCATGTGTTTGTTTCACTGCAGCACCCACACGTGTTGGAAGCTCAGTGTCCTCCATGGCTGGAGCATTGCCAGCCCCGGCTGTGGAGCTTTGCTGGAGCTGGACACCCCATTCCTGAGAGGCAGAAGCCCATGAGGGAGCTGAGCACTAGGGCATTGGGAGCTGAGGGCACCACTGCCAGGGGACATGTGAGCAATGGGCAGAGCTGGCACTCCCCTCCTCTGACCCTCGCCCAGGGAACCCTGCACTGGGAAATGGCATTGTCCCCACAGACACACCACTGCCAGCCAAGGAAACAAGGGGACGAGTCCCTCCCCAGGCAGGTTTTGTCATCCTGGCCCTTTGTGGGACTTTTGCTGTACCTCCTCTGATCCGCCACTGCGGCCAGGTCCTGAACAAGGCTGATTTTATCCACACAGCAACATCAGTGCCATGTACCCAGGGGAGAAAAAGTCCTTGATTTAGCAGACATGACCAGACCTGGCCAGAAAATGGATGTTATTCCTCAAAGGCAGAGAGGCACAAGGACAAACAGCTGAGTTGAGCCAGTTTGGGGTCGGGCATTGCTCACAGGACAACCCACGCTGGCAGAGCGTGCTGACTGCTGGGGTTTGCTACAAAAATGCCCTCTGACAAAGGTGTCCCTGCACTGAGGGACCCAAGTGGGTCTCACCAAGGATATCTGCCATGGTTTAGACCCCAGGGCAAAGTCACCCCATCCCAGCTGAGCAAGCTGAAGCTGGGGAGCTTCCCTGTTGCCAGGTTGGATTGCTAGTGAGGAAATCATGTCCAACCTGCTGGGTATTCCCTGGTGCCTCCTTTCCAAGCATTAAAAGTGCTAATTAAACCAGAGCTGTGCTCCAGTGTCTGGAGGGATCGGCCGCCTTTCCCAGCAGACAGGCCATAAGCCTCTGCAGGGATGGTCCCTGGTGCTATCCAGCAGTGAAGGTCACTTGGCCATGCTGCTCTGTGCACCCAAATCTTGAAGATGAGTGGCACAGCCCTGGAGCTGGAGATGCTTCCAAAGGGATTCATCTGCAGGGCAGCCCCATGGACAGCTGAGTGGGACCATCAACGCATGGAAGTAACTGAGACAGGGTGCTCAAATTCTCCTCACCTCTTCCCCTCTGAGGTATTCAGAGCTGGCTGTCACCACAGAGCTGGGGGGGCACGTGGCGGGTGTTTCCAGTGGGAGGCTGGAATTCCTGACTCACAGCCAGTTCTGGGTGTTAATTCCATCCTGGGAGTCTTTGCCACATCCCAGACCTGCAGACAGCACAAAAGCACCTCAGAGGGCAGAAGGCTTGAGAGGGGAAAGGGTAACTCCTCTAGAGGTGGTGGGGAGGCAGGATGGAGGAGAGGACAGGAGGGATGATTTTTATTCCTGTGAATTTGCACGAGTGACCTCCCATGATTTCCTAAGACTCAAGACAGCTGAAGAGCTGAAGGAGCAGTGTGCATTGGGGTGCACAGCTCTAGGATTCTCATCCCCACTGCTTGGAGGAGTTGTGTGCATCCCCTGGGCTCTGGGGTGAGGCCGAGGTGTCTGTCTGAGCATCTGCTGTTGGTCTGGGGAGCAGCTCCATGGGCACTCACAGCCAAATGTTGCTTTCTGGGGAACTGCCCCTCCACTGGGACACCCCAACCTCCCCAGGGGGCCCTTTCCCCCCAGTCCTGCCTGCTGTACCCTCAGCCCCATAACCTGGGCTTGCAGGAAGAGTTGAACCCAACAGCTGCACCCCAAAACCAGCCAAAGGCCCAGAGCCAGGTCTGGAATTGTTTGCACCCGTGGCGTCCTCCACAGCCACTGCTGGGAGGGCACCTGGGGCTGGGGCTTGCGGGGGGCACAGGCGATGGAGGACCCTCCGAAGAGCCCCTTGTGCTGGAGGGAGCCCAGCTAACCGCCGGCAGGGTATTTTTTTTCTCCCTCGCTCTTTGTTAAGCTCCCTTTCAGCTGAAATGGCAATGCCTGGGTGTTCTGAGCTGACAATAATTGCTGCAGTCTAGACACTGTCTGGTATGAGGCACGGGGAATCAAAGAGGCCCCTTCTCTCACTGCGACTTTCACACATGCTCCCTCGCTCCGGCTCCTTCCTTCTCCCTCTCCCATGTTCCCTTGGTCTTTGCCTTCTTTTTTTCCCCCCTTGTTCCCCTCTATCTGCCTCTCGCCGAGATGGAGGAGAAGCGTCAGCATCTTCCCCCCCACGCTCTCCTCTCTGCCGTCTGTTCCTCTCTCTCGCTCCCCCTCTCCCTCGCTCCTTCTCTCATCTGTCTCCTCTCTCCTTCCTCCACTCTTACCTTTATGCTATTCCCTTCCTCCCAAAGTTAGCAGAGAAGCAGGAGGGAGGGCTGGCAGTGCTGGGGGTTTAACTCTTTCCTCACCCTCTCGTAGGTTCTCCTCCCCATCCCAGCCCCTTGCTGGGGGGTCCAAGGTGTCCTGGCTGTTTTGGGGTGCTGGGCTCCTCTCTGGGGCTGTGGCATCGGTCCTGCCAGGGGTTGAGGAGGTGCTGTCAGGGCTGGTCTGGGTCAGATGAGGCCTGGTCAGGGCAAAGCAGGCTGGACCTGGATCCAAGGGGATCACCTTTGCTCTCTTCTTGTCTTCCCCATACCACAGGTGTCTTTGCCTTAAGGGAGCCCATTCCTGGGGACACAGGCTGTTCCTCCAAGTGCTCTAGCAAGCCAGAGGGGTTTTTTTCCACCCACTCCAGACCTCAGCAGAGCTTGCTGTGCTGCTGGAAGGAGAGACTGATCCCAGCTCACACATGGCTCACAGCAATGCTCCTGCCTCAGGCTGAGCTCAGCTGCCCCACGCCCGCTGCGGCCTCTGGCCGGGCCATGTCCCTCTGGCATTTCCATGGGATTCCATGTGGGCAGTCCCAGTCACACTCAGGAATTAGGCTGTTCTGCTACAATATATTAACAGATCATTTCCAGCTCAACCCTGGACTTCTATTAAGCTCTGATGCCTGTGCAAAAGACCTGTTTTCTATAAAGCCAAAAAACCCTGCCAGGTTTCAGTCCATGTGAGATCTTATTGCAGAGGATGGACCATAAGTGAGGAAACTGAGGCAAGAGACACTGAACACGTTGGGTCAGTCTGCTGAGGTCAAATCTGCCACGTGGCCACACAATCCCCTTCCGTGGGACCCGAATTTGTCCATCCATGGACACAAGTGAGCAGCTCTCCTGCGACCTCCAGCATCTCACCTCCAGCCGTGCTGCTGCTTACCACGGAAAAGTCACATTAGGAAAGTATGTGATGTATTTTTAACTGTCTATAATGCAATTTAACAGCTGGAAAGGAGGAAGAACGCCAGCCCCACACGATTTGCCAGATCTCTGCTGTCCACAAGCAAGGGCTCTGTGGACTCGAGGGTTTTTGGTATGGTTGGGAACCTTGTTTGGGAAAAAGGCAGGAAACAACCTCATCCTTGAGATGGGCTCTGACTCATGAAAGGCAGTGAGTGCAGGATGGAGGTGAGAGCACTCAGCAGCTCCCAGGGTGACATGTTTGTCCCCAAAAGCCACCATGCTGAGTGCTGAGGCTAGATTCAATTCCCCAAAGAGCTCAGTCTCTTGGCTGTGCTTTGGCATTGGGATTCTTTGCATGCTCTGGCAACGGAGATTGCAGTGGAGGTTTCTGGGATCCCCTCTGCACTGGAGGCATTCAATACAGGACATGTTTCCCCCTGGCATTCCCAGTCCCATGTTCCTGCCATGCTCCCAGGGCTGGATTTGCTGTGGAGGTGGATGCTGCCAGACTGCACCACCACCCTCCTTCCCCAGGGTGGGAGGGGTGCGTGCCCCCCATGCTGCTCTCCCAGGCAGCCCCCAACACCTTGTTCTGTGCAGGGAGGAAGCCCAGCAGGGCTTTGGTGTGAGCAGGATGCTGTGTCCAGAGTCTGAGGCATCACCTCCTGCCTTCCCTGAGCCTCTGTCTCCAGTGCACCGAGATCCTGCCAGTGAGGGGTGGAATGGCCTGGATTTATGTTCCTTCATGCTAGTCAGGTAGAGTGCTCCAGTGCTGCCAGTAATGGGTCTCTAATGGGGCTGAGCCCTAATGGGGTCTCTCTGTGGTGTGGTGGCTGTTTGGCCAGCCACAGAAGGGCTTTTCTGGGGTTTTGGGGTTGGTTTGCTGCCTCCAAGCAGCTGGGTGCTAACAGGGAGTGAGTTTGTTGCCATCATTGATATTACTCTCCTCTGCTTCTCCTTGCAGGACTTCTACCCCACAGTGGTCCCCAACACTTAGAGGAAGAAGTGAGATCCATCTTCAGCCTTATCCCAGGGGACACCCTCAGGGCAAGGCTCCCGTGAGGGGCTGAGTTTCCCCAGAGCAGCTTTTGGGAGCTGGAAACTGCTGGTTCCTCTATTCAGACCTTTGCACACACACTGGAAAAATGAACCATGGGGCAGCCCAGTGGGGAGGGGGCTCAGTGAGGGGGGCTCTGGTGAGCACTTGGAGGTTGTAGGACCCAGGGATGCTCAGAGCTGCTGCTGTTTGCTCATCTTTTTGTGGGGGATGTTGTGAACTCGGATGGAGTCTCCTCGGGCTAGGGCAGAGCATCATTGGGCTTAGGAAGGACTGAGAGAGGGAGAGCAAGCAGAAACACAGGCACAGAGAAGGGAAACAACTTGCTGAAGGTAATCCCCGGGCCAGTGGCAGAACCAGGAATAAAATCCAGGTGTGCTGAACTGGTCCTTAGGTTGCATTCATGCATGTGGTTGCATTAACACTGCTGTCCCTGAGCAGGGATCAGTATTAGAAATAGTTTCCCAAAGCCACTGGTGCCCTCCGGAGAGGCACAGTGCAGGCTGTGGGGTTGGGAGGAGGAGAGGTCTGCATGTTTGGGGTCCCTTTTCCCCTTAGAGCATCTTCCAATCCTCTCTGTGTGGATGGGGAATGCTGTTGGATGCCGGCTGATAAGGCAAAGTGGTTAAAAACACTGCCTTTATTTGGAAGCTTATCTCCAAATCCTAATGAAAACACAGAGGGAAGCCGGGGACAGCGCAGGGGGAGGACTCGCACCCCAGCGTGGTGGGGACCTGGCTGGGCTGTGCTGAGCAGGGGCACCTGGTGGGGATTGGAGGCTGGGGATTGAAAAGCTTTGGGGCAAAACCCAGGGAGCCAGGGCATGACGATGGGTCCCACCCCCAAGGAGGGAGAGCCTGCAGGGGCAGCTGCAGCCCTGCTCCGAGTGCCCCAAATCTGGGATTCTTCCAGAATTTTTTTTTAATTAGGGGCTCAATCAGGAAGAAAAAGCTTGAAACCAAGGAAACAAGGGAGACAGAAAGGAAAATGTTGGCTCCTGCAAGACAGAGCGAGCTGGCTCCAGCACCCTGGGGTGAGGGTGGGTGCTGCCCCTGCTGCCCCTGCTGCCCTGGCCCCTCCTCCGTTGCTGCGGGGCAAAAAGGTGACCAGGTTGAGACACAATGAGGAAATGAAAAGGTGAAAGGAAGTCTTGTGCAGGGAGGGACATGAAGGGCTTTGCCCTGGAGGGTGCTGAGCTGCTCGGGAGAATTTGTTTTGGTGCAAGAGGGATGATGGAGGAGGTGAGCTGAGTTTTTTAGGGTATGTTGTAGAGCAGACAGCAGCTATGGTGGGCTCAGCAATCTGAGCTGGACTTTCCAGACACCAAAATAATATTCCCAGACCAAAAGTTATGGGGTAGAAGGGCTGGGAAAGCAGGGGATGAGACATGTGCGTGTGTGTGTGGATGTAGCCGCGGCCGTGCCAAGCCCCATAAATCACAGCAGTGCGGGCTGAGCCTCCATCGGAGGAAATTCTTCCTTGCCAGAGTCGAACATTTCCCCTCAACAGCCTCAGCTTTCCCCACCAAGCAGCAGAGACGAGAGATCCCGATGATGGCAAGTGCAAAGGTTTTCTGGGAGCATCCCGAAGGAGGGGTTCAGTGCCCCGCAGCCCAGGGCCATGGGGGTGCTGGGCAGAGCTCTGTTTTGCCCCGCCTTGGGGCTGATCCGGAGCAGCGCTGAGGCTCTGGGGGTGCTCACCACCATCACCCCATCCCGTGCTCTCGTTCCCCCATCCACGGCCGGCCGGGCCCAGCTTTGCTGTGCTGGGGGAGCGTAAGTTGATATTTTCCTGCGCGTCCCCAGAGGGTTTTTTCCATTACACAGGCAGAGCGGAGCGGAGCGGAGCTGCCTGCTCGCCCGCTCGCCCGGCTCCCCCGCCTGCAACCTCTGGCACCGCTTTTCCAGCGGCACATTGTGCAAATGTAACCTTTCAGCGAGCCACTCCTACGGCAGGAAGCCGGGGGGCTCCGCTCCTGCCAGGAACGCAGCCGGCGCGGAGCTGGAAGGCAGCCCGTTAATCAGAGCCGGCTGACAGCGAAGCGCACAGCCTGGGCAACAGATTTGTGCTCCCTCTCCCTCGTTCGCGCTGCCTCGCCTTCCCGCTCCCGCTCGCTGCCGCTCGGCTACACGGTCTGCCCTACCATCCCGCCTGCCTCCCCATCCTCATTCTCTGCTTCCTCCTCATCCTCATCCTCTGCTTCCTTCCCTTCCTCATCCTCTGCTTCGTCCTCGTCCTCATCCTCATCCTCATCCTCATCCTCATCCTCATCCTCATCCTCCTCTTCCTCTTCCTCCTCCTCCTCATCCTCATCCTCATCCTCATCCTCATCCTCATCCTCATCCTCATCCTCCTCTTCCTCCTCATCCTCATCCTCATCCTCATCCTCATCCTCATCCTCATCCTCTACTTCCTCGCCATCCTTCTGTTCCTCAGGGTGCCAGCTGGGCTTCTGCTCCCAGGCACTTTCTTTCCCTCCCCATGCAACAAGAGCTGCCCGTGCCTCCTGGCACAAAACTTTTGGGATCCAGGTGGGGACCCGTCCCAGCAGCGACCGTGAGGAGGGGACCGGCTGTGATGGCAGCAGCCAGGCTGAGGTGGAGCGCACGCCAGAGCATCGTGCCCATGTCCAGCCAGCAGCACCGTGCCCAGGGATGCTGTGCTGGAGGTTGGGACCCCTGTGTGGCTGCAGTGCTCCCCAGGACCTCATACAGGGCCCCCCTGTGACCCACCCAACTAGGGCTCCCTGTGACACCTCAGTCAGGGCTGTGCCTTCAGGGCTGGGTCACAGTCATTTTTCTGTCTCTTTGAGGCAGACCCTTGCCCACCTCCTGCCTGCTCCAAATAAAAGTGAGTTTTATCTCCCATGTGGGCAGCAAATACATTGGGGGGGCTCTGCCCTGCACCCACACCAGCACATCCACACCAGCACTGGCAGCCACTGCCCCTCAGGAGGGTTTATCTCTACCTCATTTCCCCTGGCTTGTGACAGCACCGTGGGTGCAGTGTGGTATCTCGGATGTGCAGGGCCAGGAGCCTCTCCCTGGGAAGAGGAGCTGGCTGGGTGGGAGCTGTGTTCCCACTGGGGAGGCTGGGGTGAGATGAGGGGGTTGCATTGGCCAAAGCAACGGCTGGTGGGGCCAGCTTGGATGGTGTTCCCCAGGTGCCAAACACACCTTCATGCCCAGGTAAAGTCCAGTGAGGAGGAAAAGGCAGAAGAGACCCCATCACCACCCGTGCAACAGGCTCCCTTTGGTGCAGGCAGAATGCAGGGCAGTGTTAGTGTAGGGCACTTGTGCACCTTCACTTTGGGCTTGCCAGGAACAAAAGGGCACCAAAAATGGTCACATCCAGCCCTGTTCTTCCCCAGCTCCTCCTGCCCCTGCAAGACCAAGCACTGAGCGTTTTTTCCCCCAGTGAGGTTCTGTTGGAAGCACCAGGGATCCCTCCAGACAGGGACAGCTGCACAGTGCAGTGACTTTGGGGCAAAGATTCATCCCCCCACTAATTGCATAAAAACCATCAGTCTAAGCATTGTGTGGGTTCTGGGCTCACAGGCACAGCTAAGCAGAGATGCAGGCGGCATTTTTATCTGCTTCTGGAAATGGGTTTGCTTTGCTGAGGAGGAAAGGTTTGATTTTTGGATCTGATGGGCCTGGCATGGGCTGGGCTGTGGGTTCAAGGGCTCTTCCAACTGCCCTCACCCTCATCACCAGCCCAGCCAGTGGGGCCGGCACTGCAACCCCTGCATTTCTTTTTCATGTCTGATTTCTTGCAGTGTTTGAAACACAAAATGTGCTGCATTGTAGCATCTGTTTTTGTGGTATTTCCAGCCCAGCTGGAAGCAGGAGGCACTCGAAATTCAGAGACGGAAAAAAAAAGATCTGGTGAGATTCTGTCTTCCTGCCAAACTCACCAAACCCGGGATGCCGGGAGAGCCCCGCTGTGGGCGCAACATCCCGGGACCTCAACTCTCCCATCCTTTTCTGGTTGTCTGCCCTTTGCTCATCCCAAACCATCCTCTCATCCCCAAATCACTTTCAGGACGCTGCACAAAGCCTGACCCTGCTGTCGGAGCTGCGGACGGGCGGATAATACAGTCGCTGAATTTATTTCACCTTTTCCTCTGGTTGCGAATTGTCCGGGAGCAGATGGCGATTTTCTCAAGTGTATCCGTTATTCGAAGTCACTCACTGAGACAGCGATGGCTCAAACAAATCCCAGGCCCCCTGCAAAGCCATCATTTGGTCTTTCCATCTGCCCAGCCGCCGCTGCCGGCGTGGGCCCGGCTTCCACCAGCGCGCCGGAGGGAAGCGGGGAGCCAGGAGAGCCCGTGGATGTGGTCAGCCCCGTTGTCTGCACCTCTCTCCCACTTCATCTCTATGGAATGCTAAGCTCTGGAGAGTGGCAGGAGTGGCTGGGATTCATGTCTCACCTTTCCTGGGGTTTGGGAGGTTTGGGGCCGGGCTGTCTCGCTTACACGGTGCCTTCCTGTGCAGTGACAGGGTGAGGGTAACTCACTGGGACAGTGCCCAGTTGCAAACTGGGAAGCTGCTCCTCAGGAGAAGAGGCCAGAGGCTGTTTCTGCTGCACCTCCCTTCCTGTTCCCGGAGCAAATGGGTGTTTTTAGGGTGGTGAAACACCAAAACATCCCCAGGAAACCTGAGACCCGATGTGTGTGGTGTCCCAGTGGGACAGGCTGGTGTCACAGCCAGGGCTGGAGGTGCTGAGGGTTTGTATGTGCAGGGCTGTGCCCAGCTTTGGGTGATGGATATGGAGAGGGGACCTGCAAAAGCAGCCTGAGGACAACTGTAGGTGGCCAGAGCCCTCCCTGAGTTGGTGACACCTTGTTGGAGAAGCCTGGGCAGGACTGTGAGAGATGGGCTTGGACTGGTGGCTTCTGCCAACCTCCTCCAGTATGTCCAAGGAGAGCTGTGTGCCCGGGGCTCTGCTCTGGGTGTTGGGAGATTGGGAAGGGGCCAGGTGCAGGCTGTGATTCATCCCCAGGAGAACCCCCACCCCAAAAACCCAACAGTGGATTGTGTCATTGTGAAAATGAAGAGAATTGCGGAGAAACACATGAATTCTCAAGCTCACTCTCAGCCCAGCAGTCAGTCCCTGGAGCTGGGGCTCCAACTTCCCCACCCAGAGAGGGGCTGAGCCAGAGAAACGCTCCCGCAGCGATCTCAGCGATCTGCTCCCTCCTCCTGGCTGCATTTCCTTTTTTTTTTTTTTTTTTTTTTTACTTTCCACATTTTCTTTCTTATTCCCTCCCCAGCAGAGACGCGGAGGTGGCCGGAGGGGACTCGGTGTCCTCTCGCAGGGATACCAGGGCCATGCAGAGGGCACTGGAGGGGCTGTGAAGGGTTTTCAAAGGGTGAAACACTTTGAAATGCAGTTTCCTCTCCCCTCTTCACCTCCCCCCGGGCTAAACAAATACCCCCCGGCCGGGAGATGCCTCCCGCATCCCGCAGGCTTTTGTTCCCAGGCTTTTGTCTGGGGCTGGGAAAGGGGCCAGGATCCCTCAGCCTCCCCAGGGACACACATGCAGACAGGGTCTTGCCTGCTTGGGATGCTGAGAGGGAGGAAGGAGGTGAGAGCTGCCTGTGCCCGCTGCCACAGGGCTTGGGGACATCCCATGAGCCATCCTGGTGTCCCTTAGGGGCCTCCAGCCGTTGTCCCCCTTGCCTGTCACATCACTGGCACTTTCTGCCCATCCCTGGGAGCCACTCATGGGACACGTCCTGATCCATCCTGTGCCCACTGTGTCCCCTCTTGGCATCCTGCCACCAGCACAGCCTGCAGGCTCTGTGCATGGCCAGTGCCACCAGCTCATGCTCTCCCTGTGGACACCCCCAGATGCCGATTTACACCCACCACCCTCCAGGCACAGGGTCACCTGCTGCATTCCCATCACAGGACCCTACAGAAGCCCGAGCAAAAATTATGTGGGTTTTACAGTGACCTCTGTCCCTCAGGAACCCATCACCTGGCCTCTCATTTACATCCCAAAAGCCACTTTAATTACATCTCGGGGAGGGATCACCTCAGGGAGTTGCTTTTTGGGGCAAAATGTTGACGGGAAGAAGTCCTATGAACAGTCAAACAACCCTGAAGGGACCGAGGAGCCTCGAGAGCCCGCATCAAGCCTGTCCCTGCCAGTGACGAGAAACACCTTGATGAACTCAAAGCAAAGGTGAGACTCCAAACAAACCCTCTGGTAACCAAACTCTCTGGAAACCAAACCTCATCTTTGCCCCGAGGCAAAGTGTTTCTCTGGTGGCTACGTTTGGAAGAAAACAGGATTGTTTGAAATATCCCCTGTTGTTCCTGCCTCCCGCCAGGAATTACAAAAAGAGAATAAATACCCGGGTTTTGTTATTGAAACTTGGAAAGTTCCCCTGGGAAGAGCAGACACCGTTTGCTCCAGCGCCACAGTCCCTTCGTGTCCCGGTCCCTGCGGGGCCAGGCAGCCTGCGCTGGTCCAGCCTCTCCGGCCAGCTGCAGGCAGGGATGTGCAGAGCCTTTCCAGACAACAAAAGCTCTCTGGCTGCCTGATTTCCCTCTGCCTTATCTCCCTCCGCGATAGCCAGGTTATCGGGAAATGGAAAAGGGCTCAGGACAGCCTGACCTCAATCCCTGGGGGACAGGAGATGCTGGTGGGTGGGGGGGCAAAGCTTTGAGTAGGCAGGGGCCTGTCAGCACTCAGGGGTCCCATCCTGCGCGGGGCAGAGCCCTTTTCCTCCCACTGACATCTTCTTTGCGTGCAGTGGGTTGAGCAAAACCTCCTTGGGGAGCGGCTTCGGAGCCTGGGTGAGCACCGAGACCTCCGGTTCCCTCCTGGACACCCAGCGGGGGCAGCCGCGGGAGGCTGAGCCCCGGCGGGCGGGCGGAGGAGCTGCGGGGCTGGACGGTGGGAGAGCAGCCCCAGCACCGCGCTTGTCACCCAGACAAGAGATCAATAACTAATTTCACTGCAGCAGCAGCGCCGGGTTTTTTCCAATAATTGTGAGCCGGCGGTGGGGAATGAGGCTCTCAGCACCGCTCCACACCAGCCTGCTCCCGATCAATCGCCACACCGCTGGGGCAGCAGGAAAACTCATTTTTCTCCTTTTCTTCCCTCTCCTTCCCTCTCTCCTTCCTTATCCCATTCCATTCCCTCCTCCTCCTGCTGTGACGCTGCCTGAGCTGAGCGCTGTGTCCCCACACTGGGTGGGATGTGGGCTTGGCCTTTCCCGAGCTGGCCCCGCCGTGGTGGGGACAATGGCTGAGCCTCCTGTGCTGCCTCAGCAGCCCGGAGCACTTTGGTCCCTGTCACCCACGGGCTGCACCTGGCTCCTTGTGTGGAGCACTGCTCCCAGCAGCTCGGGTGAAGCTGGCAGAGCAGAGATTTCTCCTCTCCTTGGTGGGATTAGGGGCTCCCAAGGGTGCCTTGGCTACTGCATTGTGACTTTTGGTGGCCTGTTGGTGCCTTTGTGTGGTCGAAATGTGACTCTTACTTTTCATGGCCCTTTTTCCCTGGGTTTTCATTCCCTGAGTGATTGGTCTGCTCCAGGTCAAGGATCTTACTGAGTTTCTCCTGTAATTATCCTTTATCTCTTCTGCTTCTGCAACCCTGCAGTGCCTCAGTTTCCCTCTTTCTATCTAGAATAGAGAGGGCTGAGAACATCCCTTCCTGCTCCTTCCCATGCCATGACGAGCCACCATGAGCTCCATGTCCAAGGCAGAAGGTGTTGGTTCCCAGCTCACAGGGCAGTGCTTGGTTTTGGAGTCCCCAGGGGCATGGAGTCCCATGCTCCCTGTACCTGTGAGGTGGCAAAGAGGGATGCTGTGTGCTCAGTGTCTCCCTGGGATTGAGAGATGCTCCAAGGTGGAGTCTGGAGACACCTTTGGATCTCTTCAGCACCTCCAGTGGGTCATGTATGAGGTGCTTGGGCAGGGCAGGCTCAGCTGTGGGTTTGTCACTGCCTCATCTTCCAAGCCCATCCAAGCCCTGCTCACACTGTGAAGGTGGCAGCAGTGCAGCCCCTTGTTCTTCTGCCTTATTTAAGAGCCCTCTCTCTGGTTCCCCGGGACCATCCCCATGAATTAGAGACTGCCTTTGCTGCAGAGCACTGAGAGCTGCCTGCATAATTTCAAAGTTTTATGACTTGCCTTGAAGGCTCCTATTGATTGGGGTCTTCTCCGGCTGATGGAGCTTTTAGTATGGCTTGGACTGGGCAAGCAAGGCTGGAATCTCAGCCTGTCCAGCTTAGCTAAATCATGGCTTAAAACCTCTGTGGCATGAACACCAGGACACTGCTGCACCTGGGAGAGTCTCCATCTGCACATCCACACCCGAGTTGTTTGTGCTTTGAGGTGCTTTTTGGCTTCTCAGTCTCAGCCCAAGAGCTGACTCCCCATGGGGCCATGCCACATCCCACATGGATGAGAGAATTATTTTCCTGGGTGAGTTTGATGTGGCTTCAGGAGTTGCAGAGAGGGCATTTTGAGGGGTTTCTGTCCTGCTGAGGCTCCGGGCACTGCTCACTGCTCACTGGGGCAGAGGGATGCTCATGGGATTTGGAGTTTATGTACCACACCCACTGCTGGGTGCAAGCAGCAGCTTCCCCATGTGTGCTGGCACAGACACACCTGGTCCAGCAAGGGAACCAGGAGCATCTCTCCACGGCTGTCATCTGCCCTATGGCTTGGCTTTGGACAGGAGTTGGCATCACCTTCGCTTTCAAGCTCTCCCTGCTGCTGGAGGCTGTGGGTCTTCAAGGGCCATGGCACAGCCAGGGAGGGCCAGGGACCCTCCTTTGTGCTGAGAGATGGGTGCACCCCACCAGCCCAAGCACCCCCACACCTCCCATGCCACCACTCTCTCTGGGTGCCACTCAAAACCAGGGGCTTTGGCCACTCCACCCCTTGCACAGAGCTGGGACTGGTGGCCAGGAATCCCCTTCCCAGTGGCTGTTTGACCTTAGAGAATGCGCAGGAGTTGGTGGTGAGTGTGGCCAAGCTGTGACTCTGTGGCCACAGAATTGGCTCCTTCCACCCTCTCCCAATTTTTGTGCCTTTGGGGGCCCCCTGCTCTCATTCCCTGTTCCCCCCACCCCCAGGGGGGCCAGTGGGCTGGAGTTTGGGAGAGCAGGAAGGAGGTGGTGGAAGACCCCATGGCTCCTTTAAGAAACCCACAACCGGCTCCAGAAACCAGCTCAAGGTCACAGCGGGAACCTGCGGACTTGGCAGCAGCCAGAAGGGAGGAGGGATGAAGGGAGGGAGGGAAGCAGCCCGAGATCAAAATGAAATCACAGCCAGGGAGAGGGGCTGGCTGCCGGCACAGCGCAGGCAGGAGAGAAGGTGGGGTGCAGCTGAGCAGGACAGACAGGGGTGTCCCTCCCATGGGTGTCCCCCCCGGGATTGCTGCGGCCCCAACCCCAGCACGGAGCTCTGAAGCTTCCCTGTGCCCCCAGCTCAGAGCTGTGCTCTCTGCAGCTCCAGCCAATGTGCCCGCGGCGGTTCAAGCCAAGGAAAGTCCCTTTGTGCCCCCGGAGCTACCCTGGGAATGCTGGAGCCACTTCCCTCCCACGGGACCTCCCGGGCTCCACAGGAGGTTTTCCAGCTCCAAGAGGAGCAGAGCAGGAGGAAGCTGCTGGCTGGGAGGGTTGTATCCTGCAGCTCATGGCATGGTCCACTCCCAAACTTTTACCTTATTTTCTTTTTAAAGCAGCAGCTCCCCGAGTCCAGTGATCACTGCTGGGTCTCTGCCTTCATTTTGGGCCAGGAGAACATTTGGAGTCACTCTCAGCAGAGACCACAGTGGACAAAACCAAGTCTTTAAAGGCTCAAACCCCAGGAAGTTAATACAAACCAATTAAAAGTTCACAACATTTCATTTTTTAAATCTTTGGTATTAAAATGAACCTCACAATTCTGGGTGCTCCAACTTGCCCTCTGGGCAAGTAAAGCTGGGTGAGGTGAAGATAAACGCTGTTGGAGGGGGGATGCTCACAGCAGGATTAGCACATCCCTTCACAGCCATGGGACCTGATCCTGTCCCAAGGCCCTGCAGGGAGCCCCTGGCTGAGCCCATCCTGGGGTCTGGGGGCACAGGCAGGAGCTCAGGCAGACCCAACCCAGGCTGAGGTTGGGCTGTGGCTCTGAAGCTGCTCATTCTGGGGTTGGTTCAGCGATGCCCAATTTTAATTTTCATCAGCAGAATTAATCTATGGAGTTATTTTCCCTTCCTCCCCCTCCCCTTCCTCTCCTCCCCGCTTTATTCAAAGAATTTGATCATTTCTCCCAGGAGCTCGGCACCATTAACATTCACTCCCAATGCGTGCGAGCTGTGCTGCATCCCCAAATGCTGCTCCTGCTGCCAGCCCTGGTACCCGACCAGCCTCAGGGGAAACCTGGTCATCAGCTTCTCCTTCCAACAGCCCGGGCTGGGAGAGCCCCTCAACCCCCTAAATCCACACCTGGTATCCCCCAAATCCACACCTGGGTGCCACAGCACAGCAAAGGAGGATGGCATCCTAAACTCCAGCTTTGCTCTGCTGGATCCTGGGCTTCTCCAGCAAATTAAACCAAGGGGCTCTGGGAGGAACACCCAAGGCAGAGGAATGGCCAAGAGTTACAAGGTTTGGTGGTTAAAGTCATGCAGATTGGTGACCTGGGGCTTTCCTGGAGTCGTGTAAATTTGCAGGCTTGTTTTTCATTAATAAGGGTTAACTAACAAATTACTGTTGTTCTTATTGCTATTATTACTGTTATTCTCGTTAATGTTATTAAATATTGCAGGCCAGGCTGCCTTCCCCAGCACTAGCACGGAGGAGCTGTGGCTGGCACAGCCTCAGCAATCCAGCACTGAGTGCTCCACAGGTCTGTGTGCTGTAGGTCTAATCTATAGAATCTATATGGGAAGGGGTTTGGTCTGAAAATTTGCTTTCTTTGCTCAGTTGAGGTCTGAAGGGGTCCCAAGAGCTTGGGAAATTGGGAACAGAGGAAACATGGAACCTGGTAGGTTTAATGGTTGGCTGGAGTGTGGTGGAGAGCACCATGACCTGTGCCCAAACCCAGCCGGGTTTGACCCCTGGGGTTCTCCAAAAGCTTTTTCGACCCCCATTTCAGGCTCTTTTTTCCTCCACAGGCGCCCCAGCAGCAGCACTAACCCACATGTGCAGCCCCTTGCTCTGCATCCAGAGAGATGCTGATGGGCAGTACCGGTCCCAGGCAGGAAAAAGGGACTTTTGCAGCAACTGCTGCCTGTTGGATGCTGCTGAAGGCAGCAGTGGCAGCACCTGCCTGTGTGCAGGCACTGAGCCCACCTGTGCCCACCACGATGGATCATTTCCTTCCTGAACACCAGCCCTCTCGGGATTTCCTGCCTGGGAAATGAAATCAGCTCTGAATGGGAAGTGCAACCAAGCTGGCCCAGCCCAGGAAGAAAAAGGGCAGCAAAAGAAAAACAAATTCACCAGCTGGAATGGAAAAAAAAAAAGTTAAACGTTGCGTGTGCTGCTGCCCCTGTCACTCCCCCCACACCCATAGCCATGGTCGGAAGGCTGGCTTGTCCCACCAAGCTGGTGCAGAAAGGGGTGATTTTTGCTTTAGCAGGATTCCTGCTTCAACACAGTCCTTTTCTTCCAGTTCTGGCTCTGGAGAAGGGAGTAGCTGGGTGCTGAGCCCGCCACAGCCCAGCCGTGCTGCCGGGCGAGGGCAAGGAGGCGTTAGCTGAGGCGGGGAGCCGAGAGCTTTATTTTTAGTCTTGGTTTAACAAGTATTAATTAATAGGAGTGCAAATGCTAATGCCGAGATGACACAAACTGCGTTGCCTGAAATGAATGTTTGGGGCTTGTCTGTGCCAGGATTTACAGCCGGGTGGGTTCACAGGGGCGAAATCATTGCTCAAACTGCAAGGATAAGCTGAGCCGGCTTCTTCCCACCGAGAGCGGCATCGGCCGTGCCGCAATGGGATGTGCCGGGGGCTCCGGGGCCGCGCCGGGGGCTCGGGGCTGGGCTTGGGGCTGGGCTCGGGGCTGGCTCCGCAGCAGCGCCTTGTGGTGCCACACCAGCTCATCCCTGCCTGCCGGAATCTCCC